>CM062288.1:79710305-80310305 GCA_031216915.1 Pictodentalium vernedei | reverse complement strand
TCGGACAAATCAAGACTCGATTGAGCAATGTTTCTTCCATTGATTACCTAGCATGAAAAGCAGACGACACTTGCAAAAACAATTATTGAATAACTCATTTTTTAAATTTTTTTTGTCTCAAAAACGTAGGTTATGCCCCCTCGGTGGAACGAGCTCAACGAGCTCGTTCCACCGCGGGGTCATAACTTATGTTTTTGAGACAAAAAGTGAAAAAAATAATGAAAATTAATTGGAGATTTTTTAGAATAGCGCTGGCCGGTTTTGGCCGTTACATTGAGTAAAGAGTTAATAGAAACCTGAATGTTTATGGTATTTTTAGATTCAGTCGTCTGGAATATTCCAGTTGATTGGAAAAGTGAACAATTGGTTCGCTTTTCCGACCAAGTGAAACATTTCATCCGAGTGAGTCTAAATATGCGATTGGCCATTTAAGGGCTAGACTGCGAGCTCCTTACAAAATTTGACTGATGTCTTGAGATAATCTCCTCCAACTTGACCTTTTGGCCTGGGCTTGGCCTCTGGCCAAGATTTCAGTCTTTTTAGTTGCCAGACTTCTCATCCTTGAGTTGCGTTGTGTGCGACCCTCCTACAAAAATTGCTGGCGACATCTCTGGAGGTTTTAGCCGATACACAAGAAGTGTAATTAGACCGATACCGAACAAGGCTCACCTTCTTACGTTATTTATCGTCACAGTGGTAGTTTCAGTTCCTAAGTGTTTGTTGAACAGATGAATTGTTACAAAGACTGCTTATCGTGCTGGTTGATTAATGTTACGAAAATAAAATGTCTGTAATGTCAGACCTGTACGGCAAGTTGATTTTATTGTATTATTTATATCAAAGTATTGATTGGCGAGATATAGTATTAGTTTCCTGATACGAAATGGATACATAAAAAATAATTATGCAAAAAAATACATGTTTGTTGGCGAGACACTAAAGCGCGTTCGAGACGTGAATTAATTTTCCGTGTTTTAACATCTAAATATGTATTAAGGCGCAAACTAACAAACGAAATACGAACGTATCGCCATTATTATTCTTTTCACTGCGTTTTTACACCAGTGAATGAATGTGTGAGTGACTTCCAAAACAAAAACACACATATTTTTTTTATCTCTCAAAAGAACCTTTGACAATATTACCTCCCTTTTTGTAGTGCTGAATCAACAATGTCCACCGAAATTGTGAGAAATACTGTAAGTAAGCTGACCTTAGTTGCTTCAGTGGCGTCGCTACGGAGGAGCCGGGAGGTGGCTTGAAACTGGCTTCACCTCCAAAACACTGGACCAATGCACGTTTCACACAACATGGATCCCAAAATGGTCTCAAATGCAGAGGCTACACACGCATGCTACCAATACCACAGATTCGCTCGTAGAATTTTGCAAATTCTTCTCCGGGGAATGGGGTATACTTCTAACTAGGCCCATCCGGTCATTTAAGAAATAACTGTTGTTTTCCTTCGGTTTATGCGATATAAACCGAAAATTTTCAGCACAAGCTTCATAACTCGCGTAGCGTGTTATGATTAAGCTTGTGCTGAAAAGTTTCGGTTTATATCGCATAAACCGAAGGAAAACAACAGTTATTTCTTATAATTTAATCCAGCTGTAATATTAAAATTTAAAAACTATGTGTACGTGAACGAAAATCTTTTAATTTTCGCAATAGGCAACAGTCAAACTCAGGAAAGTGTGCCACAAACAGGTCACGTCAATCATTGTCAAATTGTTTGTTTTGATTTTCGATCGCAGACGACAGAAATTTAGCAAGTCAAGTAACAATATCATTAAAAACATTTTTTTAAGTTCCCCCAAAATCATGTTTGGATGTATGATCTTTTATTCGTCTCCCACTTTGGTATATTTTATTAAATGCATTTGTTCCCGAGAAATTATCAATATATTCAAGCTGACTGGAGGCGACGAAAAATCGATCATCGATCTTTGTTTACAAGCTTGTTATCCATCTATCAGTCTGCCATCACGCCCTTACGGTGACATTTGGATTGAGTTGGCGGGGCTTCCAGAGTGCAGATATTCCAAATCATTACGTGATTAGGTTTATACGATTTTGACGACTTTCACGCTGTATGCTTTCAACCAATCAGAAGCAGTGGCGGGGCAAATGACTAAATTATTGCCTCCTCTTCCAACTTCCGTGAAAGGAATTGGGAGGAACGTGAAACGACCAAACGGACCTAGTTAACCTCACATAACGGCCTTTCAATATCATCTTTTCTCACTACCCAACCCAAAGAAAAGAAGTCTGGCTGCGACATCCCCTTTTATAGAATCCTACCTACGCGTATGTGTTGCTTAAAATGATAATTATTGATGCCTTCCAGTTTCTGACAAGCTAACTGGAAGTCTACAACGTTCTGCACATGATGGCAGTACAACATGCTAATATCACTGAAATGCCGAAATTGTTTGATGCTTTTGAGATTGTTTTCACCCAAACTGGCCCGGTTCTAACTAAAAAATGGAAAACGCACAATTTATCCATCTTGGTATTTGCCGTAAGGACAAGTCTGGATTTTATCTAACAGTAAGAATATTATTGATCAAATCGAAAGAAAAAGCTGACAGTACGACGTCAGAATCCTTTGTATAAGAGTAGCTTCCCTTTTGGTCACCACGCCCTCTTTCTGTGCTGATCACCCGAGTTTATTTATCATTGGAAGTTACAGACAGTTGAAAAATGACTATTTCCTGTGAGTGAGAGAGAGAGAGAGAGAGAGAGAGAGAGAGAGAGAGAGAGGAGCGATGGCTCATTGGTTATGGCATTGGACTTAAAAACCGAAAGGTCCGTGGTTCATTCCACAGCAGAGGTAACTGCGCTGTGTCCTTGGCAGGGCACTTAATCCCGATTTCCAGCGTCAGGGTACGGTGGCGCTGTGTGCTGAAGCTTAATGCACGTTTGTGGTGCCCTTACCTTCAACCAGTGCTAAGCTTGCTTGTGTGGAGTTAGGACGTTGGAGAGTCGGTCAGTTGTCCGCCACTGCTAGGTACTCCATCTTCCCCCACTTGTAAAACTTTCCGACATGAGGCGACCCTGGCTATCGAAGGTATTATTAAACCCCAACGGAAAAAAAACATTCGGTGGGTGAAGAGTTGACACTTATATATTTATCGCTTATTGGCTAAGTTGTTGGCTGCTACAAAACATTTACGCTAATATCATGTTTGTCTTATTTCCGCCGTTGCGTGTAGACATCACAGATACATTAGTGGTCCCAATCTGGTAATATATCCTTATTCCATTCAACACATCTCGCATCTGTTAATTTGTAAAACATTTGATTCCTCCAGATTCTTCAAGACATTCTCAGTGGAACTGATCCTATGTTAAATTTGTGGTTAGATATCTTCAGAACTCTGTTATGTATTGACGCATTATTCCCATTTGGGGCTTAGAGATAATCGCGGTGATTTAATTTACAGTCTACTGAAATGAAATTAAGCCATTTTTCATTTAACGATATATCTTTTTTAATGCAATTTGTTCCAGTTGGAAGTCTTCTCCAAATCTTTGAGCCACTGCTTTCTCTCATTTGTTAAAATATGCTACTTTGCTGTGTTACCGAGAAACCTCTTCAGGTTTAAGCAGTTTAATACACCACTCCGAAATGAAACTATACCTTTGGTCGATTCAAAAAGGCAGAGACGTCCTCGGTGTTTGTCCCATTTAATTTGTTTGCTTTTGCCATATTATGGCATACTTCGAAGCTCCATGAGGTACTTTACTTGCTCTCACACAGTAAACAGCATCATTATAATATATACGGAGTCAAAAAAGGAAGTATAATGGAAACAAATGCGAAAAAATAGCACAAAGGATGAAATACAATAGTTCTAATGTTGCATGTTTGTGGACAAGAAGTCGTGCAAAGCGTTTAATGACATTTTGTTGTTGTCTACCCAACCATATACAATTTTGCTACGGATTTCAAAATAGCACGTGCTACCCGAGAATGTCAAATTGAATGGGTGACCGACGATTTTCTTTGTGTTATGTTGTGCTAGAGGGCCCGGGTTATTGAGAAACCACGCTAGGTTTTGTCTTCCGACATATTAAAAAATGCTAAGGTTAACCGAAAATCAGAGGTATGCATGAAGGTGGGATACCTCCAGATGAGCTCGCTGCTGAGTCTGGAGTCACTGTGGCCATTATGTACCGCCCCCCTTAGAAGGTATATAACAACTGCATCTACTGCCGACCGACCGCGTTCAGGTCGACTAAGAGTTATGACCCCTGTACAAGACCGACTCGTCAGGACATCTCACTTGCGGGGTAGCTACCTTCCGGCTGCCAGGTCAGCAGCAATTACTCCTGGTAGAACTAAGAATATAATCAGTGCACAAACCGTCCGCACCAGACACGCTGAACACAGCATCCGAAGTAGGCGTCCATGCCATGGTACCAATCCTTACCAAACGTCATCGTACCGTCAGAATGGAATTAGTACGTCAGCGTGTTCGCTGGACACAGCATTGTTGAAGCACAAATCTTTTTAGTGATGAATCACGATTTTGTCCACGCCGCGCTGATGGTAGGACAGGAGTGTATCGCCGACGAGGAGAGCGGGTTTCTGACGCATGCGTGTAGGTTTGCGATCGTTTCGGTGGGGGGTAGTACAATGATTTTGGCAGGAATTTCCTTGCACCATCGAACGCAGCTGATCTTCATCGATGGAAATCTGAATGGATGGCGATATAGGGACGAATTTCTTAACGCTGTTGTTGTCACTTCGTTCAACGCTAACGACAGATTGCAGTAATTTCAGCAAGACAATGCCCGATGTCATGTGGCGCGTATCGGTCGTGAATTTCTTGAGGAGCAAAGCATCGAACTTCTTCTCTGGCCACCACTTTCGCCAGATTTGTCGCCAATCGAGGATCATTGGGATCAACTGGACCGTCGGGTACGACTTCATGATCTTCAAAACAGTAGGCGATTAACGTAGTGTTCTAAGGCAGCAGTGGAACGCAATACCACAGAGTGACATCCAGAGATTTATAAGGTCCATGCGCCGTCGATGTCGTGCCATCCAAGAGGCAAACTGTGGACACACACGCTATTGACTGCATGTGCGAACTTTTCATTTCACTCCATGTCTGAATTGCGACGTCCTGACGTGACTCTGGCAACAGTAAGAACATGAATTTATGTAACTTCATACAGCTAGACTCGAAATATGATTTTATAATAATTTGTTTGTGATTAAAGTCGATAATATTAAAAAAAATTCTCCTCAAAGTTTATTATACTTTCTTTTTTGCACATTTAACCTTATAAACCAAATTAAAGTAGCAGTACCTTCCGATGCCCGTATCCTCCATGGGCGGGATCGGAAATGCTCAGTGGTTGCGGCATTAGACTTCAAACCGAATGGTCCACGGTTCGATCCACAGCAGCGGTGACTGCGTTGAGTCCTTGGGCAAGGCACTTAATTCCAATTGGCCACGTTGGGGTACGGTGGTGCTGGCTTCTTAGTCTCCCTGCACGACGACAACTAACCGTGCTTTGTATGGAGCTAGCTAGCCCGAAAACCTTTCGCACAGTCTACAGCTCATATTTATGAAGGGATTTCATTGTAACTTGGTAGGATGACTCCAAATAATGTCTGGATGAGAACGTCCCATTTTGATCGCGATCATTCAGCTTTGATGGCTGCCCGAGCCCAAAATCTTTACCATAGTCAAAGGGTCATATTTATGGAAGGGTTTCATTGTAACTTGTTAGGTTGACTCCATATAATGCCAAGATGATGACATCCTTTTTTGGTCGTGATTGGTCAACTGTGGCGGCTACAGGTGCCTGAAGCCCGAAAATCTTGAGCACAGTCCACAGGTCACATTTATGAAAGGATTTAATTGTAACTTCGTAGGATCACGCCACATAATGCTCAGATGAGAATGTCCCCTTTTGGTTGCGATCATTCAACCATGATGGCCGACCGAGCCCGAAAACCTTTAGCACAGTCTACAGGTCATTTATGAAGGGATTTTATTGTAACTTGGTAGGTTGACTGCATATAATATCTAGATGAGAACGTCCCCTTTTGGGCAACTTGACGGCAGCAGGGGCCCTAAGCCCGAAAACCTTTGCAACAGTCTGCAGGCCATAATTATGAAGGGATTTCATTGTAGCTTGGTAGGATGACTCCAAATAATGTCTAGATGAAACGTCCTTTTTTGGTTGCGATCATTCAGCCTTGATGGCTGCCCGAGCCCAGAAACCTTTAGCATAGTCTATAGGTTCGTATTTGTGGAAGGATTTCTTGTAACTTGTTAGCTCCACTCCATATAATGCCTAGCTGTTTACCTCCCCTTTTGGCCGTGAGTGGTCAACTGTGACGGCTACAGGTGCCCGAAGCCCGAAAATACTGAGTGCAGTCTACAGGTCATATTTATGAAGGGATTTCATTGTAACTCCGTAGGATCACTCCAAATGATGCCCAGGTGAGAATGTCCCCTTTTGGTTGCGATCATTCAACAATGATGGCTGCCCGAGGCCGAAGCCCGAAAACCTTTAGCACAGTCTTCAGGCCATATTTATGAGCGGATTTCATTGGTAGGTTGACTTCATATAATGTCTCTATGAGAACAGCCCCTTTTGGACCCGATTGGGCAAGTGTGACGGCTACAGGGGCCTGAAGCCCGAAAACCTCTAGAATGGTCTACAGGTCATATTTATGAAGGGATTTCATTGTACATTGTAGCCCAAAACCCTAAAACGTTTAGCACAGTCTACTGGTCATATTGTAATTTGATAGGTTGACTTCATAAAATGTCTAGATGAGAACGTCCCCTTTTGATCGCGATCATTCAGCCTTGATGGCTGCCCGAGCCCAAAAACCTTCAGCATAGTCAAAAGGTCACATTTATGGAAGGATTTCATTGTAACTTGTAAGGTTGACTCCATATAATGCCTAGATGATGACATTCCCTTTTGGTCATGATTGGTGAACTGTGACTGCTACAGGGGCTCGAAGCCTGAAAACCTAGAGCACAGTCTACAGGTCATATTTATGAAGGGGTTTCATTGTAACTTCGTAGGGTCGCTCCAGATGATGCCCAGATGAAAATGTCTCCTTCTGGTTGTGCTCATTCCACCATGATGGCTGCCTGAGCCTAAAGCCCAAAAACCTATAGCACAGTCTACAGGTCATATTGATGAAGGGATTTCATTGTAACTTGGTAGGTTGACTTCATATAATGTCTAGATGAAAACGACTCCTTTTGGACGCAATTGGGCAACTGTGATGGCTACAGGGGCCCGAAGCCTGAAAACCTTAATCACGGTCCAGAGGTCGTATTTATGAAGGAATTACAATGTAACTTGGTAGGATGACACCAAATAATGTCTAGATGAGAACATCTCCGTTTGGTCGCGATGATTTAGCCTTGATGGCTGCCTGTGCCCAAAACCTTTAGCATAGTCTATAGGTCATATTTATGGAAGGATTTCATTGTAAGTTGTTAGGTTGACTCCATATGATGCCCAGATGACAGCGCCCACTTTTGGTCGCGATCATTCAACCATGATGGCTTCATGAGCCCAAAACCAAAAAAAAAAAAAACAAAAAACTTTAGTACAGACTACAGGTTGTATTTGTGAAGGGATTTCATTGTAACTCAGTAGAATGACTCAGTATAATGTCGAGATGAGGCCGTTCCCTTTTAGTTGCAATCGGTCTACCGTCATGGCTACACAGGCATGTGGGGGCACAGTGGCTCAGTAGGTAGAGGTGCAGGCTACAAGCCGAGAGGTCCTCGGTTCGAATCCCACCTGCGGCAACCGCGTTGTGTCCTTGGGCAAGATACTTCATCTCCATTGCCCACGTGAGGCCACGGTGGCGTTGTGTACTAAGACGTACTGCACGTCGGTGGTGCACTTGTCTTCAACCAATGCTAACCCTGCACTTGCATGGAGTTAGTATGTTGGGGAGCTGACAGTTGCTCGCCATTGCTCGGTGGTTCTCTCTGGGTACTCCGGCTTCCTCCACCCGTAAAACTGTCGAGGTCATGATTAGCCATTGTGCATAAATATGTGACCTTAAACACCATTAAATAAATAAATAAATACACAGGCCTGAAGCCCGAAAACCTTTAGCACAGTCTACAGGCCATATGTATGAAGGGATTTCAATGTAACTTGATAGGATGACTCATTTTGAAATAATTTCACTGTAACTTGGTAACTTTCATTGACATAGATTAACTGTGAGGGCCACATACATTAACTATGAGGTCATGTTAACCCGCCCCTCAGCTCTTTAGTACCGTGTACACCTCATATTATTTTTATTATAAACATAGCATACAGGGAACAGAAGTTAACATATTCCCAATTATCACAATTCTTGTCTTATTTCATAATCGTTTCATAAACATTGAAAATTATCCTTTTTCATCAAACACAACACATAGACAAGTTAAGCTACAGTGTCACTGACACTTTCATTATCCCCTCCCATAAGAGAGGGATATAGCACAGAGCTTGCTCCGTCCGTCTGTCTGTCAGTCCGTCCGTTAGTCCATCCATCCATTCATCAGTCCATCTGTCTGTTCGAACTTTCTTTATGCCATAACTTAAACAAAAGTTAACGGATTTCAATTCTTTTCAGTACATGTCTCTAGGTCAAGTTTGATGATCACAATCATCCAATGAAAATTGTTGAAGTTATTGCCCTGCCCAGCTCCCGCCAGTTAGGCGTTTTTTTTTTCTTTCCTCCAAAATGCATTTTTAACTAATTACAGTCACTACATGCGTAACTTTTTTTTAAACTCACGTACCCCCCCCCCCCCCCCCCCCCCCCCCCACCCACCCCCCTCCCGGTGCGTCAATTAGGCACTTCTTTTTCTTTCGTCAAAAATGCATTTTTATATTTTTGCTTAAAAGTTTGTGGTTAAAACTGCATTGTGTCTAAGCATTGCCATTGCTGGGACAGTCGGGCTACATGCGTGACGTCACTCTAGTTAAAATCATCTTTTATTGTTTAAGTGATCATCTTACCAAACTTGGTTGTGGGAAATTGAGATTTTTAAAAGCAACTTTATTTTGTGAACTCGCATAAAAAAAAATATACGTTTTTTTTCTGCCAATGTCTTTGATAAGTACCACCGAGGACAGCCCTGGAAATGAACATGCGACTGTTCCACCGCAGAGCGTTTGGCAGATTGCACTTTATGTTAGTGCACATAGATAACTGGCGATTTTGACTTGCCCGACCGCAACGCTACATGCGACAATTGGTGGCTCGAGATCGAGGCTTACTAATCCATGGAAACCGAGAACACTTAACGACGTACCGTAGTAATTACGTCAACGTCGATGTGTACTATTTCGCTTGCCAGTGGTGACTGATAATACCAAAGGTGTTTTGCAGCACAACCCCCCCCCCCCCCCCTCCAGCAGTAGCAGACTTCAATATATTCCGTGAAATATAAAATATATTATATTATATAAAATATCTGGGATATCTGTGGAGGAAAACATAACGATAACTCACTTGTAATTAAATGTAGTAGCCTGCTATGGAAGTGTCTCAGTTGTTGGTGGTAGAGATTATCAATCATCACTTCCCTGAGTCACTGAGATTAAAAAAATTCAGACGTTACTTTTAATATGTTTTTCCAGTTTCGATCTTCAGTTTAGTAGGCCTTTTATTGGTGTTTAACGACACCTTCGACAATCAATGCCACCTCGTGTCGAAGAGGTTTACGAGTGAAGGAAGCAGGAGTACTCGGGGAGAATCATCGAGTAGTTATGAGTAACTGTCAGACACCCCAACGTTCTAACTCCGCACAATTTGTCATTCATCATATTTGTTATATTGTATACCGCTGTATTTTAATTTGTTCGTTTTGTTTTGATTTTTCTTTGTTGTATTTAGATAGTGTATACATATAACTTTTCAAATAAATATTGTTGTTTAAACTAACTCCACACAGTAGCGCTAGCATTGATTAAAGACTAGTGCGCCGTCGACGTGTAGTATGTCTTTGCACACCACGGCACACTGCACCCACGTGGAAAATCGGGATAAAGTGCCTTACCCAAGGATACAATTCTGTTACCTCGGTTAAGGTTAGAAGCGTGGACCTTTCGGTTTGAAGTCCAATGCAGGAACGACTGAGCCACCGCGCTTCCCTTGGTAGGCTTATTTGGAGAATGCGATATCGAATATTCGATGTAGAACAATATTCCGTTTTATAGAAAAGGGATTATGTTTGGTCTATATTAGTTCTAACAAGAATCCAAGGGCCGTTCCACCCACCTCCCACTTCCCTTCATGGAAGTGGGAGGAGGCGGTAACGACCAGAGGGTCCTAATTAGGACCAGCTCTATATTAAACATAAGAAGCCAGGCTGTTTAGTCCAAGAACAGTAGATGACTAGAAATATTGCCTATCTATCAACCTGAAGGTCTTCAGAAGGGCTTCTTTGTAAACGCTTAATGATAAACTAAACTGAGCTAACGACGTCTGACACTCAGTGGAGCATACCAAAGCAAATTCCGTAATAACAACCATCATTCTATACTTGTATAAAATTCCGGAAAGAACTCTAGAAAGTTCCCATAAAATAAGGAAATGATTTCATTTTGATACGTAAATGGAAAATTACTGTTTGTAGCACGATGACTTTATGATATGTGGAATTACTTTACCATGATAGTATTATATTTACAGATTATTTAGTAATGGGATTTCGTAGTCTAGGAATGTTTATTTACGAAATCAATGTCGAGAACCTAATCCCTCACAAGGTTATAATTGTCTTTCCACTTGACACAAATACGGGTTAGATGCCATTACAAAATGTTGTCAAGTTTGTCTTCTGGCAGAAAGGTCGTGACCCTTCGATGAAGGGAGCTAATTCGTCACGTAGCTATAATTATCGCTTAACCTGCCAAATATATTTGTTGGAATTCCTTAATATCAACAGATAATTTGAGTGTCCAAAACAAAGGTTGTGATTCCATAAATGATCGAGCTTCAGATCCCCTACTCGATATTTTCAGAAGCTTCATATGGAAGGAAGCTCAACCCTTAACCCAACGAATCGGCCACATCTGTCGGCGTAATATGCAAATTCAGCAGCCCAACAAAATTATTATTCAGAAAAGTTCAACAAAACAATATCATGTGACCCCTCTTTGGAACGAGCTCGCCGAGCTCGTTCCAATGAGGGGTCACATGATATGGTTTGGTTGGATTTTTTTAAAAAATTAAAAAAAAAATGATATTTAAAATAAAAAAAAAAAAATATATCGTCTGCGTTGGGTAAAAGGTTAAAGAGTATGAATATATTAAACTGATGTTCTACAGCGCGACATTTTCTAAACAAGAGAGCACGCTACCACCGTCCTTAAATAACTCTTCTGTGGCTCAGTGGCTACGGCATTAGGCTTAAAACATTCGGAAAGCTCCACGGCTCGATCCCCACGTGGGGTATATAGTAGAGCGGTTTCTGGGTTTAAATGTTCAAATAATTAACTCTTGAAGATTTAGCAGTTTATCTTCAAATTGAAGACAAAAATGAACATCGATATATTTTGGAATAACCTACGAACAATCGAGCCTCCGACTGGAACGGAGAATGACAACTTCCGCGGAGACTCCCAACACAAAGTGAATTAACAATGTAAAAGCAGCAATATATTTACAAAAAAATGAGACAATAGAACTTTTGACGTAGCATGCAAGAACAGTTGAAACAGCTTCGCAAACAATGTCACACAAGTAATAACCAGGGAATCAAAAGGAGCTATCAAAAGAAGAGTAGCGAGTTTGATTGTTTTCGAATCTGCCAGATAGTTTAGAGATTAGCTTTAATCTTTACAGTTTATAGCACCTTTTAGTAGAATATAATGCATGCTGGGACAAATGACGAATGGCATTCTTTAAGTTTGCAGTGAATAATTGTAATTAATGTGACATTGTTGTGCGTAAATGCTGAAATAATACTTTATTATATTTACGAAAAGAAAGATTGGCTGATGTTGGAAGTTAGTGTCACCTATCATTTTAACGCTGCCACAGTACTCCCCGCCTTCAAAGAGATGCGTCCTCGCATCTAAGGAATCACTTTTTCTTTTGGTATCTCTCAGCTATTCTCTCATTTTCTTGTCTACACAATCGTTCCCAGACATCATTTGGAGGACGTTCCTCCTTTATATCCGTGCCGATGACCCCGTTGTTGTACTCAACTCTATATGAAATGTCACCAAAACGACTATGGCACGAAACTAACTGATGAATGTTTGTGGGGTGCCGATGGTCTGGGGGAACGGTGGTCCTTTTATTTCCAACGAAACTTTCTCCTGTTTTTAGCTCACCTACATCTGTAAGATGTGGTGAGCTATTGTCATAACCTCGGGCGTCAGCGTCTTCGTCGGCGTCGGTGTCGGCGTCGGCGTGTGGCGTGTTCAATATTGTAAGATTTAATGTTAAGGTTAATTTCTCAAACATCAGTGGGCTCAGGCCTTTGATATTGCATATGTAGGTTGTATGGGACTATCAGAACAGTATTTAACCCTGATACTACGACTTTTTTCCAAATTTCACCTAAAATTTTCTGCCAAAAGTTGTAAGAATTTGCGTTTAGGTGTTGTAAGAATTTGTGTTAAAGTCAGCTTTTGTGCAGATTGTGCTGCTTTAACATCTCATTACTGTTGATTTTCATATTTCAATAACAACTGTAGGTGTATTAACCCTACTGTATGCAGAAATTTAACGGAAATTTTCTTTTTTTTCAGTCAAAATTTTCATGTTTTTCTCGGACTTAGAAAATTTTAAGTTGTAAAACTTTGTGTTCAGGTGAGTTGTGTTTCTGTGTGTCTCTCCAGGCGATTAATATTCTACACTTGGGTTACTGAACTCCAGTGCAGTAATATTTAACCCTCATTACATGCATTTTTGAGGAATTTGAGGCTGATTTTCTGCCAAAACTTGTTGTAAGAATTAGCGTTTAGGTGTTGTAAGAATTTGCGTTAAAGTCAGCTTTTGTGCAGATTGTGGTGCCTTCACCTCTCATTACTGTTTATTTTCTCATTTAAATAACAACTGTAGGTATTAACCCTACTGTATGCAGAAATTTAACTGATTTCTTCTCTTTTTTTCAGTCACAATGTTCACGTTTTTCTCTGACTTACTCAATTTTAAGTTCTAAAAGTTTGTGTTAAGGTGAGGTGTTAAGGTGAGTTCTGTTTCTATGTGTCTTTCCAGGCAATTGATATTGTACACATGGGTTACTAAACTACATTGCGGTAACGTTGCGCCCTTATTACATGCATATTTGAGGAATTTGAGGGGGATTTTTGGGACTTATATTCACTTTCTTTAAAAAATATTTTTTTTAACTTTTTTTTTTTGTTTAATACTTTCTCATACTTGTTACTAGTAACATTAAGGCTTATTTTAGTTGTTGATGTGATGTATGTTTGTTGGGACTTATAGTCACTTTCTTGAACGAATGTTTTTCTGCAACTCCTCTTTAACCAATGAATGTACTTCAATTACAATTTCAGTGATTTATGAAAGCCTTTCCTAATTCTTATTTATGATTTAATATCTGGCCTCACGATTCATATTCTTAATCATAAACATTTCTAAAAGTAAAAAATGCTTTTATATCCAATGATTCTATGTTGAATTGATATATAATAAATGCAGAAATATAGACTTTCCAAAGCCATCACATAAACCACATTAATCATTTGATGCCTAGTTAATGATTTATATTAACTAAATATTAGGCATGTTACATTGGAACGACATTATCAAGCGCGAATGTAGGTGAGCGTTGGGATGTAACATCCCTCTTGTTGTAGATATATTATCTCGAATTTTGCTTTTCATTTCATTCACTAACTTTAGAGCGATACTGTCCAAATCACCTTCATCTGTCCACGTGTTTTCAGTCGCTAGTCTGGTTTGCCACTTTATAAGGTATTGTGGAACCTTTGTTTTGGGGTTAATGCGGTGGCGTAGTATCTTTTCTGTAACTTTACAGTCAGCTTCTGAAAAAAATTGCTGATCGTTCTTAACGGTGCAAGGCAAATTGAGCAGTAGTGTTGATATACTTCGTCTCTGAGATGGGCAACGTCTGGACAATCGGGGAAGATTGAACACTGAAATTTTCAGCGAAGATGTTCGTCATCAAACCGATACTTTCGGAACGTACTCTGAGGGTTTGTGTAGAAGAGTCGACAACGCTTGCTACGGCGTCCACAGAAACGTGCACTTTTTTGTCATGGATGATTGCGTAATTGTACTTACTGCTGACGAACTTTCTTTCTCCGACTGAACAGACATAGATCTCACCAGTTCTCTCCCTCTTTCCTCTTTCTCTGCTTGAATTCCTGTAGACGAATTTCATCCCTCAGGCGATGTGAAACAGACTAGTTCTTTTCTTGTGGTTTATTCCAACTCAAAGCCAAGTGCACATCTCCTTATTGCACTTTGAATCTCCATTCCAAGTGATATCCGAATAAATCAAATCTTCATAGCAGGTTCTGGATGTTCTCGGGTATACAATTAGCCATATTTGTCTTCGGGATCGCTGCGTCTTTTCACAGAAAGCTTTACAGTGTAGGCTAGATAGTCACTGTGTCCGGATTCTTCAACCAGTAGAGTGGAGCGGTTTCTGGGTTTAAATGTTCAAATAAGTACCTCTTGGAGAATTAGCGGTTTATTTTCAAATTTATGACAAAAATGAACATCGATATATTTTGGAATAAACTTCGAACAATCGAGCCTCCGACTGGAACGGAGAATGGTGACTTCCGATGAGACGCCTTACACAAGGTGAATTAACAACAATGTAAAAGCAGCCAAACATATACAAAAATGAGACAATAGAACATTTGACGAGAACAGTTGAAACAGCTTCGCAAACAAAATCAAGCAAGTAATAACCAGGGAATTAAACGGGGCTGTCACAAGCCGAGTAGCGAGTTTGATTGTTTTCGAATCTGCCAGATAGTTTAGAGATTAGCTTTAATCTTTACAGTTTATAGCACCTTTCAGTAGAATATAATGCATGCTGGGACAAATGACTAATTCGGTCCATTCAAAGACAACCTTTAAGTTTGCAGTGAATAATTGTTATTAATCTAACATTTTTGTGCTCAAATGCTGAAATAATAGTCTATTATATTTACGAAAAGAAAGATAGGCTGATGTTGGAACTAAGTGTCACCTGTCATTTTAACGCTGCCACATGTAACTGCGTTGTGTCATTGGACAATTAACTTAGTCCCGATTGCCCAAGCGCGGGCATGGTGCCGCTATGTACTACGGCGCATTGCACTACGGCGCATTGCACGTCGATGATGCACTTGCCTTCAACTCATGTTAACCCTGCTTGTGCGAAGTTAGTGCCCTGAGGAGTCTGACAGTTGTTCGTCGCTGCTCGATGGTTCTCTCTGTGTACTCCGTTTTCCTCCACCAATAAAAACCGTCCTACGCGGGGTGACCCCTGGCAGTTGAAAGTGTCGTCGAAACCCCAATAGAAATTAACTATTCTGCTGTCTCGGGAACTCTGCTTAGGCCTACTCACAGTTGGTCGACTTCGATAGTAGATAATCATGGTATGTGATAGAGAATTGGACTGTTTTTCTTATATTGGACCGTTGCATGCGCCTCCACAGTAGGGTCATGTACTAACTTACCGGAAAGGGGGCGCGGTGGCGTCGCGCTAACCGGTTCTCGTCAGATCACCGAAGTTAAGCAACGTCGAGCGCGGTTAGTAGTTGGATGGGTGACCATTTCAGCGACTGATTCGTGCTCCCGCGTTGTGTCCTTGGGCAAGGCACTTAACCCCGATTGCCTACATGGGGGCACGGTGACGCTGTGTACTAAGGCGTACTGCACGTCGATGGTGCGCATGTCTTCAACCAATCTAACCCTGCCTGTGCCGCGGTGCAGAGTTCAGAGTTACGATTTTGGAGAGCTGACAGCTGCTCGTCGTTGCTCGATGGTTCTCTCCGGGTACTCCGGCTTCCTCCACCCGTAAAACTGTCACCGACACGATATGACCCTGGCTGTTAATGTGTCGTTAAACCCTAATAAAAAAAAAAAAAAAAAAAAAAAAAACTTACCGTAACGGCCTGTATTTATTATTGCTAACTGAGAGTTTGTATGCACTTATGTGACACCCTTTAAGTGATAGTCGTCTAATATAGACACGTATTATCGGGGCACATCAGCCTTGATACCTAGATGTGTAAAGTTTGAAACACGACACCCGGCCATCAGGACACCAGTCTAATTCTGTAAGGAATGCCACTCTGTTATGGGCCATTTGTTTACCCACTTTTAGTGACATTTGTGCACAAACTGCCGTTGATATAATCTGATGTTCCTTCACTCTCAGAGATATACAAATATTGTTTTGTGTTCTTGTAGCAGATATTCTAATTAACAAGTATTTAATTCACCACGAAAGCAAAAGGATGTTAACGCAATTAGTGGAACTCAGCAGCGTAATCATAAAACTAGTGCTGTGGTGTGTCTTCATTCTTGTAAGTAATGTCATTAAAATTCGGACAAATCAAGACTCGATTGAGCAATATTTCTCCCATTGATTACCTAACATGAAAAGCAGACGACACTTGCAAAAACAATTCTTGAATAACTCATTTTTTTTTATTTTTATGTCTCAAAAACGTAGGTTATGACCCCTCGTTGGAACGAGCTCAACGAGCTCGTTCCACCGCGGGGTCATAACCTATGTTTTTGAGACAAAAAGTGAAAAAAAATAATGAAAATTAATTGGAGAT
Organism: Pictodentalium vernedei; assembly: GCA_031216915.1. Taxonomy (NCBI): domain Eukaryota; kingdom Metazoa; phylum Mollusca; class Scaphopoda; order Dentaliida; family Dentaliidae; genus Pictodentalium; species Pictodentalium vernedei. The sequence continues at coordinate 80,293,505 of CM062288.1, read as the reverse complement.
TTTTGAGAATAGCGCTGGCCGGTTTTGGCCGTTACATTGAGTAAAGAGTTAATAGAAAACTGAATGTTTATGGTATTTTTAGATTCAGTCGTCTGGAATATTCCAGTTGATTGGCAAAGTGAACAATTGGTTCGCTTTTCCGACCAAGTCAAACATTTCATCCGAGTGAGTCTAAATATGCGATTGGCCATTTAAGGGCTAGACTGGTACCGGGCCATAACAACATCGAGCTCCTTACAAAATTTGACTGATGTCTTGAGATAATCTCCTCCAACTTGACCTTTGGCCTGGGCTTGGTCTCTGGCCAATATTTCGGTATTTTTAGTTGCCAGACTTCTCATCCTTGAGTTGCGTTGTGTGCGACCCTCCTACAAAAATTGCTGGCGACACCTCTGGAGGTTTTAGCCGATACACAAGAAGTGTAAATTAGACCGACACCGAACAAGGCTCACCTTCTTACGTTATTTATCGTCACAGTGGTAGTTTCAGTTCTTAAGTGTTTGTTGAACAGATGAATTGTTACAAAGACTGCTTATCGTGCTGGTTGATTAATGTTACGAAAATAAAATGTCTGTAATGTCAGACCTGTACGGCAAGTTGATTTTATTGTATTATTTATATCAAAGTATTGATTGGCGAGAAATAGTATTAGTTTCCTGATACGAAATGGATACATCGAAAATAATTATGCAAAAAAATACATGTTTGTTGGCGAGACACTAAAGCTCGTTCGAGACGTAAATTAATTTTCCGTGTTTTAACATCTAAATATGTATTAAGGCGCAAACTAACAAACGAAACACGAACATAACGCCATTATTATTCTTTTCACTGCGTTTTAACACCAATGAATTAATGTGTGAGTGACTTCCAAAACAAAAACACACATCTCTTTTTTATCTCTCAAAAGATCTTTTGACAATATTACCTCCCTTTTTGTAGTGCTGAATCAACAATACCCACCGAAATTGTGAGAAATGCTGTAAGTGAGCTATCCTATAGTTGCTGCAGTGGCATCTCTGCACGCTAAAAACTAAAGTCTTAAAAACTACACTTGAAGTGCTGTATTTAACACTTACCAAGTGCTGAACTAGCACTTTGTTCAAGTGAAGATATCCCAGAACTTGACAGGTGTTACAATAATACCACTTGACAAGTTAAAAGGAAACAATGCAGAAGACGCGGATCAGGCTCGAACTCTCGAGCCCGATCCGCGTCATCTGCGTTGTGTCCTTTTAATGATGTACCCACCAAACGCAAATCAAATTATGGACGATTCTGGAAGAACCACCAATGCTAGACACATGGGAAGTGCCATCTATTCAAGTTTCAGATGTCTGACGATTGTAATGTCTAAGTGCTTAAAGCATTGCACTTTGAGTGTTAAAACCAAACCCTAAGAGTTAGAATAGCTTTAACACCTTGAAAGTGTCAGTTTTAACACTTTAGTTTTTAGTGTGTACACACGCACGCTACGAATACCACAGATTCGCTCGTAGAATTTTGCAAATTCCTCTCCGGGGAATGGGGTATACTTCTAACTAGGCCCATCCGGCCATTGCCTCCTCTTCCCACTTCCGTGAAAGGAATTGGGAGGAACGGGAAACGACCAGATTGACCTAGTTAACCCCACATAACGGCCTTTCAATATCATCTTTTCTCACTACCCCACCCCCAAAGAAAAGAAGTCTGGCTGCGACATCCCCTTTTATGGAATCCTACCTTCGCGTATGTGTTGCTTAAAAAGATAATTATTGATGCCTTCTAGTTTCTGACAAGTTAACTGGAAGTCTACAGCGTTCTGCACATGATGACAGTACAGCATACTGATGGTTTGCAGCAAATACCACTGTACTGCCGAAATTGGTTGATGCTTTTGAGATTGTTTTCACCCAAACTGGTCCGGTTCTAACTGAAAAATGGTAAACGCCCAATTTATCCATCTTGGTATTTGCCGTAAGGACAAGTCTGGATTTTATCCAACGGTAAGAATATTATTGATCAAATCGAAAGAAAAAGCTGAAAGTACGACGTCAGAATCCTTTGTATAAGATTGGCTTCTATTTTGGTCACCACGCCCCCTTTCTGTGCTGATCCTCCGAGTTTATTTATCATTGGAAGTTACAGACAGTTGAAAAATGACTATTTCCTGTGAGAGAGAGAAAGAGAGAGAGGTGGAGAGAGAGAGAGAGAGAGAGAGAGAGAGAGAGAGAGAGAGGGGGGGGGGGGGGAGCGGTGGCTCATTGGTTATGGCATTGGACCTAAAAATCGAAAGGTCCGTGGTTCATTCCACAGCAGAGGTAACTGCGTTGTGTCCTTGGCAGAACACTTAATCCCAATTGCCAAACGTTAGGGAACGGTGGCGCTTTGTGCTTAAGCTTAATGGACGTCTGTGGTGCTCTTACCTTCAACCAGTGCTAAGCTTGCTTGTGTGGAGTTAGGACGTTGGAGAGTCGGTCAGTTGTCCGCCACTGATAGGTACTCCATCGCCCCTCCCTCCCCCCCACTTGTAAAACTTTCCGACATGAGGCGACCCTGGCTATCGAAGGTATTATTAAACCCTAACGGAAAAAAAAACATTCGGTGGGTGAAGAGTTGACACTTATATATTTATCGCTTATTGGCTAAGTTGTTGGCTGCTGCAAAACATTTACGTTAATATCATGTTTGTCTTTTTTCCACCGTTGCGTGTAGACATCGCAGATACATTAGTGGTCCCAATCTGGTAATATATCCTTATTCCATTCAACACATCTCGCATCTGTTAATTTGTAAAACATTTGATTCCTCCAGATTCTTCTAGACATTTTCAGTGGAACTGATCCTATGTTAAATTTGTGGTTAGATATCTTCAGCACTCGGTTATGTATTGAGGTATTATTCCCGTTTGGGGCTTAGAGATAATCGCAGTGATTTAATTTACAGTCTACTGAAATGAAAATTAAGCCATTTTTCATTTAACGATATATTTTTTTTAATGCAATTTGTTCCAGTTGGAAGTCTTCTCCAAATCTTTGAGCCACTGCTTTGTCTCATTTGTTAAAATATGCTACTTTGCTGTGTTACCGAGAAACCTCTTCAGGTTTAAGCAGTTTAATACGCCACTCCCAAATGACACTGTGCCTTTGGTCGATTCAAAAAGGAAAAGACGTCATCGGTGTTTGTTCCATCTAATTTGTTTGCTTTTGCCATATTGTGGCATACTTCGAAGCTCCATGGGGTACTTTACTTGCTCTCAAATAGTAAACAGCGTCATTATAATATGTACGGAATCAACAAAGGAAGTATAATAGAAACAAATGTGAAAAAAATAGCACAAAGGATGAAATATAATAGTTCTAATGTTGCATGTTTGTGGAAAAGAAGTCGTGCAAAGCGTTTAATTACATGTTGTTGTTGTCTACCCAACCGTATAAATTTTGCTACGGATTTCAAAATAGCACGTGCTACCCGAGAATGTCAAATTGAATGGGTGACCGACGATTTTCTTTGTGTTATGTTATGCTAGAGAGCCCGGATTATTGAGGATCCCCGCTATTATTTATTTATTGGTGTTTAAGGTCACATACTTATGCACAATGGCTAATCGTGATCGTGACAGTTTTACGGGTGGAGGAAGCCGGAGTACCCGGAGAGAACCACCGAGCAACGACGAGCAGCTGTCAGCTCTCCAACAGCGTAACTCTGAACTCTGCACCGCAGCACAGGCAGGGTTAGATTGGTTGAAGACATGTGCACCATGGACGTGCAGTACGCCTCAGTACACAGCGTCATCGTGCCCCCATGTAGGCAATCGGGGTAGAATCCCCGCTAGGTTTTGACTTCCGACATTTTCAAAAATGCTTAGGTTAACCGAAAATCAGAGGTATGCATGAAGGTGGGATACTTCCAGATGAGCTCGCCGCTGAGTCTGGAGTCACTTTGGCCAATATGTACCGTCCATCTTGGAAGGTATAGCACCACTGGATCTACTGCCGACCGACCGCGTTCAGGTCGACTAAGAGTTATGACCCCTGCACAAGACCGACACGTCAGGACATCTCACTTGCGGGATCGCTTCCTTCCGGATGCCAGGTCAGCAGCAATTACTCCTGGTAGAACTAAGAATATAATCAGAGCACAAACTGTCCGCACCAGACACTCTGAACACGCCATCCGAAGTAGGCGTCCATACCACAGTACCAATCCTTACCAAACGTTACCGTACCGTCAGAATGGAATTAGTACGTCAGCGTGTTCGCTGGACACAGCATTGCTGGAGCACAGATTTTTTAGTGATGAATCACCATTTTGTCTACGCCGCGCTGATGGTAAGGCAGGAGTGTATCGCCGACGAGGAGAACGGTTTTCTGATGCGGTGGTGTGGGAATGCGATCGTTTCGGTGGGGGTAGTGCAATGATTTGGGCAGGAATTTCCTTGCACCATCGAGCGAAGTTGATCTTCAAGGTTGGAAATCTGAATGGATAGCGATATAGGGACGAAATTCTTAACGCTGTTGTTGTCACTTTGTTCAACGCTAACGACAGATTGCAGTTATTTCAGCAAGACAATGCCCGATGTCACGTGGCGCGTATCGGTCGTGTATTTCTTGAGGAGCAGAGCATCGAACTTCTTCCCTGGCCTCCACTTTCGCCAGATTTGTCGCCAATCGAGGATCATTGGGATCAACTGGACCGTCGGGTACGACTTCATGATCTTCAAAACATTAGGCGATTTACGTAATGTTCTAAGGCAGCAGTGGAATGCAACACCACAGGGTGACATCCAGAGATTTCCAAAATATATCGTTAAATGACATCCAGAGATTTATCAGGTCCATGCGCCGTCGATGTCGTGCCACCCAAGAGGCAAACTGTGGACACACACGCTATTGACTGCATGTGCGAACTTTTCATTTCACCCCATGTCTGAATTGCGACGTCCTGACGTGACGCTGGCAACAGTAAGAACATGAATTTATGTAACTTTACACAGCTAGACTCGAAATATGAATTTATAATAATTTGTTTGCGATGAAAGTCGATAATATTAAAAAAAAATGGTTCTCAAAGTTTATTATACTTTCTTTTTCGCACATTTAACCTTATAAACCAAATTAAAGTAGCAGTACCTTCCGATGCCCGTATCCTCCATGGGCGGGATCGGAATAGCTCAGTGATTACGGCATTGGACTTCAAACTGAATGGTCCACGGTTCGATCCCCACCAGCGGTGACTGCGTTGAGTCCTTGGGCAAGGCACTTAATTCCAATTCCCCACGTTGGGGTACGGTTGTGCTGGCTTCTAAGTCTCCCTGCACGACGGCAGTGCACTTGTCTTCAACCGATGCTAACCGTGCTTGTATGGAGCTATTACGTTAGTATGTCGGGGAATTTGACAGTTGCTGGCCGTTGATATGGGGTTCTTTCCGGGTCCTACGGCATCCACCACTGTCCGATACCAGATGACACTGGCTGTTGAAGGTGTCGTTACACGCCAATAAATAATAAAAAAACAAATAATAAATATATAAATAAAAATAAATAAACAGATGAATAAATAAATATATAAATATATAAATAAATACATAATCCTCTATGGGCGACGCGATGATGGGCGTAATCCCAATTAGACCCAACTGCCGTGACTCAAGTTCTGGCTGAAGAAATATTCCAGCTACATCATCAAGGCGTGCCTTCTTCGAAGGCACGCCATGATAATTTAGTTGGGACATATTTCGATGGGGATTCTAGTTAAAAACACAAAATTGGTCAATTTGGGACCCAAACATTTCCAATGAGCCACATACCTTCATTTGCACTAGGCCGACTGTTTGTATGGCATAAGTCCAACAAGCATATCTGGTCTCGTAAGAAAGGTCACGATTATCAGCAAGAAAGCCGAGAGGTCCTCGGTTCGAAACCCATCAGCGGCATCTGCGTTATGTCCTTGGGCAAGACACTTCAACCCCATTGACCACGTGGGGGCACGGTGGCTTTGTGTGCAAAGGTGTACTACACGCCCATGGTGCACCTGTCTTCGACCAATGCTAACCCTGCTTGTGTGGAGTTAGTATGTTGGGGCGCTGACAGTAACTCGCCGTTGCTCGGTGGTTCTCTCTGGGTACTCTGGCTTCCTCCACCCGAAAACTGTCGTGGTCATGATTAGCCATTGTGCAGAAATATTTGACTTAAAACACAAATAAATAAATAAATAAATAAATAAATAAATAAATAAATAAATAAATAAATAAATAAATAAATAAATAAATAAATAAATAAAATAAATAAATAAATACCCTCGTTACCAGACTATTAGCCTGATACGTATCAGGGAATGTTTGGTCAAAACTTTGTATACCATGATACATGTCTGTAAATGTGTAGCATAAGCTTCCAGCTTTTGATGGATTATTGTGGCCTTAGACACCTCGACAATTGGGAATGATCTCCCAAGCCTCACACGTAATCACACTTCCTTGACCTGCCTGAAACTTTCAAGCCACGAGGCAAATTCTGCACGAAATTCGACGTGTTGAAGCCTGGGTCCATTCTAGTCCTTAACTGGTAGAGTGCTAAGTTATGTTTGGTCATCAGAAATTGTTCACATGTCTTAGCTTTGTTACAATTTATAGGAGAGTGCCAATAGGCACTCTCCCATAAATTGTAACAAGGCAACTCTTAATAGACTAAATTGTTTTAGTTCAAAGGTAAAGCGAAGCACATCCACTGAATTTGAGGCCTTTATGTTGTGGTAACTCTACTTCAGAGTAAAGCCCAGATATGGGCTTCCAACACTCTACCAGTTAATTAGTCCATCGCCTATGTATAGCTTGAGGGATCTGGAATATTTCTGACCAGCTGTAATATTCTAGACGATTGAATCTAAAGTACCATAAATATTCATATTCTTAGATTCAAAGCAAGAACTGTTTCTCAATCGACAACTGATTTGACCAAAATTTTAATGGCGTTACAACACTACAATACTGTGAGACATGTTTATCAATGAAATACCTATGTACGAAGACTCACAACGGCTGTAGTTTTGTGATTCCCCCGCTTAGTTCCACCAATTATGTTAATATTTTTTATGGCGAAATGAATATTTATTGACTGGAGAATCTAAAATTGGAGCAGAAAGAATATCTATATATCCTTGTGAATAAAGTGACATTATATTAAATCAACGGTAGTCTGTGTGCGAACTCCACGAAAAGCCGGAAGACAAACAACTTATAACAGCGTCGAGTTCTTGAGAGCATGGACTCACTCCTACATGCTCATGATATTTTCTATATTTTGTTTGAATATTGTTTTATATGGGTTGGCGAGAGCGTTCTACAACTTGCAATACCGCATCATCCTTTCTGCCCCTTGCTTCAGTTTATGTGGGGTGACCAGGGGCATAAGAATGGGGGAGTAGGGGAATGTGACCTTATCCTCCCCCACCCCCCCACACACACCTTAAATATCTATTCGCTATTGCTGGTATTTATTTACTTTCTTACGGTACTAAATTTCCTACATGGACTTATGTCACACGTACAGTTAATCTCATGCAGGTGGAGGTGCATGGCTGGTTAGTGGTGTTGGGGTCCCATCATGTCCAATTTTAAGTTCAATACGTGCTAATTAAATACAGAAACGTGACTAAAGGTTTCCTCTTGGGGGTTGGGGGGGGTAGGGTATTGAATTTCCAACTGGGGGGGGGGGGACCTGGAAGGCGACCCCCCTCCTGGCCTCTCCTCATAGTTGGAAATTCACTACAGAGAAACAGTTTGAAAATGAAGCCATGAAAGGGCGTATAAAATTGATTCTTGTAACTGAAAAGCCAACACATTTTTGATAGAATAATCAGGTTATTATTATTTGGGATTATTCTGGGAATTGAATATGTGATAAAACAAATCATCCCATCAGTTCCAATGTGTTCTATGTGCCAGTAGGCACATATAACACATTGGGACTCAGGGGACGAAATGCTCAAGCCGAGAACGTTGAGCAATTCACTCTGTCCTAACATTAAATGGGATCTTAAGCAGGAATGACCGATTTTTGATGTTTCATCATTTTGTAACTGTGAATGATGGAATTAACTCAGGATAACGGGTTTACATGATGCGATTTTCTTGAAGTGCATTTCAAGGAGGTGTTTCTTTTATTACGATAAGTAACGTACTATAGAAATCTCGTACCGAATGACATCATGAATACCTATGAAGCTCGATATTGCGTACACTGTAGTTGTAAACAGTAACAGTTGGAATTTTTGCAGTTAAAACCGAGTTGGGATTTTTGGAAGTAAAGGAGACATCAGCGTCACCAAAGTAGCTCTAAAAGCCAGACTAATGGAATTTCCAATTCCTCACGACTTGCCCTCCGAATTTCCAACTATATACAATTTTGGCCAGGTTTGGGTGTGTGTGTGTGACACCCCCACCCCTATCGCCAGGCCCCTGATTAAATAAGTTGTTGGGAATCCTATGCATCATGACCACTACATGTATTTTGCTACAAACAAGATTTTTAATTATATTCCCCGTTGACAAATATTCCAACTACACCATCAAGGGATGCCTTCAGCGAAGGCATGCCTTGAAGGTGTAGCTGGAATATTTCTTTGGTAGGGACTTGAGTAATGCCAGTCGGACCAACTGGGCTTATACCCCCCTTCCCCGTCGTCGTGACATCAATGTGGATGACCTGCATCGGGAAATGCACGGTCTCTCTCTCTCTCTCTCTCTCTCTCTCTCTCTCTCTCTCTCTCTCTCTCTCTCTCTCTCTCTCTCTCTCTCTCTCTCAGCTAATATTTGACATTCTCGCAGTGTGCCTCTCTTCGGAAAAGGAACAATATTTGCCCCCTTCCGACAGGAAGCTATCACAGAATTAGCAAGACAAATGATCCTGATACATTTATTTATCTTACAACCAACATGTGTTTTGTCACCATTAACACCGCAACTGTCGTGTATCCGCCCCCGATACAGATGTTTGCATCAGGGGGTCGGATACAAGCATGCTCCTTTCGCGTGAGTTCCATATTTTTTTGTTCATCCGCACGAATAAATAGTTCGTTATATATTCGTCTACATTCTTGACTTATCCCCAACATATTGTAAGATAACATGATTGTTACCATTATGTGGATGTACAAAATATGTATCCGAGTCTCGCTCCGGGTTCTAAGGGTAGATCACGGCCCGTCTTCGACTCGTCGTGATCTGCCCTTAGAACCCGGAGCTCGACTCGGATACATATTTTGCACCTCCACATAATGGTAATAATCTCTATTTACTCATTCGTTTTTTTTTCTTCGTGAGCAATGGAGTAATCGAATTTGTGTTTATAGTAATCATGAGTAATACTTCTGGGTCGCGGGGTTGAATTTTTATTGCGCCTTCTTACTGGTATGTTATTCATTTTTGTCATTCGTGAACTTTTCTTGTTCATACAAATCAGGGCTTCTCGAGTTAAAAAGTCTCATTTACTAACTTAAGTTCCCTTCGGTGTGTTAAAACAGGCTCAAATCTGTTGCGTTCATTTCCACCATAAAAAAATAAAACACGAAGGATTTACATTGTCTTTTATTCGAAGTCCTATTTCAAAATCCAGATATGTAACCTTATTATGCCTCAAGTTTGTAACATCAGCCGTGATTGGTTAATTTGACACCTTCTAAAAGTCATAGTACTGGAGTTTTGGGGCAAAACACGGGTACTATCGGAACGTTTTTCCCTGGAGACAAGAGAACGAAGAAAATGTAAGCGCCACTTCCATTGGTCAGCGTCGATTGGAATTTCTCAACACCAAACGCTGGCTCCGTGTCCGTTTAACTTTTTTCAACACCAGTAGACACAAACCTGCCAGCAAATATATCATCTTCAGTGGGTATGTTTTCAATTTTAACTGCAAACAATGAATTCCAAAGAATTAGAAATATTAAAAAAACTCACTCACGTGTTGTTCACCACTTCAGTGAATCCTGAATATGAGTCTCAGTTATGACTTCAATCAATTATATTTAAGAAATAACTGTTGTTTTCCTTCGGTTTATGCGATATAAACCTAAAATTTTCAACACAAGCTTCATAACAAGCATTAACAATGAATTATAACACGAACAGCATGATGCAGTTGTAAACATTGGCATTTGTTGATATAGAAACTCCCAAAGCGACGGCACTTGTGACAATTCATTTTTGAAGAGACGTCATTCGTTCGAAATGACGTCATGTTTTTGGATTCGACTACATTGTTGTAACAAGATTGATGCCATGTTGCAGTTAACGCTTAACAATTAGTCATATTTTGTTCGGCATAATAAAATAATTAGAACGTTTCTTTTCATGTTCTATCGGTCGATAGTACCTGAGTTTGTGTGATTTCTGAAATAAAACCTGAAGCAGCGAAGCTGCTGAAGGTTTTATTTCAGAAATCACACAAACTCAGGTACTATCGACCGATAGAACATGAAAAGGAACGTTCTAATATTCTAGGAACCCCAAGCGGGCCGTAGGCCCGCAAAGGGTTCCACATACCCAGTCAGATAAATGTGTTCCAGAACAGAATTCTCTATAGCCGTCAATGTGATTTTTGAAGTGGACAGTAAATTTCAGTGAAAAAACCACGTAACTTCCGGTGTCGAATTGCCCATGCAATTGCAATTGGCCTGTCCCCCTCTGGGAATCAAATGTTTTTTGTTTCGCCTCAAAGCTTTGCGTGATACATTTGCCTACATATCTACACTAAAGGGGTAACCAGGCCTTCTCAACCGAGAACCGCGACAAATCAGCGGCCGGCCAAAGTGTTACTATTATTACTCGAGTTCTGTCCTTCTGGAGGTTTGTCAATATGCTCAGCTGATGATCTCGTCGTTTCCGATCGAACTCTCAGTCCTGATTTCGTTGTACATGTAGCTTGTCTGCCAGTGATAACCTCAATCGAAAAAACGTACATATAACCGATAATATAACTAATAATTGTTGTTATATTGGTGCGATTGTATACGGATATGCATTGACACGAACCTCGTGAAATATCAAGATGAACAGAAACTCAGTTGTTGAATTATCCGAATGTTATTGTTAAGGTGTTGTAAAAGTAAGGAAAAGTTTGCTTGAAAAAAGGGTACACGGACGTTTCGTCCGCAAGCCGAGTCGTCCGCTTGTCAAGGAAAATATTGTCTGCACATTTTCTACATTTCGAACAAGACACCCACCCCCTACTAACGTGTGACATTTCCCCAGATTAAGCCCAATATTCTCACATATAAAGCCTCCTGATGTTGTATTTATGTTAAGAGTGTGATGTACAACATCATCTTTCACTCAGTTTCAGGTTTGAAACACAAATGATGTCATATATTGGCTGATATATTGATATGTTTTTAAAAAATTGCACAAGTTGGAAATGCACATTTTTGGTGCTCTCAAGAGACTCACCCCCCCCCCCCCCCCCCCACATCACGTCTTGCAAAATTTTGGTCCCCCCCAGGAACCCCCCCTCCCCCTGGAATAATTGCAAAATTATAAGATTATGTTACGGAACTTAATATAACAAGTTTTGATGCATTTCTTAATATAACACGTTTTAATGCGTTTCTTAATATTATTAATTCCTATAATACATTTGCTAATAATTTTGTGATTATTCATTGTAAAGCGCCGGTGATGCTCTTCCAAGAATAATTGCAAAATTATAAGATTATGTTGCAGAATTTAATAAACCATAAATTTTGATGCATTTCTTAATATAATTAATTCTATATAATACATTTGCTAATAATTTTGCTATTATTCATTGTAAAGCGACGGTGCGCCTCGATGAATACTTGCAAAATCATAAGATTATGTTGCAGAACTTAATATAACAAATTTTGTTGCATTTCATAATATAATTAATTCTTATAATACTTATGCTAATAATTTTGCAATTATTCACTGTAAGGTGCCGGGTGGAGCTCTTCAATGAAAAATTGCAAAATTATAAGATTATGTTGTGGAACTTAATATAACGTACATATAAATTAAGAACTTTTACTGTAATAATATAATTTTTATTGGTAATCCATTGAATAAACAGTAATTAAAATTTATTAGCTGGCTGGATAGTTTATTTTGTTCTGACATTTCTGTTTTCAGAATTTCATACACATATATGAAATTTAATGCAAGGAGGTACATTAAGATATATTACAATGGAGGTACATTAAGATATATTACAATAGGTAATATACAATAAATTATACAATAAAATTATTATATAAATAAAAAATGATTCAAAATGCAATACTTGAATACTTTCCCCCAGCGAACGAGTTTCGGACGTGTTGGGTATAATTGTAGAGAACGACTTGGGTAAAATTGCAGCGGATGATTTGGTTAGCAGACGAAATGGGTGTAATTCGAAAAAGTGATACTGATAGCTTGCTTTCAGTCCTGTTAGAAACCAAAACAAAGTAATAATGTGTTACTTTTTGGTGCATCTGTATTTCTGAACAGTGCTTCGTAGTTTCAAAAACTAAAAAATGGAAAATAATAACCCTTTTGGATATTTACCGCCATTGAAAATGGGATGTCATCTTTTTTCGGGAACTGGGGGAATCTTCAGCCTGGGGAGAACTTGGCCCAGGGAAGAATCATCCAAGAAAAGCAGTACAATCTGTTAGGATATTTTAGATACGCTACGATATTCGTTTTAACTCCTGAAAATAATTCTTAAAAAAAATATTAATAGATTGTTCGATATTTATTGAAAAAAATATTAATATAATATATCGTCGAGCAATTATCTCTGCAGTAAATTCACATTCAATGTGTTCTGTATTAGGGCCTAATTAACGTCTCTCATCTGTTAGAATGATATCCAATCACTTCGGCTCCAAGTCATTTCGTCCTCTGGTCAATTCGAGCTCAAAGTCATCTCTGTCCTAGTCACTTTGGTCCCTTGGTCATTTCGGCACCATTTTAAGTGTTGAGATCTATAAAGATCAGTGCATAGTTCATGTTTAGAAATAATGGGTAATTACCTTTATTAAGTAATGTTCAGTTATTTGTATTTACACAGTGTACAGAACAGTTATACATGACATTAAAAATTATCCATGTGTTCAATTTTACATACATTTAAGATGCTATCTGTATAAGTAAGAGAAATTAGTTTACTTTGAAAGTTTGCAAAGTACCGGAATATGCAGTCATTTACTCATATTGTTATGCACAATTCCTAGTCACCTTCCAGTTTGAGGTTCACAGGGTTTCTTTTTCTTTTTTTTTCTGAAACAACCACCAAACTGCGATTTTGATACTACCATAAATATGTCCACATTTTCTAAAACACAGAGCAGAATCCTTGTAGTTATGCGCAATTCCTAGTCCCCTTCCAGTTCGATGTCCACGGGGGTCTGATCCCAGTGCCCCACTTCCAAGGTATACACTCAAACCAAATCACATTACTTACCCTCGCTTCCGGCTCTCATAGATTCATAAGCAAATAAAATTATTCAGGTCACAAGTGATTTCAAATCCCACATAGTCCATGTGCATCTTCGACATGCTGAAACTTTTCTTTTATTTATTCATCATGAAAGAAAATCTACTAGACATATATCATGTATACCTTAATATCTAATTGAGAGATATATATGTTGAAAAAAAATTAAAGAGAAAAATGTTAAAATTCAAACAATATTTGAAAATATTTAAAGAGGCCGAAATGACCTGGTATATTGGGGCTGAATTGACCTGAGGCTGTAATGACTGGGGCCAAAATGACTTGTGGCCAAAGTAACTGGAAGTCGTGAGAATTGCATCCAAACTGTCCTCCAACAATTTGACCCAAACTGGATACTAATCTAACCCAAACCATCCTTTGGCAATTTGCCCCAAACTGTTCTCCAGAATAGGGACACATGATTCTTATTGATTTATTTATTGGGGTTTAATGACACTTCGATAGCCAGGGTCACTTCATGTCGGACAGTTTTACAGGTGGGAAAAGCCAGGGAGAACCACAGAGCAATTACAAACATCTAACATACAAACAGCACACACGCTGGGTTAGCATTGGTTGAAGACAAGTGTACAATTGACATGCAGTATGCCTTGGTACGCAATGGCACTACATGGGCAGTGGGAATGAAGTGTATTGCCCAAGGAAACAAAGTGGTTGCCACAGGTGGTATTTGATAGAGGACCCTTTGACTTGCAGCCTTCACCTCTAAGTACTGAGCCCTTTAACCTTCAAAACTGTATAGTACCAGCTAAAACATTTTGTAGAATGACCACATGAAAATTTCACAAGTACATAGTTTCATTATTAGTTTGTGATATTTGTTTTTGCTGTACAGTGGAACCCTGTTAATTGAAGAGCCACTTTGCCAATAACATTATTCAATTAGCAGGAGTATTCAACTAACAGGGATTGTGTCACTTTCCTGTATTCCAGAGATAAACTTAGCATTTATTCTATTATATTTTGTTTGACAGAGCTCCATGAGCTCAAACAAGATATAATATATTAAATGCCTGTATTGAATGTACTGAGGCCAAATTGGTCTATAACCAAAGGGAAACTGGGAAGAGTCAGGGCAATTTCTCAACAGGTTACAAAATTTTTTATTCAATTAATAGGAGATTACTCTATAACCTACAGTTAAAACTAGAAGTCCTGTCATGAAATGCGCACAAATAGCACGTTGATATGCGCGTTAATGTGCGTGTCATGGCCCAAGTAAATCTATCAAATTCTGTACATATGGCCTGCGCACAAGCAATGTTTCAGCCAATGGACCTCCGGGTGACCCGGAGGTCCATTGGCAGAAACATTGCATGTGTTTACTATGTGTAACCAGGAGAACCTGCCGTGCTTTGGATGCCATTCAATATGGCAATTGCGCGCAATTCCAACGCGCAATTAAGCCTAGATAAGCACACTATTCGTGACAGGACTTCTAGTTTTAACTGTATATTCGATTACCAGGTCAAATTTGTACTGGAGGTAAATGGTTTTGTGTTGGAAAATTATATTCTATTAACAGGGATACAGTTAAAACTAGAAGTCCTAACATGAAATGCGCACAAATAGCACGTCGATTTGCGCGTTAATCTACGCGTTATGACCATAGTAAGGCTATCATATTCTGTACATATGGCCTGTGCACAAGCAATGTTTCAGCCAATGGACCTCCGGGTAACCCGGAGGTCCATTGGCAGAAACATTGCCTGTGTTTACTATGAGTAATCAGGAGAATTGCCATGCTTTGGATGCCATTCGATATGGTAATTGCGCACAATTCCTATGCGCAATTAAGCCTAGATAAGCGCACAATTCGGGACAGGACTTCTAGTTTCAACTGTATACAATTAAGATATATCCAATTAAGTGGGCACAACTGTATAACCCCCCCCCCCCCCACACACACACACACCCAAATCAAAACCATCATTCAAAGGTCTTGGATTTAGCAAATTTGATTTCTTTATTTATTGGGTTTAACAAGAATTTTTACAGCCAGGGCCACCCAACAGTTTTACTGGGGGAGGAACCCAGCCAGAGCACCCAGAGAGAACTACCAAGCAACAATGACAAGCAACTGTCAGCTTCTCAACATTGTAACTCCAAGCAAACAGGGTTAGCATTGGTTGAAGACAAGTGCACCATCGATGTGCAGTACGCCTTATTTCAGTTACCGCAATTGGGATTCAAGCTGAGAACCTCTCACAGCTTGTTTTGGGAAGGTTTTTTTTTGTTCTAGCTCCATTAAGGTTTGTTTCATATCGCACTTGTAATTTTGTCATAATTAGTAATCATAAATCCTTAACATAAAACAATAGAAAAAATGATTAGAATATTTAAAAAAAAAAAATTCTGTGAGGATTTGACCTCAAGAGGTGATGACATTCGACCACGACTGAGACCGAATATTCTAAGAAAAAGTATGAGGGCTGAATCATCCTGTGACTGAATATTCATGAACCCCTTTTTTTCAAACTAAATTGCCCATTACTTATAAAGCACCATAACTAAGGCAAAAACAATACTATGAAATTTCCAAGTTTGAAATTCTATAAATTCCAAATAAATTTACACAAATTATATAGCAAAATGAAGGATGTGGTGTATAGTATGTGTGCATCTCACACACTGACACACAGTCGCCATCAGACATCAGCGGATCCTGAAAGTGTGCTATCGGTACCATATTTGTACCATAATTGATAATAATAAAATAATATTTCATAAGAACAACAAACACAGGAATTCAAAATGCAGCCTCAAGGCAGCATGGTGGTGAATGCCAATGCTGTCCCATTGTCCTTGAAAGGGGGAGTCCTTTACAAAATAGGTTTTTGTTTTGTGATACTCTGGATACTCCCCATTTTTAGCTCAGCTTTGACAAAGTCATATTTAAGGTTGTGTCATAGCCCGTTGTCCGTCTGTTTGGGAACAACAATTCAATACGACTCGGGCTTCCGTCTGTTTGGGAACAACAATTCAATACGACTCAGGCTAGAGGTTGTATTTATGAACTGATCTTTACGAAACTTCTTGGGTACCTTTGTTATCACCGTGGGACGAGAACGAGTGTTTTTGGGTGCGGTCCAAAATGCAAGATGGCCTCCAGCAGCCATTTTGTACAGAAATTAGTGCAATCAGTTTTTTGTACAGAACTTCTGTATGAAAGTTCTGATTTGAACAAATTTTTGTATGAATGTTTAGTAATATGGAGTACATCACATATAATACAGGTTTTTTTCTCGTGCTGAAATTATGCAAATTAGATGAACTTTAATTTATTCAGTGCTACTTACATGTATACCCAGTAAGTGCACATGCCAATACGGCTCGGGCTAGGCTGTATTTATAAACTGATCTTCATGAAACTTCTTGGGTACCTTTGCTATCACCTTGGAATGAGAATGAGTGTTTTTGGGTGCGGTCCAAAATTCAATATGGCTACCAGTGGCCATTTTGTACCAAAATTAGGTACAATCAGTTTTTTGTACAGAACTTCTACAGTTAAAACTAGAAGTCCTGTCACGAACTGTGCGCCAATCTAGGCTTAATTGCGCGTAAGAATTGCGCGCAATTGCCATATCGAATGGCACCCAAAGCATGGCAAGTTCTCCTTGTTACCCATAGCAATCACAAGCAATGTTCCTGCCAATGGACCCCCGGGATACCCAGAGGTCCATTGGCTGAAAATTTGCTTGTGCACAGGCCGTATGTGCAGAATCTGATAGCCTTACCATCTCCATAACGTGTAGTTTAACGCGCAAATCGACGTGCTATTTGTGCGCATTTCAGGACAGGACTTCTAGTTTTAACTGTATACAACTTGGGCTAGAGGCCGTAATTATGAATCGATCTTTACAAAATTTCTTGGGTACCTTTGTTATCACCATGGGGTTAGAATGAGTGTTTTTGGGGGGAGTCCAAAATTCTAGTTGGCCGCCGGCAGCTATTTTGTACTGAAAATGAAATTACTGCAATCAGTTTTTTGTACAGAACTTCTGTATGAAAGTTCTGATTTGAATAAATTTGTGTATGGTTGTTTAGTAACATGGAATACATCACATAAAATACAGTTTTTTTTCTTGTGCAGAAATTATGCAAATTAGACAAACTTTGATTTATTCAGTTCTACTTATACACAGTAAGTACACATGTCAATACGGCTCGGGCTAGGGGCTGTATTTATGAACCGATCTTCACCAAGCTTCTTGGGTACCTTTGTTATCACCTAGGGACGAGAATGAGTGTTTTGGGGTGCGATCCAAAATTCAAGATGGCTGCCAGAGGCCATTTTGTACCAAAATTAGATACAATCAGTTTTTTGTACACAACTTCTATACGGCTCAGGCTAGAGCCCATATTTATGAACCAATCTTTACGAAATGTCTTGGGTGCCTTTGTTATCACCGTGGGATGAGAATGAGTGTTTTTGGGTGCAGTTTGAAATTCAAGATGGCCACTAGCAGCCATTTTGTACCAAAATTAGTGCAATCAGTTTTTTGTACAGAACTTCTGTATGAAAGTTCTGATTTGAATAAATTTTTGTATGAATGTTTAGTAACATGGAATACATCACAAAAAATACTGTATAATACAGGTTTTTTTCTCTTGCAGAAATTATGCAAATTAGATCGCCTTTGATTTATTCAGTGCTTCTTATACACTGTAAGTGCACATGTCAATACGCTAAGGCTGGAGGCTGTATTTATCAACCGATCTTCATGAAACTTCTTGGGTACCTTTGTTATCATCTTGGGATGAGAACAAGTGTTTTTGGGTGCGGCCCAAAATTAAAGATGGCTGCCGGCTTTCACACTGTTGCTTACTGAGGTGAAGTCACTTTACCATTACCAAGCTACCTATTAAATACCAAAGGGAAGATTTTTCAGTGCACTCTTATTACTTCAGTGCCCATTATTCTCAAATATGGCATTAAAACCAATCACTTACTTATACTGCTTAAATCTATTCACATAATCAGAATACACCATCAGGGGTGCATTAGCTCAGTAGGTAGAGGTGCAGACTGCAAGCCGAGAGATCCTCGGTTCGAATCCACCTGCGGCAACAGCTTTGTGTCCTTGGGCAAGACACTTTACCCCCACTACCCATGTGGGGGCAAGGTATGCTGTGTATTAAGGCATACTGCATGTTCTTGGTGCACCTGTCTTCGAACAAGGCTAACCCAGCTTGTGTAGTATGTTGGGGAGCTTACAGTTGCTTGCCATTGCTCAGTGGTTCTCCTGGGGTACTCTAGTTTCCTCCATCCATAAAACTGCTATGGTCAAAATAAGCTGTTGTGCAGATAAATGTGACCTTAAACACCAATAAATAAATAATAAAAAGAACACACCACCTCATACCCGTTTAGACTCTCCAGTTTTCATTCACCTTGGTATCCCTCGGTTTGCCTTGGTGTTTAGTATGCCCGCCAGAAAAGGAGTGATTTCTTTTTCTAAAAGAGCAAAACAAGAAACAGTAATTTTTAACAGGTAGTTACGAAATAATTTTCATGAAGCGCACAATTTTATCTTAGTTAATAGCTGAAAAAACGCAGGGTGATATTTGCAAATCTTATTTTATTACTGGCACCAGGTACTGGTAATGAAAATTGCTGTTTGTCATCAACACTTGATCAAGTTTCTGACAAAGCACATTATACTATTCTAGTATGTTAGCGACTGGACATAAGCGCACAATTTGATGTTGGTTTACCACTATATACTGGTGCTTAGCCAGGAAATCTAAGTTACATGTAGGGGCAAGAGTAATATCTAGTGGGAGTGTAGCCGGGTAATAAAGAATATGATGCACAGAATCACCTGAGCCACATAGCAGTGAGACAGGGGCGAGGACAAGAGGGTGTGTGACCCTCTCATCAGTGGAGGGGTCGGGTGCACCCCCCCACCCTCCAAACAAATTTGAAATTCAAGACAGTAAAACACAATTCGAATCCCACCTGCAGCAACAGCTTTGTGTCCTTGGGCAAGACACTTCACCCCCACTACCCATGTGGGGGCAAGGTATGCTGTGTACTAAGGCATACTGCATGTTCTTGGTGCACCTGTCTTCGAACAAGGCTAACCGTGCTTGTGTAGTATATTGGGGAGCTTACAGTTGCTTGCCATTGCTCAGTGGTTCTCCTGGGTACTCTAGTTTCCTCCATCCATAAAACTGCCATGGTCACAATAAGCTGTTGTGCAGATAAATGTGACCTTAAACACCAATAAATAAATAATAAAAAGAACACACCACCTCATACCCGTTTCTCTCCTGTTTTCCTTCACCTTGGTATCCCTCGGTTGCCTCGGTGTTTAGTATGCCCGCCAGAAAAGGAGTGATTTCTTTCTCTAAAAGAGCAAAACAAGAAACGGTAATTTTTAACAGGTAGTTACGAAATAATTTTCATGAAGCGCACAATTTTATGTTAGTTAATAGCTGAAAAAAATGCAGGGTGATATTTGCAAATCTTATTTTATTACTGGCACCAGGTACTGGTAATGAAAATTGTTGTTTGTCATCAATACTTGATCAAGTTTCTGACAAAGCTCATTGTACTATTGCAATATGTTAGCTACTGCACATAAGCACACAATTTGATGTTAGTTTACCATTATACTGGTGCTAAGCCAGGATATCTAAGTTACATGTAGGGGCAAGAGTAATACATGTATCTAGTGGGAGTCTTAAAGAATATGATGCACAGAATCACCTGAGCCACATAGCAGCGAGATAGGGGTGAGGACAAGAGGGTGTGTGACCCTCTCATCAGTGGAGGGGTCTGGTGCCCCCCCCCCCCCCCCCAAAAAAAAAAAATTGAAATTCAAGACAGTAAAACACAATTACCTTGACTCTGTGCTGCTGTGTACTGGTCACTTTCTGTGGGTGGGCAATATTTCTGCGGATGCAATGATATTAGTTTTCAAACATTGTTTACAGCAATAATCATCAAAAATTTAATTATACAATTCGGTGCTTCATTAATTAAAATTTTATTGATGATGATTTTCTATTACCTGGAAAAAACATGCATGGACATCATGCACTGCCCATGCAAGGATTATGACCAGCAACTGTACTGTATGTCTGTGTCACTGCTATGAGCAGGGACTAATCTAAATGGGTGGGTGTGTTTACAAATATTCATATTTTTTAACACCTGATAACAAAGTAATATAAGTTTATAAACAACCACACAATTGACTTTTTAATTACAATACTCCTAATTCCTATTAAACATATATGAATGTTTATTAATTTTGTGGAATTTTTACACTGTGTATGAAGCTTATTTGGGCCTGTATGTTTGTTAAAATTGCCCTTCCACTACGGAGGACTTTTTGAAATCAGTCTACACTGGATTCTGTGGTATTCCTTTGTGTAAGACAGTGTATTCATTATAATAATATTCATGCATAAGTTCATGTTCTTGGTTTGTTTTAGGCCTCATAATCTACAGAATAGCTTGGATGGAGGTGTATTCCATCACTTGAGTGCAAGAAGGCTTTGCAAAGCTACATGTATAGCATAAACCTTGTTGCACTCCAGGGACAAATTTATCAATTTTAATAACATGGGTAAAATATCGGACATGAACCGTTTAAATTTTTTTTTTTTTTAGCTCACTTCGACAAAGTCAAGCAGGGCTTATCTAATCACTCTCCATCCATTGTCCATCCATCTGTCATCCATCAACACCATGTTTTGGTCAATTCAAGTTACAGTTTGTGTGAGTAATGGTACCAAATGGGTATTACATTTTTGCTTAACTCAACATGCCCAGCCCCATAGGGAGAGGGTGGGGTAAAATGCTCCCAAAATATTTTTAAAATCTTATGAACCAGTGGGTACAGTGACTTTATATTCGTTATGGAACTACCTTTTGAGGTGTAGAATCACGCTTGTTCAAACGTACTTTGTGAAGCAATATTTGGCTTTGTAATGGCAGTGGTTAGATTTTTGGTACCACCCAAAATTTCTATTTTCCGAACCGATGGTCCGATTTGAATGAAATTCAGTATCTTGGTAATATTGGGTCATAAGTACTTACCTCATGCAAAAAAAACCTGCATCCCCATGGGAACCCCAGGAGCAAAAAATAGAAATGTTTTCAAACTCCCATGTTTCCCAAACCACTTGGAACAGAGAACTGTTATGTGGTATGAAGCATCCTTAGAACCAGTAGAATTGAATGGTAAAAAAAATGCCCTCTGTTGTTGTTAGAGAGTTCTGCAGAGGGCATCAGAGTAATGTTGGTGCAGCATTTTTGCAAACATTTTAGAAAATCTTTTCTCAAGAACCAATGTTCAGAATCTTTTGATATTTGGTATACAGCATCCATAGAGGGGTCAGATACAAGTTTGTTAAAATGAAGCCCATTCGTTCATATTTGGACTCAATGCAGGAGCCCAAATTTTATGGGGAGTTTTCTTTAAAAATCTTCTTCAGAACCACGAGTCAGAATTTTTTAATGCTTGGTACCCTCATTGTTATGATGGTCAGATTCAAGATTGTTCAAACCAAGTCCCTATGTTATTATTTGGGCTTCCTTTGGTAGCCCAAATTTAACTTAGGGCTGTATGGGGAAGTTTTTTTTAAAAATCTTCTTCTTCAGATCCACCAGTCAGAATGCTTTCGTATTTGGTTTACAACATCTCTAAGGGGGGAGGGGTGGGGTGGGGGTGAGATTCAAGTTTGTTCAAATCGGGTCTGTAGGTTAAAGTTTGGGCTCACTATGGTAGCCCAAATTTTAACTTTGTGCAATATGAGGAAATTTCTTTAAAATTTTGTTCTTCAGATCCACAAGTCAGAATGATTTCATATTTGGTATACAGCATCTCTAAGGAGATCAGATTCAACTTTGTTCAAATCGAGTGCCTGGGTTGATATTTAAACTCCCTATGGGAGCCAGAATTGGCCAAGTAGCTGAAGAATTAGACATTTTTTATTCAGTACCCTCAAGAGGTGAAGAGTAATCTATATAGGTTGTATCAAGGTGCTTGAGAGGGGAGCTCCACATTTTACATCATAATCAACTAAAGAAAAGGCATGATGCTTGGACTGTTTTTGTCACTCCTGAGGGGCTCAAAGATTTGCAGTGTATCCTATGGAGATGGATTGCTTAATGTAGATTCATTCTTGGACTCTTATATTGTGTTCTGTTCTCTGTTTATATCGTGTTCTGTTCAAGGTGAGCGCTTCAGGCCCTGTGGGGCCTCTTGTTTATTTATTGGGTTTTAACAACACTTTCGAAAGCCAGTAGCTACAAGTTTCTTCTCTCCTTGAATCAAGCTTCTCGCCCAACTGCAGCACTCATGGTCCACTGAGTTTTTAGCTCACCTGACTTTCAGTCAGGGTGAGGTGTAGTGATCACTTGCCGTCTGTCGTCCGTGAACATGGTGTTTGCATCTTCTCCAAAACTGCTGAACTGATTAATCATTTAAGTGAAATGTGAGATGCTTGTTTGTTATGACATTGCATTTTGATTTTGCTTAAATCAAGTTGCCCTGCCCCCAGTAGGGCCATGCCCCAAAATTTTGCCTAAATCTTAAAAAAATCTTCTCGTGAACCAGGAGTAGCAGAGATTCGATATGTGGTGTGCTGCTTCCTTTTGAGGTGTAGACTCAGTTTTGTTCAAGAGAAGTTTGTGGGTCTTTATTTGCCTTCATTATTGGAGGGCATGTATTTTTGCCCCGCCCAAAATTTCTGTTTTTCGAACAAAGAGGCTGATTTGAAACAAATTTAATTTTTGGTTTTATTTTATCATAAGTAATTAATTTATGCCCCAAAATATTTTCCCATCCCCCCATGGGAACCGCAGGAGCTAAAAATAGAACAAAATTCAAAACGCACATATCTCCAAAACTACATGGCACTGAGAATTCTTATTTGGTGTGAAGCTTCCTTGGGACCAACAGAATGGAATGGTCTAAGCAAATTTCTGTCAGGTCAATCATGGGGTACTTTTTCGTGACTTTGAAAAAATGCTTAGTCAGCGTTCTGTAACACTGTGGGTAATGAAGAAAGCATTTAACACTCTTCTTCACCCAGTTCACTCCTCCAAAACCTTTCAGATTTCACATATACCATCTTTGCAAGATTTTTTTACACGTTTATTGAAATCAAATCCCTGGGTCCATATTTGGCCTCTATGGGAGTCCAAATGTAGAAATTAGTGCAGTATGAGGAATATTCTTTAAAAATCTTTTTCTTCAGACCCACCAATCAGAATCTTTTGATATTTGCTATGCACCATCATTAGGCGGGTGAGATTTAAGTTTCTTCAAGCCAAGCCTATATTTTGGCTCACCAGGGTTTTGCAAATTGCGAGAATGGTGATTTCATTCCTCTGATGTTCTTGCAAATGCTTGTTAAGAAGATCCATATTTACCATCCCCCAAAATTATAAGCATTTTTTCATCAGATAAAATTTAATAAAATTAAATTAATTTTAGAGCTGAAACGATTAAAGGGTTTTCGTGATTGATTAATCGCATGAGTTAACCTTGGTTAACCGATTAATCACTTGCCCCAATAGGTAGCTGAATAATTGCTGTACCGTTGACCATTTATATAATTAAAACATTACTCAGCATAATGGACAAAACCGGGCAGCGCCATATACAAACATGTCCATTCAAATTTTATTATATTTTCAATTTTTGTCTCAAAACATAGCTTATGACCTCTCATTGGAACAAGCTCATTGAGCTTGTTCCAATAGGGGGGGGGGGGGCTTAAGCTATGTTTTTGAGACAAACATTGAAAATCTTTAGAATTTCTTGTGCAAGTATCGTCTGCTACCTGCATTTGGTGAAGGGTTCAGCTACTGATACAGTATAATGATCATGCAAGTGAACTAGTATTTTGGCACGTAACTGGCATGCATTTCTCTGTCTCATGCAATTGATGTGAGCCAGTGTGACAATGTTTGCCTGTTTTGGAGCAAGTTTGTTCCATAGTTAACCCATACAGGGTATTTTTTGTTTTTAAAATTTTGATTAACAGTTTCCATCTTGGTTTCAAAAAGTGATGATAAATAGTGAATATAAGCTTACCCAATATGAAAGAAAAATGGTTAGCAATTGGACATTTTTGTATAGTACAGTACGTGGAGAGTGTATTATCACTAAATCACCCGCAGAGTGGAGATCCCACCCGAGCGATAATTGCAAATGTGTTGCAAAGCATAACCAGTACAAGCAAAGTTTCAGCCAATGGACCTCCGGGTTAAACCCGGAGGTCCATTGGCTGAAACATTGCTTTTGTTTTTTGTCGATTTGTGCGCAATTTGAAAGTTATAGCTTGGGTGATGACTGCACTCCGCGGGTGATTTGGTTGCAATCCACTCTCCACGTACTGTATTTTGCGATGTGAATCCAGCCATCAAATACCGTACTTCAAAAGTAACGGTTAACCGATCAATTACTTTTTTTTATCAATCAAGATATTGATCATTGGTTAGTCGATTAATCGGTGTGAGCCAGCGTGAGATTCAAGTTTGTTTACGCCAAGTCCCTGGTTTCATATTTGGGCTCACTGTGGGAGATTCAAGTTTGTTTACGCCAAGTCCCTGGGTTCATATTTGGGCTAACTGTGGGAGCCCGAATTGTACCAAAATTTCTATTTTCCAAATTGAGAGGCTGACTTGAAGCAAATTTGATATGATGGGCTTATTGGGTCGTAAGTACCTAATTTATGCCAAAACATTTTCCTGTGGCCCTGTGGGAACTGCAGGATCTAAATATAGAAAAAATTTAAAACGCCCATATCTTCAAAACTAAATGGCACTGAGAATTTTTATTTTGTGTGCCGCTTCCTTACGACCAGCAGAAAAGAATGGTCAAAAAAAAAAATTGCCATCAGTTTTATCGTAGGGAAGTTTTCCAGGACTTATGCGGAGTCATCATTTTAGTAATGGGAAAAACATTAAAGAATCTTCTTCTCCCATACCACTGCTCCAAAGGCTTTCATATTTTGCATATAACATCTTTGGAAGATTTATTCACATGTTTGTTGAAATCAAATCCCTGGGTCCATATTTGGACTCTCTATGATTAGATTAGTGCAATATGAGGAATATTTTTTAAAAATCTTCTTCTGATCCACTCTTCAGAGTATTTTGATATTTGGGATGCTGCATCCTTAGAGGGGTGAGATTCAAGTTTGTTTGAGCCAAGTCCCCGGGTTCATATTTTAATAAGAGGAATATTCTTTAAAATCCAGTAGTCAGAATCTTTTGATATTAGTATATACAGTTAAAACTAGAAATCCTGTCACGAATAGTGCACTTACCTAGGCTTAATTGCGCATTGGAATTGCGCGCAATTGGCATATTGAATTGCACCAAAAGCATGGCAGGTTCTCTTGGTTACCCATAGCAAACACATGCAATGTTTCTGCCAATGGACCTCCGGGTTACCCGGAGGTCCATTGGCTGAAGCATTGCTTGTGCACAGGCCATATGTGCAGAATTTGATAGCTTTACTTGGGCCTTAACGAGTATATTAACGCGCATATCAGCGTGCTATTTGTGCGCATATCATGACAGGACTTCTAGTTTTAACTGTAGAAGCATCCTTTGGGATGTGAGATTCAAATTTGTTCAAGCCAAGTCCTTGGGTTCATATTTGGGCTCTCTGTGGGAGCCTGAATTATAACTTAGTTCAATATGAGGAATATTCTTTAAAAATCCTTTTTTTTGAGATCCACCGGTCAGAATCTTTAGATATTTTGTATAAGCTTTTCTTATGAGGGGCAGATGCAACTAAATGTTCAAATAAATTCCCTGGGTTGATATTTAGGCTACCATGTCAGGTGAATGCCATCAGGCCCTCTGGGGGCTCTTGTTTGTTTTCTGTTTGACAACATTGCCCTGGCTCTTCTATCTATATTTTTCATTTTAAGTTAGTCACTACTTTTATTTAGGCTTCCCAAATTTGTTACTGCATGTCTGTCTGTCTGTCCTTCGAATGAAATGTTTCTTTGCTTTTCATTTGCCTGAGTCAAGATTTTAAATAATTTGCAGCTATCTTTCACCCTCCAACCTCCCCCCCCCCCCACCCCCACACACACACACAAACACACACATACAAAAATCTGGGCTGGCAAGTATTGAGTATTTTATCAAAAAAGTGGTACTCAAGTACTACGAGTACTGATTACTTTGGACCCAGCCTATCGCAAGTATATAAACAAATACAGTACAGTGGCAGTGTACTGCTCACTTTCCATGGATGGGCAATATTTCCATGGATACAAATTCATACAATAATATTTGATGCCAAACACTAACTATAGGTATAATCATCAAAAATTTAAATAATGAAGCACCAGGTACAGTTAAAACTAGAAGTCCTGTCACGAATAGTGTGCTTATCTAGGCTTAATTGCGCGTTGGAATTGCGCGCAGTTGCCATATCGAATGGCATCCAAAGCACGGCAGGTTCTCTTGGTTACTCATAGCAAACACATGCAATGTTTCTGCCATTGGACCTCCGGGTTACCCGGAGGTCCATTGGCTGAAACATTGCTTGTGCACAGGCCATATGTACAGAATTTGATAGCTTTACTTGGGCCATAACGCGTACATTAACGCGCATATCAACGTGCTATTTGTGCGCATCTCACGACAGGACTTCTAGTTTTAACTGTACAAACCGATGCTTCATCAATTAAAATTTTGTAGATGATGATTTTTATTGACTGGTAAATGCATGAGTGGACATCACTGCCCACGCGTGTATTACAATCCTTTTGACAGAATGCATGCCTGTGGGGATTAAAACCAAAATAGTGAAAGTGCACTTGTGGATATTTGCAGCACAAGCACAGCACAAATGAATCAATATTTGATGATTTTAGGAATTTTAACAGTGTCATGAGACACCACAGTAGCAGGTATTGGTCATTCTGTTGGAAAAAATCACTGTTTTATGACTCGAGGTGCCTTCACTGAGTAAACCTAGGCTTTTTCTTACAAAGATTGCAGAATATCAAACACAATGTGAAATGTGTTCAGAAGCAAGAATGTGATTAAAAAATAATGGGAAATTCATTTCACCATCAATTTATTTATAAATTAATAAAGCTTTTTAGCTCACCTGAGCAAAGCTCAGTGGGAGCTTTACTGATCACATTCTGTCCGCCGTCCGTCCGGCGTTAACTTTACATTATTCAAATGTTGGGTAAATGTTTATTACCTAATGCCAATTCAGATTTGTTCAAATGAAGTTGCACCCTTCTCCTGGGTGGTGCCATGCCCCCAAGGGGCACCAAAATCTTCTCATCAACCAGCAGTAGCAGAGACTTGATATATGGTATGCAGCTTCCTTTTAAGGTGTAGACTTGGATTTCTTTAAGCGAAGTTTGATGGGCTATATTTGGCGTTGTTATGGGAGGGGCAAAATTTCTGGCCCCGCCCAAAATTTCTATTTTCAGAACCGAGAGGCTGATTTGAATCAAATTTTATGTGAGGGCTTATTGGGTCATAAGTACCTAATTTATGCCAAATTTTCTTTTTCTGTAGCCCCATGAAAACCACAGGAGCTAAAAATCGAAAAAAGTAAAACGCCATATCTCCTGGGTTTATATTTGGGCTCTATATAGGAGCCCGAATTGAAACTTAGTGCATTTCAGGCAAATTTCTTAAAAAAATCTTCTTCACCAGATTCAGCTGGCAGAATCTTCTGATATTTGGTATGCAACATTGTGGGGTGGATCTGATTCAAGTTTGTTCAAATCGGCCCCCTGGATTCATATTTGGGCTCACAATAGAAGCATTTCAGGCAAATTTCTTTAAAAATATTCTTCTCCAGATCCAGCAGGCAGAATCTTTTGATATTTGGTATGCAACATTGTGGGGTGGATCTGATTCAAGTTTGTTCAAATCAGCCCCCTGGATTCATATTTGGGCTCACTATAGAAGCCCGAATTCGAACTTAGTGCATTTCAGGCAAATTTCTTAAAAAATCTTCTTCTCCAGATCCAGCAGGCAAAATCTTTTGATATTTGATATGCAACATTGTGGGGTGGATCTCATTCAAGTTTGTTCAAATCAGCCCCCTGGGTTCATATTTGGGCTCAGTATAGGAGCCCAAATTTGAACTTAGTGCATTTCAGGCAAATTTCTTTGAAAATCTTCTTCTCAAGATCCAGCAGCAGAATCTTTTGACATTGGGTATGCAGCATGCTTAGGGGGTGAGATTCAGGTTGTTCAAGCCAAGTCCCTGGGTTCATATTTGGGCTCACTGTGGTAACCCGAATTATAACTTAGTTCAAAATGAGGAATTTTCTTTAAAAATCTTCTTCAGATCCAGCAGTCGGAAAGTTTCGATATTTGTTATGCAGCATCCTTAGGGGGTGAGATTCAAGTTTGTTCAAGCTATGTCCCTAGGTCCATATTTGGGCTCACTGTGGGAGCCCGAATGATAACTTACATGTAGTTCAAAATGAGGAATTTTCTTTAAAAATCTTCTTCTTCAGATCCAGCAGTCAGAATGTTTTAATATTTGGTATGCAGCATTCTTAGGGGGGGGGGGGGGGGTGAGATTCAAGTTTGTTCAAGCCATGTCCCTAGGTCCATATTTGGACTCACTGTGGGAGCTTGAATTGTAACTTGCATGTAGTTCGAAATGAGGAATTTTCTTAAAAAATCTTCTTCAGATCCAGCAGATGAATGCTTTTGATATTTTTTATGCAGCATCCTTAGGAGGCAAGATTCAAGTTTGTTCAAGTCATGTCCCTAGGTCCATGTTTGGGCTATCTGTGGGAGCTCGAATTGTAACTTAGTTCAAAATGAGGAATTTTCTTTAAAAATCTTCTTCTTCAGATCCAGCAGTTGGAATGTTTTGATATTTGGTGTGCGGCATCCTTAGGGGGGTGAGATTCAAGTTTGTTAAAGCCATGTCCCTAGGTCTATATTTGGGCTCACTGTGGGAGCTTGAATTGTAACTTAGTTCGAAATGAGGAATTTTAAAAAAAAATCTTCTTCAGGTCCAGCAGATGAATGCTTTTGATATTTTTTATGCAGCATCCTTAGGAGGTTAGATTCAAGTTTGTTCAAGCCATCTCCCTAGGTCCATTTTTGGGCTCACTGTGGGAGCTCGAATTGTAACTTAGTTCAAAATGAAGAATTTTCTTTAAAAATCTTCTTCTTCAGATCCAGCAGTTGAAATGTTTTGATATTTGGTGTGCGGCATCCTTAGGGGGGTGGGGGGGGGGGGTGGAGATTCAAGTTTGTTAAAGCCAAGTCCCTGGGTTCATATGGTTCATATATGGGCTCATGGGAGCCCAAATTATAACTCGGTTCAATATGAGGAATATTCTTTAAAAATCATTTTTTTTAGATCCACTTGTCAGAATCTTTGGATATTTGGTATAAGCTTTTCTTAGGAGGAGTAGATGCAACTTGTTGAAATCAATTCTCTGGGTTGATATTTAGGTTACCATGTACAGGTGGGCGCCCTCAGGCCCCCTGGGGTCTCTTGTTTTAGGAAAAAATGCATACTGAGAGCTTGGGGGCGGGGGGGGGGGGTACATCCCGGGCTATAATTTACCTCATCACTAGGTAAAAGAATATTTGACATCATTTGTTGAGATAAAATGGCACTTTCTATTGATATTGGTGGATTATATAGCCTCAGCCAGGGCTTATAAGAATCTGAGAATCGATTCCCGTAGAGATCCGTGCAACAAAACCAGTGAGAAACCATGTAGCGTCTCGTAACATTGCTGCTAGGATTCACATGAAGAGAACTGAGTCAGTTTAACCCTTTACCTAACACAAAGGCAGCAAATTAACCAATACAACACTAACATGACCTGAAATATTGTGACACTGGCAATAAAATTTGTACAAATATGGCTGTCATTGGAACCGGCTCTCATCACTGGTTCTAGTAACATCCATAATTATTACGCTTGATGAATATTGTTTATTTTTAGGTCACCTGACTGTAAGTCAGGGGGCGCTTAAATGATGACTTTCTGTCTGTCCACCATCAGTCCATCCTGTGCGGTGTGAACTTTACATTACTAACCTCTCCTCATAAACAACTGAGCCGAATTGAACCAAATTTGATATTCATGTTCCTTATCATATATGAATTCCAGTTTGTTCAAATAACGTTGCCACACCGACAGGGGGCCTCAAGCATTTCTCTGATAGCATGCATAAATTGTTTTCCAAAATTGAAAAAAAATCTTCTCCAGAACCATGTATAAGAATCTTTTGATACTTGGTATACAGCATCTCTAGGGGTGGGAGGGATAGGTTCAGGTTTGTTCAAATCAAGTCCCTGAGTTGATATTTGGGCTCCCCTTGGGCACCCAAATATCAACAGTGCAACATGAGGAAATTTCTTTGAAAACCTCCTTCAGATCCACCAGTCAGAATGCTTTCATATTTGGAATGCAACATTTCTAGTGGGGTGGGGGGCAGGGGAGGGTAGATTGAAGTTTGTTTGAATCGGGTCTCTGGGTTAATATTTGGTCTATCTATTGAAGCCCAAAGTTTAACTCAGTGCAGTATGAGGAAATTTCTTTAAAACTCGTTTTTTTCAGATCCACCAGTCAGAATCCTTTCGTATTTGGCTTACAGCATCGCTAAGGGGGTCAGATTCATGTTTGTTCAAGCCAAATCTATGGGTTAATATATGGGCTCATTATGGGAGTGCAAATTAACTCAAAGCAACATGAGAAAATTTCTTTAAAAATCTTTTTCTTCAGACCCACTAGTTTAATGCTTTAATATTTGGTGTACAACATCTCTGGGGAGGTCAGATGTAAATTTGTTCCAGTTTGGTTCCTGCCAGTCAGAACCCTTTCATATTTGGTATCGCAGGAGGGGGGGGGGGGGGGCAGATTTGAGTTTGTTCATTTCAGGTCTGTGGCTTAATATTTGGGCAGGGGTGGGTTAGGTTCGAGGTTGTTCATAAATGTTCAAATCCATTCCTTAGAGCTTTTCCATAAAATTTGCCTTTCAAAGTGCAGTGACAATAACCCTTGGAAGTTTGGCAGTACTTGTCTACTGCTGTCAGAATTGGAAGCAATCAGGAAGACCTATGCTAATAATCATCTAACATGGACAATAGAATTATGAATAATTTCATAACATTATTCCTATGTAGTGTCCATGAACCTTGACTAACTGAATCTGACCCAAAATACTTCTCTGAACCGCCTCGTCAGGTGAGCGATTAAGGGCCCAGGGGGAGGGGTGGGGTAAAAATCAGTAGTTGGTGTTGTAAAAATTAAAAAAGCTGTATTGGGTAAAGGGTTAACATGTATTATCAGTATGCAACAGGGGTTCAATCATACTGACCTAATAGGATCCTGGCCCATAGCAGGTCTGAATTCTCGGAACGATTTCCGCAAGAATCCAAATGGATTCTCCCAAATTTAGAGGAACTATAAGCCCTGCACAACCCCAATTTTAAAACAAAATTGACATATTGTTTCGTGGTGGTGGGGCCCTATTTATCTTGCTGTATGATTAATTAAAACAGATTTTGTGAAAAGGCTTTGTGTGCTGATGCAGATTTTAGTTTTATTTTGGGATTTGGGTAGTTTCAAAGAAAGCTGTGAATTCTTATCCCTCCCAACTTATTGGGTAATAGAGTAGAAATTCGGTCGGAGGCAATAACAGTTTTTAAGCCTATTTGACACAGATTGGACAGTTCTCTTCAAAAGAACAAATTTCCCATGCTTTGCACTAGACAGAAGCCAAAAGTTGAATTCTATTGCAGAAATGACTCTTTCATCACATGAAAGAGGTAACTGTATCTTTGGTAGGGTTGGGTTTGCTCATAGGTATAACTGTTGTAGATATTTTAATTAGATTTACACGCCTCGAAAAGTTGCGCTCGGAAATATGTAATTCCCCAAACTAAGCAGTCTTGGGGAAATATATTGTTTCAATAAACATTTGAAGAAGTCTACTGACATTTTGCTTTACTTTTGAATGTTCCAGATGAATAAAGAGGATGACTTGAGGACTTTTAGAACCTAAAAATTTGTTTGACTATTGGTGTGTTTTGTTTGGGAATTCTCTGAGAAATATGAACATGTGACCAGCACTTCCCTTTCTATTAGTTTTTCTTTTATTTGTTGCATGACCCCTGTTTAAAAATCATTAAAAGGTTGTCTGAAGGGCTATAGTTGACAAAAAATATTTGAATGCTAAATTTAAAATGATGCGACCATATTTTTTTTCGCCTGAACGTTATAATGGTCGCCTGTGGGAAAATATTTAGTACTGTGAAACGTATTCTTGTTTGGCTGAAATTAAACAATTGCAGGAATTCAACTGAATAAACCAAAATGTTTTTGGAGTAATGATTGCGGAATGAAATATTTCAATACGTTGGATACTTTGGGGTTCCTTCTTACGCCTTTCGTATTGTCATATTATTATTGTATATTTTATCCACACTATTTCGAGACGACAACTTAAGGAACGACCAAGCTACTTATAAATGATTGTTTATTCGTGTTCCATTCAATTATCGCAACAAGCATGTCCAGTCAGAAACAAAAAAAAAACAAAAAAATGATCGCGCGGGTTTATTTTGCTTAAAATATGACCCTGTGTGTGCATGTGCTGTGTAAAACATGCCAAAGAGTTTATTGAGTTTCACAAATCTGAATGAAGATAGACTCTGATAAGAGATGTTTTAGTTGACTGTTTTCATTTTGTTTTCAATAAATAAACTTTGCTGGGTTTGATTCACAAGATTGGTCAAAAATAATATTGATTTTATGCATTATGTGAAAAATGCATGTGTGGTGTTTTACGACTATCGCGGTATTTTAGCGTTAGGTGTAGTAAGGAATGTAGTATTCGAGGAACGTTTGGGTTGTCTCATGAATAATATCACGTGACGTCATTGTCGCGTAACCCAGTTGCAACATATGGTTTTGTCATGATAACTTACATGAGTGGCCATGTTGTGGCGTCATTACCAAAGTGATACGTGCTGTCGGTGCGCATGACCACCTGGAATTTGTCAAGCGGTAACATTTTCTTTGAACGGATTTATAAATATACTATTCAAAAAAACGTAGGGGATATCTGATAAAAGTGAGATATTGAAGAAATATATTTATATTTTTATAAAAAACTGACAATTGAGGCACTGCACTGTGATATCTTGTGAATGAGTAGTATAGCTCGCACGTTTGGGGCCTAGTTTGGGGGACCCCGGTGGGGGACCCCGGAAGTGACGTCATGTTACGTGACCTAGTGTCGCCATGTTGTGTTGTCATGGTAACCCGCGTGAGCGGCCATGTTGTGACGTCATGTCCATAGTGATACGTGGTGTTAGTGCGCATGCGCAGCGTGTGTTGTTAGGGTGATACGTGTTTCCGTTGTCCATTTTGTATACTGGAGGCCGCCATCTTGGTTTCTATGGTAGCACGTGATTGCTATGCGACCCAATTTTTCGGCAATAAGACGGGGTATGTTCGGAGGATGTGTTCGATTGAATAGGAGTATTTTTTCGATTCGTAGAATTACCACAAGCAACCCGACAACTTTTACTATTTCGAATTCTTTCAGAATTCTCTGCTTTTATCTATATATGCAATAGTTTACGTCTACCTGACCATGTTCCTATGTCCGGGAGTATACTCCAGTAGAGTAGAAGAACCTATTATTTGAAACAGTTTATCTTATTATTACTATATTTAGCAATTTCTGGTCTATTCTCGTTCGTTCTGACCCTATTCCAAGTACTCTTGTTGTTTCATATATCTAAGTTATAATTAACCAATCAGATTGCTTGATTTCCCATAATCTGTATACAGAGTTATCTCCCTTCTGTATAATAAAATAGTATATCCAATGGCAATATCCCCAGGCACCCCAATTTTAGCACCCCTTTTTTGAAAACACCTGTGGCTATGGGATCCCTTTGTTGTCATATGTGCTTATGTGAAAAAGCACAATGTGACACAGTGTACCCTAGCACAAAAAGGCACATACTTTATGTGCCGATATGTGCTTATGTGAAAAGGCACAATGTGACACAATGTGCCCTATCACATAGGCACATACGGGTATTTGAGGATACCTTTGGCCTGGTATTGTATTATTTGAGGATACCTATCGAGGATACCTACTGGAGAATCCCTTTTTGTCATATGTGCTTATGTGAAAAGGCACAATGTGACACA
Organism: Pictodentalium vernedei; assembly: GCA_031216915.1. Lineage (NCBI taxonomy): Eukaryota > Metazoa > Mollusca > Scaphopoda > Dentaliida > Dentaliidae > Pictodentalium > Pictodentalium vernedei. Next base: position 80,258,835 of record CM062288.1, on the reverse strand, counting down.
ATATGCACTGTCACATAGGCACATGCTTTATGTGCCGATATGTGCTTATGTGAAAAGGCACAATGTGACACAATATGCCCTATCACATAGGCACATACGGGTATTTGAGGATACCTATGGCCTGGTATTGTATTTTTTGAGGATACCTATCGAGGATACCTACTGGAGAATCTCTTTTTGTCATATGTGCTTATGTGAAAAGGCACAATGTGACACAATATGCCCTATCACATAGGCACATACGGGTATTTGAGGATACCTATGGCCTGGCATTGTATTATTTGAGGATACCTATTGAGGATACCTTTTGGAGAATCCCTTTTCTTGTCGCATTAGGCTATGGAAAAGCCCTCAGTGGGTCTAATGTAGTTTTACCAACTGCTTCCATCTTGTCGCCAAAGCTCCAAGGCCATTACAGGTCTATGGCCTATCTGTCCTATCATTAGCTTCTACAGCAGTCTTGTTCCATTGCGGCCTTGTACCAGTACTATTGGCTTCTGTTATTCTGACCCATATCTCATCCATTACTTCCTAGCTATACCTATCTCAGTCTCGACTATAACATTGATCAAGGTTGAATCAGATCTCCCCTGTATACATATAAGGCATTCCGTTATTGAGATTCCTAGCCGAGTCCGTAAAATTTGGATTCCGTGTTTTAACATCGTCCCCCGAGGGTATGGAAAGGGATTGATAACAACCAATTCAACAATGACTACAAGACTCTGAACAGATACAACCAGTCACTACATAACAACGAAGTAAACATAACAAATAGAAAGAATGTCAAACTTGTCAGATTGATCGAACTAGTTGGACAGACTGAACAGAACAAAGTGTACAAAGATCCAACACAACCAAGACCGAAGGGAACGTAACTGATTTATAAACAGATACAAGACAACTGTTCGAATAAAGTGAACGAAGATCCAACAGAACCAAGATGGAAATGAATTGACCATAACAAAGTTTTCACCTGAATGAACTATAATCCCTAAATATAACCCAAAGTTAACCCCCTTGAATTGAACAAACCTGAATGAACCCTTTGAACTGAACAAAGTTTTCAAATGAATGACCTTGATGTAATTAAAACCCCTTTGAACTGAATGACTGAACTATAACCCTAATGAATGTATATATAGTTAACCCCATTGAACTGAATGAACTATATATATAATATAAATAACTATTAACACCTTTTTGAACTGATTGAATTTTTAAACTTAATGAAAATATAACGAAAGGTGATCTGAATTTTTGAACTATAATCCCAATGAAGGTATTATCACCCAGTGAACTGAATTTTTCGAATAGGGAACGGAAAACCCTCGAGGGGACGATGTTAAAACACGGAATCCAAATTTTATGGACTCGGCTAGGAATCTCAATAACGGAATGCCTTATATGTATACAGGGGAAATCTGATTCAACCTTGATCAATGTTATAGTCGAGACTGAGATAGGTATAGCTAGGAAGTAATGGATGAGATATAGGGCAGAATAACAGAAGCCAATAGTACTGGTACAAGGCCGCAATGGAACAAGACTGTTGTAGAAGCTAATGATAGGACAGATAGGCCATAGACTTGTAATGGCCTTGGAGCTTTGGCGACAAGATGGAAGCGGTTGGTAAGACTACATTAGACCCATTGAGGGTTTTTACATAGCCTAATGCGACAAGAAAAGGGATTCTCCAAAAGGTATCCTCGAGAGGTATCCTCAATAGGTATCCTCAAGTAATACAATACCAGGCCATAGGTATCCTCAAATACCCGTATGTGCCTATGTGATAGGGCATATTGTGTCACATTGTGCCTTTTCACATAAGCACATATCGGCACATATAGCATGTGCCTTTGTGACAGGGCATATTGTGTCACCTTGTGCCTTTTCACATAAGCACATATGACAAAAAGGATTCTCCAGTAGGTATCCTCGATAGGTATCCTCAAATAATACAATACCAGGCCAAAGGTATCCTCAAATACCCGTATGTGCCTATGTGATAGGGCACATTGTGTCACATTGTGCCTTTTCACATAAGCACATATCGGCACATAAAGCATGTGCCTTTGTGCTAGGGCACATTATGTCACATTGTTCTTTTTCACATAAGCACATATGACAAAAAAGGGATTCCATAGCCACAGGTGTTTTCAAAAAAAGGGGTGCTAAAATTCCGAATATACCCCGTCTTATTGCCGAAAAATTGGGTCGCATAGCAATCACGTGCTACCATAGAAACCAAGATGGCCAGTATACAAAATGGACAACGGAAACACGTATCACCCTAACAACACGCGCTGCGCATACGCACTAACACCACGTATCACTATGGAGATAACGTCACAACATGGCCGCTCACGCTGGTTACCATGACAACACAACATGGCGGCATTAGGTCACGTAACATGACGTCACTTCTGGGGTCCCCCACCGGGGTCCCCAAAACTAGGCCCCCAAACGTGCGAGCTATACTACTCGAATGATTTCAGCGATAGTTGGGTATCTAACAAGCACACATTCCACGCACTGAGCTGTAGACGACATGGACGGCCAGTTAGCGAATTTACCACATTCAGTCCATGACCTCAATACCTTGTAAGTCACTCTAATTTCGCGAGACAAGCGCAGACTCGAGGTGTTATACTCCTTACCAAACGTTCAATATCAGCTTGACTGATGTTGTTCCGTTCTTCCTGCAGTGCAGCGGCGAGTTCCTGGACATTGAAAGAGGGCTGTTGGCGTGGTCGTAGGGGCCTGCCAAGCATATCCCAGACGTTCGCGATTGACGAAAGGCCTGGTCTTAGTGCCGGCCAAGTCAGTGTAGCGATGTTCTGCTCCTGGAGTAACTCTGTAGCGACACGGGCCATGTGCCCCTTGCATTGTCATATTGGGAAATGAATGGACGGCCGTGACGGCGCAAATGGCACCACATGAGCTGCTAACACGTTGTCACGGTAGTACTGCCGTGTGACACGCCCTTGGATGACATGCAATGGTGCTCTACCTGTCATGGTTATGCCTCCCCACACCATAACCGATCCACCACCAAAACGACCGTGCTGACTAACGGTTACGTCATGGTATCGTTCGTTCCACCGCCGCCACAATCTGTTTCGCCTCTTGTGGAGGTTGAGAGTGAACCTCGATTCATCGGAAAACATGACGTTGCTCCACCGACGATTTTCCCAGCGCTGTCGTGTTCTATAGCAATTACGCCTTGCTGCGATTTGACATTCAGTCAAACGGTGAATTATTCGAGGTTGTCGAACATACCAATTCCAATTTGAGTAGGCGATTTCGGATAGTCTGACCACTGACTCTCACATCTGTCGCTCGGTGCAACTACTGTCAAATTTCTGAGGCACCTTGATGGCAGTTATGTAATGCTGTGGTTCGGATGAAACGATCCTGGTTAGCAGTTGTCACCCTTGGACGACCTGACCGGCGTCTGTCATCAGCATTGCCTGTCTGACGATAGCGTGACCACACCCTGCTAATCACCGATTGAGTAACGTTGAGAGTTTGAGCCACTGCAGTCTTCTAGTGCCAGCTTCCAACATGCTAACGGCAAGTAAACTCTCGTCACGTGTCATCAAAAGTTACGTTTCGACCAAAAACTATTGATGGACGAGTTTATACCAAGAAAAGAACGACGAGACCTCCGAAAAAGCCCGTCTAGTACAAATGAAAATTTCAAAACGGACCCCACAAACATTAACGTAGCAGTCTTGCGAAAAACCTGCTCGAAGTTTTCGTGGGTCTGTGACATTCACGATCTACACTGAACTTGGTAACATATTGATGTGTCCAATCACGCGGATCCAATACCATTTTCCGAAAATATCAACATCAGTTTGGATATTTCCTACTTTTTGTGAATAGTATATCTTAGTAGAGGTATTATGTATGAGAAAATGTGTGTCATTTTCGCATTGTTCCATTCATTGAATGAGAGAGGTGTGTCAGCAGTGAGAGATTTAATTGGCTGTTATAGGGGCAATCTGGCCATTCAGTTGGATGGATATTACAGCCGTGGCGCTAAGATATGCTCCTCAACTGATGTTTCCTATTAAGTCCGTGTTATATAAATGTTATACAACTTTAGTTTAACGTCCTCTGAGAAGAACGCGTATATAAGTTTGGCAGTAAAGGAGCTTTTAGATTTTATCCAGTGAATTTAAACAGCCTAAAGCGCTACAAAGCAGCAGAACAATGAAGTAAGCTAAATGATCCGAACCGCGATCAGAACGTCTGATAAAACGTTGAAAAACTCGGAGATTGTGCAGGAGAAACCGCGTGAGGATGCTTGCCGAGATTAGGCAATCAGATATATCGTTCTAGCAGACTATGCACTGGAGAAAGCAGACTGATAGTCGTACAAGTTTTGAGATAGCATCAGGGAAGTATTAAGTTAGAACTGTTAACGTATCATACTGCAGTCATATTAACTCACCATATCTCAGCAGTCTTGAGAGAACTCGTATTACTAGAAGGCACGTTTAATTAGCTAGATATCTGAATCTCAGGGAACCTTATTATGCTATACAAGTGGTGCGCATTAATGGAACTACGTTTATCAAAGATGTCCGGATTAAAGGAATTTAAATACGTTACCGAATGGGATTTACTTCCAAACTGTGCTTACCACTGTGAATTTATCGAAAACTTCATAACGGCTTACAGAATAAATACTGTGCATTTGGATTAAACGTGAAGGACGAGCATTCTCGCGGTGAAATTAGTGGGACAATAAAAAAAGGGGGGGGGGGGGGGTCCAAAATTTCATTATGCAATTAAAATACAATATATGCGTTGTTTAGTTTGATTAATTTGATTAATTTGAAGCCACGAGAAATGGCAACACACGCACCAGGTGAACAAAGTCAAAATTTATATGTCATTCATCACAGGGTAAACTAATCGACAGTGTACGGAGGATTCGAAAAGCGGCCGGGTATATCGCGTTTTGTGTCAGACACCCACTACTGGTGGTATAGGTATTACGGAACTAAATATTGAAATTAGAGTGAACCGCCTTAAAATGTTTCACTCGGAAATGACGCAATCTCCAAAAATAAACAGCCTTGGGAAAATCCATTGTTTCAATAAAAGTTTGAAACATTCTATTGACATCTTGCATTATTGTTGAATATTCCTGATAAAAAGAGGGTGATTTGATGACTTTTGGACCTAAAAAATACAATTACTTTTTGTGTGTTTTTGTGGGGGAATTCCCTGAAAAATATGTGCACGTGACCGGTACTTCCCTTTGTTTCTCTCTTATTTGTTGCATGACCCCCTGTTTTCAGATCAGAAAAAGTTGTCCGAAGGGCTATACTTGGCAGAGATATTTGAATGCCAAAATTAAAGTGATGCAATCATATTTTTTTCCACCTGAACGTTATCATGGTCGCCTATGGGAAAATATTTAGTTCTGTGATACCTATAGGAAATATGTTTTTTGGCTTCCAGACCAGATTCAGTTATCATTTTGGGGGATTATTTCACATTTAAATATTCATTTGTGGACCATACACCTTACCAAACCATTTTATTGTTTTGAGAAGTTACATTTTTGTCACAGTCAGCAATAAAAGCTATATATTTACCAAACTAAGGCTGTTCATGCAAGAAAATTCACATCTTGAGCAAGTGTATTTTCCAGGAGCACACTATAACCTCTGGCAGCTGCTAACTAACAGCCTATCTTACCCTATTAACATATTTATTTAAACCATGGTTTCTCCTCATATTACTAGGGGCAGGGAGGATTCCAAATCTTCCAACCCCCTCCCAAATCACCATTCAAACACAGACAGAAAACCTGCACTGCCCTTCTACCCTTCTATTCACTATTATTTAGAAGTTTTTCTCTTCTATATTATGCTCTTCAAAATGTTGGAAAACAATTCCTTCATTGAAAGAGAATCCTGGAACACAAAGTTGAGGAGGGGTTGGGGCTACAGTGGAAAATAACATAATAAAATTACAAATGTGAGTGAATGGCATTTGTGCATAGCTACCAATATAGTTGTCTAGTACTAAAGATGTCATGGTTCTCCTGATACAGCATAAATTTACAGTGACAGTTGTAAAATATTGCTCTTTCCCTGAACCAAGTCCTCTCTCCCACACATATTTAACCCTTCTGCTAATGATAAACGTTTGGAAAGACTGAACAGCATGTTTTTAGAGACTGAAGTTAGTATTATACACTTTCAGTTTCTTATGATTTACTTTGAGGCTTCAGCACTCATGGTCCACTGAGTTATTCTTCAATTTAACAACCTTGCCCTTGCTCTTCCACTGCATTTTTCATTGTATGCCATTCAGTACTCTCTATATTCTTGAAGCAAATGTCTGATTCATCCCCTTTGGAAACATGTTTTCAACAATTTCAATCTTTTTGTCAGAATGGGTGTCTGGGGGATTAAAACAAAGGTTATGAAAGTGCACTTATGGGAACTTGCAGCATAAGCATAGCACTATAGAATCAATATTTGATGGCTTTAGGCATCTTACCAGTGTTATGAGATATCACAGTAGCAGGTACTGGTCATTCTTTTGGAAAAGAAACACTGTTTTATGTTTTGCCAGTGCCATACCAATGACTCTATGTGCCTTTACTGAGAAAACTGAGGCTTTTCCTTTACAAAAATTGCAAAATATTCATCAAATACAATGTGAAATGTCTTCAGAAGCCAGACTGTGATTTAAAAACTATTACAGATGGGAAAGTTCATATCACAGTATGTTTGTTTTGGTTCAATATCAATTAAATTATTAATTATATCACATATTTTCATGAAAAGGGGCATACCGGGGGGTCCTATTCAGGGCAAAACTTTACTCCATCAGATGGTGGAATAAAATTTGACATCAGTTGTTAGGATAAACTGGTAGAGTCCTTTCATATTGGTGAAATATATAGCTGCATCCCCAATTTTGGAAACAAAATTGACATCCACGGGGGTTGGGACACTGTTTTGCTTGCAGTATGATTAAATGACACAGATTGTTTTCTAAACATATTTTGTGCTGATGCAGATGTTAGTTTTAGTTTGGGATCAGGGTAGTTTTTTAAAGAAAGCTGTAAATTCTCATCCTTCTCAGTTAATTTATAAAGTAACAGGATAGAAAAAATCTTTTGGAGGTAATACCAGTTTTCAAGCCCACTTGACAAAGTTTGGACACCTTTCCTTAAAAGGGCAAATTTTCCATGTTTTTGACTCAGCCAAAGCCAAAAGTTGGATTCTAATGCAGAAATGACTCTTTTACCTCATGGAAGTGGTAAAATGTCTCTTTGGTGGGGTTGGGGATGATTATAGGTATCGCGGAACTAAATATTGAAATTAGAGTGAACCGCCTTAAAATGTTGCACTCGGAAATGAGGCAATCTCTAAAAATAAACAGCCTTGGGAAAATCCATTGTTTCAATAAAAGTTTGAAACATTCTATTGACATCTTGCATTATTGATGAATATTCCTGATAAAAAAGAGGGTGATTTGATGACTTTTGGACCTAAAAAATACAATTTACTTTTTGTGTGTTTTTGTAGGGAATTCCCTGAACAATATGTGCACGTGACCGGTATTTACATTTGTGTCAGTTTTTCTCTCTTCTTTGTTGCATGACCCCCTGTTTTCAGATCAGAAAAAGCTGTCTGAAGGGAGATACTTGACAGAGATATTTGAATGCCAAAATTAAAGTGATGCATTTTTTTCCACCTGAACGTTATAATTGTCGCCTATGGGAAAATATTTAGTTTTGTGATACCTAAAGCCCGCCGATAGTTTGACATTGTTGTTAGAGTGACACACGTTCCATCCTTTTGTATACTGGAGGCAGCCACCTTGACCTATATGGTGCCCTTTGTTTGCTATGCGACACAGTGTCCTACAACGATGAAGAGATTTGTATGGAGGGTGTGTTGGATTGAACTGGAGTAGAACTATTTATCCAAATGGACCGACCACTATTTAACCAGTAGAAATCCGAACTAAACAAAAAAAGTTGTCCGGTTGCTTGTGGTAGTTAGATATACTCCTATACAACGGAACGCACCTTTCGGGGTCTATATCTCCAAGGCTACTTGGTGATCCAAGGGACAGTACATATTCAGGTGTATTTCGGACGATCGGAATTTTTCTTGTTGGCCAAAATTGGCTGGCAGTTTGTTATGAGACTTGAATCGTTCGGCATTGAGCTCCCGAATAGTATAGTCAAAAACATTAAAATTTACAGCAACATGGGCGAATGCATTTTGTTTTCATAGGGGGGTTTAATAATAATTACTGACTACAGCATTACATTATTACTAATCCTCCTTCGCGGGTTGTAGTGTTTTATGTCATTTTTTCATTAGGGTTTATGGTACTATTTTCTTTCTGAAAAATTGTTCATATTAGAAGTGAAATAAATAATGTGTCTTTTTATCAGAGTTTGAATGTTCTATGGACAAGTTAAGTCACATGAAGCGGGTAGCACTTCATACAAAACTTAACACACGAATCCCACTTTCAAACTCCGATAAAGCGAAAAGCGATTCATTTCAATTCTTATAATTTAATTCAGAGTGTTTACTTGTATTATAATCTACCCTTGCACGTTCGAAGTCTGTGTCATTTATATAATTGCAGTCATATCAAAATCATATCATTTTTGCGTACACGGCAGTTTTATTATTTTCAAAATTGACTAAAACGTCCGGTCTCGAATACTGAAGAGAAAAACCAGTGTGAAGAACGTACATCAATACTAAGAGCTCAGCAGTAGAAATTTCCGATTAATTGCCGTGTTTAACACGACCGGTATTTTTTTATTTGACAAATGGACGGAGCAAAACACAAACAATCATACGGGTAGAAAATTATTCAGGGTGTTATGTAAACTCATCTCTACCAATCATATCCCGTAGAGCTCTGTGAATCACACAATTTCTTAGAAATGTCTATTATTTGAAAGAAATCGAGTCCCAAATTGAATCAATGGCATCTTGAAAATGATCGATGGGGGTTGGAGTTCTATAAACCCGATTTGTTCTGACTGTGATGGTTCAAGTACCGACTGATAAAATAATCCAACTAACTCATCAAGGCATGCCTTCGTCGAAGGCATGCCTTGGTGGTGTTGTTGGAATACTACACTGTAATGATTATATTTCATTGTCGACGTTGCTTAGACAACTTAAATTTGCATTTAATGGTGGTAGGGACTAGTGATATTGGAATTAGCATGGCTGGTAGCATAAGTACAGATGTTATTTATGTTAATATAGCGGAAGTTACACTTAGTCTTTTAGTTCAACATTATTTATGTACTATTTCCATCTAAACTATACGTTTTGTGAAACAATGAAGATGACTGATACCAAACAATATTCATATGAAAAAAGATTGGAGAGGAAACGAATCGGGCAGCCGACTTCGAATCGAATCGAATCGAATATCTATTCAAGATTCGAAGTCGAATCGAATCTCGAATCTTCGTAGTTCCCTAATATACAGCACCAGTAATCTCAATCACTGCACTAACTGATTGGTTGATATTTTATTCACAAGTATACTAAACAAATATAAAGTTGAAAAATGTGTATACATCTGCAATATCCAAGTTTACAATAACAACGCACAATCACAACACGAAGAGATATAAATGTATACTGGCAGAGGAAGGCATAGCCAGATTGGCAATCTTTCTGCCTTTCCCTGTGGAAGAAAAGGAAGGAAAAACTTGTCAGAGTAAGAAAGAAAAAGACGAGAAAAAAGAAAGCATGCAGAGCATTGTGCATTCTTAGAACTGTTTATATTAAGCTTTTAACGGAATACGTGTTCAAGATTTTAGCTTCCATCATAGCCTGTTTGCGTAGAGCACCTGATGGCCGAACTTCAAAAACAACCAGGCGTTGCTGAAATGGCTCCAGTAAAACACTAAATTACATTTTCGACAGATCGACGCAACTGTGTATATGCTTCACAAAGACCGAGTCAAGAGGCTGCCTTGGAAGAGCTCCAGACAATTTTAAGTTGAGAACATTAATACACAAGGGACAATCTAACGATAACCTCTGTTGTATATTATACAGTACGTGGAGGGTGGATTGTAACTAAATCACCCGTGAGAGCAGTTATCACTCAAAGTGTGACTTTAAAATTATGTACAAGAGGACAAAAAACACAAGCAATGTTTCAGCCAGTGGACGTCCGGGTATAACCCGGAGGTCCATTGGCTGGAACTTTTCTTGTGCTTATTATGCTTTGCAATTATTGCTCGGGTGAAATCTTCACCCTGTGGGAGATTTAGTAATAATACCCTCTCCGCGTACTGTATATAGAATATACCCATAGTATATTGGTGTACCAAATGTTCACCACAATTGGTGAAGTGGTGTTAACCGCGAGCCTTTGGCGCGCGGTTAACACCACTTCGCCACGAGTGCTGAACATTTGGTACACCGAGCTACTTTGGGTATATTTTATTTATACCATGATCGTCAGGTTATTAAGAGTCGCTTTTATTTTTCCTCGATTTTACTGAGCAGCAGACGTACATAAATGCGAATTTGCTTTTGTTTACAAGAGCATCGGTGGGCGGTACTTCCGCTGTCAATTTTATCACCGAAAAGAAATAGAAAAAAAGAAGCAGGTTCTTTTTCATTTTAATAAAATAATAGCATACTATTTCGAGTTATGGATGCTTTATTAACACGAGGCAATACATGTTTGTTAATTTTTTGGTGTTTTATGAGGTAATCTCATTTAAAAGCATAATAAATAATTGTCACTTTCATTTCACTCTTCGCGAGGCAAAGTGCGATAAATTTAAACAAGTTCGTATTCAGATCGACGTCACCAAAGGTCAACTTGGATGTAGTTCCACTGTAGGTGTAAATTTTAACTACTGAAATCCCATTGCTGGCGTGTTCACCGCGGTTGGTGTATAAAGCTAAAATTTATTTCATAGACGTTTCATGTATAGTAGAATAGGTAATCATGGTATAAATAAATGTATACTGACAAAGGAAGGCATAGCCAGATTGGCTATCTTTCTGTCTTTTCCTGTGGAAAAAAAAGGAAAGAAAAGTTGGCCAGAATAAGAAAGATCAAAGCGTGGGAAAACAAAGCATGCAGAGCATTGTGAATTCTTAGAACTGTTTATTTATATTAAGCTTTTACCGGAATAATTGTTCCATTTTAACCTGTGTGCGTGGAGCATCTGATGGCCGAACGTCAAAAAGCAACCATCTTCTGCTGAAATGGCTCCAGTCAAACACTAAATTACATTTTCGACAGATCGATGCAACTGTGTATATGCTTGACAATGACCGAGTCAAGGAGCTGCCTTGGACGAGCTCCAGACAAATTTAAGTTGAGACCATTAATACACAAGGGAGAGTCTAACGATAACGTCTGTTGTATATCATATTCCTATTGACCATTAAATGATAACAGACACTGAACAGGAGCGCCGAGGCTACAGATTGAAATGAAGGTAGGACATGACAGCACATTCTGGACAATAAGGATTTGCACAAGAAATGATATTCTCATAAGAGGAAATGAATTTAGCTGTCAATGTTTTCTTGAATTCTGCCCTGTTCGTTAGTTCCCGAAGGTCAATATCTAATTCATTCCGTAATTATGGGAAATGCAAAGACTGGAAAGTTATCAACCGTTTTAGTCCTCGTTCCTTTGTTACGAATATGACCTGTTTGGCAAGGATTCAAAAAAGTTTCGTTGTTCACGGTTGAAAAGAAGATACCAAATGATCTTGAGTGATTTCCATTGTGGCAATCAAACAAAAACAAAGAAGCATACAATTTATATAAATCTTTAATCTTCAGTCTATTATCTTTGATAAAAAAGGGGTCAGTATGGGCATTATATTTTTGGTTGTTTATAATTCTTATAGATCGCTTCAGTAATTTACAGAGACGATTGATTACAAGCTTTTGAGGCACCCATAATGTAATTACATGGATCAAGTGGCTTTGTAGTGGTGAGAAATAAAACTTCCTTTTCTCTGTTGAGGGCGTAGTGGCGAGATCAGCATTTTAGCAAATATGCGATGTATTGATTATTTGTTGGTGTTTAAGGTCACATACTTATACACAATGGCTAATCGTGACCGAAATAAGCGATATGTGTGCATTAAAGGAAAGTTTTTCATCAAAATTTATACCAAGGAATGTTACATATTGTTCATTTTCACAATAACCAACTTTATTAATAACTTCATTATCTATCCGTATTTGTTGGTTTGTGACATTCTTTCTTTTTGATATGAATACGAGCAACACACCAACCAAACACTTTTTGAAATTCCTTATTAAAATACAAGACCTGAGAGTTTATATCTGCTCCAGAGTTGTAAACCGAGATGCCATCCAGAGGCGGGCAGGGCCAAGAGAAGTTACCGGGAAATGAACCGAGGCGGACGCCAGGCCTAGAAAAAAAAAATCGAACCGAACGAACGCTGCTTTCTCGCATTTGGTTGATCAATGACAGTTCACACACAGGACATTTCGGTGGCATTTTTGTACCATCTTTATCACTCGTTCGGCAAGAATGGTATCAACTGGGGTGGGGAGGTGGAGGGGGATCGCGACCTAACGGGCCGGTCAGAAGAAACACTTGATTTTTCAAAATAAAAGAACGCTGTTTTCTTGCATCCGTGCGATCAGTGGCAGGCTAGACTGCTGGTATAAAGAACTGTTCTCTAAATCCAGTTGCAGCCTCTGCCATCTTAAACAGAGACTTGGCAACGATCGAAGAATGGTCACAAACTTGGCTAGTCGAGTTCAATCCACGGAAAACAGAAGTGATGTTAATATCACGTAAACCTGAATCTTCTTTCCATCCGCCTCTCATATTGTCCAACACCCAAAAAGAAGACGTCACCGAACATAAGCACCTTGGCATTATTTTGAATAAGTGCTCATGGAGCAATCATGTTGAGCACATATGCGTCAAAGCCTGGAAGCGCATCAACCTCTTCCGTAAATATAAATGTGTGCTCGATCGTAAAACCTTAGAAAAAATATACTTTGTCTTCGTAAGACCAGTGCTCGAATATGCCGACGTTGTATGGGACAATTGTACAGAACTAAATTCCGAGAAACTTGACAAAATACAGCTCGCTGATGCCAGAATTGTAACTGGCGCCACAATTAGTACTAGCAGAGCCCAGCTGTATATTGAAACATGCTGGGAGCCTTTGAGAAACAGACGTGAGAGACAGAAATTAGTCCAATTCTTTAACTGGTAGAGTGCTTAATTATTTTTGATCAAAAAAATTTGTTCACATGTCTTTGCCTTGTTACAATTTATGGGAGAGCGCCTATAGGCACTCTCCCATAAATTATAACAAGGAAAATCAATCCAGATAAAACAATTGAACTTAATAGGTAATATGAAGCATATCCACTGAATATGTAGCATTTAGGTTATAGCACCTACACTTCAGAGTAAAGCCCAAATATGGGCTTCCAGCACTCTACCAGTTAAAATGTATCATAATAATACAATATTTGTTAACGATGGATAGGTTAAAAGCGCTTGACAAGCCGATGTCCGTCACAGAAATGAGCTGCGTTCCATAGTGGAAACAGCCGCGAACACAGCCGCAGCTTCCCCAGATGACGCAGTTGAAATTCAACTAAACTCCCCAAATCGCAATGACAGAAAAAATCACCTAACCAAAGTCGGTCGAAAAGGACACTCTCCAATGAGTTCCGTGAAAACCGTGGACGTTGAAGACGAGGATGGTTTCTGTACGGCTACTGATCGGTATGTCAAGAAGACAAAGACTAACAACCACAATTCACCGAGCAACCAATACTGGAAAGGACTCGGTGGTCACATCAAGAAATGGGGTTCTGTTAACACAACAGAGTGTACATCACCGGAAATCGTGAATGCAACTTGACAGCGACAGCTAGCCCAACTGATAGCGTGACTTACCCTTTAAAGTAAAAGCCAAAACGCCCCCTAAGGTGACCAATAAAAACCACAAGACACAGAACCAACAACAATCAAATTCCTGTGTCGTAATCGCATGCGTTAACCCCAAAATGGAAGAAAATCGATTGATAAAGCCCTTTCAGGATGCTCGCGGGAGAGATAAATATCAAAAGCCACGGGCAACAATGCCTGGAAGATTAAAGTAAAATGCCCTAATAGAGCAATGAAATTAAATCTGAAAAGCAAAGGGGTAATTATCAACTGCAAAAAATACGAAACCGTGGAATATCGTGTTCTTCCGCAACCCGTTCAGTGTCACAAGAGCCAGAAATTTGGGCACTTGTCACACAAATGCAACGAGGAGCAACGATGTATGAAATGCGGTGACAAACACATGCGAAGGCTTGCAGTGCCACAACTCTGAAATGCCCCAATTGCCACTTCAAAAACGCTCGAAGCGTTAATCAGAAAAACTTGCAAATGTCACATTATTTAAAAAATACGGACATAACAGGAATTAGCGAAACATGGCTTAAAACAAACAAAAATTCTCGTTATGCGGGTTTTATGTTATTAGAAGAGATTACTCCGTCCAAAAAGGTGGCGGCGTGGATCTGTTAATAAGGCAAGAAATCAAATATTAAACAGTACTGTGCAACCAACTCAATGCTGAAGTTATTGCAGCTGAAACTGTACTTGCCCACAAACACGTGGCCGTCATATATTATAACAAGCCGTAAACAACAGTAGACAGTAAAGTATTGAATTATTTGCCAACAAATACAAGCACTTCATATTGTTGTGTGATTTTAATTCCAAACACCAGGTATTCGGCTGTCAAAAGACTGGGCCTAATGGTGTCACCCTTTTCAACATCACTGAAGAACTCGATCTATTCGTGATAAATGACGATCAAGACGTAACATACATAAGCAACAACCCACTCCATCAATCAGATATACTAGACTTGATTATCACCAGCAAATCACTAACCCGCAAAATGCAAGACATATTTGTAGGGGAAGATGACCTAGGCAGTGATCACTTGCCAGTTCACGCCACATTGAAATGTAATACTGGTCCCACACGGTACCCCCACCCCCCCCCCCCCCCCCGTGAACAGGAGGAACCTATCAAAAACTGACTGAAACCTCTTTAGAAGCATTATCGAAGTAAAATAAATGCAAATGGCCCCTTAAATGCTCATGAACTAGAAAAAGCCTGCACCCACCTTAACGAGGTTATCAACAGTACACTAGATGAAATCTGCCCCAAGCAAACAGTAAAGCCGCGGACAAACAGAATAACACAAACAACTCTTCAAATAATTAAACAAAAAGGAAAAGCCTTCCAGGCTTACCAACCAGAGAATGGTCAAATCAAAAAAGAAGAAGTTAAAACAGCGTATAATCGCCAACACGGAGAAATAAAAAGGCCATAGCTAACGACAATCGCTTGAGATGGGGGAAAAGCAACAGAAAACCTAAATGGGCTGAGAGAACCTAAGAGGTTCTGTGATTTAAAACTCTCACTGACCAAAAGAGCAAAAGTGCCAATCATAATGCACTGAAGACTAGCGGCGGACCTATGGCCAGGGACGATAAGGCAAAAGATAGCGCTTTTGTCGAACTTCTAAAGAAAGCTCCTCGTCCCCAGGAACGAAAGGAACAGATATGACAACGATTTTAAGGTAAAAGTAAATAAATTCGTTCAAGATAACAACTCAATTTTCAATGAACCGAACTTCGACCAAAGGCATGAAGACGGGGACGATCTTGAATTAACCGAACCAATAAGCGCAGAAGAGGTCATGGGTGTAATGAAAAGATGCAAGTCATCTTCGTCCCCAGGAGAAGACGAAGTCTCTTACAAAATAGTGAAACAGTGCCCCAACATCCTCTACTGTAGACTTACCCAATTCCTAAACTCCTGTCTCCCCTGCGGGTACTTCCCAAATTGCTGGAAAGTGGCCACAGGAGTCATGATACCTAAACCCGACAAAGACCCTACCAACCCTTCTAACTACCGCACTATTAGCTTGCTTAGCTGTGTTGGAAAAGTATATGAGCTGATTCTCACCATGAAACTTCGTAGTTATCTCGAATCAACCAACCTTTTCAACAAATGGCAAAGAGCCTATAGGAGTAAGAAATAAGGAATCGAACACGTATATAGACTGATCGATTATATGGAAACAGCATTTAGTCAAAATGAGTAGAAAGGCGTTCGACTCAGTATGGCACAATGGCATGAGATATAAACTAGCGAAAATGGGATTATCCACTAAAATTCATCATTTCTATCTGTCCGAAAAATCAAGGTGAGGGTTAAACGCGAGGTCTCAGAGGAAGTAATACTCGAAGCGGAAACCCCACAAGGATTGATTCTAAGCCCGCTTCTTTTCATAATATATGTGAATGACACAGAAAAAGCAGGGAAAAACTGTGTTGAACTATCGCAGTTCTCAGACCATAAAGGCACGTGGACGGCCAGCAAGTCCCGAAACATAATTAAAAATCGTCTGCAGGATACTATTTGCGATGTTGAGAACTGGTGTTCCCTATGGCGCACCAAGCTCAATGCCGCCAAAACTCAAAACGTTACGATCTTCAGGAATCAAAAAAAAAGAAGAAAAACAGGCCCCAGTATCGATCTCCAGTTGTACGATCACAAATTGGAAGCAAGCAACGATGCCAATTTTGGGGGATTTATACTTGATAGCAACCTCAGTCTAAACAGTCACGTAAACCCCATTACGGTTAGAGCTACTAAACGTATCAATTTTCTAAAGATGATCAGATGTAAAGATGGGGGAGCAAACAAAGATGTGCTTCTCAAGCTCTACAAATCATGTACACGCCCGGCACTCGAATACCATAATAACAAGTGGCCTGAGCAAAACCAACACTCAGAAGCTACAACGGGTTCAAAATCATGACCTGCGTGTGCACTATGCAAACCCAAATGGACGCCGATAAAGGAACTTCACGAGCTAGCAAAAAATAGAACCTATTGATACGCGATGAAGAGACATACAAAACAAAACCCTCAATAGACTCCAAGATAGTGGATTAGTAGTTGAGCTGAAAGAACACATATCCCTTAACAGAAAAACAAAATAAGGTTTCAGAAAATAAAAATTATTCAATATAAATAAATTGCGTGGTGTCAGTGAGGATTGCCTCGCTACTCGTTGAGAACTTTA
The DNA here is from genome assembly GCA_031216915.1 of Pictodentalium vernedei. Lineage (NCBI taxonomy): Eukaryota > Metazoa > Mollusca > Scaphopoda > Dentaliida > Dentaliidae > Pictodentalium > Pictodentalium vernedei. The sequence goes on along the minus strand of CM062288.1, from coordinate 80,241,659 downwards.
GGATTGAGTCTGTAAGGACTGCCTCGCAACTGTACTGAAGCACGATTGACACGCGTTTAATAAGACCTATATAACAAAACCCTCCACAGATTCCAGGATAGTCAACTAATGTTTGAGCTGAACGAACAACGAATCCTTGACAGAAAAACAAAATAAGTCACAGTAAATTAAACTTACTCAATAGAATTAAACTGCGAGGAATCAGTGAGGATTGCCTCGCTACTCATCGAGAACTTTAGGATTGCGTCTGTGGGGATTGTCTCGCAACTCTGCGTGTTGGGATTGGGCTCCGAAGAAACCCACACCTCACCCCATCCATAGCAACAATCACACAACAGTCACAATATACAATAGCTCAGTTATTTTCTTTCTCTAATAATGAAAAGGAGTTGTGGAGTCAGTGAGGTTTGCCTCAGGAATTCTAGGGTCGAGTCTGAGATGACTGCCCCGCAACCCTGCTCGTGGGGAGTAGGCTCCAAAGAAACCCACCCCTGCCCCATCCATAGCAACAATTATACAACAGTTGCAATATACAATAGCTCAGTTCATTTCTTTCTCTAATAATGAACAGGAGTAGTGGCGTCAGTGAGGTTTGCCTCAGGAATTCTAGATTTCGAGTCTGAGGTGACTGCCCCGCAACCCTGCTCGTGGGGAGTAGGCTCCAAAGAAACCCACCCTCCCCCATCCATAGCAACAATTATACAACAGTCGCAATATACAATAACGGATACCTATCGTTCTCTACCTATAACTTTTCTAATTGAACATTCCCCAATTGTCTTGCAACACCCTTATCAAGAAGGCGCGTGGAAATAGTAGACGAAGCGTAGGAGGAATTGGTACAACCTACCTTTCCGTTAACATAAACAAGAAACCACCAAACACCAGGCAAGGATTGAAACAAGCTTACCTGGCAAGGGCGACTGTACATTTTAAATAAATAAACATTTGAATAAAGATTTAACAGCCCTTTTAAGGGCTTTCGAGTGTGTGTCTGTGAGTGGGCGTGTGTTTTTTTTTTTGTTTTTTGTTTTTTTTTCCTCCCATCACCCCGTCATCTGTTCTCCCTGAATGCAGACCAGATGGCTAAGGCTCAGCTTCCACTCTCCCTTATAGGCGGATGGATGACTCACAGCTCCAAAAGCACATATTAGTGGACTTTTTCCTTTTTGTAACCGTTATGGATAGCATGCTGGGGCTGCCCCCAAACCAGCGTCTGTTTGGGCTTCTTTTTCTTTTCTAAAAGAAACAACAAACCGCGGTTTCAATATTACCATAAATATGCCCACGTATCTAAGCAAACACAGAGCAACATTCTTGTAATTATGCACAATTCCTAGTCATCTTCCAGTTCGAGGTTCTGGAGATTTCCACCCACTACCCTACTACCAGTACGCACACTTAAACCAAATAAGATTATTGGTTCACGCTTCCGACTCTCGTGGATTCATAAGAAAATAAATTTATAAAGCAAATAAAATTATTCGGGTCGCAAGGGATTTAAATCCCACATCGTTCCAGTGCGCCTTCGGCGCGCTGAAACTTTTCATTCATTCATTTTTGTCGCCATCGCCATCGTCATCATAATTCACACTTCTGACATCAGAGCATCAACAACTAATTAGCAATGGATTACCCGCCAAAGAAAACCACGGAAACTTTGCTGGTGATGGACACTTACTCACTTCTTAACTGGGATATCCATGTTGAGAATGGCTTCGTCCAGCTCACCGTTATGTACAAGATGAAGCCCACCTATGGGCGTGGTAGAACTTTTCGCGGGCCTATCCGCACTGGTCCACCCCAGAGGAATGGAAAAACGTCTGCCGCCGAAACCATCAACACGCCTGTTGAAGTACAGAAGAAAAAAAAGAAGAAGTCGTCACCATGCACCAAACGCCGGGACGCCAGGCGAATGGAGGCCTGGTTTGAGAGGAGAAGAGCAGAGCCAGAGAAACAGGAAGAGAAGGTGTCAACCATCAAATCCCCACCGTCTTACCCTTTTACGCCAACCCCCACCTCTTCACCGAAGAAGTCGGAATGCGGGGAGGCTGAGGAGTAGATGGAGGTCACCCAATCCCAACCTTGATCTCCTATCAGCTTGGACCACTCAAGCCACGGCTCAGAGGAGACTACCACCGACACCCAGGACGACATACAGTACGTGGAAAGAGTATTGTCACTAAATCACCCGCAGAGTGGAGATTCCACCCAAGCAATAATTGCAAATATGTTACAAAGCATAACAATCACAAGCAAAGTTCCAGCCAATGGACCTCGGAGGTCCATTGGCTGAAACATTGCTTGTGTTTTCTGTCCGTATGTACAGACATTGAAAGTGATACTTTTTGTGATAACTCCACTCCACGGGTGATGTAGTTACAATCCACTCTCCACGTATTGTATCATCGGCAGAGTTCGTCGAAGCACTCGCCCAAAACGTTATAAATCGGCAAGGCAAGCTCAAATTAGATTTCATCGGGATCACCAGCCAATTCAAGAAATTCGTAACAGATATCTGCGACGAGAACAGCCGAATGATTGGACTAGAACGATACAACGACCAAGAAATAGAAGCCCAACAAATCAGAGACCAAGATTTTCACAAGCACATCAGACGCATACTCGCTGTCCAAACAAAGAAAAGCAAGGGAAAACACAAACGACTTTAACTGAATACCGAGTTCTCTTTACTCTTTAACGCGCCCAGACATGTTGCTAAACAATTATACAGTAAAAGAGGGTCGAAAGGGGCTTGCCCTAAACCGTCCCTTCGCGCCTTCGGCGCACGAGACCATTCACCTTGCTTTGCCATTTCCTGTCCGTATTTCAGTCTTAATTCTGATAACCCATGTGTAGCCATTTCCTTTCGCCTTTCAGTTTTATTTCTGATAATAATTTTAATTTAGGTTCGACGGGAAGACGGACAATCGTGTCCATGCCGTCCGGTACAAAATATCAAATGCATTTTTTATTATTGTATTTAGCTTATGTATAAGAACACTGTACAAGTAAACCATCTATGCAAGTTAATTTGCATATCTTTCAAGAAAATTAAATTATAACGGGTTGGGTGGGCCGGTCAGCAATGCCAATATTGTGTCCTCAAACTGGAATTATATTCCATCTTCCATATCGCTAAGAATATCAGACAGAGAGCAGTATCACGACGCCATACATACTTAGAACGACACACGTGTGTGTCGTTCTGTGTTTATTACACGCCTTGGCGCCTATTAACAGTTATTTGAAGACACTCAGCAATTCAATTGACAACTATCAACAAAAAGAACACATTTTATCGTCAACCAAATTTGCGCGGGAAAACCGTGTTACTATTTCGTCCCCTGAGTTCCAACGTGTTATATGTGCCTACTGGCACACAGAACACATCGAACTCAGGGGACGATTTTCAGCTATCGCTGGAGATTTAAATTGTAATTGCATTGCACGATTTGTAGAAAATTCCAGTGAAATGCCGCTTCTATTTAAAAATAGTCCGTCAACGATTTCCGTTTGCACATATGTGCGGAAGAGATGTTCCTTTTCCGCATGGTTCAGTGTTGCTGTAGATTTGGATTACATTGACCAGGCGTGTAATAAAATGCACTCGACACACATACATGTGTACAGACCCACAGTGTGATTGTGGTATACGGTAACTGGGCGGATAGATATTATTGTGCACTCTTATTTTCTAGACAGGCAACAACGTGTTACTAGTAACTCGAGGACCCAACATAGAAATATGCAGTTCGTGGACTACTACAGTACAGCCGCCGTGGATTGGTAAAAATTCACGCATGGGCAGTGATGCCCACTCATGCGTTTGTCGGGTAATAAAAATCCTCAGCAGCAAACATAATTTCAATCAATTTATTCCGGGTTGTACCCCGTGCTTCATTAATTGAATTTTGGACGATTATTTCTATAATTAGTGTTTGGAATCTAATATTATTGCGCCCGTGGAGATATTGCCGACCTGTAGAAAGAGACCAGTACACGGCGGCGTACTGTAGTAATTCATTGGAGGTCCGAGCATCAGACCACATTGTCCGTGTCGAGGCCAACCGTTGCTATTGCAACACACGTACCAATGCAAAGTCAGAACTGTATCTGAAGTTGTCGAATGTTGTTCCAAGTTTGAGAAACAGCATAAGGGACAAGATCAAGTCAACAAAGACCAAAATGAGTCGACTGTCCCGATAAAATAATATGCCCGACAAACATTTTTCAGTTTTACTGACGATATCCATTGTTATTCATTCGTATACAGTTTGACTATCCCACGCTTAATAGTTGGATGCTTTTCATCTCTTGAACTGTCAAACAACAAAATGTTTTTATGTAGGATAAATAACTCGTTGATGATGGGGAGGCGAAAGAAAGCTCGGACCTCAACTGGGGAGCATTCTCTCGCCTATCCGTCATCAACGATTTATTTATCCTCTACAGAGACTGCGCTTCACGTCTGGAAAAAGTAGTGTTAGATTTCTGAAAAATAACCTGTTCCTCTTGACAATAGAGTGGCGTCAGAGAAGTTCTTTAATGTACAGGAAATTGCGCAGGAAATTGCGCCGGTGGGTACCCTGCAACTTTAAGGATGGACTTCCACTCTGAACGCCAATAGTAGTTGTCCTGCTCCCTCTCCCCTTCTTGACCATTTTATCTGATATTATTTACCCTCTCGTCCCGAAACCGCTACAGGGCTGTTTCCAAGCCAGCGTCGTTTTAATGACTACAACCCCATGAGAGGCCGTTGTTTGTCTTCCTACCTCAAAAGCCCTTAGAATTACCAAAAGAAAGCAGGAAGCAGATTTTGTCTACTGTGGGCGACTCCTCAACAATTACAAATCAGATAAACAGCAGACGACACAGCGTTGCTTGAAGAACAAATTCCAGCCTGGTACAGACAACACTTCCCAAGACGGCCTATCATATACAATTGTCTTAAGCGGCTAACTTACATGCCTGCAGACCTCGACCAACTCTCTCATGACTCATTCACTGTTCTTCGCGGGAGCGCGGTGGCTCAGTTGGTAGAGGTGCAGTCTGCAAGCCGAGAGGTCCTCGGTTCGAATCCCACCTGCGGCAACCGCGTTGTGTCCTTGGGCAAGACACTTCATCTCCATTGCCCGCGTGGGGGCACGATGACGGCGTGTACTAAGGCGTACTGCACGTCGGTGGTGCGCATGTCTTCAACCAATCTAACCCTGCCTGTGCTGCAGTGCGGAGTTACGATGTTGGGGAGCTGGCAGCTGCTCGTCGTTGCTCGGTAGTTCTCTCCAGGTACTCCGGCTTCCTCTACCCGTAAAACTGTCACGGTCATGATTAGCCATTGTGCATAAATATGTGACCCTAAACGAAATACCCCTTTGAACACAGTGGGATTTTCTGCGAGTGAGCGTGATTTAATTCCCAGAACAACAAAAGTTCAAAAATAATTATTATGAATAGAAATGGATAGAATTTGTTTATGTTCAGGACGTTTGTTTAAAATGTTTTGAATAAATGTTTTGAATGATCACGTTCTATAAGTATCTTCCCCATCCACCAAAATATTTGTATTCATCATTTGCACAGAGCATGTTTTGTATCAGTTATCATTAGCATGCGTTTTTCATTTTTAGTACTTTCCTAAGTGTGATTTACTGGGATTTCCAGTTTTGATTATAAACGATAACTTAACAAGTGAATTATGCAATCAACAATTGGGTCATGTATCAGTGCACGCAAACGAAGACGCTTTGCCGTGGGTGTAATGGGGACTTTATTGTTTTTTTTTGTTTTAACCCTTCACATAACATGAAAAGTAGACGACACAAGCAAAAACAATTCTTGAATAACTAATTTTCTTTTCGTTTTTTGTCTCAAAAACATAGGTTAGGACCCCTCATAACCTATGTTTTAGAGACGAAAAAATGGCGATTTTGGAGAATAGCGCTGACTGGTGTTGGCCGGTAGGCAAGATAAGGGGATACATATTATAATTATCGTTAATAATGAAAAGTAATAAAAAGAGTAATCGCTTGACTGGACTGGAGTGGTTACGTGAAATAATTCATTCGAGGTGAGGGACTATATTGTAAAACACTCGTGCGCATTCGCACACTCGTGTATGTACAACGTCCCTCACCTCTCTATTTAAACCCTTTATCTAAAGTAACTCCAAAACTGTCAACGCTATTTATTATAGGCATTCGAATTTTATCTGTTCAATTCTTGCCTCAAAAATATCGCTCATGGTACTTCTTTGAAACGAGCTCGTTCTGGTGATGGGGCATAGCCTATATTTTATTTTAAAAATCGAGAATACTTTGAGTAATCGAGCAATTGTTTTACACGCGTCATCTGCTATTCAAGTAGAGTAAACGACAAAAACAAACTGAGAATGAAAGATAACATCATTTCGTTTATCCAGTATCTGGAACTCATGAGATAATTCCAGATACTGGCTAAAATAGAGTAGATTTTCTGTTTTATTACCTGCCCATGCAGTCTCTCTTATGCAATACGGCGTGCAATACGGCGTGCAATACGGCTGTGCAATACGGAATTCCGTATTGCACACCAACCTGTTCCAACCGGGACTTTTTTATGCAATGCGACTGCATAAAGTGCATGGTGTTTACCACCGTTGATAGAAAAGAAAATTAGGTCAGTAGTGCTTGGGTCATGTAATAAATACAAAACCACATGTATGTTTCAATGAGTCGTTTTGTATTCAATTTGTCAGATGTGCGTAGAAAGAAAACGTCTCGACCTTCGGTCTCGACGTTTTCTTCCTACGCACATCATCTGACTCATTGAATACAAAACGACTCATTGAAACATACATGTAGTTTTGTCTATGTATTATATATTACAAGATATTTTAATTGCACAATATTCAGCCCAATTCGACCCAAAATGCGTACGTTTCAAAACAATAACAAAGATCAGCTGATTGTTCCTTCAGAGCGACGTGATGCGGCGTAGTGTGACGTCATTTAGGAAGCTACTGAGGGATATTAATCGATATCCACCGAGTCGATGGATATCGAGAAATATCTTCTAGAAAATTTGCGATAATTCACAGGCTAGCATATAATAGAATTGGTTAAACTCGATGCTTCAATATGGGAAAAAGGTTTTATTTCATATTTCGACACCAGTGTAAAGAGTAAAGCAACATGTTACCCGTCCCGATAAATGACGCATTAATTAATGCGGAACCCTTATAGTATCCACTGGCGAATTCCGTATTAGGTAGAAGGGTGGACGAAACAATTCAGTCACATACCCGATGTTAATCACCACCAGATGCAGCGATGAACTGCGAGAGACCGCTAGATGTATGCCACTCTCGTCTGTAGCACTCGTGAGCCTGCTCGGGGAAGGTTTTCTAAAAACAGATGCCTGTGGTGAAATGGTGAATGCAATTAGGTTCCCCCAACATACAGTTCATTTCCCGCTCCAATTTTCCGTTCACTCTCTACCCAACATAACGGCCCAAACCGGCCAGCGTTACTCGCAAACATCACCATTCAATTTCATTATTTTTTAAAATTTTTGTCTCAAAAACATAGCTTATGACCCCTCATCGTTCAGCTCGTTCCAATGAGGGGTAATAAGTTATGTTTTTGACGCAAAAAAAAAAATAAAAAAGTAGTTATTCAAGAATTCTGTTTGCAAGTGTCGTCTGCCTTTCGTGTTCGATGAAAGGTTAACTCTTCCGATTTTGCACGCACATTGTTTCTCGGTGTTCACATTGGGGTCAGGCACCAGCTAAATGCCCTACACGACCAAGGAAATACTACGACAATGTGCGCCATCCTGAGTGTGGATGAACGCACACGTACGCAGATCGAAATATTCGATTTTCCGGATTCGAAGGTGAGTCGAATCGAATTGTAGAAGCGAAGAACTTGGGTACTACTCCATAACATTACGTTTGCACGTTATTACATCCTGCATACAACAAACGGTCTGCTCCGTGATGGACTAACGTCAGTAACTTGGAGGTGCCTGAAAGACAGCCAGTCTGGCCACGGTGTCCCGAAACAATGTACTTACTCGCATTCCTTGTGCACAATGTAAACCATTGTATACGCTCATCATTACATTATTTGTCTGTTCATTTTATTATTATATTAACGTTTGATGCTGTTGTTTGTGGGATGGTTGGTTGTTCAATAAATTTTCGTCCGTCCGTCCGTCCGTCCGTCCGTCCGTCCCCACAATAATACCTGAGTTACGAGTTGTTTTTTTGGTCCCGACAGGCATTATGAGCTAACCGAAATATTATGGGCTTATTTGATATATTATGAGCTTAAATACCAAAATATAAGACTTATGAGGCAAATTGAGATTTTTTCGGGGTTTATATTAAGGGTCAGGGTCAGTTAAGGGTTGGGGTTAGCGTTAGTTTCTGTCAAGTATTTCGTTGAAGAATGTAACCATAAGCCGCGACATTTTTAAAAAAAACGAGGTTTTAACTGGTTGAGTGCTAGAAGCCACTATCAGGGCTTTCAAAAAAATGAGGGTACCCGATCAAAAGCCAATATTTGCCTTGCTCATGTTTCATATTCAGTCAAACCCAAATAATATTTTGTTCATATAAATTTGTTTTATCACAAATTATTGAAGAGTGCCTGTGTGCTCTTTTCAATAATTTGTAATAACACAAACTTTGCCGAACATATTCAGACCACCAAAAATAATGTAGCCCTCAACCAGTTAACCGTTGCCCGAACGAATTAAAATGATCATTTTTTCCGTAAAAAAATAAGCCCTCAAATCCCATTTTTAAGAACAGCCGTCCGTCCCTTCGTCTGTCCGTCCGTCCGTTCATTCGTTCGTTTGGTCGTTTGGTCGTCCCTTCGTTTGGTCGTTCCTTTGTTCGTTCGTTCCCAATCAAATTACTCTCACAATAGTATTAAATCTTTTAATTTTTTTGTTAAAAATGGAGGCGGGTTTAAAATAGGAGACCCGCACAGGGGCTATAGTTGTATGCATGGGGTACGGTATTATCCGCGATAACACATGGACATCTACTACGACCGGTAACAGTTTATCAGACTATGTTGTAACAACACGAATCCATAACAGCAAAATAGTATTTGCTTCCAACTGATTATGAAGCAAATCCACTTATTCCACTGTTTTTAGATATGGACGGCCTTTGTTTTTCCTGTTCGGTTCTGTTTTTTTTTGTTGCGAACCGAACCACAAGACCCAACAAAAACCGGCCTATGGGTTTTACTGTGTTTGTGCATAAACCGATCAAACTATCTCTTCTTGGGAGGGAACTAGACTAGTGATCCATATGTACTCTCGTCATCTAGCAGGGATGCACGGTATATCGATAAGCCGATATTATTAGTTACACAGTTTGTTGGTGGCCTAATATGGTATATATGCTGTCAGTTAATTAAAGAATATATCTTACCGACTGCTGCATCGATGCACAGAACTAATAACAACAGCGATCAAAATTAAATGAGATAATTCTCACAATGCGTTCACGTGTCTTTGACTTGTTACAATTTATGGGAGAGTGCCAGGCACTCTCCCATAAATTGTAACAAGACAAATTAATGCATACCAAACAGTTTTCATTTCGAAGGTAACATGATACACATCCGCAGAATATGAAGCCTTTTAAGTTGCCTAACCTGTACTTCAGACCAAATATGGGCTTCCAACACTCAATCTTTCAATTTGAAGCGTTTATCGGCTGCCGCCATTTTGAATAATCAATGAACAAAGGGGAGATTACCCATAGCTGCCAGCGTATATTGATGTTGACAGGCAGTATGTGGTTTTATATGCTGTCTGCATGTGACGTCTTTGAACCAATGAAATTCCCAGATACTTGTAGGAGGTAAAAGTATATACCGGTATTCAAACCAATATCGATTGAATACAGGTGTAATTGCCAAAAATATCGGTTTATCGTCCTTATTTATTTACCCACAATTTAATTTTCAAGATGTCTATTTTTTAACTGAAGCACCGAATGAATAATATTATCTCTTAATGCAAGGAATCGTCTGCATGTGCCCACGTAATATATAAATTCAGCAGTTGAAAAAATAATTTTCAAAAATTTCAACAAAACTATGTCAAGTGACCCCTCATTGGAACGAGCTCGTTGAGCTCGTTCCAATGAGGGGTCGCATGATATTGTTTGTAGAAATTTTTGGAAAAATCTGATAGACTAATTTTTAAAATAATAGATTTTGATATCGTGTGCGTTGGGTAAAGGTTTTTCGAACCGCATCATGAAGGCATGCTAATTCGTTCCGACAGTGCTGCCTCAAGTCTCAATTGCGGTACTTATGTTCATATATCTGAACAGTTTTCGATATACTGGTATACCGCGGTACTTTTTTCAGTACCGATAGCGGAATTTAGTTTTGAATATCGTGCAGCCCTATCGTCTGGACCAGACGAATACGTCGTGTTCATATTATCACAGTTTCTCCACCGGACGTGTCAATAATGGAGGAAACATTGACAGTGAGAACACAACGTAGATTAGATACACTTTATCCATTTGTTACCCCAATTTATGTTTTTTTTCTGATTGAATAGGCTAAGTGATTCATCCACTAGTTCCTCTGAGGGTGATCACAGAGAATATAGGTTGAACCCAATGGGAATACTTTCTAACATGGCTGTTTGTGGTGAAAACCTCCCAGCGCTACACTTTTCCCATCACATGAACTTGCAATACAATCTCAAAAGTTCCCGCCTTCATGGGAATGCTTAAGAAACACCAACATCTGGCATAACATTTGAAATAATAATGACCTAATGTTGAGGTCGATGCAAAATTAACATGTGAGAAGTATGTTTTAACATCAACATCGTTTGAAAACGTGTTGTTGTTTGCAACATAATAATGCTCTTCGAACGTGTAAACATTTAACCCACCTTGAATTTAATTTTACATGGAAATCTTATGTGTTTAATTCGATAGATCATTGTGCACATGTCGGCCATAAACGTTGCACACACAGTAAGAAAACATACAGCACGTATTGACTGTTGTGTACGAAAGGTTTATTCCCAATGAGACGAATCCCAAGAAGACGAATGTCGAAAATGGTCATCCCAACAAGACGAATCCCAACAGGACGAATTGAATTAAAATTACTATATAACCCATTTATTTTGAGGTTTTCCATCATAAACTGCTAACACGGCTTACTTTTGGACAAAGAGATTTCAATTAACTGGTTGATCGCTGGAAGCCCATTTTGGTGGGGCTTTATGCTGAAGTGTGGGTACCAGAGCTAAAAGGCTTCATATTCTGTTGATGTACTTCAATTAATTTTTGATGTGATATTATTAGGTCTGGGTGGATTTGCCTGTTACAATTAATGGGAGAGTGCCTACAGGCACTCTCCCATTAATTATAACATGGCAATAATAGGTGAGCAGATTTTTGACAACCAAAGAAAACTTAACACGCTATCAGTTAACAGAGGCACCACGCTTTGTTACAAGACGCTATTTGCCACAGTTTTTTTGTATCTTTTTTATCAACCAAACTCCCACACACATGTATAAAATGAAACCCTAAAATACTTCAAATAGCATATAATGTAATTGTAAACGTTTTTTTTAAAGTAAATGTACCCCATATTTGACGAGAAAAAAAAATCGTCTTGTTGGGATTCGTCTTGTTGGCATCGTCTCCTTGGCATCGTCTTGTTGGGATATTTTACCAATTCGTCTTTTTGGGATGACAAACTTCGAAACCATTCAATGGAAGCAGTCATATAAATTCACGCGGCCTATGTCTCATCTCAAGGTTAAATCTGGATGCTTGTGTAGGGGACAGCTATGATTTAAGCCCGATTATTCCACTTTCTGAATTTCACATCTACTAATTAATTTAACCGTTGCATCCGGTTTTCCTACTTCGGCCAACGGAAACAAATAATAGTCTCTTTCTGAATCTGATCAATGTCCATTTGGGTTATATTTGAATGGTAGTCATATTGTACAAAATGCCAGTAAGCATGTTTCCCACGAAATCAATATTAAAGGAGGTTTCTTTATCTAGACGCAATGCATCTCGCGTCAAGTCAAGCATTATGGTCTGTAGAGTGCAGAGAAGTACTCCGTGGGCTGAAAATTCTAATAAAACAAATCTCTTTCAACTGTACTGGATCTGTAAGATGCAAGGGCCTAAAGCGAAAGAAATCCGTCGGTATAAAGCTCAAACAGCACAGGAAAAAAACATTGAATTAGCGTTCGGTCTGCCGAAGATCTTTGTTCAGGATACAGACACAACAACGAGAGAAAAGACACACAAACAACGAAATACATGTTTTGCGATAAAAACTCTCGTAAGGAAAGCTATGGCTAGTTGTGTAGAATTCGAAATGAAACACCATTGCAAAAATAGAGAGCAAAAGTTAAAAAAATACTGTTAGACAATACTGGAAAAAAATTCTTGTAATCCCTTACACTCCAAATTACGTCCCTGATGGCAACATAACCTCCAAAACCTCTAAAGGAATTAAGAATTGCTTGAACTTCTGTTTAGGCCGAGAAGTCTGTAAGTGCATTGTTGTTTGATCCAGGATGTTTCCCGATTGTTTTTAAATAGCATATGCTATGTAGTCACACACATTCTATTTGATATATTTCGATTATATCTCTATCGTTTTTGTTTCTAATTTCTGAAGAAATGCAATCAAAGTCCATCATATAAGATCAAATAAAATGGTGTATGATTACATAATATTATATATTTGTGAGGGTGCGTGTCTGGAATGAGTTGCAGCTTGCAATTTCCGCCCGTCCATTCCAGCCAAGAAGTGTCAGGAGCTTGGTGCCATGGTGGTCCAAGAATGAAACGACATCCCACAAAGGACCACCAGGAACCTGACTGGGAGCATGGGAAGGTGTTGTTAAGCTGTAATTAACAGTAATAGGTCTCACACTCGATATTGAACCCATACCAGTTCACTCCGTCAACTTTTTGGCATATTGACAAATTTCCTCTTTTACCAATAATATCCATTTTCCATGGTTATCGTATTCAAAAGCTAAAAAATAATGACAACCACAAATAAAATCTTAATTTCTGTACTTAAATCATTAAAGATATAATTAAAAAAATATATATATATACACGTTTCATTACAATATTTCAACTAAAGAGTAAAATAGGTAGTCGGATATACTTGGTGCTTAGCAAACTTTGAGTATTATATTTTTAGGAAATTTGCTGCCGTTAAAGAAAATCAAAACTTGAGTGTTATAACATTACTCCTCATTCATTTTTCGTTAATTTGGTAGATTTTAACAAAAACATACATTTTCCAATTGCTATTCTATTTATCGGCTGTCACCTCAGATTCCAGATGTTGTTCTGGATCCGAGTACGATATTTCGATTGGCCAATCGGCCAATCGAAATATCGTATTCGGATCCAGAACGTATTCGGATCCAGAACGAAGATGGATGGAGTTTTGTTTTTTTAATGGATTCATGACCTCAAGTGGAAAAATATCTCGTCAATGGAAATCTGTCGACGAGATATTTGTAAATGTAGAACTGGAGGAAAGTAATAGCCGTGTAATAAAATTAATTTATGTTAGGTACAGGGTTAACCCTTTGAGACTTTAATTATCTTGACGCTCAAACTCACTGAGAATTCAGTTTCTTCAACGTTATTCAAAATGCGACGTCAAACGTCGGAAGTACAAATAACAAGATATTTTTCACATTAGTGATTATCTGGTTGAGGGCTAGATTATTTTTGGTGGTCTGAATTTGTTATTCAAAACGTGTTTTATTACAAATTATTGGAGAGTGCCTGTAATAAAACAAATGTATATAAACAAAAATATTATTTGTGTTTGACTGAATATGAAATATAAGCAAGGAAAGTGTTGGCTTTTGCTCTGTTATCCTCATTTTTTTGAAAGCCCTGATAGTGGTTTCTAGTACTCAGCCAATTAAGAAGTCTTGACAGCAGGATTATATTAGTATTCTAAGCTGCGATAACATTTGGCTCAACGGTTGTCAGTGAGCACTATTCGGAAAAAAATAAGAATTGAGTTTAAAACTAAAAAAAAATAAAAAAACAATAACAAAGCACTAAGTATCAACGCGTTGTTTGATTTCGTACGTCTTAAGACATGCAAAAGTATGAAAGGGTTAAATGTATGCTGAAACATTTATTTTAAAATATTTTTACCGTTTTGAATAATAAAAAAAAAATTGCTTTGTAATTTTTTATTAACCTAACCATAGAATCCTTTTACGAAGATTACCTTACCATGAATTGTTGATATAAATGAAACTTTCAAAACCAATCCAAATAGCAATTAACCCATAGATACTTTTGTACGTCTTATGACGCACGAAATGAAACAGCGCGTTGATACTTTTGTACGTCTTATGAAGTACGAAATCAAACAGCGCGGTGATACTTTGTAGTCATTTGTTTTGTTATTTTTTTTTTCGATTTGTTGCAGTTTTAACCTCCACTTCCTATTTTCTCCCTAATTGTGTTCAGTGATAACCGTTGAGCCAAATGTTATCGCAGCCTAAAATACTAACATAATTCTGCTGTTAAGGCTTCTTAACTGGTTGAGTGCTAGAAGCCCTATCAAGGCTTTCAAAAAATGAGGATACAAAAGCAAAAACCAACATTTTCCTTGCTTATATTTCATATTCAGTCAAACACAAATAATATTTTGTTTATATAAATTAGTTTTATTACAAATTATTGGAGAGTGCCTACGGGCACTCTTCAATAATTTGTAATAAACAAGTGTTGAATAACAATTTCGGACAACTAAAAATAATCTAGCCCTCAACCAATTAATCACTAATGTGAAAACTAATTTGTTATTTGTACTTTCCGACGTTTGGCGTCGCATTTTAAAAAAAAAAAAACGTTGAAGAAACTGAATTCCCAGTGACGTTTGAACGTCAGGATAATTAAAGTCTCAAAGGATTAATTAGCACTTTCCAATTCTCTCACTCTTTTTACCCAGTAAATTAAGAAAGTGGGAGAATCAGACTGCAACTATTACGACCCCTTTGTCACGAGGACATCCGATGAGGATCTGAAGGTTGTAGATTAAGGTGCTTACACATTAAATGAAATGCGAGTGTTTCGGATTTAGGGATAAAGTGAAAATATCACATGTTCATCACATTTTGCAGTTACACCATGGAGGGATGTCTCTAATGTGAGCCTTACTGTAAAACACGCATGTGTACTAAATACAATACGACTAATTTGTAGACCTAAATATAAAATAACTGAATTTTATTTTAGCGCAACGAATCGATGCTGCTAAAATTAAATTCAGTGCTTATATATTCCATATTTGGCATCGGGGGTAAGTTTATATGATTATTCTTTTTCTTCTGTAGAAAATCAAATATCAAAGTCATAATATTCTGTCGAAATTGGAAAACGAGGCAAAAATCCCTTGTCCATTGCTGAAAAGTCTCGCATCGCACCCATTGTGTCGAGGCCTTCATATTTCAAGAAGTACTTCGTAAGATTAAAAAGAATAAGGTAATTGCCATGATTCTGATTTACCAAAGCACAATTACATATCTGTAGGGTAACATGTCGGTCAAGGCTACACAACAAACTGAGCAGATGCTTCTGATCACTTTTTTCTAGAACGCGAACCACATTAATCTTCACAAGTAAAAGCGTGAATCCATGATACAGTGGAACCCTGATAATTGAATAGCCAGTTTCCATTGACACTTATTCAATTAACTGGAGTATTCAATTAACAGGGATTGTGTCATTTTCCTGTATTATAGAGATCAACTTAGCATCTATTCTCTTATATCTTTTTTAACGGAGCTCCATGAGCTTTGTCAAACAAGATAAAATAGATTAAATGCCTGTATTGGATGCACTGAGACCAAATAGGTCTATAAACAAAAGAAAACTGGGGAGAGTCAGGGTAATGTCTCTGTAGGTTGCAAGATGTTTTATTCAATTAACAGGAGTTTACTCTATAAACTATATATATATTCAATTAACAGATCACATTTTGTACTGGAATTATTGTAAATGGTTTTGTGTTGGGAAATTATATTCAATTATCAGGGTTATTCAGTTAAGAGATATACAATTAAGTGGGCCTCACTGTTCTCTGTGACGAGAGAATTACAAAAAAGAGAATGTCTTGTTCATTCACAGGATATTAACAAAACTAAATCGGCTTCTATTCCAATTTGTGTGTAGTTTTTTGTGAAAGTCCGCGGGTTGACACACACAAAAACTGCATTGCCAAGCTGTGTTTCAAAACGTGACCCTGTGATCTTAGGCCTAACGAAATTAATTAATTCAATCTCGGGCATTTTTTTAAGACGCTTGTTTTATTTTTATTTTTTATTCATGGTGGAATGGCCTAAAATCCAGCTGTGAGAGCATAACATTAAATACTAGAGTTTCCATGTTGATTTCACTGATGGTTTGTTTATACAAATTTGTTGGCACTCTCCAATAATTTGTAATAAACAATGTTTGATGAACAAATTCAGACCACCAAAACTAATCTAGCTCTCAACCAGTTAAATAAATATGTATTTTGTACATACATATAAGAATTGTGCCGTATTTCGTGAAGAGAATAACAATACTGTATGAATATTTTCAACATATTGCATCGCAAATCGCGATGCGATACCGCTAAAATCACACACTATGATAGTTTTATACATTTTGAATTTTGAGTCCGAAGTAAATATGACGAACGCTGGCCGAAAAAACGAATGCGCCGCTGCCCGAGAATCAAAAGATTAATTTTCTTAGCCCTATGATGTAATGATGCACACGGCAGAGCACGAAGGTAGGGAATGTGACGAAAACTTGACTTACTTGAGGGGACTCAATTTAAGCAAACAAGATGGACAAGGCCGCTGGGGAAGCTGATGGAGAAATATTTTATTGAGATTAGAGATCTAGAAGAGGGAGTCAAGAAAGGGAGCAAATTTACCGATGGAATGGTACTCGAGGATTCTAATAGAAACTATCAAGCTGATATAAAGGCCAAAAGCTCGTTCATCAGGTAATATACATAACGACACATGCATTTGAATGGGTTATTCGACATGGCACGAGTGCCAGCGCGGCGGGATAAGACGAGAGGTCGCAGGCATGTGCAATTCTGCGTTTATTACACGCCTTAACATCTATAAAAGCAATTACTAGAAGGACACTTAGCAATTCACTTGACAAGTATCAACAAAAAGAACACATTTTATCGCCAACAAAAATTGTGAGGAGAACAGTGATTCTATTTCATACCCTGACTTCCAATGTGTTCTATGTGCCTACTGGCACAGAGAACACAATCTAACTCAGGGGACGATTTACAGGTCACGCAGAACAGTAACTCCTTCCATCGATGGCTTTTGATGACGACGTGAAAGATGTTACTCTCTGACAGTAGTTAGAGAGTAACATATTGCACATCATCAAACATCAAACGAAAGCCTAGCGCGAAAGCTAGTAACAATGTTACAACTTTCTAATATCTGCACTTGTTTTGTTATCAATAATAACTAAAACGTGTTGTAAATATTCAGTTTTATTGCCGCGAGAAATGTACACATCATCAGCGCAACCCTTTGAACTCTAATGGTATATTCCATGCCAGTTCAATGGCAGCAATTAGAAGTGTCCATATTCATTATTTGGGATAGACCAATTTATATTTTTAACGTGCAGCCTCGTGTCTGCACGTTGAAAATATAGACTGGTCTACCCCACACATTTACTAAACAGCCAACCTATTTAATGACGTTATAGCATATCGTGTTCCCGGCCGGACAATCGGCCTCACGGGTTCAAAGGGTTACTCGCAGACATTAAATTGTACACTTTAAGCCTTTACCTAACATGAAAAGCAGACGACACTTGCAAAAATAATTCTTGAATAACTAATTTTTTTCATTTTTTGTCTCAAAAACATAGGTTATGACCCCTCATTGGAACGAGCTCGACGAGCTCGTTCCAATGAGGGGTCATAACCTATGTTTTTGAGACAAAAAATGAAAAAAATAATGAAAATTAATTGGCGATTTTTGATAATAGCGCTGGCCGGTTTTGGCCGTTACGTTGGGTAAAGGGTTAAGCAACGATCGGCAATTGGGTGGCGTCGGCAAATTAAAATCCTTTGGGAATTATCTTGCTGTTTACTTGAAGCAATAACCGTCTCCCTCCTCCCAAGATGCCGGCAGGGAAACTGTTCGATAGGATGCCACATTGGCTACCGAATGTGACGTTAAACCCAAATAAACAAGCACACCTATAAGGCTTGATGTTTGGGAAGTGGCTGTGTTAAAGACATAAATTATAAAATTGACCTAACACGCCAAAATGACTTTTATCACGCCGACGACAATGATTTAATTGCGTGTCCTTTGCCGACGATATGGTATTCTGTGTCAGACTCGTTTGAAAAAAAGCTTAACTCTAAACCCAACTAGACTAAAAGACGACACTGGAAAAAGAAACAATAAAATCTAGGATAATTAAAACATTCCCCTTTTTTCACGAAAGACATCGCTTATGACCTCTCATTGGCAGTAGCCAAAAGGGCTGGATCGAGTTAGCCTTTGAGCTGCACGTTCAAAATATTAATTGTTCTACCGTAATACCAAATATGGTCTATTCGAACTGATGCATTGAACTGACATGGAAGGAACCATCAGAGTTGAGTGGGGGTTAACTGAATTGAAGCAGACATATCCTGAACTTTTCGTTACCTTCGTTAATTCGTTGAATTATATTTACAAAATGTGTCTGGAATGTTTCTCAACTGTTTACAAAAATACGATCGCGCACAATTATCTTTGAAAAAAATGCTACATCATCAAAAAAAGAAAGCATTCGTTACGAGTGGAGTCGTGTCTGTCTTTTGGTTTGTTTGTTGGGGGTTGGTGACACTTTCAACAGTCAAGCGAACATTCCCATGGGTATTTAGGATTCACCTCATCCCAGTCATCCTTTAGAAATAAAGTGTTACATCCCCTAAGAGATACGGAAATACCGCAAATGATTGGCTAGTTGTCGTAAATAAAGCTGTTGGGTACCACAACTTTATAAACTATGAATGAAAGGTGAAGGTTAACCTATGCATGCTATCACATATTTCTTTCTATTTTCAATCTTAAAATTCAAATGAGGAGAAATTAAAGATGCCATTTGGCTCGCATTGAAGCACGTATAGAAGTTCAGAAACTGTTATGCACTAAAGTTCCGTGTCTCTTCCAGTAATTATTGCTAGTGAGGTGTCAAGATTAAAATATAAATACTAATTTCGCCGTTAAAAAACAACTTGACGCATTTAACCTTGAGACTTATCCAACGTGTGAATGTCATTTGGTGTCAAACTTTGTGCCAAAAAACAAAAATTACACGCAATCCCCGAATAAATCCTGCTCATTTCAAGGAAATATACTCTCCCAAAAAAGAAAGTGTGCATGCTAAAAAATAACACTAAAAAAAGATATATATCATTTTCATTCACGGAAATTTTATTCAATCACAGATGAATCAATTTGTGATCAACACGAGAAATTTCATTACGCTGCGACGAATACTCTTGGTGTCACAGAGAGTCAAAGACACTAAGGGTCAAACACAAAAGTCACACACTCAATAGCTGGTATGACCCCCGTCTGCATCGACTACTGCTGTGCATCTACGCCTCATGGAAGCGAACAAGTTAGCATGGAAGTGTTGTGGGATGTTGTTCCATATTCTGATAAGCTGTCTTTGGAGTTCCACAAGCGTTGACGGTGCATGGGGAAGCCGGCGTAGCTGACGTTTCATTTCGTCCCATACGTGCTCAATGGGTGAGATATTGGGCGAATTTGCGGGCCAGGGAAGAACATCCACTTGTTGTTGCTGCAGATACTGTTGAACAACACGAGCTGCGTGGGGTCGGGCGTTGTCCTGCTGTAGAATGACGCCGGGGCCGTGACGTTGCAGAAATGGGACAACAACAGGTGTAAGCACTTCATCACGATATATGGCTACATTGAGATTGCCATCAATAATGACCAGCTCAGTTCTGTTACGGGCACTGATGCCACCCCACACCATGACAGACCCTCCCCATAACGGTTTCGCTCCACGACACATGTATCTGCGTAGCGTTCGTTTCGACGTCTGTACACTCTCTGGCGGCCATCTGATGATGAAAGATTGAAACGACATTCATCTGCGAATAAAACACGTCGCCACCAGTGTAAGGGATGCCTGAGATGTTGTCTACACCACTGCAGTCAAGCACGACGATGACGTAACGTCAAAATCGGACGAATTGCAGGTCTTCGAAGACGTAAGCCGTATTCTCTCATCCGGTTGATTACTGTTTGAGGATGTATCCATCTCAGGTTAGGGATGTTCCTGGCTGTCATCGTTGCCGTTTGTTGCCGGTTCCGGAGATGGACGACACGGATATACCGATCATGTGCAGGGGTGGTAACTCGGGGTCTCCCGGAGCGGGGTCGGTCTCGAACGTCATCATGTTCTGCATGTCGATGGACTAGCCTGTCTACAGTGTTACGGTGGCAGTTCCAATGCTGGGCAACCTCTCTGTGTGTTCTGCCAGCTCTAATCATACCCAGGGCAAGGAGACGTTGATTCATTGTCAATCTTGGCATGCTAATGTGGAGTCGTTTTAACAGCAGCGCAAGTTTGAATGTGAACGATAGGAAGGCCTTACATTAGTGTTTAAATACCCAATGATTCACACTGCTGCGTGAATTTTCAGACTCTTGACGTGCAAAACATGCCTTTTCACAAACGTGCAGCACGTCATTTAACGTTAATGCAATTTTAACGGGGAAAGCTGTTTTTGTGTTCAATATAACTTATTCATGAACAGGTTAACACTCTTTACACCTACGAAATTATTTTTTGGGAGTTTGATCAATTTCTGCAATGCACATTTTCTTTTTTGGGCGAGTATATTTGATAACCTTGCCATTAAAAGCAAAGGCTATCGAAAGAGCAGAGTGCGCCGCCTTCAAATGGTCATTTTCCACGGGTGGGCAATATTTCCACGAACGCAATAATATTAGATTCCAAATACTAGTTATAGGAATAATTATCAAAAAATTAATTACTGAAGCACCGGGTATAACCCGGTGCTTCATTAATTAAAATTTTGCTGATGATGACTTTTATTACCTGGTAAACGCATGCGTGGACATCACTGCCCACGCATGGATTACGACCAGTCCGGGCAAATTGTACTGTAGTTGCTTTGTGTTTTAAATGTCTGCTTGCGCGTTCTCTAAATGAAAATAACTGTTTATTTTACAATCTTGTTAGAGTTCACTGAGAATTTTATTGTAAATTATCCTATAAATTATGAGAAAATCAAATACGATAAACAAAGGAGCTGTCCAGACAGTTTATCTGTTCGCCCAGTAACACCTTTACCAGTTACTCAGAACGGGACGTAAGAATTCAATACCAACCGAGATTTTATGCTTGTTTATCGTTCAGTTGTTTTGATTCCCAATTAGGATGAGTAGTAAGGACTGCGTTAAGCATAATAATCATCCGTGCTAATCCAATTAATAAAATTTCATCAACCCAACTCCTGGCTAAACATGAAACGTCTAATTCTTAAGCCCAACCCTCGGCTTAACATGTTCAGTGCACTTGAGAATGTCTATTCTCCATTAGACCTAAATAATTAAAGATTTATTAACAATACGTCATATAATTTAGAGATCCGGTTATGGAGTGGAAATAATTCAGCACCAGGCATGTCAGCCAGTACCGCCGGTTCCCTCATGCTCCAACCGGCACCGGTACTGAAGCTTTTGTCCTGCCGGTACCGGGACAAAATTATTTTATTGTGAAATTCCTAACTGAACGAGGGTAAACGGCCTAATAATTTGTCCCCCCCCCCCCCCCCCCCCGAGTTCCAATGTGTTTTGTGTGCCAACTGTGCACATGAAACATTTTGGAACTCAGGGGACGAATTGTGTATGGCACACTTACACGTCATACTTTCAGCTTATTTATGAATGAACATTTCAAAACACTCTAAATGGGGCATGTTCTGCCTACACCACCACCCCGACATGGCCGATCACTTTAAATTTCCAAACGTGGTATCAAAGACAATGAAAGCACCGTCATCAGCTACTTCAAAGAAATTATTCTGTGGCGACATAGAACTAATCACAAAGCACGATTTTCATGCCTTATGGTTACTTTGATGTCGCCGCAGAATAATTGGTACGATGCCATGTTTGTCTTTGCAATCTTGGGGGACTGGGTCGGTTTAAATTCGAAAATCTCCCATCTAATTGTGATGTCACCCAGTTGTTGACTTGTCCCGGTTCCGGTACTGGTTTCAACGGGACAGGCTTTGCTCCGTCCCGGTGCCGGTTATGTTGGCACCGGGGGTATTTTGACATGCCTGTTCAATACTCTACCAGTTAATCATCAAGCTTTCTTCAACTTATATATAGCATACCGTCAAATAATAAGTTACTTCGTTTTTTTTTTCGCTCTCTGACTCTGGGTCTCATCATCAGCTTCCAATATAGGCTACTTATTCCTCAGATCACAATTATTAATAACGCAAAAGATAATGCACACATTGGAAGCATCATTTATTCCCCTAGTGACGACAAACTTGTTTACATCTGACCTCTATCACAATTGTCTAGCATAATTAATAGTTCGATTGTTGATTTCTTTAAATCTTTTTGAAAGTATTACACAATGCCAGTAGAAAACACCACCCACTGCTCATATAATAAAGTATTTTTGCAAGTTTAGCTCAAGTTTGTAGGGGAATTATTTTTAGACAGAAATGTATTACTGCGCCTTGTTTATTTTTGCCAATTTTTCTGGTCTATCGAATTGGACCAATGTGCTCCTCATTTCTCGCTGTGTTTTGTTGGGAATTACATCACGATTTTGCCGCGACTGTCCTGTAGATATGGGATAAACAAAATAAACGTATTGTGTTTTCAAGTAAAAAAAAATATCCCACTGGTAGAATTAAGAATGAAACCGACTCGCCAGATTCGGTTTCATTGTTAATCCTACTCGTAGAATAAAAAAATTTACTTGAAAACACGAAACGTTTATTCTATATGTATACATAGTGTATACAAATAACTATCTCTTAGTTCATACTTCTTATTGTTGGTGTGAAACAAGCTGAAACTGTTCAGCTAACAGAGACATGACAGGTAGACAGACAATCTGGCTATGCCATATCCCTACGGTATACACTATATTTTGTATTTCTTTACAAACGCAATTGTTACTTATTACTTTTTATCACTATTTTCCCTGTGTTTACTGTATTTTGTTTTTCTGTATTATGTATACCATCAAGTGAATCAATAAAAATCAATAAATAAGCCCCTCAGCGAGTTGTGCTTCAGGTCATATTCTTCCAGATAGGAGATTAGAATTCTGAGGGGCGTCGCTTCGGGGTTGACCCTCTCCCTCCCAAAAAAGAGATTCAAGTCGGGACATTTCCGTAAGGATTGAAGTATCAGATATCAGTTCCTTCTTGTTAGTAATTATTCACTTCTTTACGATTCTAGATTTGATACTTGGACGTAATCACACACTGAGTCGGTAACACAAATGGTGGTATAAGGTACCAGGTTCGAGCTTACATGTACATGCCAGTATGAGGAATTTAGAGTTCCCGTACGATACACGTTAGTTAAGGTGCTATATAAGTAATGGAATTTTGTTTATTTCGAAATTCCCACCTTTGATATTCCTTCAATTCAAATTAAATATACACAAATTATACATCAAAATGAAGGTTGAGATGTATAGAACATGAAACATATACTGAGTCAAAAACGAAAGTGTAATAACCATTGAGGAGCATTTTTTTTAGTATTATCGACTTTAATACCAAACAAAGTATTGTAAATTCATATTTCGAGTCTAGCTGTATGAATTTGCATACTTTATGTTCTTATTGTTGTCAGGACGTCGCAATTCAGACATGGGGTGAAATGAAAAGTTCACACATGCAGTCAGTAGCGTATATGTCCACCGTTTGCTTCTTGGATAGCAAGACATCGACGGCGCATGGACCTGATAAGTCTCTGGATGTCACCCTGTACTGCGTTCCGCTTCCGCCTTAGAATATTACGTAAGTCGCCTAACGTCTGAGAGTCATAAAGTCGTACCCGACGGTCCAATTGATCCCAAAGATGCTCGATTGGCGATATATCTGGTTGGCGAAAGTGGGGGCCAAAGAAGTAGTTAGATGCTCTGCCCCTCAAGAATTTCACGACAGATACGCGCCACTTGACATCGGGCATTGTCTTGCTGGAATAGCTGCAGTCTGACGTTAGCGTTGTACAACGGGACAAGAACAACGTTAAGAATTTCGTGTAAGGACATCCCTGCCCAAACCACTACACTATCCCCGCCGAAACGGCCGCATTCCCGCACGCACAGAAAACTGTTTTCCTCGTCGGCGATACACTCTTGCTCTACCATCAGCGCGCCGAAGAGAAAATCGTGATTCATCACTAAATACAACTTTGCTCCAACGCTGCCGAGTCCAGCGAACGCGCTGATGTACCCACTACAGTCTCACGGTACGATGACGTTGGGTAAGGATTGGCCCGTGGTATTGATACCAACTGCGGATGTTGTGTTCAGCGAGTCTGTTGTGGATAGCTTGTGCACTGATTCTGTTGTTAGTTCTACCAGGAGTAATTGCTGCTGTCCTCGTCGCCGGAAGAAAGCGATCCCGCAAGTGCGACGTCCTGATGTGTCGGTCTTGTGCCGGGGTCGTAACTCTTGGTCGACCTGAACGCGGTCGGTCAGCAGTAGATCCAGCGGTTTTATACCTTCCAATGATACGGTAACTAGTGGCCACAGTGACACCGTTCTCAGCAGCGAGCTCATCTGGAGGTATCCCAGCCTCACGCACACCAATGGCACGCAACCTCTGATTTTCAGTTAACCTTGGCATTTTTAAAAATATCAGAAGACAAAAACTAGCGTGTTTTCTCAATAACCCAGGCTATCTAGCACAGCATAACAGAAAGAAAAACATCGGTCACCCATTCAATTTGACATTTTCTGGTGTCACGTGCTATTTGGAAATCCGTAGCAAAATTTTATACGGTTGGGTGGACAACAACAACATGTCATTAAACGTTTGGCACGACTTCTTGTCCACAAACATGCATCATTAGAACCATTTTATTTCACCCTTTATGATATTTTTCATTTGTTTCCATTATACTTTCTTCTTTGGCTCGGTGTATATGCCTTCAGCTCATAGAGTTGACAACAAGTACCACTGGCTCCTGGAAGTCTGCTACCGTATTCGTACCAGAACTGATAATAAAAGATATTTCACGAGCCATATATGCTTCAGATATCCAATAACAAGGCTAGCCGTTCAAAACAGTTTCGAATGCAGCGATAAGACTGCATTTGGGAAAAGGACAACACAGTCTGCATTTTCTTTTTACGATGGAATCCATGTTTGACGGACATACGCAAATCACTCGATACCACGAATTTCCACCGAGAAACAAAATCGTAAGTCTAAGAATTTTCAGCAGGTGTCATGATACCTTGCATAGAACATGGCAACTGTGCAGCCTCTGTGTAATAATAGTAAGCTGTATTATTTGATGTTAGACGACATTGAATATCGATGCTTTTTCCATCCAATGAACTTGACCGGAAATCGAATGTAAATTTGAAGGTAAACAAAAGCGAAGATTTTGGAATTTACATCCATGCAGCTCTGTCGCTGTGTTTTGAACAATGTTGATGCCCTAGCTTTGTTCTTGGATATGTGAAGCACATTTGGCTACAAGTTGTTCTCGTGAAATATTATTTTATTATCAGTTCTGATACAAATAGAAGCCTTCCTGGAACCAGTGGTGCCTGCTGTCAACTCTATGAGTTAATTCCATATGTGTTTCGTAATCTATACATCTCAACTTTCATTTTGCTGTGTGATTTGATTTGTGTATATTTAATTCGAATTTATAGAATATCAGAGGTGGGAATTTCAAAATATACAAACTTCTGTAACTTATAGAGCACTTTAAACAAGAAGCTATGCCCCCACTATTGCATGTATATTTTATTGATCCATAAATATATTTCAAAGAAGTCTGGAGTTTTTTTTTTAACTACAATTAGTATAACTATAATTATAATTAATATAATTATAATTAACAAAACAAATTATAATAGATATAACTAACATTAATAAACTATGATTAATATTCCAACTACATCTTTCAAGGCATGCCTTCGACGAAGGCATGCCTTGATGATGCAGTTGGAATATTTTATCAGTCGGGACATAAGAATCACAGTAGTGACGAGAGGTCTATCCCCACCCATCCCTAATCGGTCGGTGGGCGCGGTGGCTCAGTTGGTAGAGGTGCAGGCTGCAAGCCGAGAGGTCCTCGGTTCGAATCCCACCTGCGGCAACCACGTTGTGTCCTTGGGCGAGACACTTTACCCCCACTGCCCACGTGGGAGCACGGCGACGCTGTGTACTAAGGCGTACTGCACGTCCATGGTGCACCTGTCTTCAACCAATGCTGACCCTGCTTGTGTGGAGTTAGTATGTAGGGGAGCTGTCAGTTGCTCGCCGTTGCTCGGTGGTTCTCTCCGGGTACTCCGGCTTCCTCCACGCGTAAAACTGTCGTGGTCATGATTAGCCATTGTGCAGAAATATGTGACCTTAAACACCAATAAATAAATAATCCCCAATCGGTCCTCTTTGCGATATCCCTGAGAATACTCGTGTACATTTATCTATTTGTTTCATCTACAGTGCGTTAAACATTTATGTTGGCTAATCTATTCTCACGTGATGGAGTCCAGAATAATACCACCTTTCGTTGAGTATCACAGTTCAGCAACGGAATTAAGGTGCTATATAAGTAATGTAATTTTGTTTATTTTGAAATTCTCACCTCTGATATTCCTTCCGATATAGAACACGAAACACATATGTAATCAACTCATAGAGTTGACAGCAGGCACCACTGGTTCCTGGAAGTCTGCTACCGTATTCGTACCAAAACTGATAATAAAATAATATTTCGCGAGAACAACTCGTTACCAAATGTGCCTCACATATCCAATAACAAAGCTAGGCATTCAAAACACTTTCGAGTGTAGCGATGGGACTGCATTTGGGAAAAGAACAACACTGTCTGCATTTTTTTTATTGAAGATGGTTTCCATGTTCGACAGACATGACAACTTACTCGATACCACGAATTTCCATCGAAAAACAAAATCGTAATTCTAAGAAATTTCAACAGGTATCATGATACCTTGCATTGAATATGGCAACTGTGCAGTCTGTATATAATAACAGTATACTGTATTAAGGCGATCTTTCTCATTATTTGATTTCAGACGGCGTTGTATATCGATGCTTTTTCCGTCCGATGACGTCGACTGCAAATCGAAAATAAATTCATATGTAAACAAAAGCGCGAAGGTTTGGGAATTTTCCCCATGCAGCTGTGTCGTTGTGTTTTGAGGAGAATTTTGATACCCTAGCTTTGTTCTTGGATTTGTAAGGCACATTTGGTCACCAGTTGTTCTCGTGAAATATTATTAAATTATCAGTTCTGGTACGACGACGGCAGCAGACTTCCAGGAACCAGTGGTGCCTACGGTCGACTCAATGAGTTGATTACACATGTGTTTCGTGTTCTATACATCTCAATCTTTATTTTGATGTACAATTTGTATATATTTAATTTGGATTTAAGGAATGTCAGAGGTGAGAATTTTCAAAATATAAAAAAAAAATCCATTACTTATTTAGCACTTTAAGGGGCTATATAAGTAATGGAATTTTGTTTATTTTGAAATTCTCACCTCTCATATTCCTTAAATTCAGATTAAACACACACAAATTATACACCAAAATGAAGGTTGGGATGTATAGAACACGAAACACATATGTATCAACTCATAGAGTTGACAGCAGGCACCACTGGTTCCTGGAAATCTGCTATCGTATTCGCACCAGAACTGATATGTTGATAATATTTCACGAAAACAACTTGTGGCCGTATGTGCTTCAGATATTCAATAACAAAGCTAGGCATTCATAACACTTTCGAGCGCAGCGACAAGAATGCATTTTGGAAAAGGACAACACTATCTGCATTTTTTATTGAAGATGGTTTTCATGCTCGACAGACATGCGCAAATCACTGGATACCACGAATTTCCATCGAAAAACAAAATCGCAATTCTAAGAAATTTCAACAGGTATCATGGTACCTTGCATTAAATATGGCAACTGTGCAGTCTCTATCTAATAACAGTATACGTACGAAGGCGATCTTTTTCATTATTTAATTTTAGACGGCGTTGTTTTACATGCTTTTTCCGTCCGATGACGTCGACCGGAAATCGAAAGTATACTCATACGTAAACAAAAGCAAAGGCTTTGTAATTTTCCCCCATGCAGCTCTGTCGCCGTAAGGAATATCAGAGGTGAGAATTTTCAAAATATAAAAAATTCCATTACTTATATAGCACATTAACTGTGTTTCAGATCACGATCCAATTTCCCGACTGACTGTTAACAGGGATAAAATGCAACTTATCCATGTTGTCACAAAACAGATGGCATCTGATATTTTTAGAAAGATAGTTTTGTAAACAAAAATCTTGCAATTGTTTGGATGCATTGAGTATTATTATTTTGATCGTGTTTGTTCTCTTTCCATTGTAACCGTATTTCGATCGAGCTGTAATGTTTATGTGCATCTGTTTTTCGGAAAACTATTTCGAGAAGCAGCCCTTGCCCAAACAATTTGTAGCCCACGTGCAAATGTCAGACAATGTAGCTGCAAGGTAATCATGTGTTGGCCAGCTTTGATTATACATTAACCTGAGAATAATTGAATGTTTGGCTCGATTGGCTTTCAGCATCAATTTAACTCTTTTAACATTGCTGGAAAGGTCTTATTAAAATATATTTCTGTGTGGAAAATTCTATTATCTCACGGCCTATATTTCTGAATGGTCCTATTCATGGGTAATATAAGTACATTCGACAGTTAATTGTTTACTTTGAAGTTGGTTAAGACTTCACTGGAAATTGAGGGCTACATGGTGATAGTTCAATGCCTATAAGTGCTTCTCAGCCTTTAGTAATGATCTACAAATAAGTCTTTTTATTTACAATGCTCATATTCGTATCTACAGCAAAGACAAAACCAAAACACCGAATGCACGCTGTAGTTGTTAGAAGGTCCAGTGAGGCGTAAACTCCAGAGGTTTACTGCTCTGTGAGGTTGGGCCAATACTGCCCCCCCCCCCTCCCCAACTGAATCTTCATCATGTTAATTGAGCAATGTTGGTTTCTTTTCAACCTACTCACAATTGTTTACAATTGGCTGTAACATAAGTGCAAGCCCTACTTCGGAACTAACTCAAGCTTTTAGAATCTTTTCCAAACGAGTTGGAAAAGTACTAGAGTGCAAAAGCACGAAAAAGATCGAAAAAAAGGGTCGAGCGAGACCAGCGCTCGAAATTACAGGTACTCTCTCTGCACACCTCTTGCGTTTACCGAGCGCATGCGCAACAAACCGTGACGTCAATTCCTTTATTTTCCGCCATTGTTCATGGTCGGAAATTTTTGTGACTGTGCTGTTTATGATATTAATTCTTCGTGAACAACTTATTAATCGTCTTTAGTGTGCTACTGGATTGTATCCTTTTTCAAGCTACCAAATTATTACTCTACATTTAATGTTAATTTGTATTATTATTGCTGTGCTTTTCACACTTTATCTTGCCTTTCCCCCACGTGTGAACACGACCTTCGTTCTGTTTTCCGTCGGCGGGAAGCTTGATTGTTGTATTTATATCATGCCTAAGACTATTCCTTGTACCTCTTGTTTGCAGGTGAAACATGTGGACGATTCCCATACCACATGTGTCACTTGCAACAATTGCACTCAGGCCCAATCATGTGGTATCTGTGGGGTTTGGTCCTCTAAATTTTGGGCTTCTGTTAACAAGGTGGTTCTTTCCAGAGCTAGAACCCCTCGTTCTCGGGGTAAGGGTAGCCGTGCCGTTGCAGACATTTCTGCTGGTGCACGTGGTGACTCTGTCACACAGGATTCGGATCTGACTTCTGTGGCGAGCTCCTCTGCAACTGTTGACGGTGTTTGTTCTGTGATACCTGATGAGGAGACCGCGGTCTCTTTGTCTTCGGATGTCACTATTGAGGCGTCTGTTTTCGTTGAGAGCTTTTCCGAGGTCAACTCGGTAACCCTCTCCGATCTGCCTCCAACACCGTCGACCGTTGTTGAGGGGGTTGCTACTCCAGATCCTATTCTGTCTGATGGTGGCTCTTCCATCTCTTCTGGGGATGGTCTACAGTCTCGGGGGACCGAGGCTGTATCTGCTGGTGTGTCTGTGTGTTCTCAGCCTCCCCCAGCCTCGCGGCGAGGCTGTGCGGGTTTGCTGTCTGCTCCGTCTCATCTGGCTAGGTTTGCTCCTAGTCGGTTGAGCCGGCCGGTCGCTTCGGCAGCGATTCCTCGTCCCTCGAGTGAATCGTTTATTGTTCCACCTTCGCCTGCTAGTGTGCCGACTAGCGGGATGCTGTTGGGACGTTGGCATCCAGGGCCTGCTGTTCGGCAGCGGTCAGTGACAGCCCCGGTTAGCTGTCACTCTCGGAACCTTCCTCCGGTGATTCCTCACTGTGTTCCGAGTCTGGGTGTCGATCGATGCTTGCCGTCGGTCTCAGAGGATAGGCAGTTGGGGCCGTCTGCTGCGCAGAGGTCAATGACAGGTTCCTGTCATTCTTGGGACAATCCTCCGGTGTCTTCTCACCGTGTCCTAGGTCCAGCTACCGATCGACGTGCGCCGTCGGTCCCTTTCGAGGATTTGCAGGCAGGGCCTTCTGTTTCGCAGAGGCCAGTGATGGCTCCTGGGCGTCACAATCGGGACTTTCCTCCGGTGTCTTCTCACCGTGCTCCTATTCTGTCTGCCGATCGACGTTCGCCGTCGGTCTCTTCTGAGGATTTGGGTTCTTCTACCAGAAGGGTCCATTGGGAGGACACTCCGTCGGGCGTTTCTGCTGCGACGGATTCTCAGGGTGACCTGCGCCAGGCCGTTTTGGCGCTCACCCGGTTGCTTTCTGGCAACCCTCAAGTTGGCCTCCCTGTGCCTCCTGAGGCACAACCTCCTTTGGTCGGTCGCCGAGATGTCTCGCCTGGCCCCTTGGATACTGCACAGTATTCACAGGAGGTTTCTGCTGGTCAGCCCGAGTTGGGCTACGTCTCCTCTGCTACGGAGGATGACGAGTATCTTGAAGGCGATGGTCCCCCCTCGTCAGTCTTGGGGCAGGCTTTGGATTTCGTCTTTGGCTTATTGCCGGACGTTCTACCTTCCGACCAGCCTTCTGTGACCGTCCGGCCGCGGTCCACTGTGGAGCGCCGTAACCCTGTTGAGCCTTCTGGCTCCGGGGCTTTGCGTCCTCTGCAATCGGCTCAGGTGGTTGAGTCCTTCCAGGGCTTAGACGCCAAAATGCGTTCTAAGGCCCTTAAGGGTTCCTTCTTTTCTAGAGCTGATGCCTTCCTGCCTCCATCGCGGTTTCGTGTTTACGATTCCGTCTCTCCACCAGTCTTCCAAGGGATGACTACTGTGGATGAGGATTCTTCTTCCCTCGGGTTGACTAAGCCTAAGTCGGCAGTTCTCCCGATGTCGGTAGTTGAGTCTATGGTGGGCCTGTCCCGAGAGATGCTGGGTATGTTATCTCTCGCGGACCATGTTGTCGCTGCTCTGGCTGAATATTTTCCACCAGGGGAGTTTGATGACGCTCAGGCGCCTTTTCGCGTTTTGTCACAGGCTCTTATGAACTTGACTCACGCTCACGCCTGTAACACGGCCAATTTGGAGCTGGCACGCCGGGATGCGGTTTTGGATTCTTTACCATCCCTTCCTTCTGAGCAACGTGCTGTTCTGAGGTCTGCCTCGTTGGTAGGACCTCAGTTGTTCCATGGTTCCGTGGAAGCTGTTCGTGGCGAAGTTCTTCGTCATTCGAAGGACCAGCTTTTGCTGAGACAGCTTGACCCACCTGCTGCTGCGGGTGGGGGTCGTTCCAGGCCCGCCAAGCGTGCTGCTGCGTCTGCCTCGTCGGCGACGTCGGCTACGCCTTCGGCTCCGTCTGCTCCTTCTGCTCATAAGAAGCGCCGACGTGGCCAGGCCCGCTGGCAGCCTCAGGCTGGAAAGTCTCAGGACTCTGTCACTTCCCGAGGTGGTTTCTCCTCTCGGGGGCCTCGTCGAGGCCGCAAGTGAAGGTTCTCACCTCGATTCGCCTCCAGTCGGAGGAAGGCTGTCGCTGTTTTACGACCGTTGGACAGAGATTTTTTCGGACTCTTGGGTCCTCGACGTCATTCATTCCGGTCTGCGACTGTCCTTCCATCGGCACCCCAGTTTATCTCGGGTGCCCCTTCCGACTCAGGTCCCTTCAGATTCTCTGCGTCGGGACCTTCTGGTGCAGGAGATCGACAATCTCCTCACCAAAGGGGCGATCGAGGTGGTCAGGAACACCCTTTTACCGGGGTTTTACTCGAGACTTTTCTTGGTGCCGAAGAAAAACGGCCAATTTCGTCCTGTCATCGATCTGAGTACCCTGAACGAGTACATAATTGCTCCTCGTTTCAGTATGGAGACTTTCCGGTCGGTTCGACGTTCAGTTCATCAGGGCGATTTTGCGGCCAGTATCGACCTGAAGGATGCCTACTTCCATGTACCCATTCATCTGGCGTCACGGAAATACCTTCGGTTCTCGTTTCGGGATCGAGTTTTTCAATTCAGAGCTCTCCCGTTCGGTTTGAACCTGGCTTCTTGGGCCTTCACCCGACTGATGTCTCATGTGCTTGCTTTCCATCGCACTCAGTCGGCGGTGACTTCGTCCGCCTACCTAGACGACATCCTCCAACGGCACCACGATGCTGCTGTTCTGGAGTTCGATGTCCGGCAGTTTCTTTGCCTTCTAGCGTCGCTGGGTTTCAGAGTCAATCGCGAGAAGTCGGATCTTCTTCCTTCTCAGCGATTCCGTCATTTGGGGATGGATTTCGACACTCTTCACAATGTAGTGTCGGTTCCCCAGGCTCGGGCGACGATTCTTTCCGCCTTGACTCGGGACCTGCTTCAATCTTCCTCGGTCTCGGCCAGGACTTTCCTTCGGATGCTGGGCCTTTGCGGTTCGGTGACCGATCTCATTCCGCTCGGTCGCTTGTTTGTCCGACCTCTCCAACACTTCCTGTTGGATCATTGGCGTCCGAATGTAGATCCGCTGGACCTGGAACTCACTATTCCTCGGTCTCTGCTTTGTCACCTCCGCCCTTGGGCAAATATTCCCTGGCTGACACAGGGTGTTCCGTTGGATCTTCCTTTGGCCGATCGCATCCTTACTGCGGATGCCAGCGATCGGGGCTGGGGTGCGACGTTGGACCCTCTCGGTCTGTCTACTCACGGAGAGTGGGACAGCGAGCAGGTGGACCTTCATATCAACCAGAAGGAGCTCCTTGCTCTTCTGTTGAGTTTTCGGCTTTGGATCCCTCATCTGTCGGACCATGTTGTCCTACTTCTTTCGGACAATTCGACAGTAGTGGCCTACATACGGAATCAGGGAGGCACTCATTCGATTCCTATGTATCGGCTGTCTCGGGATCTTCTTCTGTTGGCACGGGATGTGAACGCTCGGGTGTCCATTCGACACATTCCCGGGCGTCTCAACGTCCTAGCAGACTCCCTGTCCCGACGCGACAGTGTCCTTCCAACCGAATGGATGCTACATCGGTCGGTGTTTCAGGCGATTTGCGAGCAGTGGGGTCGTCCTCAGGTCGACCTTTTCGCTACTCGCTGGAATCATCAGGTAGAGACTTTTGTCTCCCCTTGTCCAGATCCTCTGGCATTTGCAGTAGACGCTCTGTCTCTGGACTGGACAGGCTGGGTCGGCTATGCCTTTCCTCCTGCACCGATTCTTCCTCAAGTTTTAGCGAAGATTCGTGCTTGCAGTTGCAGGATCATTCTGATCACACCCCTGTCTCCACAGAGGGTGTGGATCAATCTGCTGCGGCCTCTATTGGCCGATCGACCGATTCGTCTACCTCTACGTCGCGATCTTCTTTCACAGGGTCGTCCCAGGAAGTATCACAACAACCTGGCGAGCCTGTCCCTTCACGCCTGTCTTTTATCAGGTCCAGTCTCCGACGTGGAGGTTTTTCGAGACGATCAGTGGAGTGCATTTCTGCATCGCGGCGACCTTCCACTGGAATGACTTATGCCGCCAAGTGGAAGGTTTTCTGCCGCTGGTGTTCAGATCACAATGTGAATTACCGTGATCCGTCTATCGCTCAAATTGCGGATTTTCTGGTTTTTCTTTTTGACTCCAAGGGCCTCCAGCCTATTACGATTAAGGGCTATCGGTCTATGCTGTCTGATACTTTCTCTTATGTGGGAAAGCGGTGTATCGGTCGTAATCTTTTCCTCTCCAAACTTATTCGGCACTTTTCTTTGAAGAGGCCTCGAGTTTTGCGTCTTACACCCAAGTGGAACTTGGCATGGGTGTTGCACTGTTTGGAGGGGGCGCCTTTCGAGCCTTTATCTGAGACCGACATGCGTTTTCTCACCTATAAGACGGCTTTTCTTCTAGCGTTTGCTTCTGCTCGTCGAGTCAGTGAGCTTCATGCGCTATCTGTTGATTCTGCCTTCTTCCGAAATGAGGCTAACAGTGTCACATTCACTACCGATTGCTCTTTTCTGGCTAAGAATCAACTCCCCGATTCGGTACCTCCTCCCATCTGCATTCGGGCTCTCCCTGCTGTAGATGGACGGAGGCCTCTTCTTTGTCCTGTTCGTGCGGTCAAGACTTACATTACTCGCACTCAGTTCATTAGGAGGGATCGGAAGAGATTTTTTCTCTCTCTCATTCCTAAGCGGCAGTCTATCTCTTCCCATTCTATTTCCAGGTGGATCTGTCTTGCAATCAAGCTGGCTTATTCTCGCTTGTCTGCATCGGATCTTGTTTCGAACCGGCTTAATGCTCACGAGGTTCGTGCCATTTCTACATCCTGGGCGTTCTCCAATTCTGTTTCGCTCCGTGATGTTATGAATGCGGCTTACTGGAGGAATGCTTCTACCTTCTCCTCCTTTTATCTCCGCCACCTTCAGCAGCAATCTGAGGACCTTTATTCTTTAGGCCCTCTCG
Source organism: Pictodentalium vernedei (assembly GCA_031216915.1). Classification (NCBI taxonomy): domain Eukaryota; kingdom Metazoa; phylum Mollusca; class Scaphopoda; order Dentaliida; family Dentaliidae; genus Pictodentalium; species Pictodentalium vernedei. The sequence goes on along the minus strand of CM062288.1, from coordinate 80,206,395 downwards.
TTGCTGCTCAGGCTGTGGTGCACCCTCGTTAAATTGTTTTTGTCGAGGTTGCGCTTCTCTCAGCCTTGTTCTTTTCAGGTGCCTTCTCTCTTTCTTCATTACAGGTTTTAGTTTTTGTTCTCTGCCATCCTTGCTTTCGTTACTGCTACTCTTGTTGGTATTGGTTATGTGATTCACCTCCTCCTATTGTTTATTCAGCCAATTGTAAACAATTGTGAGTAGGTTGAAAAGAAATTAAAATTTTTTAGTAAATTTTGTTTCTTAACATACCTACCACAATTGTTTACCGGAGGCCCACCCTCCTTGGGGATATCTTTGATATCGATGCCTCCCCGCTAAATCACAAACTTCTCGTTGGCGGAAATACGGAATTGACGTCACGGTTTGTTGCGCATGCGCTCGGTAAACGCAAGAGGTGTGCAGAGAGAGTACCTGTAATTTCGAGCGCTGGTCTCGCTCGACCCTTTTTTTCGATCTTTTTCGTGCTTTTGCACTCTAGTACTTTTCCAACTCGTTTGGAAAAGATTCTAAAAGCTTGAGTTAGTTCCGAAGTAGGGCTTGCACTTATGTTACAGCCAATTGTAAACAATTGTGGTAGGTATGTTAAGAAACAAAATTTACTAAAAAATTTTAATTTCTATGGCCTTCGGATCCTATCATTGCTGAAATGTGTATGTAATCTATGCTAGAACTATTAACAATATTCATTTTATTTCTGACACAGCACCATCCAAATCCCACTTACGTTTCAAATGAAACGGTACCCATCAACGTTTTCAATTTACATCTTGCTGTTCTGTTTACAATGTTTTTGCACTGAAACTGATCTGAGAAATGCGCCACATTTCGTCGCCTGAGTACCAGAATGTCCTATGTCCCATAGGGGACATAGGACATTCTAGCACTAAGGCGACGATTTGTCTAACAATAGAATGCGCACCTTGAAAGACAAATTATCGCAAACTCGTATTGCCTGTGTACTGACAGCACCTAATGGATGACAACACATCGACTTATCGCGCGAGGATTGGGCTTTTCGGAAGTGGAGGCAGAAATAAATTATTTTTGAATCCCAATATCGTTCTCCTTGTGATGCTTTTATGCACGTTTTAACATCGAGGATTAAGCATAGTGATTTTTATGCATCTCTTTACAAGTGGGGATATTGAAGTTAATCCTGGGAAAATGAAGATTGTACATATCAATGTTAGAGGTCTCCGCAACAAAACCGATATAATAAGCGCCGAATTGGGATATTATGATATCATTTCTGTTTCGGAGACTCTGCTGACAAATAGCGTTCAAAACAAAGATATTCATATACAAGGCTGCCACTACCCACCTATTCGAATGGATCGAGGGGAGGGGCCGGGGGAGGAATGACCGTTTATATTAAGCCTTACATAGTTTGGAAACGTCGATATGATATTGAAATCACAGGCTTAGAATTAATCTGTACAGAACGTCGAAGTCAGAACCAGAAATTTATACTGGGAGTTGTATACAGCCCCCCCCCCCCCCCCCCCCCCACACACACACACACACACACTGGCAATAATTATTACTGGAGTCTTATTGATGAATCTATCCAAAAGGCAAGGAATGATATGTCACTGAAATGTGTGATAGTTGGAGATTTCAGTTTTGACTGTCTCAACAATACACACCCAAGGATCAGGCAGCTGGTAAACGGTTACAGCTTATCTTAAATTGTCAAAGACTCCACGCGAGTAACTGAACACTCTTGCAGTCTACTTGATCTAATTTTAGTATCGTGTCCAAAGCTAGCTGAAAATTGTTCTGTTATTCCTCCCCTCTGTAGTGACCACCATGCTACTGCTGTTACATTAAAATTCACAAAAAAGTAAAACTGCCTGATTTAAAGGGCAAATTTGGGATTATAGTAATATGGATATAACCGGATTGCAGTCACATTTTGCTCAAACTACATGGGAAAACTTTTTTACTGAAAATTTAAATGATACCACAGAGAACTTCACCTCGTATATCATTGAATCAGCTAAAAACTACATACCAAATGCAACCATTGTAGTACGTCCGAAATATAAACCACGGATGAACTCAACGATCCGTAAAATGATACGAGTGCGTGATCATCGATCCCACAGAAAAGCTAAACAGACAAATGGGGCCGAGGACTGGGCGAGATTTAGGTATGATAGAAATGAAACTATATCACTCATACAAACAGCCAAAGCGGAATACGACCTTAAAACTGAAAGTTATGTATCATCTCGTAACTTTGGCTGTAATAATTGGTGGGGAACCCTTAAATCTTGCTCTAAAGAGCACAATCTATCGAATGAACTGTTCCCACCACTTGGAGAAAGTGGTGAAATAATTAATGATGCAAAGTCGATTGCAGATTTATTAAATACGTATTTTGCTAACCAAGCTAACTCAGTGGTTGACAAAGAACTACCAGCCATTCCACATTATGAAATCAGTCTCGAAATCATAGTAATTTCTGATCAGAAAGTAATGTCAATTATTAGTAACTTAGACCTCCAGAAGCTGGTGGGCCATATTTAATTAATAACAGAATCATTAAGGCATGTGCCCAACAGTTAGCACCCCCCCCCCCCCCCCGTGTAACTTGTATTATTAACCTGTCCTTATCACGTATTGAGTTTCCTAATTTATAGAAGATGACTAGTGCTGTGCCTATTTATAAGAAAGTATCCGTTATTGACAAGGCAAACTATCGGCCAGTATCTCTAACAAGTTCTGTCAATAAAATTCTAGAAAAAGTATTTTTCAGTCGCAGTTTTTCCTTCTTGGTGGAAAACGGATCGTTAACACCCTTACAATCAGGCTTCATTCCAGATGACAGTACAATTTACCAACTCATAGATATTGATAACTATTTTCCTAGTAATATGGACACCAATAAAGAAGTCAGAATGGCATTCTGTGATATAAGTAAGGCGTTCGATAGAGTATGGCATGACGGATTAATTCATAAATGAGACTCTGTTGGAAAACAGAGGTAACCTACTCATGTGGTTTAAAAGCTACCTAACAATTCGCTCCCAGCATGTAGCATGTACAGAGAAATCAAACAAAAAATCAAATCATTAAAGCTGGGGTGCTACAGGGATACGTTTTAGGCTCTCTTTTGTTTAATATTTACATAAATGACATTATTAACGATATTATGTCCAACATTAGACTTTATGCCGATGATACTATACTTTATCTATTAATCGAAGACGCAAACTTAGCAGCCGAAGTTTTGAATAATGACCTGAGAAAAATTGCCCAGTGGTCTAACATATGGCAGGTCTCATTTAATCTGCAGACCGAATCATTGTACTTTACAAGTATAGTAAACCCACCGCTTCTACCCTATCTTTGCCTCCTTTGACAGCAAATAGAAGAGACGGACATTCATAAACATCTTGGGCTGATCGTTTCAAAAACGGGACAATGGGATTCACATATAAAGAGCATTATAAATAAAGTCAGCCCCATGATAAACTGTCTAAGAAGCCTAATATACAGACTGTCTAGACACGCATTGGAAACCCTATATAAATACTTCATTTTCTCGCTTTTTGATTATGCCGATGGGATGGTTGCTCGGAGTCTAAATCAACACTCCTAGAAAATCGGCACTTGGATGTTCTACGAACTATAATAGGGGTAACTAGGGGGACAAGTCATCGCCTTACTTACTGGGAATAGGGTTTCATACCACTCAGAGAGCAACGAGAACGTCACAAATTAGTAGCTTTGTATAAAATCATGTTCACAAAGGTGCCAAACAACATTAGGCTGCTCATTCCGTGAACTATATCAGAACTGACCTTTTACCCGCTAAGATCTTTAAACTCACTACGGGAAATTAAATGCAACACTAATAGGTTCTCGTTTCTGCTATCAGCGGTAAAACTTTGGAACGACCTAAGTGCAAATCTGCAGAACTCTATTACGGAGACCTATTTAAGAAGAAACTTGCAATTGACGACAATGTCGTTCCTGGATTTTATTATGTGGGTGAGAGAAGGGGACACAATTTTCACACGAAACTGCGTTTAATGGTAGTGGTTTAAACGGACATAAATTCGATAGATTCATAAGTGATAACGCTTCTTGCAGTTGTGGTCATTTATATGAAGTCACTGAACACTATTTACTATTGTGTCCTCTATATACAGAACAAAGAAATTTGCCTCTAACAAAATTGGGCCACACCACTAATATCACTCGAATGCTATATAGTGATCCAGAAAAAAAACTGCTTTGTAAAATGCCAGTATCTTCAGTGCGGTACAATAATATATTAAGGAAACAATGAGATTCCAGTGCATAAATATTAGGCAGTGGAAATGAATCCTTGTGTTTTGCCCTTGGAGACTGATTTTGATAGTGCACCCCAACCCGAACACGCGTACTATTGTACCTTTACCCGTATACCAGAATGCCTCCATATCCGATAGGTAATGGATATGTAAGAGATGCCGAGATACTGTGTGGTACTTTCTTTCAAATTCAGTCGATCAGTCTCTGTTTATGTACAGTTGCACTTGCACCATTGTAAATGTGTGCTTCCGTGGGGTACGGCGTTAATATAGGCATTGCCTGTTCTCCAAACCCCATTTCAAGGATGAAATAAAAATAAATGCCTAAACAGAAAACAGGGATAACTGTAAATAAGACCGCGGTAACGATAGTTTCCTCTGTAGATATGTAATAGAAATCTTTCGATCTGCTTAAAATTACCAGAAGAACCGTGGGTGCCAATTTTGAACACCTCCAAACTCTGACTAGTGAGCAAATAGAATATCATTGACATCAATGGGATCACCAAAACATTTTGTGTAAATGAAAATATAACCAACACTTTAGACGGTTATTGTCATCAGCGAGCCTCTTCCATTCGAAATAAGGAACGATTTTAAGAATTTCCATCCCCCGTGTGTTTGCAATGATTTTCATAGAACTTACTGGGGAATATATAAATCAGTTTTTTTGGAATTATTTATCGATTTAATACCGAGCAGAAAAACGATTGCGATTAATTCTTATCACAATATTTAAATTTATTTGATCAAATCAAACTGATAAAAAGTTCCCAACTTACCTGATCTGCAATTCAACGTAGATCTGCAGTACGTGGAGAGTGGATTTTAACTGAATCACCCGCGGGGTGGAGTTATCACCCAAGCTATAACTTTCAAATGTTGTATATATCGACAAAAGCACAAGCAATGTTTCAGCCAATGGACCTCCGGGTTTAACCCGGAGGTCCATTGGCTGAAACTTTGCTGGCGCTGGTTGTGCTTTGCAACAAATTTGCAATTATTGCTCGTGTGGAATCTCCACTCTGTGTGGGATTTAGTGATAATACACTCTCCACGAACTGTTTTAACGATTAACCAGAACCAGGAAACTGTATTTAGAATTTCCGTTCGCCACTGGATTCACCCCGTTAATAACCAAACCAAGGAGAGTAGAAAGCCACTCAGCCACTACAGTTGGTTTCGAAATAATTATTACAAGTGTAAGCTATTATTTGCAACAGTTTCGTTTGAAAATCTCACAATCGCCCTCCATCACAAACACATGGATTATCACATTATGTACCCCCGCGGAAACCCCGAAAAGTAATGGAGTGCTTGTTTACTCTGGTAAGTTTTGTCTTACTGATAAAATAGGACCTAGTCACGGAATTATAGGGCTTAAAGTCCTCTAAAATAAAACAGGCAGCATTGGGTATAAACGATTGGATAAACTTGAATTTATCTCCATGTTGCGGCCACGATTAGCCATTGTGCAGAACTAATTAGACGTTATTACTTGGTTAGTTTAATATCGGCCTAGATATCTGCCTGTGTAATTTTATTTCTGCCTGAGATCGAAGGACGAATGCTGATGTGAAGTCCGAAGGTCGAAGGCTGATGTGAAGTTAACGAGGGCTTATATCTAGACCAATATGGAACTAACCAAGCAATAACCTCTTTATTTACTGAAATCCCGTTGCTGGCTTGTTCGCCACGGTTTGTGTGTAAAGCTAAAATTTATGTCATAGGCTTTTTATATACAGTAGTATAGGTAATCATGGTTTTAAATATAATAAACCTTAAATTAATCTCCAGAATACATAATTTAACCAAATCGTTGCTAATTGAATACATCGCTAATTGAATAATTTCCATTGATAAAGTGACGATTCAATTAACTGGGTTCAATTGCTGTTGCTTTAATTGCATCAATAACGCCACATAACCCAGAATAGAAACATTTCTCTCTGTTGAGTAACTATTCATTCCATTTGTCCATTCATATTTCTTCCAGCAGAATTTGCTTGCAAAGCAACAACTGACATTCTGTTAGAGAATTATTTTAATACACTTTTAATTAAATTCAACTTAGTTGGAATACCGGACAGATGAGTGGTCCTCGTTTACTGAGTAGACGCATTAAATCATAAACCTCCAATGTGCGTGCAACACAGTGGCGGCGCCACAGGGTGTCCTCGGGGGGCCTTCCCCCACTTTTCTATCGGGTCTCCCAAAATCAAACTTTAAACTACTATCTGACCGTGGTTTTCCACCCAATATCACACCCGCAAACGACACACAACAATACACATCATGTCAGATGCTGTAGAAACGTTCAGATATCACTCCCAGTGAGTCCAGATACTATTTTCTTTTCTTGTGGAGGTCCCCACCCCCACACACAAACGGGAGGGAGACACTCTTCTCCCTAGTACAGGGATCGGAACGTAGTGGCTACTCTCTTACAGAGGGGTAACCACTTCATTCAGATAGCTGCTGAACTACCTCCTCCCCTATCATTCTATAGCTCAGGACTGTCGCGTTTGGGAGATGCCTTCGGCATCTCGCCCTTAGGCCCCCCATATCTTACTTAGGCCCCCTAAATTGAAATCCCTGCGCCGCTACTGGTGTAACATACGTCCAAGTATCATATCTAGCCTCGTAAAAAAGTACCTGGTTACTGGTGACCGCAAATCGGTGTCTTCCAACAAGTCGAATTCCCGATAGACCAACTCCCAAAATATCAATTATCGTTAGACCAACTTCCCTTAGACCAACTATTTATTGCTATTGATTAAGGATAATTAGGGAAACCTAAATTTAATGAAAAGCACTTTATTTGATAAAAAACAAAATATATGCATAACATACAAAAATATAGATTTATAACATTTCAACACAGCTCAATAATATAACATTTACTAACATTTCCTTCAGTTTCTTTAGTCTTTCTCCACAATCAGTAAATTACACTCTACAACCAACTGGGTTAAAAATCAACCCAAATCAACTGGGTTGAGTGAATATGAACCTAACTGGGTCCGTATTCCGCATTGACCCCCATCCCCAACATCTACTAACTTCATCCTTTGAAAGTGTGTGATTACTAGTATCTATAATTCACACAGACCAACCACTGTTAGCCTCACATTCACTAAAATCACAAATAACACAAAAGATTGTGTTTGTGTTGTTATGAAAATCAGCCCAACATCTATTGGACAATAAAAATACTCACATGGCAATAAATAACATTAAATCCATTGTAAATATATCAAATTATCGATATAAAATTATTTTAAAAATAGAACATATCAGTTGGTCTTAGGGGAATTGGTCTCACGGTAATTGGTCTTTCAGGTATTCCCTTTAGACCAACTCCCACTCTAGTGGGAGTTGGTCTAAAGGGAATTGGTCTAGTGGTAATGGGTCAGCAAATCAATACCCTAACTCCATAGCAGACGAAAATGTACCGCTTTGGGAAACTATTGGCGGAATGCCACACCCCATACCCCCCCCCCCCCCCACTCCCCAGCTACGGCCCTGAAATACAAGACAAACGTGTTTTATTCCATCAATTATTAAGTTCCTAGGATCAGGAGTTTAGAAGAATTTTGTATTACTGAAATTAAGAAAACTATGGAAACTGTTCTTTGAATGTTTATTTTTTGTTCTATCAACCTTCCGTTGTGTATGTATTTTTCACACACGTACAAATTGTATTTCCACACTACCGACCATGGATGTCGAAAGTGTCGTTAAAGTCCAATAAATAAATAAATTTCCACACTAACGTGAACTCACGAAATGTTTGGACATAATGTCTCGATGGTCATATCGGCTGGTAATTACCTCTATAAAAATGGGCCTCGTACAATAACATGGTGTGAGTTTTTTCATTTATTCACAATATCGTTTGACAGGTAAGCTTTAGGGAATAGAAGTGACCCGACACTGGTAATACAACGAGACAAAAATCCATTCTAACAATATTCAATCATTCGGTGACGCAGTGTTGTTTACAGCGTGGAAGCTTTTGATGTCCAATCCATTTGAGACTTTACTGAACCAATTACAAAATGGCTGACTGTACCAAGTGGTGTGATGGATCTATTTGAGGCTCCTTTTTAGCGTGCAAATGTAGGCCTTATTTCTGTTGTTTAACCCTTGCCCAAGGCACAGGCTATCAACATTTATTATTTTAATTATTGGGCGTTTTTTTGTTTCACATGTGTCGATAAAAATCAACAAACCCGTATCATGTAGCCCCTCAGTGGAACGAGCTTGACTAGCTCGTTCCAATGAGGGGTCACATGATATGATTTTGTCGAAATGTTTTGAATGAATTTTCTTTTCAACTCCTGAAATTGTAAATTACGCTTGCGGATGCGGCCGATTCGTTAGGTAAAGAGTTAACCCTCAGCAAATTGATGTCGAAATATGAAAAAAGTCAAGGAACAAGTTTTATTCGTAGGGCAACATGGGGTTTAACCAGTTCACTCCTGTTTGACAGAGCTTATAAGTTGAATAAAAGAAACAAAAAGTGTTAGTTGCAATGTATTTTAACTTCAGTGTGCAAAAGGTTAAAATGGGTGTGTCATTGCTGAGAGGGTTATTGAATCAGTAACCAGTTAATCGTTTAGTTAAAATCGCTCCGTTACCGATTACCCAACCTATACCAGAACTTGGAATTTGCAGATGTCAGTATGTCGAATCGCAAGTTATTTGTTATTTCTTAGTTTAAACAATATTTATTTCAGATCAAGTAAAATTTACAAAGAACAACGACAAACAAATAACTGAATAGAACATGAACTGAAGTGGATTCAGCAGTAAGCTTGAAGCTTATACAAGGCTGTCCCCGGGCATTACTAGACACGGCAGATTTGAACAGCTGGTACAGATGTATTTAGTGTCCTTTATGTTTGTAGACGTTTCCATATATTATAAGGTTGTGGTAAAGATAGGATAGACAGAAAGAAAAAAGTAACACAAGAGAATGAGGAGTGAGAGGAAGGATGAATGACCCAAGGAAGAGATATGACCAGTGGTTGAGTGGCATACGTAGTGGCTGGATAACTATTTAGTTGGCAGGCCAGATTTGCCAGTGGCTAGCTGAAGCGTTTACTTTGGAGAATGTACTGTTGGACTTTTCCAAATATAAACTTATTGATTTCGGGGCTATAAGATCCATAGCCATAAAGCAGTATCTCAGTCGTAATAGGGTAGAGAATAGTACCTAAGGTGTGTAATCTGGTTTGAGTGTACATGGGACAACGGAAGAAGAAGTGTTCAGAGGTTTCGCGCTCGCCACATCTACACAATGGGGTGTCTGAGAGAAAATTGGTGTACAGATCGTGGTTAAGATTGCTACAATTTAGGCGTAATCGCGAGTGTAGTATTTGGGCTGCACGTGAGGAGTGGTGATAATAGAAGCTTGTTACTCGTTGTCTATTGCGATTAAGATAGGTCTTGAAATTTGATAGTGGAGGATTGCCTCTTATTTCGGCAGGAATACTGTTCCAGAGCCGTGTAGTCGATGGGAGGAATGATGTGTGGTAGACGTTTGTTCTACAATGGGGAGCAGTACGATTTTCACTTCGGAGACTGTAGTTATGAATTGCTGAGGTTGAAAGAGGAATTAAGTTTGATATGTAGGGAGGGACCAGGCCATGGTACATTTTGAAATACTGTATGAGCTTGTCATTTTGTCTTCTTGTTTCAAGGCTTTGCCAGCCAGTTTCAGCGTAGAGGCGGTTTTTGCTCGCACTTTTGGTACCCCCTGTCACCAGTCGTGCTGCTTCCACCTGTATTTTTTCAAGTTCATTAGCCTCACCCACGGTGCAGTTGTCCCAAACGGTATCGGCGTATTCAAGTACAGGGCGAACAAAAGCATAATAAATTGTCTCGAGGCTTTTTCGATCTAGCCTGAACTTGAAACGACGTAAGATGTCGATACGTTTCCAAGCTTTTTTTGCTATTTCGGCAATATGAAAAGCCCATGTTCCACGATTGTCAAACGTCAACCCAAGGTGTTTATGGTGAGTGACCTCGTTAATCGTAGTGTTGAACATGTGTAGTGGCGGATGGATTAGTTGGTGGCATTTGCGAGTAATCAGAAGAGTTTCAGTTTTGGCGGGATTAAATTTGACAAGCCATTTGTCAGACCATTCCTCTAGTCGTTGCAGATCGGCCCTGATAATTTCGGCAGCTCGGCTGGGGTCTTCAGCGATTAGGTATAGTGTTGTGTCATCAGCAAAAAGCCGAATTGTACTTGTGATATTTTCAACGATATCGTTAATGTAGATCAAAAAGAGTAAGGGGCCAAGGATTGAGCCTTGGGGTACTCCGGCTAAGACAGATTTCCAGGATGATGAGGTCGAGTTGAGAACGACACGCTGGAGTCTCCCGCATAAGTATGATTCAAGCCATTTTAGGAGGGAGCCAGTAATACCAATTTGTTCCAGCTTGAATAGTAGACCTCTGTGCCAGACTTTGTCAAAGGCTTTGCTAACATCGCAGAATACCACTCGGATCTCTTTGCCTTCATCCAGCGCTGAGCTGAAGGAGTGGTAAATGTCAGTCAGCTGTAGGACTGTCGAGTCAGATGGTAGAAATCCGGACTGGAGGGGGGGGGGGGGTAAGAATCATGTTTGTTTGCAGGTAGTATAGTACTTTTTTAAAGACACATTTCTCGAAGACTTTACTCAAACAACTCAGTAAGGTGATTGGGCGGTAATTTTGAGTAAGCTGACTGTCTCCGTGTTTGTATACTGGGGTTACGTTACCTCGCTTCCATTCGTCTGGGAAGAATGATTCGCTTAACATCAAGTTGAATAAGGTAGCTAGGGGATCGCATAAGCTTGCTGAACAATTGTTAAGGACATGAGGACTAATATTGTCTGGACCACAGGCTTTGGATACATTGAGGGACTGAAGAGCTTTCAGTGTATCCTCAGGTGTCAGGCTGATGTCACGTAGTTCGGCGTGATAAGGATTGTTGGTAGACGGCGGGAGATTATGGGAGAGATCATCAACTGAAGCGATATTGCAGAAATATTTGTTGAAGAGTTCCGCTTTTTCTTGGTCCGAAGTAATGAGTTTGTTGTCACCCTCTAGGACAGGAATGGTTTCTCTTCTGCCTGATATGAGGAGTTTGAATGTCTTCCACCATTCGGAGGCATCTACTGACATTGAGTTGAGCTTTTCATCCATTTTGGAGTAATAATTTATTTTAGATTTACGAATTTCCGAAACTGTTGTATTACGTTTAAGACGATATTTTTCCCAGGACAGAGGGGTGTTTTTTGATTTGGCCTGACGGTACAAGCGTTTTCTCTGGCGAATAAGTTTTCTAATATTGTTATGCATCCAGGGTGGCTGGTCAGCTCTGCAGGTAATTATTTTGTTATTTATTTCTTGTTTTGGATTTAACGACACTTTTAACGACACTTTCGACAGCCAGGGTTAACTTGTGTGAGAGAGTGTTAAGGGTGGAGTAAACCAGAGTACCCGGAATGAACAACGGAGCAGCGGTGTTCAACTGTCAGTCTCCCTTACGGCCTAACTCCGCTCAAACAAGATTAGCATTGGTTGAAGGCAAGTGCACCATCGACGTGTAACACGCCTTAGTGCACAGCACCACTATACACCTACGTTGGAAGTCGGAATAAGTGGCTTGCTCAAAGACACAACACCTTTACCGCTGGTCAGGATGGAACTGTGAACCTTACGGGTTGAAGTTCAGTGCTCTAACCGCCCACCGAGTCACATCAAATCCTTAAAATGGAGTCAGGAACTTGATGGAAAATACGTTAGTGGACTACGACAAAAAGAAATCCGCAGAATTTTGCCATTGCATACCTTTTATAAAATACCGACTGAATGTAACTACGGACTTGCGAACCTCCAATTTCGGGTCGAATCGAATCAGATAGAGGATTCCGAATCTCAAATCGAATATTCGTTTTTCCGTAAATATTCACCTTCTTTAGACCGTAAATATTGCCATCGCCACCCAAGTATTTATTCAGAGTGACTCGTCTGTCTGGGCAAACCAACAGAAGAAGCGGAAGTCTCTAATACGGAATCAAAAACTTGTCGGAATCGAAATGTCGGTGTACTGTTCTTCTGTCATCGGGTATTCTGCATCCTGGAAACCTGATGAAAGAAGAAGAGTTCACAAGGAGACGCAGGATGGGAGTTTATGAACATTGGAACGGCACGAAAGTTCCCGAGTCAGCTCGACTCGAATCTAATCCACTCATCTAGACGATTTCGAATCGAATTACGAAGTTTCACAGGACCCTAAATGTAACTCATTTAATAATTGCATAAAATATTCGGGTCACTGCTCATTTAAGTTTCTTGATTCTACCAATATTTCGCAATATTTCATTTTGGAAATCTCGACTCACTGAAGTAAAAGTGTCGCACCAAGATCCCAATGGAGACCGCTGTTGCGATCGCAGTACTGCAACAAGAACGTTTGCGCTAAAATATAATTTAGGCATACGGTTTTGAGAGGATTAATGTGTGTTGTTTAGTTTTCTCTAATGAATCTCCATTTGGTAAGTTGGCAGGTCCACTTTGTTTCTGTGATCCTGAGAAATATAGAATATACCCATAGTAGCTTGGTGTACCAAATGTTCACCACGAGTGGTGAAGCGGTGTTAATCGCGAGCCTTCGGCGCGCGGTTAACACCACTTCACCACGAGTGGTGATCATTTGGTACACCAAGCTCCTTTGGGAATATTTTTTTATACCATGATCGTAGTGGCTGGATAACTATTTAGTTGGCAGGCCAGATTTGCCAGTGGCTAGCTGAAGCGTTTACTTTGGAGAATGTACTGTTGGACTTTTCCAAATATAAACTTATTGATTTCGGGGCTATAAGATCCATAGCCATAAAGCAGTATCTCAGTCGTAATAGGGTAGAGAATAGTACCTAAGGTGTGTAATCTGGTTTGAGTGTACATGGGACAACGGAAGAAGAAGTGTTCAGAGGTTTCGCGCTCGCCACATCTACACAATGGGGTGTCTGAGAGAAAATTGGTGTACAGATCGTGGTTAAGATTGCTACAATTTAGGCGTAATCGCGAGTGTAGTATTTGGGCTGCACGTGAGGAGTGGTGATAATAGAAGCTTGTTACTCGTTGTCTATTGCGATTAAGATAGGTCTTGAAATTTGATAGTGAAGGATTGCCTCTTATTTCGGCAGGAATACTGTTCCAGAGCCGTGTAGTCGATGGGAGGAATGATGTGTGGTAGACGTTTGTTCTACAATGGGGAGCAGTACGATTTTCACTTCGGAGACTGTAGTTATGAATTGCTGAGGTTGAAAGAGGAATTAAGTTTGATATGTAGGGAGGGACCAGGCCATGGTACATTTTGAAATACTGTATGAGCTTGTCATTTTGTCTTCTTGTTTCAAGGCTTTGCCAGCCAGTTTCAGCGTAGAGGCGGTTTTTGCTCGCACTTTTGGTACCCCCTGTCACCAGTCGTGCTGCTTCCACCTGTATTTTTTCAAGTTCATTAGCCTCACCCACGGTGCAGTTGTCCCAAACGGTATCGGCGTATTCAAGTACAGGGCGAACAAAAGCATAATAAATTGTCTCGAGGCTTTTTCGATCTAGCCTGAACTTGAAACGACGTAAGATGTCGATACGTTTCCAAGCTTTTTTTGCTATTTCGGCAATATGAAAAGCCCATGTTCCACGATTGTCAAACGTCAACCCAAGGTGTTTATGGTGAGTGACCTCGTTAATCGTAGTGTTGAACATGTGTAGTGGCGGATGGATTAGTTGGTGGCATTTGCGAGTAATCAGAAGAGTTTCAGTTTTGGCGGGATTAAATTTGACAAGCCATTTGTCAGACCATTCCTCTAGTCGTTGCAGATCGGCCCTGATAATTTCGGCAGCTCGGCTGGGGTCTTCAGCGATTAGGTATAGTGTTGTGTCATCAGCAAAAAGCCGAATTGTACTTGTGATATTTTCAACGATATCGTTAATGTAGATCAAAAAGAGTAAGGGGCCAAGGATTGAGCCTTGGGGTACTCCGGCTAAGACAGATTTCCAGGATGATGAGGTCGAGTTGAGAACGACACGCTGGAGTCTCCCGCATAAGTATGATTCAAGCCATTTTAGGAGGGAGCCAGTAATACCAATTTGTTCCAGCTTGAATAGTAGACCTCTGTGCCAGACTTTGTCAAAGGCTTTGCTAACATCGCAGAATACCACTCGGATCTCTTTGCCTTCATCCAGCGCTGAGCTGAAGGAGTGGTAAATGTCAGTCAGCTGTAGGACTGTCGAGTCAGATGGTAGAAATCCGGACTGGAGGGGGGGGGGGGGGGTAAGAATCATGTTTGTTTGCAGGTAGTATAGTACTTTTTTAAAGACACATTTCTCGAAGACTTTACTCAAACAACTCAGTAAGGTGATTGGGCGGTAATTTTGAGTAAGCTGACTGTCTCCGTGTTTGTATACTGGGGTTACGTTACCTCGCTTCCATTCGTCTGGGAAGAATGATTCGCTTAACATCAAGTTGAATAAGGTAGCTAGGGGATCGCATAAGCTTGCTGAACAATTGTTAAGGACATGAGGACTAATATTGTCTGGACCACAGGCTTTGGATACATTGAGGGACTGAAGAGCTTTCAGTGTATCCTCAGGTGTCAGGCTGATATCACGTAGTTCGGCGTGATAAGGATTGTTGGTAGACGGCGGGAGATTATGGGAGAGATCATCAACTGAAGCGATATTGCAGAAATATTTGTTGAAGAGTTCCGCTTTTTCTTGGTCCGAAGTAATGAGTTTGTTGTCACCCTCTAGGACAGGAATGGTTTCTCTTCTGCCTGATATGAGGAGTTTGAATGTCTTCCACCATTCGGAGGCATCTACTGACATTGAGTTGAGCTTTTCATCCATTTTGGAGTAATAATTTATTTTAGATTTACGAATTTCCGAAACTGTTGTATTACGTTTAAGACGATATTTTTCCCAGGACAGAGGGGTGTTTTTTGATTTGGCCTGACGGTACAAGCGTTTTCTCTGGCGAATAAGTTTTCTAATATTGTTATGCATCCAGGGTGGCTGGTCAGCTCTGCAGGTAATTATTTTGTTATTTATTTCTTGTTTTGGATTTAACGACACTTTTAACGACACTTTCGACAGCCAGGGTTAACTTGTGTGAGAGAGTGTTAAGGGTGGAGTAAACCAGAGTACCCGGAATGAACAACGGAGCAGCGGTGTTCAACTGTCAGTCTCCCTTACGGCCTAACTCCGCTCAAACAAGATTAGCATTGGTTGAAGGCAAGTGCACCATCGACGTGTAACACGCCTTAGTGCACAGCACCACTATACACCTACGTTGGAAGTCGGAATAAGTGGCTTGCTCAAAGACACAACACCTTTACCGCTGGTCAGGATGGAACTGTGAACCTTACGGGTTGAAGTTCAGTGCTCTAACCGCCCACCGAGTCACATCAAATCCTTAAAATGGAGTCAGGAACTTGATGGAAAATACGTTAGTGGACTACGACAAAAAGAAATCCGCAGAATTTTGCCATTGCATACCTTTTATAAAATACCGACTGAATGTAACTACGGACTTGCGAACCTCCAATTTCGGGTCGAATCGAATCAGATAGAGGATTCCGAATCTCAAATCGAATATTCGTTTTTCCGTAAATATTCACCTTCTTCAAACCGTAAATATTGCCATCGCCACCCAAGTATTTATTCAGAGTGACTCGTCTGTCTGGGCAAACCAACAGAAGAAGCGGAAGTCTCTAATACGGAATCAAAAACTTGTCGGAATCGAAATGTCGGTGTACTGTTCTTCTGTCATCGGGTATTCTGCATCCTGGAAACCTGATGAAAGAAGAAGAGTTCACAAGGAGACGCAGGATGGGAGTTTATGAACATTGGAACGGCACGAAAGTTCCCGAGTCAGCTCGACTCGAATCTAATCCACTCATCTAGACGATTTCGAATCGAATTACGAAGTTTCACAGGACCCTAAATGTAACTCATTTAATAATTGCATAAAATATTCGGGTCACTGCTCATTTAAGTTTCTTGATTCTACCAATATTTCGCAATATTTCATTTTGGAAATCTCGACTCACTGAAGTAAAAGTGTCGCACCAAGATCCCAATGGAGACCGCTGTTGCGATCGCAGTACTGCAACAAGAACGTTTGCGCTAAAATATAATTTAGGCATACGGTTTTGAGAGGATTAATGTGTGTTGTTTAGTTTTCTCTAATGAATCTCCATTTGGTAAGTTGGCAGGTCCACTTTGTTTCTGTGATCCTGAGAAATATAGAATATACCCATAGTAGCTTGGTGTACCAAATGTTCACCACGAGTGGTGAAGCGGTGTTAATCGCGAGCCTTCGGCGCGCGGTTAACACCACTTCACCACGAGTGGTGATCATTTGGTACACCAAGCTCCTTTGGGAATATTTTTTTTATACCATGATCGTCAGATTATTAAGAGTCGCTATTATTTGTTCTCGATTTTACTGAGCACCAGATGTACATACGAGCGCATCTTTTGTATACACGAGCATCGGTGGGCGATACTTCCGCTGTCAATTTTATCGCCGAAACGAAATAAAAAAAAAGAAACTGAGCCTTTTACGTCTTAATAACATAATAACATGCTATTTCGAGTTATGCATGCTTTATTAACACGAGACGATGCATGTTTGTTAATTTTTGGCATCTTATGAGGTAAACCTCGGGTACAGTGAAGTCCCATTGCTGGCGTGTTCATCACGGTTGGTGTGTGAAGCTAAAATTTATGGCATGGGCTTTTTCATATATAGTAGAATAAGTAATCATGGTATCAAGTGCGAATACCTATCCATCCCTGATAGATAATGGAGACGAAGACCCGAAGTTGTGAATATCCATTATTTTTCGGAAAAAGTACTGTAAGGAAGATTGTTCCCGACAAAACGTCCCCAACTCCATTATCAAACTGGAAATTGGCTGGAAATTGGCAAGACATTTTGCACACGAGAAGAATGGAAAGGCTAGAGCCCCATTTCCGACAACTATTGTCGCGAGTTTACAGAGCGTGTTATCAGAAGTGTATTATAAAAAAAAGAACATTTCGTTGAATGATATAACATCGGATTTACTGAGAATGTCTTGAATATTGGATCATGGTGCAGATTTCATGCGAATATCTTCCCCAGTCAGGCAAACTACTGATCAATGTTCCTGGTAATTTGATTCATACTCCTTGACTGCCCTCGTGTGGGTGTGGGGTGGGGGGGTGGGGTGGGGGAGGTGGGGGTATGGTGGCGTTGTGTATTAAGGTTCTGCACATCGATGATGCATTTGGTGGTCGGTCGGTCGGTCGGTCGGTCGGTCGGTCGGTCGGTCGGTCGGTCGGTCGGTCGGTCGGTCGGTCGGTCGGTCGGTCGGTCGGTCGGTCGGTCGGGTCGGGTCGGGTCGGGTCGGGTCGGGTCGGGTCGGGTCGGGTCCGGTCCGGTCCGGTCCGGTCCGGCCCGGTCGGTCGGTCTCTGCTACTTCATTTGATCTTCTAGGCTACTGTAATTTCCGGTCGGTCATCTCCATGCTACTTCATTTCATCTTCTACACTGCTGTAATTTCATCGTCTATACTACTGTAATTTCATCTTCTATACTACTGTAATTTCATCGTCTATACTACTGTAATTTCATCTTCTATACTACTGTAATTTCATCTTCTATACTACTGTAACTTCATCTTCTACACTACTGTAATTTCATCTTCTACACTACTGTAATTTCATCTTCTACACTACTGTAATTTCATCGTCTATACTACTTTAATTCATCTTCTATACTACTGTAATTTCATCTTCTATACTACTGTAATTTCATCTTCTATACAACTGTAATTTCATCTTCTATACTACTGTAATTTCATCTTCTATATTACTGTAATTTCATCGTCTATACTACTTTAATTTCATCTTCTATACTACTGTAATTTCATCTTCTATACTACTGTAATTTCATCTTCTATACTACTGTAATTTCATCTTCTATACTACTGTAATTTCATCGTCTATACTACTTTAATTTCATCTTTTATACTACTGTAATTTCATCTTCTACACTACTGTAATTTCATCGTCTATACTACTGTAATTTCATCTTCTATACTACTGTAATTTAATTTTCTATACTACTGTAATTTCATCTTCTATACTACTGTAATTTCATCTTCTATACTACTGTAATTTCATCTTCTATGCTACTGTAATTTCATCGTCTATACTACTGTAATATCATCTTCTATACTACTGTAATTTCATCTTCTATACTACTGTAATTTCATCTTCTATACTACTGTAATGTCATCGTCTATACTACTGTAATTTCATCTTCTACACTACTGTAATTTCATCGTCTATACTACTGTAATTTCATCGTCTATACTACTGTAATTTCATCTTCTATACTACTGTAATATCATCTTCTATACTACTGTAATTTCATATTCTATACTACTGTCATTTCATCTTCTATACTACTGTCATTTCATCTTCTATACTACTGTAATTTCATCTTCTGTACTACTGTAATTTCATCTTCTGTTCTACTGTAATTTCATCTTCTATACTACTGTAATTTCATCTTCTATACTACTGTAATGTCATCTTCTATACTACTGTCATTTCATCTTCTATACTACTGTAATTTCAAAATCGGAAAGACAGTTTCGATCGGATCGCGACGTGGTTGCGATCCGTTCGAAAATCTCATTCCGCGTTCCCAAATACAACACTGTTGAGGTGTCCATTGTAGACACTAACAATCGATAATTGGAATTGTTCACTTGTCTCTGTAACTGAGGGTACAAATGGGTTAAATATCTCAATGGCACCAATGTAATGTATAGAGTTCGACATCGACGAAAGTCGAAATAAATGGTTAAAGGTACACAACAAACATAAAATACTTCTCATACCCTAATGCTGGGTTGTTTTAATCTTAACAAATACTAAAATCAAAACAATTAGTTATGTTCGTCATTATTCTCCACATTTCCATCTATTTACCCAAATAAAGTACCCAAACAAATAACAGCTATCTATAAATGGATATTTGGTATCTCGACAACATAATGAACCCAAATTTAAAGCCAAATTCTACCACCAAAGTTGGTAGTTCACTTCTACATATTTAAAACAAATTTCCACAGAAATAAATCTAAAGGGTATTGGATAGATCTGAAAAGAGTTGCATTTCTCAATTTGCAAGGGTTACAGAGTTGGCAACAATCGGATTGGAAGCGCCGCAAAAACTTGCCATAGAAAGGTCACTAAAATGATCTGCAAACTATTTTATGTTCTCAGCAATGTTACTGGTACCTGTTTGTTTTAGGGACACGTTTTACAAAGTGGCCGGTCGTGTATTAACCCTTTACTCAACGTAACGGCCAAAACCGGCCAGCGCGATTCTCAAAAATCGCCAATTAATTTTCTTTATTTTTTCATTTTTTGTCTCAAAAACATAGGTTATGACCCCTCATTGGAACGAGCTCGACGAGCTCGTTCCAACGAGGGGTCATAACCTATGTTTTTGAGACAAAAAATGAAAAAAATTAGTTATTCAAGAATTTTTTTTGCAAGTGTCGTCTGCTTTTCATGTTAGGTAAAGGGTTAATACTTTGATCAGAAAACTTGGAAACCTGTACACACATATGATAGGACAACAATTCATTCCCTTTTAATCATTTCATGTGAGCTGACATATCAATTATGATGAACTAAAAGAAATCCGTTCCGGCGTGCCGAAGCTTTTTCACCTTTTCAAGTAATTTTAAAGACCCTTTGAACTAAAGATCGTGGCTTTCCGAAGCGTCGTGTTGAAAGTGGCATTAATCAAATAGAAATATAAATTAGCGATTCTTCAGTCTCGCTTGTCGTTTTAACACCCAATATAAGAGTGGAATTAGGAGAATAACTTTCTCTTTCTGTTTACGAGAATTAGTCCGCCCCGTGTGAGAAAATGTGAAAAGTTAATTTACATAAACACCGTTCCCTTGATTACTGGTTATTGACGAGAGAGATGAAAGAATGTTCCGTCTACGTTTTCTACATCGATCATCTTCCAATCGCTGATGTTTATACAACTGGATTTCCGGAACGCTATTGGTCACATACAGACATGTGGACATCTCACGGGTAGTTAATATAAATCTATCATTCTGAACAGGGCTCAAAATAAGCGGTGTCGCGTCGCTTTTTTGCTACGCAAAACTTGCAAAAAGCTACACAATGTTCAATTATGTATAGGATTTTGCGATACAAGATAAACAACTGCAGCCTATTAGGCTGCAGTTGATTATCTTGTATCGCAAAATGTAAATGACAATTTGCAAACAAATTTGAAAACTAGTTCACTGATGCTTTACTTCTGATTGTGGAACATTCCAGGCATAACTCAGATAAACTCTCCATCAAGCATCATTAGCAACTTCATATTCAAGATGAATTCTATTGGTTTAAATACTTCCTGTTTTTACAACATTTTGCATAAAATGTACATTAAAAATAACGTCAAGCCCATCAAATTAAAAATTCCACTTCCATTTTGAGAACCCTATTGAACAACCAAGACACTATTTAAAACTATCCAAGCCCATGCAACCCTAAAAGGCAGTTCAGTTGAAAAAAACATAGCAAATGTTTCATGTGTTGCAGATCATTTGGAAATGCCCAGAAATGGATGGAAACTATTCTATCTACTTAGAAGAATTCGATACAAAACAGCATAACATAACTCTGGCATACAAAAATAGCTATGTAATTTTTACAAAATGCTATTCATTTTTTTTTAAATTTGTAGCATTTTGCTACGCAAAGAAAAACAATTATTTTGAGCACTGATGCTGAACAACCAAAACATGTACTGGAGATCTTGAGGCAAGAGGTCAGAGAAGCGAAATCACCAGAGAGTAAAAGGAAAACAACAACAATGCGACGGCACTTCTGGCAGACCACACCACCCAGAGAACCACCGAGGCAGCTAGGACTAGACCCTTCCATCCAAGTCAGTCCTCCAACCAGAACATCAACGGCCCAACGACAGCAACAACCACTACAATCTCACCATTGCAGCCACCTCCAACCAAGAAGAAAAACAAGCGACACAAACGCCACTAAACAGCCAAAGAGGGTCGAAAGGGGCTTGCCACAAATCGTCCCTGCGCGACTACGGCGCGCGAAACCATTGATTGGTTGATTGATTACAAATACATCATCGAAGGATATCAAGTTCCCAACGCCTCGATATCAATTTGTAAAGAGTATTACTTTGATGTCTGTGAAAGATGAATATAATGATCATGTGCACATTTTTCGCGGCAATGTAAATTGATTAATTTTAATATATTTTAGTTATTATTGACAAAAAAAGTCATTCATTGAGAGGAGTTACCGCATTGATAGATTTGGTGCCATTCAGAGTAGCGACGTGTTTTGTTGCCATTCCAGTACTGTAGTTGTATGGAGGTCAATAGATCCACACGGAAAGCTTCGAGCAGGAAAGTGTTTGAAGTAGCAGAAGGAATAGCGCAAACCTACCGACGTATAAATTGAATGAAAAAACAAGTACCAAGAATGAAAGGTTGATACAGTGTTATTAGCGCTCGTGTTACCTAAACGCTATGACGTTTGATGTAGTGAAGGCAGTTACGCTGGGACTACAGTCACAGTGTCATTATTTTCACGTCATTGATTGAGAGGTGCTACCGCATTGATTGACTTGATGCCACCTTGATGGTGCATTCAGAGTGGCGACATATTTTTGTTGCCGTTCCAGTAGCCTAGTTGTACGGAAGTCAATGATTCCATCATGGAAGCTTCGAGTTGGAAAGTGGTTGAAGTAGCAGAAGGAATAGCTCAAACCGACCGACGTGTAAATTCATTGACCAGTTGCCTTTAAATTTGCTTATATTTGTGAATAACATATCACAAACATGACTGTCAGTAATCGTAATCATTATAACCGATTACAATTTTAACTCTTTGAACCGGAGCGGCCGGGGGCGATGTGGCGTCGCGGTAACCGGTTCTCGTCAGATCACCGAAGTTAAGCAACGTCGAGCGCGGTTAGTAGTTGGATGGTTGACCATTTCAGCGACTGATTCGTGCTCCCGCGTTGTGTCCTTGGGCAAGGCACTTAACCCCGATTTCCTACATGGGGCACGATGACGCTCTGTACTAAGGCGTACTGAACGTCGATGGTGCGCATGTCTTCAACCAATCTAACCTTGCCTGTGCCGCGGTGCAGAGTTCAGAGTTACGATGTTGGAGAGCTGACAGATGCTCGCCGTTGTTCAGTGGTTCTCTCCGGGTACTCCGGCTTCCTCCACCCGTAAAACTGTCACCGACATGATATTACCTTGGATGTTAATGCGTCGCTAAACCCTAATAAAAAAAAAAACAAACAAAAAAACAAAAATACGGAGCGGCCGTTCGTTTGTCCAGGAACGTGATACTTCATAATATCAATAAATGCGATACATGCTAAGTGCATGTGTGTGGTAGACCAATTAATCATTATTTAGGGTAGACCAATTAATCTTATCAACGTTCAGCCTTAGGGCTGCACGTTGATAAGATTAATTGGTCTACCCTAAATAATGAATATGGACTCTTCCAGTTGCTGTCGTTGAACTGATATGGAAAATACCACCAAGGTTCAAAGGGTTAAATTAGCCGTGTGTAATTAGCGATCATCGTGCTTATCGATTACAAATAATCAATTACATTTATAAATTGCATGTAATTATGACCTTGCTGGGGTTGCAGGTCACTAAGGCATGGCTGCAGCTCAGCTGGCTTGGCTGCGAGAGGTAGTAAATTACATATTTGCTCAGTTTATGAACTTTTATTAATGGTCCATCAAATATTTACTTTATAATCGGCTGCATTAACATAAACATGGTAAAGTACATTCTTGGATCAACCTATGTTTACTTTGGTATAACATGGTATAACTAATAACTGGTGCTCCTAAAAATGGCTGTCTGCTAACTGATTGACTGGCAACATATTCAATTCTCTAACTTAACAATAAAGCAACTTGAAAACTGTGTGACTTGATAACTTATTTGTTGACTCATTGACTGCCCTACACTTCTCTTCACTGCAGAGCTTGCCAATATCTTTTTTGTATCAAAAAGGTTTTCATCATCTATCTGCAGGTGACAGACAATGTATGCTCCACCTATAATCCCACCCAGCTCTCTTTGATTGGCCTAGACTGACAGTTCTACCCAGGTACCTTGGACAGGAAAACAGCCATCTTGTGAATTTGTTATGGTCAATTTAAATGACAGACCTTAGATAAAGAAAAGCTGTTGTCTTTTACTTGAAATATTTCAGTTGAAGATAGGGTGTCTCATTACACAATTTTACAGGAAATGAAATACCCAATCCAAGCAGGGTAGATTTCCAATAACCTAATTTGTTTTATAAATTGTTTTAAGAGATATTTACCATACAAATAGCCTGGGTGGACCCAGGTGGGCTCAACATTTGGAACATCTTAAAATTATACAGCTACAAGGAAAAGAGTGTGCCAAGCAACAGAAAATAAATGATATTATTTTCTCCAACTGGACACACTGAATTATTTTGTAACTGGCTATATAATCATGGTTTCTTTTGCTTATTTCATGATTTATTTCCACTTAATGCTGCTTTAATGTTTAAAAAATATCACCGACACTTAATCTTATGTGAATCAACCTACCCCTGATATAGCATGGTAAATAATGTCAGGATGGCCTGTTGGTGTGTACATTTTTTATTCGATGAACCTTCATAATTTGACCATTTGGTAACTGTTGTATTTGCTTCCCCACTCACTGCTTTTAAACAGTTTATACGTTGGTCAGCCCCATGAGATGGGAGTTGTATAATACATTAGGCTACCAATAATTAACAAGTTGTGACAATTGTTAAATTTTGTTCTAATTTCCACTGAAAAATTAATTTCAATTATGGTCAATTCTTTGTTTAACAGCTGTAAGAAATAAGGGTGACATATTTTTACAGTAGCGTGGGAAGGGATAAACTAACCACTGGCTCTGATAACTTAGGCTGTCCCGATACGCGTTGTCAAGCTCATATGTTTTTTTTTTCTGAAAAGAAATGTACGCTGTAATGGTCTGGGATCTGTCTAAACTCTAAATAGTTGATCACCTACATACAGTACGTGGAGAGTGTATTATCATTAAATCACCCGCAGAGTGGCGATTCCACCCGAGGAATAATTGAAAATTTGTTGCAAGGCATAACCACCACAAGCAAAGTTCCAGCCAATGGACCTCCGGGTTAAACCCGGAGGTCCATTGGCTGAAACATTGCTTCTTTTCTTGTCCATGTGTACAGAATTTGAAAGTGATGCTTTGGGTGATAACTCCACTCCGCGGGTGATTTAGTTACAATCCACTCTCCACGTACTGTATACGTACTACTAGATCGATAATTCATAAATAAAACCCTGAGAGATGAATGCTTGAAAAAGAGACACAAACGAAAATGAAATCGGAGATGCAATGTTTTCGTGTTTCTTATTCGACAAGTGAGATTCTACAGTATAGGTTGGGGGCTGGAATATGGGGAGATAATTTTGGCCAGATCAGGGCCCAGTCGCTCTGGTAATCGATAATTGTCTGCTTACCATTCTCGAAGTCCATCTGCCTTACCACGTCATCTGTTTCAATTTTTTTTTCATTTCAATGGAGGACACTGCGAATATCAAATTTTGTTTCGAATCGAATCACCAATCGAATCGGGCCGACGATTTCGAAACGAATTGAATCTCGAATCGAATTTTCCCTTCTTCGAGTTGTAGATATTGCACCTTATCTATTGACTAAAGTGAATTTTTTTTATTTGATTGGTTGACAGATACGTGGTATGCGACCATATTCATTGAAACCCAGGATACGTCAGCCCAGCCACTGACAAATTTCCCATACCCAGTGGAAGCCTCGTTCCGAAATCTACAAATTGTCCATACCCCGTATAATTTTTTTTATACTTGTCATATCGGCATATTTTCACAAAAAACTCTTTTACACAAAAATTCCACAGAAACCTATATGGCTCAACAATGGAAGATAAAAGATCTCATGCTGTGTGTGTTTACACATGAAATAGATTGTACTTCTAAAACGGAAAGTCAATATATAAATTCGTTACCCCGTGTCTGATCACGTGGTACGGGTTTTTACCTACCCGAAGCCAGCCGTATCCCATGAGGCCTTTCTTACTTACAACCATTAAGATTGTCGGGCACCATCTGAATATTGTACGCATCGGCGACTTGTCTGTTTTGGGGAAAGCAATGAAAAGAATGAAATATTCCTAAACGGAATTAAAGTAGCTTTAACCCTTTACCCAACGTAACGGCAACAACCGGCCAGCGCTATTCTCAAAAATCGCCAATAAATTTTAATTATTTTTTTTCTCTCAAAAACACAGATTATGACCCCTCATTGGAACGAGCTCATCGAGCTCGTTCCAATGAGGGGTCATAACCTATGTTTTTGAGACAAAAAATGAAAAAAAATTAGTTAAAACTTCTTGAACTCTTCTTCTATAATCTCCTTATAGGAGACCTGATTAGAGAAAAAAAAAGAGTTCAAAAGGAGGCACTTGGTAGGAGTTTGAGAGTATCTCGGGGGATTAAAACAAATCAGAATCAGCGCGAGTCGAATGGAATTGAATCACAGAGACTCGAATTTCGCAGTCACACTCCTCTCTATTTTAATGCACAGAAAACATCAATATAGAATATTTTCAAACGATATGAAATAAAGCGACGGGCATTAACAGAAGAGCTTAGAATTTATATATGTATTTATTGGTAATTACGGTCACATACTTATGCACAATGGCTAATAGTGACCGCGACAGTTTTACGGGTGGAAGAAGCGGGATATCCGGAGAGAACCACCGAGCATCGACGAGCAACTGTCAGATCCTCAACATTCTAACTCTGTTCAAGCTCCGCCCAAGTAGGGTTACAGCGGTTGAAGACATGTGCACTATCGACGTGCAGTACGCCCTGGTACACGACGTCATCGTCCCCCCGTGTAAGCAACCGGGATAAAGTGTCTTGCCCAAGGACACAACGCGGATCGTCCCGGACGCTGATCGAACTCTGGACCCCTAGCATAGAAGTCCAACAGTGTACCACTGAGCCACCACGCTCCCCGAAGTGCATAGAAACTAAAGCAATGGCAACACGCCAAAATCTGGGGAAAAAGTATGTAACTTCTAGGTTAAGACTTTTCAATATTCGTGGATTGGCAGAAAATTGAATACTGCAATTGTACGACACAAACCTAAATCAACTACAACAACAACAACAACAACAACAGCAGCAGCAACAACAACAACAACAACAACAACATCAACATCAAACAACAAACAAAAAACAAAAAAAAAAAAAAAAAAAAAGAAAAGCCAAAAACACAAAACAAAAAGACAACAACAACAACAACAACATCAACATCAAACAACAAACAAAAAACAAAAAAAAAAAAAAGAAAAGCCAAAAACACAAAACAAAAAGAAAACGGTCTGTAGCCCTACACAAAGAGTTTTAATAATTTGTGTGCGTTCAGTTCTCTGTGGGTGAAGCCTCATGTCTGCTCGCTTTTAAACACGTTAAAGAATCATCAACGATGCTATTAAGCCTAGTTTTTACAAGATAAATTGCAAAAGACATCCAATTAGTACTATATTTTTGCTGGTTTCCCAGTGCATTAGGAGTCTTCGTGAAATGGGTTGTATTGTACCTAAAAGTGAATAAATAAATTGGCTAACGTCACAAAGTGGTGCGAAATTTGGTTTTTCAATAGATTATGGG
This sequence comes from Pictodentalium vernedei, assembly GCA_031216915.1. Taxonomy (NCBI): domain Eukaryota; kingdom Metazoa; phylum Mollusca; class Scaphopoda; order Dentaliida; family Dentaliidae; genus Pictodentalium; species Pictodentalium vernedei. Next base: position 80,179,185 of record CM062288.1, on the reverse strand, counting down.
TCCGAAATCGCTGCAGAGTTCTTTAGTCAATTTTCCTCGAGACTGAAATTTGAAATTACATTATGTAAGTTGTTTGCCTATTGCTAAGGAACCATGCGGTGATCACTAGATGGGTTACACGACTTTTGATTTTAATTTTCAATTTGGCTTCACAGTGACATGTCCTCCCACTTATAGCATCAGATCCAACTTTAGTGAAACAATTTTCAGTAACCAAGAGAAAGTGTCTGTTAACCCTTTACCCAACGTAACGGCTAACACCGGCCAGCGCTATTCCCAAACATCTCCAGTTAATTTTCATTATTGTTTTCATTTTTGGTCTCAAAAACATTGGTTATGACCCCTCATTGGAACGAGCTTGTCGAGCTCATTCCAACGAGGGGTCATAACCTATGTTTTTGACACAAAAAATGAAAAAAATAGTTATTCAAGAATTCTTTTTGCAAGCGTCGTCTTTCGTGTTAGGTAAAGGGTTGATGCTGTTATTTCTGTAACGTTGTATTTATTTTCGTGGTTTGTCTTCTTGGTAGAGACAAAAGGCTGTAAACATGATGGTATCAAAATGATTTGAATACGTGGACTGGTTCACGGGAAAACTGGGTAGCTTTGCTGTAGTTTTCCTTGATGCAGCATTAATTCATATGGACAAACCTAAAAATCAGGGGCGGACAGAGCCAAGAAAAATTATCGGGAAATGAACCAAGGCGGACCCCTGACCCGGACAAAATTTTGATTTTTAGAACTGAACGAACGCTGCTTCCTCGCATCTGAGTGATCAATGGCAGTTCACACAGAAGACATTTTTATGGCATTTTTGTACAATCTTCATCATTCATTCGTCAATGGTAGTATCAACAGGGGGTGTGTTGGGGGGGGGGGGGGGGCGGTGCTCGGGCCCATCGTATCGACCATAGTTAGACCCAATGTGTGAAAAATTTGATTTTTGGTTTTTCAAAATAGAAGACCACTGTTTCCTTGCATCTGAGCAATCCGTTGCAGACTAGACTGCTTGTGGATCGAAATGTTCTCTGTGTGGACTGCCATCGGCAGTCCACACAGAGAACTTTTCAATATACCCGCATTCTGTGCAATCAGATCAATTTATCCTGTTGGGCATTTTCGGGAAATTTTAAGCACAAACGGCGGTTGGACTGCATCAGTTTTGGGGGCTCCAAGGGTCATCCAAAAGGGGCCCCCACCGGGAATTGTCCGGATGGACTATCCGGCCGTCTGCCTCTGATTAAAAAAATGTAAAGGTTTGCCAGTTGCTAAAAAGCGCATTGGCTGTCAGGTAGACTATGTGATATTGTTGTTGAGTGAAGTAGTTTTCCCAAGTATGTATCGGTATCCAGAATAAAATTTATATACGGTTTTGAAGTTCGCCCGCCCCGAATGAAGAACGATGGTTGGGCAGTTCCCGTTTTGATATCTTAGTAGATTAAGGGCTTGTATGTGATATCACAAAGTGAACTTCCTACATCTTTCCATTGATAGGGAAGCAGGATGCTTGCTGGAGAGGTTACGGACACTCAGTTGTGAGTTAGGTGTCTCGATTGCTTGAAAGCTACTTACCTAAATAGTGGTCTGAAAACAAGCTGGTTGCTAAGGATTTTGTATGCCATTGCTGTGCACACTGCTCAAACACACATGCAATATCGAAACCGGTCCAATACTGTAAAGATTGCTAAGGAATAACGCACGACGTGTGCCAGGCAATTCGCGCAATAATATCGACACGTTGTTATCAGTTTCGTATTGGATTATAATTCTTGATAAGAAAATATAAATTTCGAATAGGCCAAGAAGAGTGCAAGTTGCTAAGGTTCAATGTTTTGTGCATCTCAGAGTTGTGTTATTTATTTATTTATTGGGGTTTAACAACACGTTCGACAGCCAGGGTCATTTCGTGTCATACAGTATATGAATGGAGGAAGCCGGAGAACCAGAAAACCACTGAGCAACGGCGAGCAACTGTCAGACTCCCCAATGTACTGACCCCCACACAAGCAAGGTTAACATCGGTTGAAGACAGGCATCATCGACGTGCACGGTGGCACTCTTTACTAAGGCGTACTGCACCTCGATGGTGCACTTGTCTTCAGCCAATGCTAACCCTGTTAGTGTTAGTAGGTTGGTGAGTCTGACAGTTGCTCGCCGTTTATCGGTGTTCTCTCTGGGTACTCCGGCTTCCTCCACCTGTAAAACTGTGCGACGCGACGTTACCCTGGCTGTCAATAGTGTCGTTAAACCCCACCATATAAACAAATACATTTGCATGTAAGATTCTACCACGTTGTAAGGAGGTAAACGGATAGAGAATGCGATCCACTTGCGACCAGGTCGAAATAATAAAACAAACATATTGATTATTCTCGTGAAACTCACTAATTAAGGAAACCCAACGCAAACGAGGTCAAACTATATCAAATGTTATTTCAATTATTTTGTTCATTTTTTCTCAAGTCTCCAACAAAAGCACATCGTGCTACCCCTCATTGGAACGAGTCCGACGAGCTCATTGTATTGGGAGCTCAAATGATATGATTTAGTTGAAAATTTTGAAAAATAATCTTTTTTCACATGCTCAATTTGTAAATTTCGCGGGTGGGTGCCCGCGATTCGTTCTATAGAGCGTTAAGAAAACAAAATTACAACTGCAACTTTTGCGCATCCCCCGCGTTTGCGCAAAGGTCGGATATCCTTTCTACTGTCAGATTGCACGCTTCCAGCCCCCTTAGAGTGTATGCTGGGTGCTGAAAATTAGAGGATATTGTGGCAAGTTTCTAAAGTGGTTTCACGGTGGATTGTGGGTCTATGTATGAAGATAGTAAGTCACTCAGCGAAGTTAAAATAACTATATTTTTCGTTATTGTCCTTTTCCTTCAGCTCACCGACGCATTTCTAAACCTACAGTCACCAAATTTGATACAACTGTAAATACACAGAACGACACACGCATGTGAATGGGTTGATCGATATGGCACGAGTGCCAACACAGAAGAATAAAATGAGAGACCTCAGGCCAAGAGTTTTATCATCCTGAGATTGCAAAAGTGCCACATCGATAACCCATTCACAGGCGTGTATCGTTCTTTGTTTATTACACGCCTTCACGAATATAAAACCAATTATTAAAAGTACACTCAGAAATTCATTTGACAACAGTTCGACCCTTGAGTTCAAATGTGTTCTATGTGCCAGTGGGCACATATAAAACTTTGGAACTTAGGGAGCGAACTATAAACAAGAAGAGCATATTTATAGCCAACCAAATTTGCGAGGAGAGCACGTGCTACTATTTTTAGTTAAAAGTAGCGATTCAAATTGTGATTACGGTGCATGATTTGTAGAAAATTCCAGTGAAATTTCGCTTCTGTTTAAAAATATTCCGTCAATGATTTCCGTTCGGTACATGTCTGCGGAACGGATTTTTATTTTCAGAATGGTTTTGTGTTGCTGTAGATGGGGATTGCATAGAACAGGCGTGTAATAAACGACCTACCCGCATTGAATATTCTGGATTTAGATTTTGGATTTCCAACCTTTACCGAAATTAACCTCACAGCGCCCCACTTCAAATTTTGTAAATATCATCTCCAACAGAATCTGTATCCAAATACGTGCTACCGACCTGGGAAATCATCAATGGTTATGGCGGATTTTTCGGATGACTTTAATCACCTCAGGGTTACAAAAAATTAAATTTCGGTAAATCTTCATGAAATTTTAGTATGCTATGGATCTGAAAAATTAAAATATATGTGTTTCTTTTGTTTTTTTAATTTAACGTCAGTTTTGACGATTTTACGTCTGTTCAGATATTTGTCAACTTTCACTAAAACAACTACCAATTGCGCCATATCGATAAAGGACATAGTTAAGAAACTCCAAACACTCATTTCTGGTCGTTTGAAATTAAACACCTTTAACATCAATTATACGTTTTTTTTCGGGGCGCGGTGGCGTTGTGGTAACCGGTTATCGTCAGTTCACCGAAGTTAAGGAACGTCGAGCCCGGTTAATCAACGAATGGGTGACCGTCTGAGCGATCCATTCGGACTCCCGCGTTGTTCCCTTGCGCTAGACACTTAATCCCGATTGTCCACATGGGGACACGATGATGCCGTGTACTAAGGCGTACTGCACGCCAATGGTGCGCATGTCTTCAACCAATCTAACCTACCCGTGCTGCAGTGCGGTGTTACGCTGTTGGGGAGCTAACAGCTGCTCGTCGTGGCTCAGTGGTTCCCTCCGGGTACTCCGGTTTCCTCCACCCGTAAAGCTGTCACGGTCATTATTACCCATTGTGCATAAGTATGTGACCTAAAACACAAATAAATAAATAAATAAATAAATAAATAAATAAATAAATAAATAAATAAATAAATAAATAAATAAATAAATAAAAATAAATAATACGTTTTTTTTTTTCTTCTATTTGCAACCTCATTATGAGCCTCAGCCTTTCGACGTTCTAGGAATATGGTGAAAAAAGAAACATTTCTAAAAATGTGTTGCCGTCCTAGAACATTCCCAGCCCTTCATGCCAAAAGTTATAGTGTCGCCATGGAGGGGGAGAGGGTGGTATTAATGTAAAAAAAATAAAGTTTGCCCGATTGTCATGAAAATTTAGTGTGTTGTAGAGCTGATAAAAAAGAAAAGACCTGTGTCTTTTTGTTTTTCGTTTTAACGTCACTTTTACGTTTTTACGTCACTTCGTAGCTTAACCTTTTTTCTGCATTCTTCATTAACCCTTTACCCAACGTAACGACCAAAAACGGCCTGAGCTATTTTCAAAAATCGCCAATTAATTTTCATTATTTTTTTTATTTTTTGTCTCAAAAACATAGGTTATGACACCTCATTGGAACGAGCTCGTCGAGCTCGTTCCAATGAGGGGTCATAACCTATGTTTTTGAGATAAAAAAATGAAAAAAAATAGTTACTCAAGATTTTTTTTACAAGTGTCGTCTGCTTTTCATGTTAGGTAAAGGGTTTAAAACGGCAAAGTTAAGAAACGTTTTTAGTCTCAAACCTTCTTATGTACATCAGACTTGCCCCCTCCCCCACTCCCAACAACGTCGATCGTACTTCGTTGAATGGCGTATGGAAATTCGCTTTACGATTTCAGGATAATTCAGTGATTAAAATTGTTCTATAATTTGGCTCTGCAGAGAGGTTGTGTAACGTTTTGAGTTCTCAGTTAGTATCCCATCTTGATTGTGTTTGGTTGTATAAATATTGGTTGGATTGGTCTAGTACTGAACCTTTTCCTCATTAGTTGGAAACCCGTTGCTTGGAAGGCAATCATGTAATACAGTCTTCCGCAGCAACATGTGAACTATTGCACGTGTTTTGGTGGAATTTTAAACTGGGATCCAAAATCCACTTGGAAAAGAAGCACGCCACAACAGTGTCATGCAGCTTCTACAATGAACAGATGTTCCTGGGGAACATACAGGTTTTAACCACCACGTGAGTTTCCGAAATGGTGTATTGAAGTCGAGAACTCGTCTCTGGGCATATACTGACGAGTCCGAGACTTGAATAAACCATCTCGGAAACCCACACGAGTTAATAACCATTTTATCTTTCACTCCCCCCCCCCCCCCCTTTTAGTGACTTGTACGCATATATTTTGACATTCATTCTGCGTCTGTGAGTTGATTTGTCTTGAATGAAGATCATGACGACATGACATTGCGTTCCTGCGCAATGCATGACGGACTTGTCATTCATTGTTCTACCTGTACTACAACCGGCGACGTTTATAGTAGTGTTTCAGCTGTGTTTCGTTGTTTTAGTTTTCAGGTTTAACGCATAATCTAAATTATTTCGTTGAGTTGGTGATTTGTTAGTCCCCTACCGGCATCGCCGGAGGGGACTATAGGTTTGCACTCTGTCCATCCGTCAGTCTGTCAGTCCGTCAGTCTGTCAGTCCGTCAATCTGTCAGTCCGTCAGTCTGTCAGTCTGTCAGTCACACTTTAGTTTTCGGGACTTTTTTTGGAAATGCTTCAATCGAATGATTTCATTTTTGGTAACCTACTATAGAACGATGACTTACAGATCAAGTTTTAGTTTCATGCTGATTGCATTATTCTTGTGGGAGTTATGGTCCTTGGAAATATGGAAAAGCACCAAAATATAAGTTTTCCGGACTTTTTTGGAAACGCTTCAACGGAATGATTTAATTTTTGGTTAACTACTATAGAACGATGACTTACAGATCAAGTTTGCATTTCATTCTGATTGCATTATTCTTGTGGGAGTAATGGCCCTTTGAAATATGGAAAAGCGCCAAAATATAAGTTTTCCTGACTTTGTTTGGAAACGCTTCAACGGAATGATTTCATTTTTGGTAACCTACTATAGAACGATGACTTCCAGAACAAGTTTGAGTTTCATGCTGATTTCATTATTGTTGTGTTAGTTATGGCCCTTGGAAATATGGAAAAGCGCCAAAATATCAGTTTTCCGCACTTTTTTGGAAACGCTTCAACGGAACGATTTCATTTTTGGTAACCTACTATAGAACGATGACTTACAGATCAAGTTTCATTTGCACTCTGTCCATCTGTCAGTCTGTCAGTCAGTCTGTCAGTCACACTTTAGTTTTCTGGACTTTTTTTTAGAAATGCTTCAACCGAATGATTTCATTCTTGGTAACCTACTATAGAACGATGACTTACAGATCAAGTTTGAGTTTCATGCTGATTGCATTATTCTTGTGTGAGTTATGGCCCTTGGAAATATGGAAAAGCGCCAAAATATCAGTTTTCCGGACTTTTTCGGAAACGCTTCAACGGAATTCATGCTGATCACATTTAGGTTATAACATTTGTATAATTATTAATGCTCGTTAGTCCGGTAGGGGACATTGTATTGCTTCAGCGATAGGTGAGACTTTGTTTGTTTTGTAATTACTGTTATCAAAAACGGTGGCCTCCACATGTGTAGTGTAATCAGTTTTCGACGAGCGCAGGTAAAAGCGTTCTCTTTCTGAATCGAATTGTCGCACGTGCAGTTGCCACCCTCAATACAGAAATTATGTCTAAACGTTTTTACTTGTATTGTGAGTAATACATGCTTGTTGTACCATAAAATAAGCTATTGGGGATGTTTAAAATAATTCCTGTAGGGGGTCTACATATTACCGTCACACTAAACCCAGAACTCAAAAGCAATCCCAACCACTCTTGCTAGCGACATGAGGGTGAGGGTGGGGCGGGGGGGGGGGGGGCTGGTGATACTTTGTTAGCGAAAAATTAAATACATTTGGGTTGCTTTGAGGACAAAATTACCATCTGCGCCTGTTTCTGCTGTATATACTATTATCAAACGTGAATGATCATGACGTACAAAATTTATGCAAAATAAAGATTTTCATTCCACTCCATTTCCTCTGGAGTATCGTTTCATCAAACGTGGGTTTCAGATTATGTTTCATCTTGAAAATAATGTTTTTCTATCGTGCATGAACGTCCCAACATGTCAAAATCATTTAGGGAGTTTTTTAGGTTCTTTATGGAATTGAGCTCTTTCCAAAATTCAGCCACCTAGCAGGATGTCGTAATCAAAACTTTAGTATACTGCTATTATCCTTTTAGAATACATACGGGAACTAACGCAGCCACGTAGGTTTTGTACGACTGAATGGGGAGGAAGATAGCTTAGAAAGTTCTGAGATTCATAAATATTACCAGTTTGAGGTATATTGAGCAACATGCGGTGTACATTGAAATTTAAAATCTGGTTATCAGTTTTAAAACACGAGGCGCACATCAATAGCTTAAAACTGACAGCCATGTATTAAATCCTAATGTACCATGGATGGTGGTCAAGATAACGATTTTGTTCCGTTTCCTACCATAGAAATAATGCGGATATTTGTGTGTGCTTCATTGTATCCAGTAACGAGTTAATAACGTTTAAAGGTTAAACTGAAGCGAATATACAGTCGTGCTCAAATGTGAACACCTGGATGTAGAGCCTTCGACAAGTGGTGGCCCTTATCATCTACATGTATTAAAATACAGGGTTTAGTACACATGGCACCATTTATGTTTTTCGTCTGAAAATGGCGTCTGTTTTGCGCCCTTGAATATTAATCTAATTGATATTTCTCTGATTATGTTCTCTCTGGCACGTTGATTAATGTGAAAGTCTTTGAAATCGTTCGCTATTCAAAGTCTGCTGACGTTTATGAGTAATGGCGTGCACAAAAAATGATGTTGCCGACTTTCGTGTTGACATAATAACGCCCACGCACTGCATAAAGAGTATCGTTTCGTGCAAACAAATCGACGTCTTCGCATATTCTAGATATAAAAACTCTGTCCAATACTGAGTTTATGCCCGAAGCTTCCATGTGTCGTGCATCAGTCCACCGGCATAGTAGAAATCGTCCAAATCATATCGGGAAGGCTAACGCTCACACACTTAACATCAAGAGTTTACGCTCGGGCACGGAACAAAGAGTACACAATAGCGAACTAAGGCAGACAATTCGGAAAAAAAATATTGTTGAAGTCAAACAAAAAATTAACAAGAAGATGACCTAGCACAATCAATACGGCTAATAAGTGGCATATCTGCTGGGGCGGGGGGGGGGGAGTGGGCTTGCCCCTCTAAATGTTTCGTTGCCCCCAAAAACATTTGCCGAATCAAACTGTCACAACATAGAACCCCAAAATGATCTGCAACATAGGGGCTGCACTAGCTGCAAATGTTTCAGATTCGCTCTTAGAGCGCTACTTTTTGCACTGTGTTTTCTCGGGGAAAGGGCTAGTTCTAACTATGTCCCTCTAGTCATTGACTACCTCCTCCAACTTTTCTTCTGGAAAGTGGGAGATAGGGCAACGACCGGAGAGTCGTAGTTAGGGCTATGGGAGGACCCCTGAACCCCACACAACGGCCTTTCAAATATCATATCTCCTCCCCATAAAAAGCAAACAAAAAAGCTGGCTAGGGTACGCCCTATTAGAGAAACCCGGCGACGCGACTACGACTAATAGTATTCTTGAAGTAAATCATACAGAAAATTGACAGATCACATCTTCAGACATATCTAGACAGCCACGTGGGCTATGCCCAGTCGGAAAAGCATTGACACATTAATGAACACGTCAAGCTACAGAAAATGTGTAAATGAAAAGCAGCTTAATTGATCACAGCCTTGAAAAGTTGTAAGCTTCGTACATAGCGCCTTTTTGGCATAACATCTTGCCTCTTTCGGAAATGTATTTTTCGGCGTTTCGCAGTTTTGCCGAAAAATATTGTCTCCAGTGTGTTCATATGTCGGCTTTGGCGTTTGCAGGTAGCCGTATTGTTTTTACAATACAGAATGTTGTTTAAGCCAATGAGGGCATTGAAGCAGAAATATCATGCGTTGAAGGTGTTCGGTAATCATTCTAGCCTTCGCATCGTAAAGCTAAACTTTTCTACAGTATTATTCATTTCACGATCCATTCGATTTTTTGGGCTAGTTACAGTCGTGATTTGGTTATTGCTTTATCATGGAGAGTTAGCGAATGTCCGCAACAGGTTTCCAAAGCCCCCGTTTAGAAAGGAGGGTCATCTGTGATTTTTCCTGGGCGGTCACGTGACTGTTATGATGTTGTCTTTATCTTTTCACTTATTTGTTGTATAAGTCGTCATATACCATGGGAATAATAATGAATAACAATAAACGCCGTCTATCACTCCGCTCGGCATTAGCGTATTTGTATGTTACTGTTAGGTTGATACATGCCCGAAGTAGTAGATACAGTTCAGACTAAAGAGGACACTCTTCCAGTAGTCCCTAAGAAGGCGCACGAGCCGGCGTTCTTCGTCTGGTTTTCACAGAGGGATCAGAACTTTTCAACAAGTATCACATAAAATGTCAGGCAATAGTTGCATAAAATACGTGAAGCTTATGACGATGAGTTCGCATCCTGGAGACAGAAAGTATGCCAAAGCTTACCAAAGACAATTAGGAATTGTTTCGGTATTCTGACACACGACAGCACCCCAGAGAACGACCAGGTTGCATAGCCCCTATTATGTTCGTCTTTGTCATGGACAGCTCCTGGGGTCGTGCGCATCCGACGTCAACATTTGATGTTTTTCACAAGCACCGAGGCCGGGGCACAGTATTGTCCACAATAATACAGGGATATCCATTACGAGAGTATTTAACTGCGTGTGTTATCGCGTGATATTGAATCCCAACAAATTATAACATTAATTAATAATAATACATTACACGTGGTTTTATCATTTTAGTGTTGATTAAGTTGTAATTGGTATTATAGTAATTGGTATTTTGGTAACTAGTTTCATGGTAAGATACCATATTATCACATGACTACTACAAATAGCCGCTCAATACCACTGTAGTTTGCCCATCAAATCCATCTCTCCCTAAAAAAGTGTTAAGTTTTCCAGATCGTTATTATGCCTGTCTCAAACAAGGCGCACGTGAACGGACTATTTCTACCAGTGACCTATAAACAAATATAGAACATAAGCACAGAACATAAACACGAGTGTCTCCTCATTAAACTCTGTTGACAAACATTCCAGGCGAGGTACATTTGAAAATGGCATGCTGAACAATTGCAAAATAACAATTAACAACTACTTTCAAGATGCGAATCCAACAAAACGTTGGGGAATCTGTGCCATCGAAAGCGATACCGATTGAAATTCAAGTCTTGCCTCCATTGTATTGACTTTCAAGTTCAAGGTTCGATACGAACATTCGATATTAATACGCATTTCCCCAATTCCATAATTGTTAATGGTTATTTGGCTAATATAATTCTGGTTGTATTTGATTTTTCGGGTGTTTGGATCAGTTTAAAATACTAATTGTCATATAATAAACAAATTACAATAACATTCAATTGATCTGTGTTGTTGTATTCCTCTCGTTGACAAGAGGAGATCGGCCAGATCAAATTCGACACCTACGGCGTTTCGTTTGATCTGGCCGATCTCATTTCGGAAACTCAACGGAATACAACAACACAGACCAATTGATTGTTGTAGTAATCTCTATATACCGTACCCCTTGCAACAAAGCTAAAGCTCATATGTGGGTATCCTTCTGTATGGAACGTTACAAATTGTGTCATTTTGTTCACAATTTGAATGTGCTATATAAAACTGTCGGAGAATAGTTTGTGGTAATGCGCAAATAATCCACCTGCAACCACTCTAATATCTTGCACTTTTTAAATGTTTCCAAGAAATGCTCTTGGATCCCGCAAACGAGAGAGAGGGCGATACCCTCTTTGGTGCTCGCCCGTAACTCGACGTCCTGTGGGTTTGAATGATGTTTTGCATTATGGCCCATGTTTGAAAATGTTGCGTCCTTCCCTTCTTCCGAAATACTGGATCAGCTACTACGCTTGACCAAATAAATTGTTTCCCTACTAATGGGTTCAGGTTCACCACTATGGTGAAGAACTGTTGCCTTTCACAAATACTACCGACAGCTTTTACTACTACTTCACTTCCACTAGACCCGCCACTGCTACATTATTACTGTGGGTTTTCAGCACTGCGTATCACAACAGTACTAATGGCATGAACAATCGTGGGAATATTGCCCGCCCCTGGAAGGTGACCAGTCTATGGCAGCAGTACTGTACCATGGAACTCAGTCACCCACAACCGACAATACAACTTATCCACTACTACAACCACTGTCACTAAAACTACCGCCACCGTGAGCCTCCACTGCTACTACTACTATTGGATCTTTTCGCTACGTCTAATTTCATCCCTACTACTTGTAACGAGTTGTCAAGACCATAACTATTGTTCTGGAGATCGAAAGGAGCTCTTACTGAGTGATTTCTTTTGGCAGAGACCAGTTGAAGGAGACCTTTCAGTTCTCTTATTCTATGAGCCAACAGGCTTAACTGTTGAAACGAAAATGGCAGGAAAGTTGGAGAGAGGAATGTTTGGTCTCTTTGGTTGATCATATAACAATGAGAAACCGGCGTCTGCGGTGTAGTCAGATGGATCATTTAGACTGTGCACGGGTTGGGTTTCGTTGCAATTTGTAACTGACTGGAGACGAGAGTATGTGGATCAGAAAAGATGAAGCCTTGACGCCCCACCCTCGAATGTTTAGCCGGTGGTATACGCGATCCGGGTGGGGGCATTTTTAGCTGCGACTAGCAGCTCTATAAGTGGCAATGTCGGTCTGTCGGTCTGTCTGTCGGTATGTCTGTCGGTCGGTCGGTCTGTCTGTGACCAACGCGTTTCAAAACTCAATAACTTTTGAAATACTTGATAGAATGACGTTATATTTGGCATGTAAGTGTATCTTATTGATGTCTAGCCACTGTTCAAAGCATGCGTTGTTCCAAATATTTTTCTTGGAGTTATGGCCCTTGATGAACTTAGAATGTCGGTCGGTCTGTCTGTGACCAACGAGTTTCAAAACTCAAGAACTTTTGAAATACTTGATGGAATGACTTTATATTTGGCATATAAGTGTATCTTATTGATATCTCGCCACTGTTCAATGCGTGTGTTGTTCCAAATATTTTTCTTGGAGTTAAGGCCCTTGATGAACTTAGAGGTTTGTGAAATTGCACCACCCGTCGCAGCTACGGCGTCGATGTTGCGATTTTTTATCAGAATTTCTCAACTAAAATGCTCAGTAGAACAAAACAGAACGCGCAACTGATGAAGAAATTAGATGAAAGGATAAATGAATGATAAAGGGCATGAGGGAGGGAATTAACATTTAGAGGTTATTACTTGGTTAGTTTAACTGGTAAAATGCTAAATTTTATTTGGCCACCAAAATTTTTTCACATGTCTTTGCCTTTTTTCATTTTATAGGAGAGTGCCTACAGGCACTCCCCTATAAATTGTAACAAGGCAAATCTTAACAGACTAAATAATATCACTTCAAAGATAATATGATGCACAGCCACTGAATTTGAAGCCTTTAAGATGCAGTACCTGCACTTCAGAATAAATCCCAAATATGGGCTTTCAGCACTCTATCAGTTAATATCGGCGGAGATATCCTCTCGAGGTAACTTCATAATCTGCCTGAGACCTGAGTAAAAACAAATAATAACATAACGCTCTCGGATCGCCGCTATGACATATATGTTTCTGTATTCAACTGGCGTTGTACAAGCAGGAACATTTTTTCTCAGCACCGTTTATACTTGTTCTTTCCTCGTCGAGTCATTAGTTACGCTCCGAATAGTTTCAAAATTTCGTTATACAATTATCGATCGTCTGTCGTGTAGTGTGAAAATAAAAACGTCCAAAGCAAAATAAAGTCGGTTCACAAAAAAATTATAATAAAAAAAAGATAATATTAAAAAAACAATCATTTCCAACCACAACATTAACCTAGTCCCGTAGCCCCATATATCTAATTTGGTGAATTTTATTTCGTTAAATCTTCGGACAGCCTGACATGCTTCGAACTTCTTTTTAAAAAACGTTTATCTCAGACATTTTGAAATCTGCCCAAATTTGTACTTGTATGTTTACAATCAGCTATAGCCAACAAATGGTTAGGCGTGAATGGACAACAGCCGAGGAGAAACAGCAAAACGAATTCCAACAAACACGGCCAGTAGAAGAGATAACGAATGTAATTTAGACTGTTCCCAAAACAAGGTTGTTTCGATTTTTTACCTGCCCATTTGATCGGTACAGCTTCAAGCAAAACAAACGGAATCTTCACCTTTGGGTTTAAACACCGGAATTAAAATTTGTTTATTTAACGGAATTTTAATGCATGGGACGTGTAATAAACACAGAACGTGATATGTGTATGAATCGGTAGATTCATACACACATCGCGTTCTGTCTGCATATGTATTGTGATAATTAGAGGAGTTTTAACCGATCTCGAGCTGCAGTGGAATTTACGAAACATTCCTACCATATTAGGTTAGTGCCCAGGGACGTGGCTAGAGGTTTCCGATTAGGGTGAGTGGTGTAATTTATTGAATTGCCAACTATGGGTAGGCACCGAGGGATTCCCTCCTCCCTGTCCCTCCACCTAGTTGGAATTTCACTACCGAGAAACATTTTGAAATTGAAGCCATGAAAGAGGGTATAAAATTGATTCTAGTAACTGAAATGCCAACACACTTATGATAGAATTATCAGGTTTTTACTGTTTGGTATTATTCTGGGAATTGAATGTGTGCCAAACAAATGCTCAAACAAATGCTCAAGTTGAGCAATTCACACTGTCCTAACATTATATCAAATCTCATGCAGGAATGATCAGTTTCGGATGTTTCATCATTTTGTAACTGTGAATGATGGAATTAACTCAGGATAACAATTTTTCATGATGTGATTTTCTTGAAGTGCATTTCGAGGATTTTTTTTTATTACGATCAGTAACGTACTATAGAAATCTCATACCGCTTGACATCATGTATACTTATGAATCTCGATATTGCGTACACTGTAGTTGTAAACAGCAACAGTTGGGATTTTTTGCAGATTTGAAACCGAGTTGGAATTTTGGGAAGAAAAGGAGGCATCGGCATCACCAAATGAGCTCTTCCATCTGCTCAGGGCTTGCCCTCCGAATTTCCAAATATGGGAAATTTTTGCCATCTTGTCACCCCCCCCCCCCCCCCTTCCCCGTCGACACGTCCATGTTTGTACCTCTCCTGGAAGACCTCTTTTGGATGAAAGAGAGAAAATTAAATTTTTGAAGGATCGAGAAAAATGTTCAATTAACCTTTTGAACTATTTGAACTTTAGTGGTATCTTCCACGCCAGGTCAATGACAGCAATTGAAAGTGTCCATATTCAAGGCCTTCACGTTGAAAATATTGATCTGTCTACCCCACACGTGTACTGAACAGCCATCCTATAAAATGGCGTTATGACGTACCATGTTCCTGGCCGGAAAAGCGGCCGCTCGGGTTCAAAAGGTTAACAAAAAGTAGCATGGAATGAACAGACTACTAAATAAGAGAGTCCAGCGCGTGTTCTTTTATCTGTTCCTGAACCGGGGTATTATACTCGGTGAAGATCGCGACAAGACTATTGGAAGTAGATGGAAACATGGCCATCATTCATCGTCAGTCCAGTGGTTAAATGGTCTGGGTATCTCCCCATGAAATTCTCATTTCCAAGACCAAGAATTAGCAATAGGGCGATAAATAAAATGTTTAAAAACGCATGCTTTCTATCAATTCAATTTGTTTGCTTTTTTTAATGATGCCAGTGTTCTTCATTTGACCACATTTATTGAATAGTGTTCTCTTGTCATTAACAAATGTCTGGTTTGGAATGTAAACATGCTTAAATGTTGAAAAACTGCTTTTCCATCGACCTCTAACATTACAAATATTTTTAGTTTGAGAGATGACCATCCGCAGATTCATAAAGTAACATAACACACACATTTGATTTCTGACCGGTAAAGAGTCAATAATGAAAGAGTTCACATATTTGTTCCTTGCAAACCAAAACCTAAGGGGTTAGGGGATAATTAGGATCTCCTTTGACCATACTCTCCTCGGCGGGCCCTAGGGTGGCGGATGGAGAAATGCCTGCTCAATTGAGCAACTTTGCTGCGAAATATCTGAATACGCTGCCCCGGGCCAAAATGGAACGAACCTGTTATGCAGGCATCTTGTTCTCTCGTGAGGTGCGTTCCGAAGGCCCAGGAGGAAGGAATCCTGTTAGGTTATAAGGAACAGTTCCCCGTTTAGGACAATCTCCATTTTTGAGATATCTGTCCAATGCAATGCTTTGGTCCCAACTTCGAGAGTAGGAGGGTGGTCGGCCCGACCCGTTCTGGCCACTCGCGAACTCTCAGAAAGGGTGTCACGTTTGGGGGAGGGATTTGGAGGTCACTCAGTCAGTTACTGCTTTTCATCAAATCCCATCACTGTCAGATGTGTACTGACTTTTTAACTAAATCATTAAACTGTTACACTTGTTTGGTTTTCTTGCACTGTCTGTGTTACTACAGAGTGTGCAGTGTGTTGTAAAATGGTTTGTTGAATGACTGACATCTGAGGACATGTCATCTCCTACGATCGGGCCAATCAGACAGTCCTATGCTTCTGCATCAGTACTGGCTGGGTATACTATTCCACGCCAAGTATGTAGGAATCCTGGCAACTTGATGAGTCTACTGGTCATCAGTAACTCCACCCTTTTTTGGCCCCAATGGCGGATAAGAGCCTGGCAGTGAACGTTATAAATACCACGCATGGCAATCCAACCACAACAATTTAAACAACCTTTTTAAATACAAGACTAAGAGTCTCTGACTCTGACGAAGAACTTATAAAATCCTTGATTCCACCTGAAGACAACCTCCCAGAGTTTATTCTTTTACATTCCACATATGATAGAAATATATTAAGTAATATTAATTTGTTTGCTCTTGATAAGGCCATCAAAGCTATAGTGGGGACTGTGAAAGATATCAAGAAATTACGCTCTGGAAATTTATTAATCCAGTGTTCAAGACAAGTTCAGACAATCAATCTTTTACATGGTACAAAATTAATTGATATCAATATTAAAGCAAGTTATCACAAAACTTTAAACACTAGCAAAGGAGTGACAAGAACTCCTGATCTACCTGACATCGGAGAAAAAAAAATTATACGTGAATTAAAACCTCAAGGAATCACCCCTGTAAAACGTATGGAAATCAACAAACAATGACATGGAATTAAAACAAACACCAACATCTGTACCTCTGATGGCACAAGGCCTCCCAAGTCATTTAAAATTGGTTACTTGAACGTCAAAGTGGATGTGTACATCCCAAATCCACTTCGATGTTTCAAGTGCCAAAAGTTTGGAAATCGCCAGGATTCTTGTCGTGGCAAACAAATCTGCTTTAAATGTGCCCTGGGCCACGAAGAACCATGCCGCACTACTGTACATGAACGTGCCAACTGTCAGGGCAATCATATGTCATCGTCTAAGGATATCACTGTATGGAAAAAAAAACACTTATACAAAATGAAAAAGGCGAAAAGCAAACTAGAGAAACAGAATTTACTGCACCCAGTAAATTCAAGTCTGTGTGAAAAGGGTTAAAGAATCAGGAATAAACTATACAGAGAATTTATGGAGGCTTATTTTCAGGAGTAAAATATTTTTAAACAAATCAGAAATGGGTTTTCGTTAACAGTATTTACAGATATTCATACTGGAATCAGAACAATTATTTATAAGAAACCAGAAAAGGCATACATGTGACCAGCATTCAAAGGGTTCGATACTCGAATCAGAAATGGACATTTTTGGCTCTGCCCATTAATTTGAGTGATGAAATACGTTCATAAACTTTAGAAATGCATTAAGGTGTAATAAAATTTATTTCCCAGTATTTCTGAATAATACGCACTTGATGACTTTGGTGACCTCTTTCAGGCAGACCCCTAGGTGACCTCCATGACCTTGACCCATATTTTGAATTTCCATCAAGTGTCAACTCATTTGGTGTTAGTTGCAGGTCCATTCATCATACCACGATTGAGATATGAGCATGACCCACTTTCAAAAATGTTGGCTACGCTCACTTTTTTAACATAAAAATGCATGTATGGACATCGGGAATGCTTGGGGGGGGGGGGGGCAAAAAATGTGATTTCCAGCAATTATGAAAATGCACTTAATGACCCCTAGGTGACCTCCTTGACCCTGACCCATATTTTGAATCTCCATCAAGTGTCGACTCATTTGGTGTTGCTCCCAGGTCCGTAGGTTATACCACGCTTGAGATATGGACGTGACCCACTTTCAAACATTTTGGCCACGCCCATTTCTTTACGTCAAAATGCATGTGTGTACGCCAGGAATACTTTATGGATCAAAAAATGTGATTTCCAGCAATTCTGAAAAAATACACTCAATGACCCCTATATGTCCTCCTTGACCTTGACCCATATTTTGAGTCTGCCTCAAGTGTTGACTTAGTTGATGTTGATCCCAGGTCCATACGTCATACCATGCCTGAGATACGGGCATACCCACTTTCAAAAATTTGGCCACGCCCACTTTTTACGTCAAAATGCATGTGTGTATGTCAGGAATACCTTAGGGGATCAAAAAATTGTGATTTCCAGCAATTCTGAAAAATGCACTCAATGACCCCTAGTTGACCTCCGTGACCGTGACCCATATTTTGAACCTCCATCGAGTATCGACTCATTTGGTGTTGGTCCCAGGTCTGTAGGTCATACCACGCCTGAGATATGGGTGTGACCACTTTCAAAAATTTTGGCCACGCCCACTTTTTTTACGGAAAAATGCATGTGTGTATGTCAGGAATACTTTAGGGGGGTCAAAAAATGTGATTTCCGGCAATTCTGAGAAATGCACTCCTCAATGACCCCAGGTGACCTCCGTGACCTTGACCCATATTTTGAATCTCCATCAAGTGTCGACTCATTTGGTGTTGGTCCCATGTCCATACGTCATACCACGCCTGAGGTATGGGCGTTACCCACTTTCAAAATTTTTTGTCCACGCTCACTTTTCATGTCAAAATGCATGTGTGTACATCAGGAATACTTTAGGGGGCAAAAAATGTGATATCCAGCAATTCTGAAAAATGCACTCAATGACCCCTAGGTGACCTCTGTAACCTTGACCCATATTTTGAATCTCCATGAAGTGTCGACTCGTTTGGTGTTGGTCCCAGGTCCAGACGTCATTCCACGCCTGAGATATGGGCGTGACCCACTTTTAAAAAATTTGGCCACGCCCACTTTTTTTACGTCAAAATGCATGTGTGTACGTCAGAAATAGTTTAAGGGGTGAAAAAATGTGATTTCCAGCAATTCTGAAAAATGCACTCAGTGACCCCTAGTTGACCTCCGTGACCTTGACCCATATTTTGAACCTCCATCGGGTGTCGACTCATTTGGTGTTGGTCCCAGGTCTGTAGGTCATACCACGCTTGAGCTATGGGCATGACCCACTTTCAAAAAATTTGGCCACGCTCACTTTTTTTACGTCAAAATGCATGTGTGTACGTCAGGAATACATTAGGGGGTCAAAAAATGTAATTTCCTGCAATTCTGAAAAATGCACTCAATCACCCCTAGGTGACCTTCGTGACCTTGACCCATATTTTGAATCTCCATCAAGTGTCGACTCATTTCGTGTTGGTCCCAGGTCCATACGTCATACCACGCCTGAGATATGGGCGTGACCCACTTTCAAAAATTTTGTCCACGCCCACTTTTTTTACGTCAAAATGCATGTGTGTATGTCAGGAATACTTTAGGGGGTCAAAAAATGTGATTTCCAGCAATTCTGAAAAATACACTCAATGACCCCTAGATGACCTCCGTGACCTTGACCCATATTTTGAACGTCCATCGAGTGTCGACTCATTTGGTGTTTGTCCCAGGTTCCTAGGTCATACCACGCCTGAGATATGGGCGTGACCCACATTCAAAACACCCCCACGGCGAACCCTAATGCCCCAGGAATCTGAAAAATATTCAGTGCCGAGAACTTGTGGCAATTCGTTTTCGAGTTATCTTGCGGACAAAAAAGTGATGAAAAGACAGAAGAAGAAGAAGAAGAAAAAGAAAAAAAAAGAAGAAAAAAAAAGAAAAAGAAACTGTGCAAAAACAATAGTCTGTGTGTTTCACACAGACTAATTAGTTTTAAAGAAGCAGCGAAATCGCAGTGTCAATGTCGGGGATGGATATTACACATACTACAGTATCTATAAACTCAGTTCAACGTCAAACAGTTCTCACATGACTTGATAATACAGAACCCAAACCTATGAACCCATTTAGAGTAATAAAAACGTTAAATAAAAATATTTTATCTACTCAAACGAAACACACACTCAACCAATATCATCGAAAGTAAAAACAAAGATAAAAAGGTTAACCCTTTACCTAACATGAAAAGGAGACGACACTTGCAAACAAAATTCTTGAATAACGAATTTGTTTCATTTTAGTCTCAAATACATAGGTTATGACCCCAGCGCTATTCACAAAATTCGCTAATTAATTTTCATTATTTTGTTCATTTTTTGTCTCAAAGACATAGGTTATGAGCCCTCTTTGGAACGAGCTCGATGAGCTCGTTCCAATAAGGGGTCATAACCTGTGTTTTTGAGAGAAACAAAATGAAAAAAACAATTCAAATTTATTGGCGATTTTTGAGATTAGCGCTGGCCTGTTTTTGCCGTTACGTTGGGTAAAGGGTTAATGAAGCGTTAGGTAACCATCAACAATCATGTCAAAGTCAGAGTCAAAGTCAAAAAAAAAAAAAGAAAAGATGAAAAGAAAGCTATTTCATAAACAGTACCCAAATTTTCTAAAGATAAAGTCACCAGAAATTGATTTGATGTTTTTGATGAAATGTCTGTGGATGAATGTCTCAGGGAAACATTTAAAAAACAATCTCCTTCCATCCTCACCGAGGGGAACGTCCTCAGGCAAAACACCACGTAGGAAACACGGGGCATATTCTCTCATGCATCCACCATCATAATGGATAATACACAACACACGCACACACACTAATACAACGGAATTGCCGAGGTTTTAAGGCTTATTTCAGTGAACTGGACCTTCTGTGCAAAAACTATAAGCCTGCTACTTTTTGCCTGCAGGAGACTATTTTAAAGAAACCGGAAACCATGAATCACTCGGCTTTTCAGCATTATTCTTCGTATAACGCCTGGGGAGATGATAATGGTCTTCGTGTTCGTGGACGTTTGTGTTAGAAATGAGAATATTCGCAGTTCTCTGCGTTTACAAACAAACTTACAGGCTGTTGCTGTAATCCAAACTTTACACAAGACAGTAGCGTTATGTTCTGTTTACGTATAACCAGGTACACCCCAACTACTGAATGTTCTTGAGTTGCTGGTCCACCAGGTTCCAACTCCATACATTTTTGTTGGGTAAAATCCACGCACATATCCCATTTTGGGGTAATTCCTGCAGTCAAGGAGGTGCAAAGGGTAAAACAGTGGAAGAGTTTATGACACAAAAATGACTAGTGTTTGCTCAATGATGAGTCTGCCACTTATATACGTCCCGCATGCGGGTCATACACATCTATTGACTTTACAATTGCATGCCTTCTCTCTTCTTCGATTTTTATTGGGAGGTCGAGGATGACTTATGCGGGAGTGACCACTTTCCAATTGTGTTGGAGAATGCGGCACCGGCGATGGTGAGAGGGTGCCCCAGTGGAATTTTAAAAAGGTAAACTGGGACATTTTCTCATCGCTTTGTTCTGAACGATTCACTCGGGAGAAATTTGTAGAAAGTATCGATCAAGTGAAACACTTCACTTGTGAATAATTGCTTAACATTGCAAACATAACTATTCCAAAAAAACTCGAAAACCCAAAGCGTTTCACCAAACCATGCCTTGATATTGATTGTAAACAGGCTATAAAGGATCGCAAGAAAGAATTTAATAAGTCACCCACAACACTTAATTCGAACAAGCTGCGAATAAATGGGGAAAACACAAGATGACTTGTAAAAGAAAAAAGGAAAAGTTCATGGGAAAATTATGTTTCAAAACTTAACCAACACACAGCCATCAACACAATTTGGAACACGATTAAAACAAATTAAAGTTAAAGAAACAAAATCAATTGTATAACACCTGGAAGATAACAACACACTAATGACATCGAAAAAGGATATATCAAACAAATTGGCCTCAATATTTTGTAAACATTCGTCATCTGAAAATTATAATCCAGAGTTCATTAAAATGACAACAAAAAAAAAACAACAGGAAAAACAAAGGGTTAAACTTACCTCCAATAATTTAGAGGATTACAACGACACTTTCTCTTTGGAAGAGTTAAGTAACTCGTTGCATAGTGCAAAAATATACTGCGACTGAACTTGCTGAAATACACTACAAAATTCTAAAACATCTACCACAATCTTCACTTGAACTTTTATTGTCAATTTTAACGAAATATGTATGATTGGCCCGTTTCCACCTTCTTGGCGTCAAGCAACAATAACTCCTATTTCAAAGCCCGATAAACACCATTGCAGTCCAAGCAAATATAGACCTATTCCACTAACAAGTTGCCTGTCTAAAACCGTGGATAAGTTGATCAAAGATCGACTTGACTGGTTTCTGGAATCGAACAATCTATTTGCGAATGTTCTGTGTGATTTCAGTAACCCGAGAAGTACTGTGGATCATTTGATAAGACTAAAAACGTTCATACGAAATGCCTTTGCCAGGAAAGAACGTGTGGTCGTCATCGTCATTGACCTGGAAAAGGCATATGATACAGCCATGCCTTTCAATTCTTCCCAAATAACGACGATAAACGCTGTGCCAAAATAAGATAACTGCACCCAAATTATGCAGAGTTTGAAACGTTTTCCAATGTTTTGCTGTGTATCAACAATAACTTGTTTGGCCAGGTTTCCTTGATGCTTGCAGTATAGCTTAGAGCTTGCCTTTGGATCAAACAATGCGACAGATAAATACTTATAACAAAAAACCCACAGAGTTCTCCATAGAAAAGCAACCGGCGTCGACAGTGTCGTATACTACACTGTCGACGCCATCTATTATATCCATGTTTGTGACACTTCCTATTAAACATCATGCCTAATTTAAATTCAAGTAGGACTTTGGCTCGACACTGGGAAACTAAGAAGCTTTATCGAATAAACTTAACGTCTATGGGTGAAGGAACCAGTGATAATGGTGAAGTCCTATAACAAGGAGTTGTGTACTATAATTTTAAGAAAGGGACCTGCAACCTAAAACAGACATCAAGAAGATGAAAATATCGGCGCGTTTTCTTCCACCATGCAGGCCACAATACGACTGATCCATATATTCCGTTGTGCCCAAATTAGACTGATCTCAAGGTCTGGATACATCGTGGACATATGGGATTTTAAAAGATCTTTTGAACATGTGGTTTAGAGGGCGTATGCCACTTTTTATAGAAAACGTTTCAAAAGATCGCCAATTTCAAGTCCGTGTTCGATCTACGTTATCTGATCCCCACGACCATGAATTGGGGGTTTCTCTGGGTAGTATATTGTCTGTTAGCATTTTTTCAATGACAATTAATAGCATCATCGAAACAATTGAGAATATGATATATTCTTCATTATATATTGATGACTTTCTTGAACCCTTTACCTAACATGAAAAGCAGACGACACTTGCAAAAAAAAAAAAATCTTGAACAACAATTTTTTTTTTCATTTTTTGTCTCAAAAAATAGGTTATGACGCCTCATTGGAACGAGCTCGACGAGCTCGTTCCAACGAGGGGTCATAACTTGTGTTTTGGAGACACAAAATGAAAAGATAATGAAAATTAACTGACGATTTTTGAGAATAGCGCTTGCCGTGTTTGGCCGTTACGTCGGGTAAAGGGTTAATCTGCTATAGCAATACAAATATGAATGCCATTGACCGCACGCTTCAGATTTGTTTTCACAAAATCCAAAAATGGGCTACAGAAACGGTTTCATGTTTTCAAAAACCAAAACTAATTTCTGTAAGCTCTGGAAGCACCACACCTTGACTCGGAGTTGAAAATGGATGAGAGTACCATTAAATTTGTAAAAGATGTGGAACTTTTAGGAGGAGCTTTTAGAATATCACCAAGAGATCCAATGCGTGTTGAAGCAGAATAGCCTTCTCTTGAGAAGCGCCGAATTAAACTGTCACTCCAATACGTTTCTAAACTGTTTGCTTATCTATCAAACCTTGCAAACAACTGTGTCTCTGACCCCCAAAATGTTGAATTTTTAATCGACCCCAGAAGCATATTCCTCTATTGGAATTAAGAATTGAACCCCATATGGAGTCCCCCACGCTTGAATCTGATATGCTAAAAAAGAACCGTGAATCACATATCCCTCCTTGGAATCATAAAAAAATAGTTATTTTTTTTACCTTGCTTCTACCAGAAAGTCTAAAACAAATTCTTTGCAGAAATATTCTGAAACCAAGTCCTAATATTGTGCATATATAAGGATGTATACAGATGGATCTAAGGATGGTGGTAAAGTATCGTGAGCCGTTGTTACTGCTGATCAGATCACCTCAATCAGAATACCCCCAAAAACGTTCTATTTTCACGGCTGAAGTGAAAGTTTAACAATTAGCACTTGGAGACATCGAGAATGCAAAGAAAGGTCAGTCGATTATCTTTTCTGACTCTCTCTCCCCTTTATTGGCTTTACTCAACCCCAGGTTGAAGAACCCTCTCATTTTGGAACTTTCGTGAGAGGGTAAATACCCTCATGCCTGTCCAATATGATATCGTGTTTTGATGGTTATCAGGACATGCTGGTATCACCAGGTCAGGCAGTGCAGCGAAACAGGTTTTACAAAAGCCCCTCAGGGATTTTCAAATTCCTTTCACTGACTTTAAACCACATAGCAGTAACTACATCAAATTTATGTGGCAGGCGGACTGGGATATGGTGACTAATAACAAGTCCCACCACTTTTGACCAACTGTTAATGATAAATATCCTTCCAGTAACCTTTGTAGAAAATATCATACAGTTATGGTACGATGTCATATCTGTCATACATGACTTACACATTCCTTTTTGTTAGAGGGTAATATGTGACCAGAGTCTGCCAACAGGCTTTGACAGTGGAGCACATTCTTTTACATTGCACTGATTTTAATCGCGCCAGAAGGTAGTATATTACTGCAGGCTCTCCAAGAGGTCTATTTCATCATACAAGCCCGCACAAAATTCTCTCATTGCTGAAAGTCAGCATTTTTGTCAGTACATTTTAAAATTGTTTTTTTTTATCACCTGTACTCTTCAAGTCTCAGATCATCAGGTTGATTTATAAGGAATTCACTTTTCTGGTATCATCACTGATTCCTGTTTATACTACTCTTGTCTTTGACATTTCTAGTTTACTAATTTCCTATTTTTATTCAATCGTTTTATTTCATATTTTTACCGTACTCGCCACGATATAGCCCTGGCTGCTGATATGGCGTTAAGCACCAATAAATAAATAAATAAATATGTAAACCAAAAACCTGTCAAGTCTACTGATGATAAAACTACAGCGTATTCATTTGCCATGATAGGGAGCGCTGTGTCTCAGTGGTTACGACATTGGACTTCAAACCTAAAGGTCCACGGTTCGATCTTCACTAGAGGTAACTGCGCTGTGTCCTAGGGAAAATATCCATATCCCGATTGCCTAGGTGGTGACACGGTTGCGTTGATTACTAAGGCGTACTACACGTCGATGGTGCACTTGTCTTCAAGCAATGCTAACCGTGCTTGTGTGTAGTTAGTACGTTGGGAAGTATGGGCGTTGCTCGCTGCTGCTCGACGATTATCTCCGGGTATTCTGACTTCCTCCACCAGATAAAACTGTCAGACACGAGGTGACCCTGGCTGTCGAAAGTGTCGTTAAACTTTAATAAATAATAATAAATAAATAATCTGATATGAGTTTGAACTCGGAAGTAATTATCTGGTAGACTTGACGGGGATGGGGGGGGGGGGGGGGGGGTTAAGTTTCGCTTTAAACAAATTAACTGACGTTAATTATTCACGATGAGCAACAATGACACAACATATTACACTTCCATAATAACCTTTCAAACATAAGATAAAATCCAACGAACTCCTCGGTCGGGCTCTTTATACTTTCATATTTTTAACACAAAAGGGCTACAAGTTGGACGTGTAACTGAAGCATGGATACACTTTCCTCTGTATGAATTCAGCTATTGAAAAATTATGTTTATTTGTTTACCGGGGTTTAATGATACTTTCAACAAACAGGGTCGTATCATGTTGTAGAGTTTTAGGGTGAAGCCAGTACGAGGATATTATCACCGAGTAGCGGCAAGCAACTGTCAGACTCTCCAACTTACTAACCCAGCAAGAGCATGGTTTGCATCGATTGAAGCATCCTTGTCTTATATCGTCATGAAAATCGACTTTCGATATAGTTATCTCCCTTGAAACTATTACACGAGCGAGGAAGGTCCGATTAAGAAGCAAGTAATTGAAAAGAAAACATCTCTGACATTAGTAGAAAATAAAACCAGGTTTCTTTTTGTTACTTCTAATAAACGAAAACAACAGACAGCTCTTAAAAGTTACAAAAGGAGGCATCGTTTTTTTATGGCAATTGCTTCACAGATAATCCGACATTAACTGGTAAAGTGCTGGAAGCCCATATTTGGGCTTTATTCTGAAGTGCAGGTACTGCAACTTAAAGGCTTCAAATTCAGTGGCTGTGCATCACATTATCTTTGATGTGATATTATTTAGTCTGTTAAGATTTGCCTTGTTACAATTTATAGGAGAGTGCCTGTGGGCACTCGCCTATAAATTGAAACAAGGCAAAGACATGTGGAAAATGTTTGGTGGCCAAATAAAATTTAACACTCTACCAGATAAGAATATCTATCAGTATCACACCTACCAACAATAAGTAAGTATCCACTTTGGCTCGTTGTTTAGCGAGTGTGTGTTTTTTTTGCAGGAATTCGCATGTTTTATTATTCTCAGGAGAAAGATTAGTAAATCTCACCTCCTAGACTTGGATATTAGTGGAAAGGACATTGTCGGCATTATATGTCTCTATGGGCACACTGTTGACATAATGAACATAAACAATTGCAGAACATCAAAGGGTGGTGAAAACGTCGTGGTCTTATGTTTGAATGGGTTTCAACGTTTAAACTGATTGGAAAAAAATGTAAAAAGCCATCTTCTGTATTTTTATACTACTCTACAGAAAACTGCCCGAAGTTTGTGAAATGATTCACCCATCGAGGATACAAATTCACTCACACTTCGAAATTTCAATTTTTATATGAATTTTCCATATCCTTATTGGTAAATTTACTGGCAGCTTTAAGAAATTAAGGGAAGCTTCAGTGCGGCCGCCGTGGACTGGTCACGTTCGACGGGTGGGCAATATTTCCACGGACGCAATATTATTGGATCCCAAACACTAATTACAGGAATAATCAACAAAATTTTCATAAATGAAGCACCGGGTGTAACCCGGTGCTTCATTTATGAAAATTTTGTTGATTATTTTTATTACCTGGTAAATGTATACTCGGGAATCACTGTCGCAGATTACAACCAGTCCACGACGACTGTACTGTATCTCTCCTGTGAGTCTCTTCCAATGACGAAAATTGTGAGGCAAAACAAGTATACTTTCGACGTGTCCAAACTCTTAGTGCAACACGCTCCCACACAGGCTATTTGGTTGATGTGTCTTACTCATGAACACAGTGCTGATAATGCGGATCCGGGTCGAACTGTTGACAATTCGATATCGAACTGTTGACAGTTCGATCTCAAGTCGGTTCCTTCCCACTAGACCAATTCCCTTTAGACCACTTCCCACTCGACCAATTCCCAAAGACCAATTCTCCTTAGACCAACTGATATGTTATACATTTAAAATATTTTTATATCAATAATCTGATATATTTAAAAATATTTATAAATGTATTTATTTATTTATTTAATGTTATTGGTATTTTATAGACGTTGGGCTGATTTTTCATAACAATTGTTAGTAATCACACACTTTCGAAGGATGTGATTATTTTTATTGTTTTGTGGTTAACAGATATTGGGCTGATTTTCATAACACACAAACACAATCTTTTGTGTTTTTTTGTGATTTTAGTAAATGTGTAGCCAACAGTGGTTTATAGATAACAGTGATCACAAACTTTCAAATGATGTGATTCTTTTTACAAGTGAATGAGTGCGGAAGGCCAACCAATAATTTCAACGTGCAGCCCCATGGCTGCACGTTGAAATTGTTGATTGGCCTACCCCAAAATAATGAATTGTTCTAATTGCTACATTTGAACGGACATGGAAGATACCACTAGGTTGAACAGGTTGTGCTGAACAATAATAATAAATAGTTGGTCTAAGGGGAATTGTCTGATTGTAAAAATTGAAGAAAACTGAAGAAAATTGAGAAATTGTTTGTATTTCTCAATTTTCTTGAATTTCTCAATATTCTTCAATTGAAGTAAAATTGTATGTGTATTGGTGTTTTGTATTTGGAAATTGAAGTAAATGGGTTGGTTGGTTAAAATGTTATATGTACTGCTCTGTGCTGAAATGTTGTAAACCTTTATTTTTGTATGTTACACATGTTATTTTTTTATCAAATAAAGTGCTGCCGTAAATCAATTTCCTAATTATCCTTAATCAACCCTTACTCAGAAACAGTAAATAGTTAGTCTAAGGGGAATTGGTCTAACGGGAATTGGTCTAAAGAGAATTGGTATAAACTGAATTGGTCTAGTGGGAAAACACCCTCAAGTCCAACCCACAAACCAATGAGACACTGTTCTTTCTGTTGCAGAAGAATCACAATGTGGAGTGTTTCACTTACTCGTGGTTAGCTTATGTGTGTTAACACAGTGCGGGAGAGTGAATTACTTTTAAAACACGGAGAGGAAGGCAGCCACAGGAGAGTGAATCACTTTTAGAGCACCGCGTAGTGGGTTTTCTTGTTGGAGAGTGAATTACTTTTCGAATCTCTGGGAATGGTTGTTCTAGTTAGAGAGTTAACTACTTTTAGAACGCCGAAGAGTGAGTGTTCTCGTTTGAGAGTGAATCACTTTTAGAACACCGCCGAGTTGGTGTTCTCGTTGGAGGAATAATTACTTTTACAACACCGGGGCGTGGATCTTCCCATGGGAGAGTGAATTACTTTTAGAACACCGCGGCGTGAATCATCCCTTAGAAAACGTACCTTTTTCCGAACAAAACGGCCATAACTGGACAGCGCATGGGCGTCGTGGATCAGAAGTTAGAACATTGGGATTTATGCCGATATGGCGACAGTTCGATTCTAACCAGCGGTAACTGCTTTGAGTCCTAGTGCAAGACACTTAATTCCGGTTCCCCACGTAGGGGCGCTATGTACTAAGATGTATTGCAGGTCGATGGCGCACTTGCCTTCAACCGCTGCTAACTCGACTTGTACATAATTAGATTAGTAAGTTGGAGAGTATCACAGTTGCCCGCCCTCCCAATACCCTCATATGACACACACATGTGTTGCTCTACTAGCAGCGACATCTCTTTTGGGTGTACTATGTAATTCAGAAAGCGTGCACATTCATAGTGGTAAACATATTCTGCTTTACCAATACAATAAGACCCGATAATTAACGCCTGTGGTTTGAGTACTTTTAAAATGGGCAACGCAAATAGAAACACAAGATTGGCAAAACTTGACTTTTTGCACCCTCGAACGGTATATGCCCAGTCAGGCACACTCCACACAGAGGAGCAATCGAAGGACGCCGGATCGCCAGGGGCAGGGTCAATCTCCAGCCCAACTCAGCTCTCTTCGGAAAGTTAGATGGAGGAGGGTGGCCTTTCCTGGTGCAGGAAGTGGTTTCGGACGCTGTTCCTCAACCACCTCCAACTCCGTCTGAACCGCTTTCTCCAAACCAACGTACCCACAGGAGACGGAACATCCGACAGGTAAAACCTTTGAAGAGAGAAAAGAGAGAGAGAACACCAACAACTCTTGACATTAATAAGCGAACTACCAACAGCCAGCCTACAGTACAGTACCATGGACTGGCCATAATCCACGCGTGGGCGGTGATGTTCACGCATGCGTTTACCAGGTAATACAAATCATTACCAGCAACATTTGTATTAATGAAGCACTGGGTTGTACCCGGTGCTTCATGAATTATTTGTTTCGTGATTATTCCTATAATCAGTGTTTGGAATCTAATATTATTGCATCCGTGGAAATATTGCCCACCCGTGGTAAGTGACCAATCCACGCCGACCGTACTGTAGCAGCAGTCGAACAATACCACACCCAGAGACAACCTCTGACGCAGCCAGAACTAGACCCTACCGTCCAAATCAGTCCTCCAACAACATCAACAGTCCAACAACACCAATAACCGCTACAATATCTCCACCACAGCCACCTCCTCAGGCAGAAGACGTAAGCTCCGCTATTGACCCCGGCACTTTCCTCCTTTTCCAAACGCGGACATGGCAACAATCCTAACACACTGTTGAAGAGGGTCAAAAGTGGCTTTCTCCACGCCGTCCCTGTGCGCCTGCGGTGCGCGAAACCATTTCGTTCGTTCGGACTTTATGCGTCTGTTCTGCTCACTACAGTACGGCCGCTGTGGGCTGGTCACTATCCATAGGTGGGCAATATGTTCACGGACGCAATGATATTAGACTCCAAACCCTAATTATGGGAATAATCATCAAAAATTTAATGAAACACAGGGTACAACCAAGTGTTTCATGAATTAAAATTTTGCTGATTATGGTTGTTATTAAACACATGCGTGAACATCACTGCCCACGCGTTGATTACCAGCCCATGGCAACTGCACTGTATGTCGCCACAGGTATTGAAAGTGGTTCTGGGCTCTAATGATAAATAAATAAATTCAGCATCTCAAGTCAGTGATAACACTTTTTGAGAAAGTCGTGTCATTTGCCACCAGGAGGGTTACATTTATTCCACAGTAGGCATGCACTTGTTCTTCTATTATTTTTCTTCAGATAAACGGTAGAACCTGGTGTGTTTGTATAAAATTATAACACTGGCGAAAGATTGAATAAACTGACCGAGTTCAGTATAAAACAGGAGGCATTCTTCGAACACCGAATCTTTTAATGAAAAACGCATTCAGTGGAGCTTGAGTTATAGCGAACAGGGTACTGCCGTCGCTCATTTCTTTTTGAATCTGAAGTTTTGACGCAGTTCAATCAATTCTTTGTTCTTATCACTTCAAGGCGTGACATTTCACATCTGGATGGATATATTGTTTCAAATTTAATTTTGAAATTTATATTACGAAATGTTAGGTATTCTATAAGACGAACAACTCTGACATTTAAGACGATACATTGATTGAAGTTCTTTCAGAGAGTGTGGGATGAGTGACATCTGATTGTAGCGTGGTGGCATTGATTCTCTGCTATTCTCGACGTTCAAGTTAGATTCCATTTGTGACAAGCGCGCTGCGCCGTGAGTTCACAGAAATGGTGGGCATTGGAGGAAAAAAATAATCTTCAAAACAAGGTACGTCATGTTTTTACATTTTTGACTTTATGTCGTGTATTTATTTACTTCGCCATTAAATTGAAAACAAATACACAACAGACAGATTCAGCGAGCGATCACCTCAACACATTTCAGTTTACCTTTTTTGGAAAATTCCACTGAAATATTTATTCTTCTAAAATGGTACGCTTTGATGGGTGAGCAAATATTGCCGTTTTTTAAAGGTTGTTTTTGCATTTGAAACGACCGTAAACTACAATAATATGGATTTTTAAATTTTAATATTGAGGATTAGTGGGGTTGTTTGATTTTCTCGAACTATCTGTCATGAATGTTCAATGTCCAATTACAAGTGACAGACTCAACTCTATTATTACCAGCCAATTAGTCCCGATATTAAAACAAACACTTTTCGTACTGTTGTACCTAGATTTCCCCATGATATTTGCTTTAACCTTTTCACTGCCACGCCCACTTTAGTCATATATGGAACCCCTCTATGTACGCCTTCATGCGAGGAAGTTTAATAAAAATTATGACATACTTGAAACTCCACCATCTGATTAATTGTTGGAAAGGGCTCTGTGAGCCCTTTCCAACAATTAAATCAGATGGTAGGTTTGATCTGCGCTTACCAACACGTAAGACAACAATCACAAAATAGGTGACAATAGTCGTTTCGGCAGCGAAAGTGTTCACAACTCGTATTTAACGTCAATCGCATATAATAATTTTACTGCATTAAGTAAGAGGGTGCCGCAATATTGTTTGAATACAGCTGAATTTCATTCAAAGCGTGATTCGTTCTCAACTCAAGTTCTTGGCATCTCAGTGGTACGGGGTACACAAGCTCATTCCAGGGATAGATCACATTATGTGGTCTCTGAGAGACCAATTAACTCTTTAACTAACATAACGAGAATATCCGTCTAGCGATATTTTCACTTTGTGTCTTTAAAACGTTGATTATGACGTCTTATTGGAACGTGCTCGTTCCAGTGATAGGACGTAAGCTGCAGTTTTAGACAAAAATAAAATATACTTTTAATTAATCAGGGAAAGCCTTTTGTGTCCCTAGCCGTCTTAGGTAAAGGGTTGTGTTGCAATTTTGCGGTTCTATTGATAACCCTCTGCATACTGATACCAAAGTACTGATATTTGAAGCAGCCAATTTTTCACATAACGAAACAAGACGTTCAACCATTTCAATCTCGTTTGACAGAGCTCTTTTAGCTCTGTCTAAGAAGATTGAACCGGGTAAATGCCTTACTGCACTGCGGGAAAGCGTGGCGTCGGAAATTTTGATATTTCTACAGCAGTGGTCAGAATGTTAACTTGCCTCTTTCGAAGAACCTGAAATCTGTGGCACGGGTGTTTTGATATTCCACTTGGTTGTTGTTGGGAATCATTACAATATATAACAATAACAATGAAACTCTTTGGTTTGCATTTGTTTAAAGTCAAAATGCGGTGAATTTCTAATTGTGGGAGTTTGTGGTTAATTCAGCAATTCTGCAAGTTGTTGAACATTATTTTCTGTTTTTGTGTATTTTCTAATGTTCCACCAATCAAGGTATTTAGCCGTTTACAGACACTCCCCTTATGATTTCGTTCTAATCTTGAATTGTAATTTTGCCCTCGTTCTTTGTGAATTTAAATGTGTTTGACGGTGGCTTGTGCTGTACTGCTTTGATTTCAGTTCTTCTTTTTAAACTTGAGTAATGATGCCAATTTCAATAATACTAAACTCTTGTTATAGATATATTTTAGGCGACTTATTTAAGCCCAAACCTTTAAATTTAACCCGGTGAACGCGAGCGGCCGCGTTTCCCGCCCAGGAAGATAATACGTCATATTTCATTAAGTGGAATGGTTGTTTAATGAATATGTGGGGTCCACCAATCAATATTTTCAACGTGCAGCCTCATGGCTGCATGTTGAAAATATTGATAAGTCTTCCCCTCGATGATGAATATGGACTCTTCCAATTGCTGCCATTGAACTGACATGGAAGATGCCACCAGTGTTAAAAGGCTTAAGAGTTAAAGTTTATCTCAGCATCAACAGGTGTTCGGTGAGTGCCTTTATACTCTTATCACCTATCTATTGCCCTATTGTCCCAGCGCTTAATCAATATTATTCATTTGATTATTTATTTGTGTATCTGGGGACACGGTGGCATTGTGTACTAAGGCGTACTGCACGTCGATGGTGCACTTGTCTTCAAGCAATGCTAACCCTGCTTGTTTGGAGTTAGTATGTTGGGGAGCTGACAGTTGCTCGCTGTTGCTCGGTGGTTCTCTCCAGGTACTCCGGCTTCCTTCACACGTACAACTGTCGCGGTCATGCTTAGCCATTGTGCATAAATATGCGACCTTAAACACCAATAAATAAATACATAAATTTGCGTATTTATTTATTGAGGTTTAAAGACACTTTTGACAACCAGGATCACTCCGTGCCGGACTGTTTTACGGGAGGAGCATCGACGAGCAGTACGCCCTAGTACACAGCGCCACTGTGTGGTGTGCCCCACGTGGGCAATCAGTATTAAGTACATTGCCCAAGAAAACAACGCATTTACCATGGCTGGGATCGAACCTCGGATCTTTCGGTTTGAATTCCAATGCGTAACCACTGAGCCACCACGCTCCCTGCTTGGTCAAGTTAAATGTTTAACCCTTTACCCAACGCAGACGGTATCAAAATTTATTATTTTAAATACCATTTTTTCAAATTTTTCAAACAAATTCAACAAAACCATATCATGTGACCCCTCGTTGGAACGATTTCGACGAGATCGTTCCAACGAGGGGTCACATGATATGGTTTTGTTGACATTTTTTGAATAATTTTTTTTCAACTGCTGAATTTTAATATTACGCGGCGGATGCGGCCGATTCGTTGGGTAAAGAGCTAAGACCTTGTGTTTAGGAGAATTATGTAGTACTACAGCACGGCCATCTTGGACTGATCACTTTCCACGGATGGGCAATATTTCCACGGAAGCAATAATGCTACATTCCAAACACTAATTATAGGGATAATCATCAGAAAATTAATTAATGAAGCACCAGGTACAACCCAGTGCTTCATTAATTAAAATTTTGATGATGATTTTTATCACCTGGTAAATGTATGCGCGGGCATCACTGCCCATGCGTGGATTACGACTAATCCACGGTTGCTGTACTGTAAGTAGACTCGGGCCATTATTTTAGTTCTTAAAAATCAATTTATTTATTTATTGGGGTTTAACGACACTTTAGACAGCCAGGATCACTTTACGTCGGACGGTTTTACGAGTAGAGGAAGCCGGAGTACCCGGAGGAACCACCGAGCAGCGGCGAACAAGTGTCAGACTCCCCTACGTACTAACTCCACACCATCATTGTTAGCATTGGTTGAACACAAGTGCACCATCGCGGCATGCAATGCGCCTGGTAAACAGCGCTGACATGCCCCGCGTGGGCATTCGGGATTAAGTGCCTCGCCCAAGGATGCAACGCAGTTACCCATGCCGGGGATCGAATCGCGAGGATCTTTCGGGTTGACGTCCAATGTCGAAACCACTGAGTCAGCGCGCTCCTTATTTACAAGTCGACAATGTCCATTTCAATAACCGTGAACCCTTCGGATGTGTATATTTTAGGCGACTTATTTGAGCCCAAACTTTTGAATGTAAGAGCGAGCGTTTAGCCTAGCAGTTTTGTTCGTTATGGTGGAGAGTGACCCCTCTATACTCTTCTCATCGGTCTACGTATTAACCCACGTCCGGAAACAAATTCTATATTTCCACTTTTCTTTTTCACTGAAAATTTTGTTTGTATTTCTCGGACTTTGACAATTTTAGGGTGAAACAATTACTACATTGGTGAATTTTAATTCAGCCTGTGCGTCTATAGTCTTTATATTGTTTCTTAAAGATTGTTAATGATCATCATAATAATAGTAAGCGTTAACCTGATATACGTACGTACCAGGGCGTGGCGGTTATCTGATTGTTTCCCGGAAAGTAAAGCAATGCTAGTTTACTGTGAGAAATAAACACAGTTTTACTGGTGAAATAGGACCCAGTCACGAATTCTTGGTGTGAAAGTTTGGACCCTGCGAATCACATATTTTCGATTCGAATCGAATCGAATAGAGTCTATTATTCGAAATCGAATCGAACCTCGAATCCAATACCGGCTTATTGTTGTCCCGACTGATAAAATATTCCAACTACATCATCAAGGCATGCCTTCTTTGAAGGCATGCCTTGATGATGTTGTTGGGATGTTACCCAGTAAGGATTTTTGTTCTAAAAACAGAAACGGATGCGAGAATTCTATATTGGGCACTGCATGGGGTTAGCCGCTAGCAGTCATGAGTTCATCGTCGATATAGCATGGGAATTTTAATTTTGCTTTCAGCAGTGGTTACAGAGAAACTGGAATTAGCATGGTGGTGGCATGGGTACAGATGCTTTTTCTGTTAATGTAGCAGGAAATTACACTCAGTCTTTATTTTCAATATTATTTCTGTACTGTTTCTAAATCACCCATACGTTTTGTGAGACGACTAAGATGACAGTTACTAAGCGAAATTCAAGTGAAGTGATTCGAAGGAAAACAACTCGGCCAGCCGGTTTAGAATAGAACCGAATTATTTAAATATTTATTGCTGTTTAAGGTCACATACTTATGCAAATACAACCGAATACCAACTTAAGATTCGAAATCGATAGAATCTAGAAGCTTTGCGGGTCCCTAGTGGAAGTCAACTAAAATGGGCATCGTGGATATATCCAACTGAATAAATTGACTTTATCTCAATCTTGCCGACACGAGTGGCCAATGTGCTGAAACATGTGACATAAAACACCAATAAATAAATAAATAAATATTCTACTAGTTAGCGAGAGGTTAAAAACATGCAGATGAATATACTTTGATTCAATTGAGCTGCGATTACTGACGCTGTCATATAATTAGCTGCTTCATAAACTGTTAACACTAATTAAAGTAATTTCTTTTCGAATAATCGACAAAGGTAATTAGACAGGTTTACACAAGCTATTGCCATGACCACGACAAATTGCTACTATATTCAAGTTGGTTGGTGTAAAGTCATTGCATGTATATAAGTTTGTTAACTATTTCTGCAAAAATCGTCACTTGTTATTATCTATGTCATCGGATATGATTGCTTGGCTCTCCAAGCGATCGGACAAACCTGTGAAAGCTTCCTAATTGACACCTAATTGGCGATATGGATTTTCGTCCTTCATTGATAAGAAAGACCTTGATGGTGCTGAACGCTAGTTCACCTTTCAACTGGATTGTCCATGTTAATGTGTATGCGTTCAACTCACCGACATGTACTACCGAGGCTCCTCCTCAGGTGGTGGTAGTACCTTTCGAGGGACCTCGTTTCGCACAGGTCCACAACTGAGAAACAGTAATGACGATAAGGCCGGTAGCAGAAAGAGAGGAAAGAGAAAAGGAAGATAAAGACACCATTAGGACAAATGCGGGATGCCAAGCGAATGCAGGCGTGGTTCAAGCGGAAAAGGACTGTGACCCGGAGAAGGACAAGAAGAAGGAGATGTGGGAAAGGAAATGAAAGTTGCCCACTCTTAACCTAGATCCCCTAGTAGTCCCCACAAATCGGTCTACAACTCCGATTCGGATTCGGACTCCGGGTATATAGACCCCACAACATGTTTCTGGGCTCCAACATCAACCATCTGGACGATACAGCCACGGAAGACGTCGGAGAAATCAAACTAGACTTCAACAGG
This sequence comes from Pictodentalium vernedei, assembly GCA_031216915.1. Taxonomy (NCBI): domain Eukaryota; kingdom Metazoa; phylum Mollusca; class Scaphopoda; order Dentaliida; family Dentaliidae; genus Pictodentalium; species Pictodentalium vernedei. Next base: position 80,142,326 of record CM062288.1, on the reverse strand, counting down.
ACGCTAGAAGACTACAAAGCCTCCCTCACCACACAAAATATGGGGAATATGTCTGACTAATGGCTAAACCAGATTTCCTCGAAGCATCCAAGGTCGGCAACCAAGACTTCCACAAAAGGCTTCGACAAAAATCAGCTAAACGACCATTGCTGTGAAACCCACCTCCTTCTCCTCATTTGACATTCTCTGACACGAATCTGAAATTTGAAATTTAAACATTTAAAGATGGTCGAAAGGGGCTTGTCATATACCGTCTCAGCGCGCCTTCGACGCCCAAAAAACATGTATTTTGGATTTTCAGAAAATAGTCTGGATAGTCGATTGTTAAGTAAGACATATATTGGGAGCACTGGCGAAGCGAGACCGGTTCTCGTAAGATCACCGAAGTTAAGTAACGTCGAATCCGGTTAATCATTGGATGGGTGACCATTCGGTGACTGATACGGGTCATTCCTGTTGTAGTGGCTGGTGTGCGATCAGCGAAGCTTGAAGGTGTGATTCAGCGACGTTGCATCATGCCAGCTGTGAACGTAGGGAATGTTCACCAGTACTACGCAATCCCCACCATACCAAGGTGTAAAACAGGGACCTGTTGAGGTTGTGTGCCCGTCTGTGGAGCACCGGCAGTATGTTCCTTCTAGTTGATCTGAGAATGTCATATAATGAACAAAGGGTGTGAACACCTGTGGTACGGGGTAATAATGTAAGTCAGAGAGCACTGCGGTGGATTCTAGACGTTAACATTGCATTGCATTATTATATATTCGTTAGAGTTTGGTAACCGACCCTTGTCATACGTTTGCTGAGTTCGGTGAATTGTTATAAATTTGTCAACCCTTTGAACCCTAGCAGCCTTTTTGATGGTCAAGAACATGGTACGTCATAACATCATTAAATAGGACGGCTGCTCAGTAAATGTGTGGGGTAGACCAATCGATATATTCAACGTGCAGCCTCGAGGCTGCACGTTGAAAATATTGATTGTCTACCCCAAATAATGAATATGGACTCGTCTAATTGGAGACATTGAATTGGCATGGAAGCTACCACTAGAGTTCAAAGGGTTAAGAGTGTAAATCCATTTATTTTTTACATCTTACGTGTATTACTCTGTACAAATTATACTCGTAACTAATTCACCAGTTTTATTACCATTTGTTTCGACACCCTCTTCATGAAAAACATAACTCTTAAACTATTTTCATTCGGGCATGGTTGGATTCCCGTGTATTGCCCCTCCTCTATAAAGGCTGTTTTTGAAATCGAGGTTTCCAATTTTGAATATGTATGAGGTAGTTATGCCAATTCCAAAAAAAAAAGATTTATCATCAATGACGACAAGCATAGACTGCCACCCAGAGCCAACCTTATAGGTGCCGCCTCAATCATCTTAAGCCCTTTTTGGCGGCCAGTTTCATACAGACAACTGGATTGCATGACTTTCGTGACATATTTTGAAATAGTTTGTTACCCAAAGCGATCCCGCATCGACCCTCATTCTTCTCTTCCTCCAACTTGACCAGCATTTCTTTCTTTATGAACAAGAAAAATGCCCCGAATAATTTCTTTTCTAACACACAGCTAATATTCTCCCTTAATGTACATTTTCCGTGAAATAATTCGTCCTATGATTACAGAATCCATATTACCTCTTGCATACTGATAGCGAAATACCGATATTTAGAACAGTAAAATCTTCAACATAATGCAACTAGGAATTTAACAAATGCAGTCTTGTCTGACTAATGATATTTCGACATCAGCATGTGGAGGGTTAATGACGCTTCTCCGCTAGATGATGAATACTTCTGGTTTGAGGTCGATGGGATAACAGGAATGTGTATATGGAATCTCGTAGTACCATGCTTTGAGATAGTATGAAGACAACTCATCCTGTAATTTTTGACTAGGGGTAACTGTGGTGTGTCCTTCGTCAAGGCACATAATCCCGATTGCCCATGAGGGGGCACGGTGACGCTGTGTACTAAGACGTACTGCACGTCGACGGTGCACTTGTCTTCAGCCAATGCTAACCTTGCTTGTGTGGACTGTCGAAAGTGTGGTAAAATCCAGATAAATAAATAAATTTATGTTACGAGTGTTCCCAGAGCTCCATAAAAATGATTTTGGCATCAAAATTTTAACCCATCAGCGTTTTTTTAAGTTATATGAACTTAACTTTTTGGGAACTTGTGTAACATATATATTTTAAAAATCCTCTGATGTTATTTTACCTGTTGCATTGTGGCATTGGGATTTCGTATCAACTATTATAACTGCAAGAGCTCAATACACGCTGAGAAATCGACAAAATGATATTCAATAATTGTTTTAAAATTATATTAAAAATGCAGAATCGATCCAAAACTGTTACAAAATATAATTTTGGGGGAATTGTAAGTTTATGGTAGAACCTGCACTCTAAAATCAGTTGGGTTAAAAATTAACCCAAAATCGACTGGGTTGAGTGAATATGAACCCAATTGGGTTCATATTCACTCAACCCAGTCGATTTGGGTTGATTTTTAACCCAATTGATTTTAGACTGTGGCAATACTTCGAAAATCGATTACAGTACAGTCGCTGTGGACTGATCATACTCATCCACAGTAATGTCGACGCATGCGTTTACCAGATAATAAAAATCATCATTTGCTATTATTTATTTATTTATTGGGATTTTAAGGTCACATACTTATGCATAATGGCTAATCGCGACCGTGACAGTTTTACGGGTGGAGGAAGCCTGAGTACCCGAAGAGAACCACCGAGCAACGACGAGCAACTGTCATCTCCTCAACATTCTCTGTTCAAGCACCGTTCAAGCAGGGTTACAGCGGTTGAAGACATGTGCACCATCGACGTGCATTACGCCTTAGTACTACCACGGCCTCATCGTGCCCATATGTCGGCAACCGGGATAAAGTGCCTTGCCAAAGGACACAACGTGGGTCGTCCCGGACGGGGATCGAACTCGGGACCTCTAGCATAGAAGTCCAACAGTCTACCACTGAGCCACCGCGCTCCCATCATCTGCTAAATTTTAAATGATACCCTGTGCTTCATTAATTACATTTTTGATGTTTATTTCTATAATTTGTGTTTGGAATCTAATATTATTCCATCGGTGGAAATACTGCCAACCCGTCGTAAGTGACCAGTCCACGACGGCCGTACTGTAGAATCGAAATGGTCCCCATAATTCGATTCGATTTCAATCGCGCCAATTGGAAAATTTTCGAATCGTCGAAATGTTCTTAAAAGTCTACAAAATCCCACAAAGTGTCTCCTCCTAAACTCTTGTTCTATCATCAGGTCTCCTGTACAGGACAATCCCCCCCCCCCCCCCTCCTGTACAGGAGCTCAGATGATAGGAGGAAGAGTTCAAGTAGGTTCCACTTCCGAAACTACATTGAATCCGGTCTGGAGTACTGCGCTTTTTACTTTATTTGCAATAGTCGCCGTTGTACACAATACTAGAAACATTTACAGTTGTAAGAAGATGCAACATCCTAAACTTGAAAACCGGCGAGATTCGATTAGAGAATCCATTCGATTCGAAATCTGGTGCCTAATTCGATTCGAGATTCGATTCAACTCAGGTCCCTAGTTTATGGATAACGTCCGTGTTTATACAGAAACGGTTGCTTCTATTCTGGAAACAGTAGTGTTTTATGACATGCGGTTTTATTGTCAAAGCGTCTTTTTTAACAACTCAATGGGTATTTTACGCCTCCAAAATACCCCCCCCCCCCCCTTTACTTTGTTGTTGGAAATTAATGTCTTTTTAACGCGTTTATTTTCAGAGAAATAGACAATTCAATTTATTGTATATAACTTTACAGATGCACAATTATTTGCGAACTATACATTAAGTCAATCAAATTTAGGGTTGTAAAACCTCCGTTAAAACATCTGTTGTTGCCTCTGTGATCAATTATGTTTTTGTTCCTCAAATACGAGAAGTTTTAGGTAAGGGGTGAGTTGCTGACGAAAATCCTTTTCCAGAGTATGACGCGCTTCCCACCTTTATCACACAGTACATTTGCACGAATAGGAATTTCTATCTTCGAATCGAATCTCAAATAGAATCGGGGGCCCAACGTCGATATCGGAGCGAATCCGAATCGAATCGGGAACGGAACACATGCAGAATAATCTGAAAAGAGTTCTATCGCAACATTAGCGTACCAGATATCTAATCCCCGGCAGGGTCAACTACGTTGTGTCCCTGTGCGTGGCTCTTAACCCCGACTGCCCACAACTGGATACGGTGTCGCTACGTATTAAGGCGTATTGCACGTCGATGGTGTACTTATCTTCAACGAATGCTAACCCTGCTTGTGTGGAACTAGTACGTTGGAGAGTCTGACGGTTGCTCGCAGCTGTTCGGTGTTTTTTATTTATTTATTGATGCTTAAGGTCACATATTTATGCACAATGGCTACTATTGACCGTGACAGTTTTACGGGTGGAGGAAGCCGGATTACCTGGAGAGAACCACCGAGCAACGACGAGCAGCTGCCAGCTTCCCAACATCGTAACGCCGCACTGCAGCACAGACAGGGTTAGATCGGTTAAAGACATGCGTACCATCGACGTGCAGTACGCCTCAGTACACGGCGTCATCGTGCCCCCACGCGGGCAGTGGAGATGAAGTGTCTTGCCCAAGGACACAACGCGGTTGCCGCAGGTGGGATTCGAACCGAGGACCTCTCGGCTTGCAGCCTGCACCTCTACCTACTGAGCCAACGGGCTCCCGTTCGGTGGTTCTCCCAGGTACTCTAGCTTTCTCCACCCGTAAAACTGTCCGACGCGAGGTGACCCTGGCTGTCGAAATTATCGTTAAACTCCAATAAATAAATAAATATATCTTCTTGGGAGGTTTTTCCAGAATCAATGTCAGAAGCTCGTATCGTTAACGATTGACCCTTTACCTAACATGAAAAGCAGACGACACTTGCAAAAAGAATTCTTGAATAACTCATTTTTTTCATATTTTGTCTCAAAAACATAGGTTATGACCCCTCATTGGAACGAGCTCTTCGAGCTCGTTCCAATGAGGGGTCATAACCTATGTTTTTGAGACAAAAAAAAATGAAAAAAATAATGAAATTTAATTGGCGATTTTTGAAAATAGCGCTGGTCGGTTTTGGACATTACGTTGGGTAAAGGGTCTTATATACATTTGCTTGCACATTCCCCTCAACACGTATGGACTGTGATGCAGCTATTGGTTTCTCTTCGGTCGTTGATCTAAAATAAAATCGCGTGTGACGGAAAATTGATTGAAAAGAAATGCTATGGAACATGAAAATGGAACGTGACATTTTATTAGAACTTATAATACGGTCTTTAAAGTAAATATAAAATTCTTAAATTCGTGCTAGAGCCTTTCAGCACACAATTTTCACGACTAAAATTCACGAGAGCTGTGTTATATGTTGTCAATAATCTCTTACTCCGATTTCATTGAAGCGAAATCAATGGTTTCGCGCACCGAAGGCGCACAGGGACGCCATGGCGCGAGCTCCTTTCGACCCTCCTTTGACATTTTAAATTTGGGGAAATGTTTCACAAATCGCAATGACGCCCAGTCGCAGCATAGGAGGAAAGGGTGGGGGAGCATGTTTATGATGTCTTCTTCAAGCAAGTATGATCTGCCACTTGTGATGATAGTTTGTCGAAGCCGTCTTCGGAAAGTATAGAGTCTGCTGCTGGCTGATCTGGTTTTGGAAGAACGGATTCGGATTCGGTTGATAGACAACCATACACCAACTCAGAAAACGGCCCATCAGGGCACCACCAAATGACCCGAACGTCCCTGGTTCGGGGCAGACCTGCCAGTTAACCTACTCGGCGGGTACAGAAGTACGTCCTGGGAACGTTTTCCAAAAAGGCCATAGGCCGGAAGCAGGACCAACGCTAGCCTCCTCTTGGGTGGGTTGATAACGAATGTCGATTAAGGAACAGGGAATACGTAACGCTTGTCACGACCGTTCTTGAATAAATAATTATGTACAACGTCATAGACAAATCGACAGAAAAAATGCGGCCTCTGTCAGTTAATTTTTTATCTCACAGACTTGCAAGCGTTCAACTGATCTTTATTCGACACTGCAACTTTTATAAATAAAACTTGGCGGGGGTGTTTTGAGATATCTCGAAATTCGTACAATTCTTGTCAGAAGGACATGGTAAGTTTTGATAGAACACCGGACGGTAGCCAGCAACTGCCTCTTTTCTCACGCTCAAAGCTGAAAAAACGTCATTAAAGATGATGTTACCAGTTGGTGATTTTAATTTAGCATTTCAAGACGAAACACATTTTTATGTATTGCATATGCTTTCATTAACTCTTGAATCGGTGCGGCCGCTTTTCCGGCCAGGAAGATGATACGTAATAACGTCATTAAAAGTGATGTCTGTTCAGTAAATGTGTGAGGGTAGACCAGTCAATATTTTCAACGTGCAGCCCCGAGGCTGCACGTTGAAAATATTGATTGGTCTACCACAAATAATGAATATGGACTATTCTAATTGCTTCCATTGAACTGACATGGAAGATACCACCAAGGTTCAAAGGATTAAGTTACATTAAATGGTTGAGTGCTTAAGGGTTTCATATTCTGTGGATGTCCTTCACATTGTCTCTAAAGTTAAATCATTTTGCCTGTATGGATTGCCTTGTAACAATTTATGGGAAAGGCACTCACACATAAAGTGTAAGAAGGCAAAGACATGTGAGCTAAATGCCGTGTGAGAACCACAAAGTTCTATCTTCCACTGGAAGATAGAACCTTATGGTTCTCACGCGGCGTAATGTTGACAACTAAAAACAGTTCAGCACTCTGCCAGTTAACATATCGAATCACCCGCGCCAGTACACCCGTAAACCTTTCCTAAACTCTTACACTTAGTTCGCGTGATATCCAGCCTTGTGATCTAAAGGCGGCAGTAATATGTCATGTACCCGGACACCCCCAGGTTGGGGGACCTCGGTGGGTGACCTCGGAAGTGACGTCATGTCACGTGACCTAGTGGCGCCATGTTGTGTTGTCATGGTAACCCGCGTGAGCGGCCATCTTGTGACGTCATCTCCATAGTGATACGTGGTGTGAGTGCGCATGCCCAGTGCGTGTTGTTAGGGTGATACGTGTTTCCGTCGTCCATTTTGGGTACTGGAGGCCACCATCTTGGTTTCTATGGTAGCACGTGATTACTATGTTACCCAATGTTTTTGCAATAAGACGGGATATGTTCGGAGGGTATGTTCCTTTGTAGAAGAGTAAATCTAATTACCACAAACAACCCGACAATCCCCCCAAATCACCAAAATCTATCCCAACTTTTACTATTTCGAATTCTTTCAGAATTCTCTGCTTCTGTTAATATATGCTATCATTTTCGTATTTCTGGGCATGCTCCTTTGTTCTGGAGTATACTACAGTAGCGTAAAAGAGCCTATTAACTGGAACAGCTTTGCTTATTATTACTATATTTTGCTATTCTAGTTTATTCTTGTTAGTTCTGACTATATTTCAAGTACTCTTGTTATTTCATTTATCTAGATCATTTATATAAATTATAACTAACCGTTGATTTCCCATAATCTGTATGCAGAGTTATCTCCCTTGTGTATAATAAAGGCCTATATCCAATGGCCATATTCCCAGGCACCCCAATTTCGGCACCCCTTTTTAGGAATCCCATTTGGAGAATCCCTTTTTTCTCTAATGAGGATAAGAGTCGTATTAAAAATCCCTCAATGAGGTCTACTTTAATACGACTCTTATTCTCATTTCAGAAAAAGGGATTCCACAAATGGGATTCCTAAAAAGGGGTGCCGAAATTGGGGTGCCTTCTGGAGAATCCCTTTTTTTTGTCAAATGAGGATAAGAGTCGTAGTAAATTATACCTCATTGAGGGATTTTTAATGGTCCTCATAACCTCAAAATTCAATGAGGCTATGAGGGATAATAAATGAGGACTCATTGAGGGCTTTTACATAGCCCTCATGGCCTCATACGACAAAAAAGGGATTCCCCAAAAGGTATCCTCGATAGGTATCCTCGAATAATACAATACCAGGCCATAGGTATCCTCAAATACTGAAATGAGGTTAAGAGTCGAAGTAAATTATACCTCATTGAGGGATTTTTAATGGTCATCATAACCTCAAAATTCAATGAGGCTATGAGGCATAATAAATGAGGACTCATTGAGGGCTTTTACATATACCTCATGGCCTCATACAACAAAAAAGGGATTCCACAGTCACAGGCGTTTTCCAAAATGGGATTCCATAGGATATACCTGTTAAATACTGAAATGAGGCTAAGAGTCATAGTAAATTATACCTCATTGAGGGATTTTTCAAGGTCCTCATAACCTCAAAATTCAATGAGGGTATGAGGGATAATAAATGAAGACTCATTGAGGGCTTTTACATAGCCCTTATGGCCTCATACGACAAAATGGGGATTCCATAGCCACGGGTGTTTCCCCAAAAATGGGATTCTGTGGGACATGGCCATTGATATAGGCTTTTATTATACAGAAGGGAGATAACTCTGTATACAGGTTAGGAAAAATCAAGCAATCTGATTGGTTAGTTATAATCTAGATAAACGAAACAACAAGAGTACTTGGAATATGGTCAGAACTAACAAGAATAGACTAGAATAGTTAAATATAGTAATAATAAGCAAAGCGGTTCCAGTTAATATGCTCTTCTACGCTACTGGAGTATACTCCAGAACAAAGGAACATGTCCAGATATACGAAAACCATAGCATATATAAATAGAAGCGGAGAATTCTGAAAGAATTCGAAATAGTAAAAGTTGGGATAGTTTTTGGTGATTTGGAGTGATTGTCGGGTTGTTTGTGGTAATTATATTTACTCTTCTACAAAGGAACATACCCTCCGAACATATCCCGTCTTATTGTAAAAATATTGGGTAACATCGTAATCACGTGCTACCATAGAAACCAAGATGGCGGCCTCCAGTACCCAAAATGGACGACGGAAACACGTATCACCCTAACAACACGCGCTGCGCATGCGCACTCACACCACGTGTCACTAACATCCCCCGTATTATTGCAGAAAAATTGAGTAACATAGCAATCACGTGCTACCATAGAAACCAAGATGGCGGCCTCCAGTACACAAAATGGACGACGGAAACACGTATCACCCTAACAACACGCGCTGCGCAAGCGCACTCACACCAAGTATCACTATGGAGATGACGTCGCAAGATGGCCGCTCACGCGGGTTACCATGGCAACACAACATGGCGCCACTAGGTCGCGTGACATGACGTCACTTCCGTGGTCCCCCACCGAGGTCCCCCAACCTGGGGGTGTCCGGCTACATGACATGCTACTGGCGGCTGAACTGGAGAGATACAATGTTATTTATGTAACTTCAAATTACATTTGTAGCAGAGGATCCTGGATTTTGAGTTTAGGGGAGCAACATTTTTAATAATGCTTGATGATGAGAAGGATCATCCTAAACGCATAGCCGCGAGTTGGGGTGAACACGAGAGGAGTATTCTCCTCTCGTTGGCGGGGTTCGGAGTACTGGGAAAAGTTTTGAAAATGGAGAGTCAGTGTGGCCCTCCTGTGGATTCTTTCACTTCAGCTAAAATATTCCCGAAATTTTGAAGAGTATCATTCGAATTTCAATTTTGACAAGGAAAGTCAATTCATAAAGACTCACGGGACATCCGCACAGGTGCTATAGTTGTATACATGGGTTTCAGTATTATCCGCGATAACACACGTGTCTCCTGGCCTCGGTGCTTGTGCAAAAATGAGTTACATAATACACACTACAGGAGGCACTCACCGACTGAACGCCCCTATGAATCCGCTCATGTTGTTGGAAAATGTGTGTAATATTTTTATTATGATGTTTGTTTATTTATTGGTGATGTATGACATTATTAACAGCCAAAGTCATATCGTGTCGAACAGTTTTAGTGTGGAGGAAGCCGGAGTACCTGGGGAGAGCCACGGAACAACGACGAGTAACTGATGGACTCTCCAACTTACTAACCCAGCCCATGCAGGGTTAACATCGGTTAAAGTCAAGTTCACCAAATCGTGCCACACGCCTTAGTACATAGTACCTGGCAATCGAAATAAGTGTCTTTCCCAAGGAAACAACACGGATGATGCGGGTCAAAATCGAACCGTGGACCTCTCGATCTCACGTCCAGTGCTCTAACTAATGAGCCATCCTACTCCCTATATTCATAATGAATACACTCAATTAATACAACTGAGTCGAAACATATGTTAATATATAATTGAATTGATTCCAATGATATTCGATTTGTTTGCATGTGACTGGTACATATTAGTTTGTCATAATTCGATGAATCTATTTCCTATTGTATGAATGCTTTTGCTTCTTCCCCAGCCCATCTGCCGATAAAATCATTCTGGGCGTGTCTAGCATTGCAGTTGAACTGCGCTTCCGCTAGATGGGCTGATAACGTCGTTGAATTTAATCTACTCGTTACCCTATAACAATAATTCGTGAACTCCAACTGAAGGTAGGTCGAAATTGAAACTAAACAAGGAAACTGGATCTCTGCGAATCTGATATACCGAGTCGAATCGATTTTCGAATCGAGTCATACATAGGATTTCAAATCAAACGGAATCTCGAATTGAATCCACGGTTTTCAAATTGAAGCTGTTGCAACTTCTTAAAACTTGGAACTACTCAAATATTATCGACATCCACTCGAGTATTGCAGTAATCGGCGACTCGTCTGTTTCGGCAAATCAATCAAAACAGCGGAATATTCCAGAAACAGAATCAAAGTGGTTTCGGAAGCGGGACCTCCGTGAACTCTTCTTTAACCATCAGGTCTCCTGTACAGGAGACCTGATGATTGAAGAAGAGTTCAAGTGGAGGCGTTTTGTATGATTTTGACAATATTTCGACGATTCGAAAATTTCCGAATCGGCGCCACTCGAATTGAATCGAATAACTGAACGATTTTTAATCGAATCGAATTTTGGAACGTTCGCACGCCACTGAAGACTTCGTTTATTTTAATACAGCGATATCAATTTATGATTTAATATCCAGGTGGATAGTTAGCAATTGTTTTCCTCTCGAGACAGCTTGTTTTGGTCTGCATTGATAACTATAAAACTGCTCTATGCACAAACGCCGATTCGATTGATTCAAAGTACGGGATGTACGTCACCCTTTGATATTTCAATGGTATAAATTGCGGAGGCTTCAACCACCTAAGAATTCATTATTAGACAAGTAACTACTCTAAATTAAATTATAGGAATTGAAACGAATTACTTGTCGATTTTATGGATTATAATTAAATTTTCTTTAACGATATCCGCTTTGCCTGCACGTTATTGCTCGAGATGTGTTTTTGAATACGCGATGAATGTTTGTTTTTTCCTATCGTTTGAGTGTTTTTTGAGCAGCTCTTCCCTTATCATATATATAAAACTGTGAACGTGCAGCAGGTAAACTGTTTAGTCGTTGAATTTCACGCACGTGTGACATCACTGCAATCAGTCATAATTGTCCACTGAAATGTCAGTCGGTGTTGCAACTAAGCAAGACTACGTTTGATATAATACTTATAATTTAATTTACAAATTGGGAGCGCGGTAGCTCAGTAGGTAGAGGTGCAGGCTGCAAGCCGAGAGGTCCTCGGTTCGAATCCCACCTGCGACAACCGTGTTGTGTCCTTGGGCAAGACACTTCACCCCATTGCCCATCTGGGGGCACGGTGACGTCGTGGACTAAGGCGTACTGCACGTCGATGGTACACTTGTCCTCAACCAATGCTAACCCTGCTTGTGTGGAGTTAGTACGTTGGGGAGCTGACAGTTGCTCGCCGTTGGTCGGTGATTCTCTCCGGGTACTCCGGCCCCCTCCACCCGTAAAACTGTCATGGTCATGATTAGCCATTGTGCAGAAAAATGTGACCTTAAAACCCCAATAAATAAATAAATTTACAAATTAGTATTTTCGTGGATTGTTCATATCATTTTATATTTTGATCATTTGAGACCGCGTGCTTTAGCCTATTTTGAAAATAATAAACCCATCGTCTACACAAAGGTGGATACGACTGCAGTGATATAAATTCCGGGACCTGAACCGCCTCATAGTGCATTATAGTACGAGAAACCATTCTAAATGAAATGATAACATTTGAAATGAAACATTTGTCCCTTTATCGGAGTATGAATGTGGGATGAGCATGTTAAATTATGTACGAAGTGCGTTGTCTTGTTTGAGACAATAGCTTCATCCGGCGGACTTTATTCAGTCTCATTGATGAGAGTTGAACATCTGGTGTAAATCTAATACGAAGAATAACAATTCGTCGCCTGAGTGCTAGAATGTCCTATGTCCCCTATGGGACATAGGACATTCTAGCACTCAGGCGACGAATTGTCAACAGTTGCAAAATAAAGTACACTGGATCCAATGACGGTCATCTCATTGGACTAAAAATCAACAAATATCAGCATTTCAAAACGGGTCGTCGCAAAGGTGGCCGATTGGGGAGGAGAAGAGGTGGAGGTGGGTAAACCTGATTTGTCTCGACTATGATAGTTCAAGTGCCGGATGATAAAATATTCCAATTACATGACGAAGGCATTTCTTCGTCTGTGTGTGTAGGGGGGGGGGGGGGGGCAGTGGACGGGGGTGCACCCCAATCAATTTTCCAGTTGGAACATTTTCGCCTGGATTGGAGTCCATCCACACAGCAGAAAAGAGCACGGATATACAATACTACGGTAACCAACGCGAAAAGAGAATTTCCGTAATATCGCGCGACTGGGAATGAAATGACCTCTCATTTATTAATTTCTCAAAATGGCGGAAGGCGATAACTCGTTTCAGGCTGCACAATTTAGAAGTCTATTATATATCATTTTTATTGTGGAAAATTGGACCCTGTACCCAACGCTTGTTGTTAGTTACGTAATGTGATAAATACGGTGTAAGTTAATTGCATACTGGGCTTTTTTTCCAATATGGAATTAACTGACATCGGATATTCATTATAAGGTCACTATTTACTTATTGGTATTTGTTGGTGTTTACGGTCGCAAAGACACTAATTACCTCTGTAACTAATATTATTATACCAAATTCTAAGACACTATGTTAATCTCCCATAGTTATTTCGCAATGTTACCCGCCCATAGAATATTACCGGTCAACATTTTTAGGTCGCCTGACTTTCAGTCAGGTGAGCTATAGCGGTCACATACCTAAACCCGCTGAACCGATTTAAATGAAATTAGATGTAGTTGTTTGTTATGACATCGCATTTTAATTTTGTTCAAATCAAGTTGCCCTGCCTCTCGGTAGGGCCACGCCCAAAAGTGTGCCTAAATCTTTAAAAATCTTCTCATGAACCAGCTGGAGCAGAGACTTGATATTTGGTGTGCAGCTTCCCTTTGAGGTGCAGACTCAGATGTGCTTAAGAGAAGTTCGAGGAGCTATATTTGCCCTTGTTATGGGAGGGGCAAGAATTTTCACCCTGCCCAAAATTTCTATTTTACAAACCGAGAGGCTGATTTGAACCAAATTTGATCTGAGGGCTTATTGGGCCATAAATACTTAATTTATGTCCCCAAATTTTCCCCGTCGCCCCATGGAAACCACAGGAGCTAAGAATAGAAAAAAAATAAAACGCCCATATCTCCAAAACTACACGGCACTGATAATTTTTATTTGGTGTGAACCTTCCTTAGGACCAACCGAATGGACTGGTAAAAAAAAGTGCAATCGATTGTTTTATAGGGTTCTATTTCAGGACGTTTGCAAAAGTGCTGAGTGAGCATTTTTTAACACTGTGGGTAATGGGAAAACATTCAAGACTCTTCTTCTCCCAAACCACTGCTCCAAAAGCTTTCAAATTTCACATATAATATCTTTGGAAGACTGTTTCACAGGTTTATTGAAATCAAATCCCTGGGTCCATATTTGGGCTCTCTATGGGAGCCCAAATGTTTAAGTTAGTGCAGTATGAGGAATATTCTTTAAAAATCTTCTTCTTTAGACCAAGCAGTTTATATGTTTTGATATTTGGTATGCAGCATACTTAGGGGGGTGAGATTTATTTTTCCTCAAGCCAAGGCACTGTGTTCATATTTGGGCTCCCAATGGGATCCCGAATTATAACTTAGTTCAATATGAATAATATTCTTCAAAAATCTTCTTCTTCGCATTCACCAGTCAGAATATTTTGGTATTTGGTATATAGTATTCTTAGGGAGGTGAGATATAAGTTTGTTAAAGCCCTGTCCCCGGGTTCATATTTGGGCTTCCTGTGGGAGCCCAAATTATGCCAAAATTTCTGTTTTCCGAACTGAGAGGCCGATTTGATATGAGGGCTTATTGGGTCATAATTTATGCCAAAAAGGTTTTTCCCGTCGCTCCATGAGAACCGCCGGACCTAAAATTCGAACAAATTTAAAATCTCCAAAACTGCACGGCACTGATAATTTTTATTTTGTGTGAAGCTTCCTTAGGAACAGCAGAAAGGAATAGTCAAAAAAAAATACAATAAAAATTACTATCGGTTTTATCATAGGGTACTCTTCCAGGACTTTGAAAAAATGCTGAGTTATCATCTTTTAACACTATGAGTAATGGGAAAAACATTCAAGAATCTTCTTCCCTCATTCCTCTGTTCCAAAGGCCTTCGTTGTTCACATATAACATCTTTGGAAGATTCATTCACAGGTTTATTGAAATCAAATCCCAGTAACCATATTTGGGCTCTCTATGGGAGCCCAAATGTTCTGATAAGTGCAATATGAGGAGTATTCTTTAAAAACGTTCTTCAAATCCACCAATCAGAATCTTTTTTATATTTGGTGTGCGGCATCCTCAGGAGGGTGCGATTCAAGTTTGTTCAAGCCAAATCCCTGGCTTCATATTTGGGCTGCCTGTGGGAGTCCGAATTATAAATTAGTTCAATATGAGGAATATTCTTTATAAATCTTCTTTTTTTAGATCCACTTGTCAGAATCTTTGGATATTTGGTATAAGCTTTTCTTTGGAGAGGCAGATGCAACTTGTTCAAATCAATTCCCTGGGTTGATATTTAGACTACAATGTCAGGCGAGCGTCCTCGGGCCCCCTGGGGCCTCTTGTTTCAATATGTACCTCTCAGACCGAGACGTCCCGAAGATGCGTCACAGAAACACCCGACGTGAAGTGAATTACACAGCATGGTGAACTTCAATCTAAATTTCTATAATTGTCACGTCATTATGAATGTAAATTGTACAAGTCTGTCAATTCCAAAGCCAGTACAATGATTTGATGGGGTGTTGGTTAACATCGTTCCCAGAAGGAATGTGAATATTAAATGTGTTGTTACATACAGTTGGAAAGATTAAATTTGCTTTACCATTTTAACACAACTCATTCGGTATATACACAGAATGACACACGCGTGTGAATGGGTTAATCGATATGGCACGAGTGCCAGCGCGGAAGGATAGAACGAGAGGCCAGATGCCTCTAGCTTTATCCTTCCGCGATGGCAAAAATGCCATATCGATTAACCCATTCACACGCGTGTGTCGTTCTATGTTTGTTACTCGCCTTCACGTCTATAAAACAATTATTAGAAGGACATTCGGCAATTAATTTGACAACTATTAACACAGGGAACACATTTTAACGTCAACCAAATTTGCGAGGGGAACCCGTGTTAATATTTCGTCCCCTGAGTTGCAATGTGTTCTATGTGCCTACTGGCACATAGAACATATTGGAGCTCAGGGGACGATTTTCAGCTATCGTTAGCGAATTCAAATTGTAATTGCGTTGCACGATTTGTAGAAAATTCCATTGAAATTTCGCTTCTATTTAAAAATAGTGCGTCAACGATTTCCGTTCCGCACATATGTGCGGAACAGGTTTTTATTTTCCGCACGGTTTAGTGTTGCTGTAGATGGAGATTTCATAGAACATGCGTGATATAAAATATAAACAGTGGTGACCTGGCTCGAGGTAGTCATTGCACTTAGCCTAGACTTGGAAACATTGTTTCACTCGGCTAACGATTCTGTGGGCAATGGGTTGCTCGGGGAGACAATCCGCGACTTCGAGCTCGAACCAGGTGATCATTTTTATCATATTCACCACACTTACAGATGTACCATTTTCCAAGGAAGGAAGGGAAAACAGAAGCACTCACTCTGCTATCATTATGTATAATACGTCTAGGCACAGGAAGAGGAGATACGTGAATTTATTCGACGAGTTTATACGAACATTTTTAACTTTCCTCTAGCACCCTGCGAATCACATATTTTCGATTTGAATCGCATCTCGAATCGAGTAGAGTCTCCTATTAGAAATCGAATCGCATACAGGCGTCTTGAAGTCCCGACTGACAAAATATTCCAACTACCCCATCAAGCATGCCTTCGTCGAAGGTATGCCTTGAAGATGTAGGTGAAATATGACCCCGTGATGATTTTTGTAAAACAAAAAACAGACGGGTGCGAGAATTCGGAATTGGACATTGCACAGGGCTAGCTGCTAGCAACCGTGCGCTTATGGTAGATATTGCATACTAACTTTAAACTTGCTATCTGTAGCGGTTACAGGGAACCTGGAATTAGCATGGGTGGTGGCACGGTTACAGATACTTTTTATATTAATACAGCGGAAATTACACTCAGCCTTTGTTTTCAACATTCTTCATGTACAGTTTCTATCTCAGCTATACGTTTTGTGAGACGACTAAGATTACTGATAATAATCGATTACTCGAAATTCCAGTGAAAAGATTCTAAGGAAACCGAATCAGACGGTCGTTTTCGAATCGAGCCGAATACCAACTTAAGATTCGAAACTGAATCGAATCTCGAAATTTTGTGCGGCCCTACTTTCCTCGCGACTTGACGAACACCGGTTGTAGGAGGGGATGATTAGATAATCTATCTCCACGGAATCCATATTTAGAAGGGGACAGATTCCTCCATCCCTTCCTCCCTGGATCAACTGTTACTGTTTTAACCCTTTACCTAACCTGAAAAGCAGACGACACTTGCAAAAATAATTATTGAATAACTATTTTTTTTTCATTGTTTTGTCTCAAAAACATAGGCTATGACCCCTCGTTGGAACGAGCTCGTTGAGCTCGTTCCAACGAGGGATCATAACCTATGTTTTTGAGACAAAAAATGAAAAAAATAATGACAATTAATTGGCGATTTTTGAGAATAGCGCTGGCCTGTTTTGGCGGTTACGTTAGGTAAAGGGTTAAAGTAATTGATATTAGTCTAATTTTACTGATCATAATAGATGTGTTGGATGCATTAAAATTAATAGGATGCACCTGTAAAAACATTCCGTGGATTTTCTGTCTCATGTGTGTACTTCTTCCGGAGACTTATTGTCTCATTTATTTGCTCGTCTAAGATGGAGGTGTATTGGTCTTCAGTTTATCATCTCTTCATAATCAGACTTTTGTCATTCAAACTCGAAAGGTTAAGTTGAGAAATGAGAGGTATGGAATACCAGAATATCAACACCATTCTTCGTAACGTTATCATGGCGTACGAGAGAGTCTTGGTTCGTCGGGGGTCCCGCTCTGAATTGTCAACTGTACCACCTTCCCTGGCTGACGATCATCTACCCTTGTATTTCAAATCGCCGAAGAAATTCGACTGGACGCTATCTCCCTGTGTTCGAATATGACCTTTAGGTTCTAGTGTTGGAAATCATCTCTTGAATGCAACACAAGACATGGGCGTACTGCGCCAAGATAAGCTACCGGGAAATGAATGAATTAATGAAATTTATTTCGCTCTACTTTCGCTTGTTTAACTCTATTTGGCACCCGCAGATCGAGAGGGTACTCTCTACGCTTTGCCTGAAGTCTCAAACTCTGAAAAAGATCGAAAGTCCAGCAGAAACTACTGATTTCATACCACTGAAAATTGAACACAACAGACTGCTGCAGAATGGTGGTGGATCGGTATTTAATTGCAAAAAGTCTCGTTGTACTGTAGATTGCATACTTTTATGCCTGATCAGAAAGAGGATTTTTCCTCCGAACAAACGAAAAATCATTATCTCATCCGTAACCACCTCCATTGTAATTCTCCAAATGTAATTTATCTTATCACTTGCAAACGCTGTTGGAAGTAGTATGTTGGTCAGAGTCAAAATCCATTCCGAGAAAGTGCTACTAGACACAAACATGATATAAAACATAATGCTGATGCCCCAGAAGCACAACATTTTAACCTTCCTGATCATTCTTTGGACGATTTCGAAATCCATCCTATTGAACAACTACCAATTAAAGACACATTAGAAGAAACATGTGAATTTAGAAAACAAATGTGAAGCTTTTTTGGATCAATACGCTTCAAACCCTCTGGTCATTTGGTATGAACATATCAGAGGGAGAATGCGAACAGAGGTCCATCGTTCCAGTCTTGACAGAATGGGTTTTCACACGAGACAAAGGATGAATAAGAATTAACTAACGTTTAGAATACCTATTTTATACAGTCAGTTAATAAATCGGTTAACTTTAATAAATCGTAATCTTAGAGACATACAAGTGCAGTACGTGGAGATTGTATTATCATTTAATCACCCGCAGAGTGGTCATTCCATCCGAGCAATAATTGCAAATTTGTTGCAAAGCATAACCATCACAAGCAAAGTTCCAGCCAATGGACCTCCGGGTTAAACCCGGAGGTCCATTGGCTGAAACCTTGCTTGTTTTCTTGTCCATATGTACAGAATTTGAAAGTGATACTTTGGGTGATAACTCCACCCCGCGGGTGATTTAGTTACAATCCACTCTCCACGTACTGTACCAAATCCACCCCAGACAAGATAATCCACAGACAGTATAATTGCTGTAAATGTCTGGTAAAGCATACAGCTGAGGTCTATTTATCAGCTTACGACCGACGTTTTTAACGGCTCTCAAAGTGTGAAATCATTCAAATACATCTGAACAATCTCAAAATATCCACTCAGATGCATGGAAATGGGGGTTTTGGGGCCCTGGAATTTAAAATGTTCATACCGGCGACCATACAACTCCCGATCCAGCACCCCCCCCCCCCCCAAACTCTTCGAAAATCGTTTTGCCGCCCCTGTATAACCCTACCCTGCCCTGTCATCGTCACTTCGCGTATTAGTAAGTAAATCGCGGTACCCAGCCTGTTGATAAGTCATGTTTTCTGGTACTTTAAATATTTCGGTCAAGCCAATTGTGTCGAAGAAGTTTTCTTTTGATTGCAATTCAGCTAATAGTGCAATGGGATCCTCCCAATGAGCTTTCAGGCTCCTGCAGTTAAAATTAAACGCTGCAAAAGAAGGTCTTGTGCTTGAACATTGTTTACGAAAATCATTTGGCATATGGTAATTACAGTTACGATTCAAGGAGGAAAATGGTGAAACATTTTCACTCTCATCTAACTGATTCTGAGAGCACTCATTATAGATACTAATAAGATTATATCGGTCATCATTCATGTCATCAAGAGTAACGTTACCTGTCATCATGCTTGCGATTTAGGGGCCAGCACATAAGTCTTCACAGTCGGATGTTTATTTTGTAATAGCTCTCTCTTGTAGACGTCGTTCCCCTTCCTCCAAGGTTTAAATAATTCCCAGATATAATAAGATATTGCTGAGTAGTCATGGTAAACATAGAATAAAAAAAAACAAAAAAAAAGAACAATAGAACTAACATATATACATAATGAAGTCATATAAGCAAGCAATTAATGGCTTACGCACTGCAGTATCTCTGATATACTATCTGCAAAGAGCTTATGGTTTGTGTGCAGGTAAATGTTCCTACAGTGTTTATACTGTCCAGAATACTAGATGTTAGTGTGATTGGCTTTTCTGGTTGTATGTGAATGTTTAAATGGAAGAGTATAAGTGCATGCGTGTACGCATGATAATGTGGGGAGTGCTAACTCAGACTTGTGTGTATGTATATGTGCGTGTAGGTGAATGAGTGGGCTGACCCGCCAGCTGGTCGGTGAACATGTTTGTGGGTGATTTATAGTTCTGTTTGAAAAGTGATCGCTGACGGACAGACGGACGGACGGACGCCCGGGCGGACAGACGGGGACGGACGGACGGACGGACGTCTGGGTGGGCGTCTGGGTGGGCGTCTGGGCGGGTTTCGGGCGCTTGGTGGGCGGGCGGGATTCATCTGGCGGTCAGCTCAAAAAATATGTGTTAGGGTACAGTGTACATACACCATAAAAGTCAAGTAGCAGTGATCGGTGTCAGATGTGTAAAATGTCTTTCTATGGAATTGCACCGATTCATGAACCACGACTGGCTCGTGAATAATGTTGGCGAACTCATTATCTTAAATCCCAGTGTTAAGACTGCTTGACTGTTCAGCGTGGATTATATATTCCGTCCTTAGTAGTGTGTTTATTTAGTTTTTGTTTATTATACGCACATATAGATATATGTACGCAAACATTTAAAAGGTCAAAAGGTCAATGTTGAAGGTTTTTTCTCAAAGGTCAATGTTAACTTACAAGAAGATACAGGTATAAGTACTTAATCACAAACAATAGTGCCCCCCCCCCTCCCCATCCCCCGTGGACTTTTAGTAAATTCCACTCAATGGGATGCAGTTGGGAGTTGAAGAATGTTATATACTCGGTATTGACATGTGTCCTAAGTAAGTAGACAATATAGCTCAAGTTTAAAAAGTACAGGTGTTATCAAAGCCGGAGACTGACTTGAATAGTTAATAAAAATGGGTCTAGTTTGTTTGATACAATTATGTCTGATGGCTGCCCGTTGTACAGACAGTAAATATCGATCTGATTGATATGGCACGGTTATTTATTTATTTATTGGTGTATAAGGTCACATACTTCTGCACAATGGCTAATCATGACCACAACATGGAGATAAAGCCAAGGTCAGTCAATCGTTTATACTTCATGTTGCCTATTTTAGAGGACTCACACCCCAAGCATTAGTGACTGGGTCCTATTTTACCAGTGAAACAGAGCTTGTTTACCACAGTAATGGCTTTTATACTTTTATAAGCTAGAACTGGTCACTGCCCTATTAACTTAACCCTTTGAACTCCAGATGCCGTTTTTTTTCGGCTGGGTCAGAAGCTACGTCATAATGTCATTAAGGGGATGGCTGCAAGGTAAATGTGTGGTGTAGACCTGCACGTTGAAAATATTAATTGGTCTACCCCAAATAATAAATATGGACTCTCCCTATTGCTACCAAGGAACCGACATGGAAGATACCACCAGTGTTTAAAGGGTTAACAATAATAAAGGTCTAATTTATATGATATAGTTATGATTAAATCTGATGACTACCCTGTCGAGTAAGTAGTAAATATTGATATTGATGGACTGAAAGTAGGGAATGTGGACCAGTACCAATGACTGCCGTGTTGGGTGTAAAGTAAATATATGTAGACAAACGCATTGCTATGAAACTTAAAAACAAGGGGGCGCGGTGGCGTTGTGGTAACCGGTTCTCGTCAGATCACCGAAGTTAAGCAACGTCGAGCCCGGTTAGTCCTCGGATGGGTGACCGCCTGAGCGATCGATTCGGACTTCCGCGTTGTGTTCTTGGGCAAGGCACTTAACCCCGATTGTCCACATGGGGACACGATGATGCCGTGTACTAAGGCGTACTGCACGTCGATGGTGTGCATGTCTTCAACCAACCTAACCCTGTCTGTGCTGCAGTGTGGCGTTACGATGTTGGGGTGCTGGCAGCTGCTCGTCGTTGCTCAGTGGTTATCTCCGAGTACTCCGGCTTCCTCCACCCGTAAAACTGTCACGGCCATGATTAGCCATTGTGCATAAGTATGTGACCTTGAACACCAATAAATAAATGAATAAATACTTAAAAACAAAAATGTAATTCACCCAGTGGACTTTTAGTAAATCCTCTATGTGAAATGTAGTCTGGTGTACAAGTGTGGAATATACTAAATATTGATAACTGTCTCGAGTAAACAGGAATTTTAGGTCTAGTTTCTAAAGGTATAGTCAAGGACACAACTGGTGACTGTCATAAGTTACTCGTGAATATCGTATAGATACTTTAACCCTTTACCCAAAGTAACAGCCAAAACTGGCCAGCGGTATTCACAAAAATCTCCAATGAGTTTTCATTATATTTTCATTTTTGTCTCGAAAACATAGCTTATGTTGGTCGAGCTCGTTCCAATGAGGGGTCATAAACTATGTTTTTGATACAACAAATGAAACAAATTAGTTATTCAAAAATGTTGTTTGCAAGTGTCATGAAAGGTTAAGGGTTACACAAAACTGAAGGCCTTTCATTTGGACTTTTAATAAAGTCCAGAGAGTGGAGTGCAATTGAGTTTACTGTCTTACTGAATAAAAGTAAAAATAAATAGATATATTCATCAACATATGAACTTGAACACCAAAATGTAGAACGCTCTAGGGACTTTTAATAAAGAGTGCAATTAGGTTTAGTGTCTTATTAAGTAAAGTAAATATAGACAGATAACGTTGGAACAAACTTGATGACAGTCTTAAGTACGTAGTAGATACAGTTCTCATTTGTATGATACAGTAAAGGCCAAAGTGACCATTGGCCTCTTTGGAAGACAATAAATACCAATCCAGTTTATATGTCACAGTAGTGCTCAGAACTTCTGACTAACCGCTTAGGTTTACGTTGGATTTAAATAGTAAACATACTAAGCCGACACCTCAGTGTAATTACTGAGACCCAAACCACAGGTCACTCAGTGGACTTTTAGTGAAGTCCACTTAGTGTAATGCAGTTGTGTGTCCAAGTATGATGTTCTATGGTACAGTTATACTTGGAACTGGTAACTATTATTGGTACTAATTACTGAATAGCAATATTGATACTTGAATGCAAACAATATTAGATATAAATTAAGTGTAGTTAGGCAAATGTGTCATTGTAGAAGCTTGCACACAAAATTGTAATCACTCAGGGACTGCTCAGTAAAAGTCACTTAATGGAATGCAACTGTGGTGTACAGGTATGAATAGCTCACTCAATATTGACGATTTGTCGAATGTGGACTGAAAGTAAAGAAGGTTTTCAGAAATGGCAACTCGTCCCCTGAGTTCCAGTAGGCACATAGAACACATTGGAACTCAGAGGACGAACTGTCTCTTATGTCAGAAATCAAAATAATTCTGGTATCTGATACCGTTGTGGTCAAACCTGATGACTCTCGGTAAAACACAGTAAGTGGACGGATTCAGCCCATATGGCACAGTAGTGTTAAGAACCGATGACTGTCCCTTTAGGTCAAAGTCAGATGTAGGTAAACTTACAAAGTTGACACCTCAGTACACACTCTGGATGCAAAATTGCAGGTCACGCATTGGTCTTTTAGTAAAGTCAAATGAGTAAGATGCGACTGGGTGTTCAAGTTTGCGGTGAATAAATGACTGTCTTATTTAAAATTAAGATTTAATTCTAGTCTATGTAGTACCGTTGTGATCAAACCTGATGACTGTCATAAGTATGAAGTAAATATAGTTCTCATTGGTATGATAGAAACAGGCTAGAAGTGGTCACTGATCTGATTGCTTTACAGTAAATGTAGGTTCAGTTTATATGGCACATAAGCTAGGGTTCAAAATCAATGACTGAACTTTTAGGTATAAGTCAGATATCGGGAAATGGACAAAGCTGACCCCGCAGTGCAAATGCGGAACACAAAATTTCAGGCCACCCAGTGAACTTTTAGTACGTCAACCGGGCTGATATGGGCTACGTTGATATGGCATAGATGTGGCCAGAGCAATTGACTGCCATGTAAGATTTAAAAGTAAATCTATGCGGGCAAACGCATCACTATGAGACTTGAACTTTGCAAATACCTCAGTACAGAAACTGAACACGAAACTGCAGTTCTTTCAAAGGACCTTCAATAAGGTCAACTGAGTGAAATGCAGTCGGACGTTCAAGTATGGTGTTCTATGGTACAGTTGTGGTCAAATCTGGAGACTATAATTAGTAATGACCGAATATCAATATCGATTTTTGAACACAAGAAAACAAGAAAAGTTAAGTATAAAGTAAGTGTGGATATACAAGTACGTCAGCGTAGAAACTTGCACGCAGAATCAGGCCCGTCGGAACGAAATTTATATTGGGGGGGGGGGGGGGGGGGGGGGGCTGATATTGCTAATTTGGGTGAACTGGCTGATACTAAATGGGTATGGGGTATCCAGGTGCCGAAGACATCTGGCGCGAGTGCTGAAGGCACGACCTTTTTGAGGGGGGGGGGGAGGGGAGGGGGGTTACTCCCCCAGAAAATTTTTTGAAAAAGGCAATCAAAGGAAGCATTCTGGTAGCTTTTGAAGCAAAAACCTCTTGATTTTTTTAAACGGCAAAAGTTGTTTTTTTAACAAAATGTTTCAAAAATCCCAATAGAACCCCGTAACATTTGGGGACGGTTCTCACACCGGGCTCACCCGCAGGCCGTGGCCGTATTCCGTCATGCTAAAAAACAGTCAGGCCTTATGGTGGATTCATTAGTTTTATCATTACGCCAATGGTTGTCGTGCTCTTCTGAGCTGCCAAAGGAATTGCTCAAAACGTTTGCACATCAACATATGCAGGTGCATGTTATACGTTCAGTGATACCTCATAATTCTAATCCAGGGGCGCAGTAAGCTAATTTTATTGGGGGGGGGGGGGGGGGGTAGGACCTATATTCCCATGACGCGACGCGTCATCCGACCGGCGAGTGGGGGTGAACACGAGAGGGGATATCCTCTGTCTCGTTGGTGGGGAGTCCTCCCCCGGGAAAATTTTCGAATTTAAGAAGTAAAAACATGCGTTCTGGTTGATTCTGAGCAAATAAATCGTATATTCCTATGACGCGAAGCGTCATCCGAACCGCGAAAAGGCGAGTGGGGGTGAGCACGAGAGGGGGTACCTCCCCGTCTCGTTGGCGGGTGTCCGGGGGGGCCTCCCCCGGGAAAATTTGTTAATTTAAGATGTACATATATGCATTCTGAGTGATTCTGAGCAAATACATCGTCAATAAGGAAATACGTCAGCTCTCTGATCAATTCAGCGTGATTTCCGAGCAGAATGACAAGAATAGTGAACATGCAATGAATTACCCTGTGGTTGGTTGGGGTTTAACATCGCTTTCCACAATTAGGCGAAACACGACTGTCAGTTTTATTGGTGGAAGAAAGCCCACATGGAACCCACTCGATCCAGTAATCATTAACAGTAATGTCGGAATATGGTAACCAGTGGGCATCCCGTGTGGAGAAACCACCAACCCAGCCCAGTAAAGCCTACTTTTGACAAATTTGTGGGGGTGGGGGAAATATCTCCCTTACCCCCCCCCCCCCTCCCCCCCCCCCCCCCCAACCGGTTCCTACGCCACTGTTCTAATCTGAGTTCAATAATGTAATGTCCAGTTTTATTCAGATTACATCGGTTGCTCCCATCATGGATAAACTACTACGAAATATGAGCAAATTATTGGGGGGGGGGGGGCTGCAGCCCCCCCAGCCCCCCCGGTTCCGACGGGCCTGCAGAATTGTAAGCCACTCAGTGGAATTTTTGTAAATGTTGAATGCAGTTAAGTGTACAGGTATGAATATTTCAATATTGATGACTTGACCGAAGAGAACTAAAAGTAGGAAATGTATTCAGAATTGACGGCTATCTTATGCAAACAATCAATATAATTTTAGTTTGCGTGATACCGTTGAGGTCAAACCTGATGACTGTCATAAATAAGTATGTTAGAGCTTAAACGGTTAAGGGATTTTCTTGATCGAGTAATCACGTGGATTAACCTTGGTTAATCGATTAATCACTTGACCAAATAGATATCTGAATAACTGCCATACCGTTGATGATTTTTAGCATGAACCATTTACCTAACGTAACAAACAAAATCGACTAGGCCTATATACAAAAATCTCCATTCAAATGTATTATGTTTTCAATTTTTGTCTCAAAAACATAGCTTATGACCCCTCATTGGAACGAGCCCGTTGGGCTCGTTCCAATGAGGGGTCATAAGCTTTGTTTTTGAGACAAAACCTGAAAATGTTTAGTAATTCGTGAATTTATTTTGCAAGTACCGTCTGCTACCCGCAATGGGTAAAGGGTTAAGAATGACCATTTCCAGTTACTGATACAGTATGACGATTATGCAAGTAAACAAATATGTCAGCAAGTAACTTGCATGCTTTACTCTGTCTCTTATAATTGACATGGGTCAGTGTCACAATGTTTACCTGTTTTGGAGCAAGTTTGTTCCTTTGTTAACCCATATAATACAGTAGTTCAAAAGTAACGGTTCATCGATCAATTACTTTTTGGGTCGATCATGATGTTGATCATTGATTAATCAATTAACCTTTTCAGCTCTAAATTAAGTAATAAATATAGTTATCATTAGTGTAATGCAGTGAAAGCTAGAAGTGCTCACTAACCTGTTTGGTATTCAGTAAATACGGTTCCAGTTCATATGGTACAGTGGTATTCAGAACCAACAATGACTGCCCTATCAAATATAAGTAAGATGTAGGTAAACATACGAAGCTGACACCCAAGTACAGACACAGAGCATTCAACTGCAGGTCACCCAGTGGAATGTTAGTAAAGTCCACTGAGTGGAATGCTGATGGTTGCTCAAATGCAGAATGCACTCCGTTTTGACTTGTGTCCAAAGTAAATAGACAATCTAGGTTTAGTTTCTTTAGTACAGGTATGGTCAGATCTTGTAACTGACTTGAGTAGTTGATGGGAATGGGTCTAATTTGTATAATACAATTATGACTAATGACTGTTCTGTTGCGTAGACAGTAGATATTGGTCTGGTTGATTTGGTACAGTTATCACCGAAACAAATGTCTGTCTGAGGTACTTAATATATGTCGGTCAACTTTATCTGATACTTTTACAAACTAGAACTAATATTGATGTAGGTTCAATTAAATCAGTCCTGGTAATTTATCCTTGTTTGCTCGGCACAAAAACTGCTGTGGAAAACTGGTGTTTCTGCAGCAATTGATGTGAAGCCTGTTCGATTGTGTAAAAATCAACAGGGGGCAGGGTATGGTCTCAATTGCCATGCATATGTAGTATGTGGTGAAGTGAAAACTTTCAAGTAACTTTAACATGTGAAAATAGTTCGAGATACATGTGTATATAATCACAATCAATGTGCAGAATCTTTCACTCAATTAGATCGTGCCAATAATAAATCTTGGAAGTAAGCAGGAGACTTGCTCAATATGTATAGTATGAGTGAAAATAATATACAGTATAACCACAGACTAAGTATCTCACTGCTTCGATGTTTATAATAATATAATCTGACATCAGTTTCTGGAAAGCTCTGTAAGAGCTTTCCAGAAACTGATGTCAGATTCTGGTGTTATCAACATAGAAGAAGCAGATCACATAGTTTCTAGTGGTTATGTTGCATCTTGTACTGTAAATTTTAAGTTTAAGATTAGCAATACAGCGTAAGTCAGCGTAGTGCAACCCACATAGTTTGATTCCTTGTGTAACCTGGATGTTGTGCAATTTCTGCCATCGCAAGGCTTTCTGAAGGAGCCATCCTCGGCAGTATTTTTGCTGTGGATATTTTTCATTTCCTCGGCATTTTCCTCGGCACTGCTGATTGCTGAGGGTCAATTACCAGGGCTGCTACTAATTTGTAAGATAGTTGTGATTAAATTTGATGACCACCCTACTGAGTAAGTAGTAGATATGGGCTATGTTGATATGGCACAGATGGTACCAGAACCATTGACTGCCATGTTGGATGTAAAAGTAAATAGATCTAGGCAAACGCATCTTATGAGACTTGGAACACAAAAATGTAAGTCACCCAGTGAACCTTTAAAAAGGTCCACTGAGTGCAATGCAATCGGGTGCTCAAGTATGGCGTTAGTTCAATGATACAGTTATGCTCAAATCTGGTGAATAGCTTTTGTAATTACTGAATATCAATATTGATACTTGAAGACAAGAATTGTTAGGTGTAAGGTACAATGATAGACAGATATATCAGTGTAGAAACTTGCACTGTAAGCAGCCCAGTGTATTTTTAGTAAAATGTACTTAGTAGAATGCAGCTGGGTGTGCAGTTATGAATATTAGAGCTGAAACGGTCAAGGGATTTTCTTGATCGATTTATCACGTGGATTAACCTTGGTTAAACGATCAATCACTTGTCCACATAGATATCTGAATAACTGGCATGAACCCTTTACCCAACGTAACGAACAAAACCGACTAGGCCTATATACAAAAATCTCCATTCAAATTTATTATGTTTTCAACTTTTGTCTCAAAAATATAGCTTTGAGTTCTTCTTGTATGATGCGGGTGGGGGAAAGGTTTTATAATCTCCCACTGAACCTAAGATCTGAATCGTCACTGAATGCCACTAGAAGCACGTTGTGATGTTTGTATCGCTAATTTATGAAGGATATTTTGCTGGTTCGTCTTAATATCACGAGATTGTGTCCCACCGTTCTCTCTTGAATAAGCAATTTTTTAATGTAGATATAAAAAAAGCCTAAAGTTCTTGTCTCTAACTGACCATAAATTAAGTTTCCTGCGTACGAAAGCTCTGGTTTCTTGACTTCCAAAAAAGTGGGCACCAAACCAATTCTGCTACGTGAAACATCGTGTACAGAGATCGCTCCAGCGACCCGTATTTCAGCTCTGCTTCCCCACAAAGACACAATACACTGGTAAGTGTGACCATGTGAACTATTTTCCTTAATACACACGCCAGAATGGTAAGTTTGACAAAGTGAACTATTTAGTTTTGACTTCAGCTGATAAGGTAACTCTACTGATGAATATTAAACTTCGTGGTGTCAGAATCTTTGGGAGCGCGGTGGCTCAGTAGGTAGAGGTGCAGGCTGCAAGCCGAGAGGTCCTCGGTTCGAATCCCACCTGCGGCAACCGCGTTGTGTCCTTGGGCAAGACACTTCATCTCCATTGCCCGCGTGGGGGCACGATGACGCTGTGTACTAAGGCGTACTGCACGTCGATGGTACGCATGTCTTCAACCAATCTAACCCTGCCTGTGCTGCTGTGCGGAGTTACGATGTTGGGGAGCTGGCAGCTGCTCGTCGTTGCTCGGTGGTTCTCTCCGGGTACTCCTGCTTCCTCCACCCGTAAAACTGTCACGGTCATGATTAGCCATTGTGCATAAATATGTGACCTTGAAAATCAATAAATAAATAAATAAATCAGAATGTTTATCAATATGATGCCATGTATGTTCAAATGTAGAAGTACTCGTGTGCAGCGACGTTGAAACGGGGAGGTGGCATAAGTCGTGAACCCCAGCTTTCCAAGAATAGTTGAGAGAGAGAGAGAGAGAGAGAGAGAGAGAGATGAGAGAGAAAGAGAGAGAGAGAGAGAGAGAGAGAGAGAGATTAAGCCAACACTATCTTTACCAGCCAACAGTATCTTTAACCCTTTACCTAACATGAACAGAAGACGACACTTGCAAAAACAATTCTTGAATAACCATTTTTTGTCTCAGAAACGAATGTTGTGACCCCTCATTGGGACGAGCTCGACGAGCTCGTTCCAATGAGGAGTCATAACCTATGTTTTTTGAGACAAAAATTAAAAAATAATGAAAACTAATTGGCGATATTTGAGAATAACGTTGGTTAAAGGGTTAACAACCTGTCATTGCAACCTTATTGGAAGTTAGCAAGAAGGAGAACCACAGACTCGTTAGTCTTAAGATGTGAAGATTTATTTATTTATTAGGGTTTAAAAACACTTTCGAGAGCAGGGTCACCTCGTGTCGCACAGTTTTACAGGTGTAGGAACCACCGAGCAACGGCGAGCAGCTGTCAGACTCCCCGACGTACTAACTCTGCACATGAAGGGTTAGCAGTGGTTGAAAACAAGTGCAGTATCGACGTTCTGTACACCTTAGCAAATAGCGCCACCATGCCCCCGCGTAGGCAATCGAGATTAAGTGCCTTGCACAAGGACACAACACAGTTACTCCGGCGGGGATCGAACCGTTGACCTTTCGGTTTGAAGTCCAATACCACTGAGCCAGCGCGCCCCCAAATATGTGACGATTCCTTCATTTGATTTGTCTCTGCTACATACATTAAGGCCGAAGGCCTCTAGTTTTATTCTTCCATGCTGGCAGTCGTGCCGTATCGTTTAACCCATTCACATGCGTGTGTCCTTCTGGATTTATAATACGCCTTCACATCCAAAAAAACAATTATTAGAAGGACACTAAGAAATTCATTGGCCAACTCGTCCCCTGAGTTCCAGTGAGTTCTATGTGCCGGTATTAACCGATCCGTTACGATTAACCATTAGTTACTTTGGAACAGAGAATCTGCACCTCCAGCATCTTTGGATGACCGACCGCGATACTGTGATACTGTAATTATTTATTTATTTATTTATTTATTTATTTATTTATTTATTTATTTATTTATTATGTTTAATGTCACTTCCAGCATCTTTGGATGACCGACCGCGATACTGTGATACTGTAATTATTTATTTATTTATTTATTTATTTATTTATTTATTTATTTATTTATTTATTTATTTATTATGTTTAATGTCACTTCCAGCATCTTTGGATGACCGACCGCGATACTGTGATACT
The DNA here is from genome assembly GCA_031216915.1 of Pictodentalium vernedei. NCBI lineage: Eukaryota > Metazoa > Mollusca > Scaphopoda > Dentaliida > Dentaliidae > Pictodentalium > Pictodentalium vernedei. The sequence continues at coordinate 80,111,605 of CM062288.1, read as the reverse complement.
GTAATTATTTATTTATTTATTTATTTATTTATTTATTTATTTATTTATTTATTTATTTATTATGTTTAATGTCACTTCCAGCATCTTTGGATGACCGACCGCGATACTGTGATACTGTAATACCTTGATTTATTTATTGGTGTTTAAGGTCACAGACTTCTGCACAATGCCTAAACGTAGCCGCAACATGAACATAAAGTCAAGTCCAGCCAATCGTTTATACCCATGTTGCCCATTTTAGAGGACTTCGAACCAAGTCATTGGTTACCGGGTCCTATTTTACCAGCAAGACAACTTGTTTACCAGAGGAAACAAGCACCGCTTCACTTCGCGGGGTTCCCACGGGGAGTCAGGACCTTGATGCAAATATTTTAAATCAACACGTTTTAGTATGTGACAATACAAAGATGTTTCAAATGAGTTCTGCTTCACTTCATTATTAGATATATACGTGTAATTATTATCATGTTTAACGAACCTCTACCGAGGAAATTGTTCTCCGGTAATGTTGTCTGGTTAGGTATACATTATATCCAGCCAAACATCACGATAGCGGAACAGGCCCGAGGGACAGGTATGGAAGAGATTCTGAACATATCGTCTCTTGAGTGGAACAAGGCGTCATCTCCTACACTTTAGATTAGCAGATGGCGCCATATTCCTAGCAGCGACTCGGGGATGACCGATTGAGTGTGTGTGTGTGTATCAGGCCCGTCGGAACCGGGGGGGGGGGGGGGGGGGGCTGGGGGGGGGGGGGGCTGGGGGCTGCAGCCCCCCCAATGATTTGCTCATATTTCGTAGTAGTTTATCCATGATGGGAGCAACCGATGTAATCTGAATAAAACTGGACATTACATTATTGAACTCAGATTAGAACAGTGGCGTAGGAACCGGTTGGGGGGGAGGGGGGGGGGGGTAAGGGAGATATTTCCCCCACCCCCACAAATTTGTCAAAAGTAGGCTTTACTGGGCTGGGTTGGTGGTTTCTCCACACGGGATGCCCACTGGTTACCATATTCCGACATTACTGTTAATGATTACTGGATCGAGTGGGTTCCATGTGGGCTTTCTTCCACCAATAAAACTGACAGTCGTGTTTCGCCTAATTGTGGAAAGCGATGTTAAACCCCAACCAACCGCAGGGTAATTCATTGCATGTTCACTATTCTTGTCATTCTGCTCGGAAATCACGCTGAATTGATCAGAGAGCTGACGTATTTCCTTATTGACGATGTATTTGCTCAGAATCACTCAGAATGCATATATGTACATCTTAAATTAAAAAATTTTCCCGGGGGAGGCCCCCCGGACACCCGCCAACGAGACGGGGAGGTACCCCCTCTCGTGCTCACCCCCACTCGCCTTTTCGCGGTTCGGATGACGCTTCGCGTCATAGGAATATACGATTTATTTGCTCAGAATCAACCAGAATGCATGTTTTTACTTCTTAAATTCGAAAATTTTCCCGGGGGAGGACACCAACGAGACAGAGGATATCCCCTCTCGTGTTCACCCCCACTCGCCGGTCGGATGACGCGTCGCGTCATGGGAATATAGGTCCTACCCCCCCCCCCCCCAATAAAATTAGCTTACTGCGCCCCTGGATTAGAATTATGAGGTATCACTGAACGTATAACATGCACCTGCATATGTTGATGTGCAAACGTTTTGAGCAATTCCTTTGGCAGCTCAGAAGAGCACGACAACCATTGGCGTAATGATAAAACTAATGAATCCACCATAAGGCCTGACTGTTTTTTAGCATGACGGAATACGGCCACGGCCTGCAGGTGAGCCCGGTGTGAGAACCGTCCCCAAATGTTACGGGGTTCTATTGGGATTTTTGAAACATTTTGTTAAAAAAACAACTTTTGCCGTTTAAAAAAATCAAGAGGTTTTTGCTTCAAAAGCTACCAGAATGCTTCCTTTGATTGCCTTTTTCAAACAATTTTCTGGGGGAGTAACCCCCCTCCCCCCCCCCCTCAAAAAGCTCGTGCCTTCAGCACTCGCGCCAGATGCCTTAGGCACCTGGATACCCCATACCCATTTAGTATCAGCCAGTTCTCCCAAATTAGCAATATCAGCCCCCCCCCCCCCCCAATATAAATTTCGTTCCGACGGGCCTGTGTATAATTACATTGTTAATGTAGTTATACGTTTTGGGTCCAAATACTCAATACCCATTGGTCAGCTGCCTGAAAACGTCATGACCAAATGTAATTCATTTTCCAATGAATACATTTGGTCGAACTTTGACCCCAATATACGGTAGAGCGCAGTTGACAGAATGTAATTCGGGCGGTGTTTGGGCGGGTTTTTAACTTTTAGCGCCTCTCGCAGTGATCAACTCCGCTGCTCTTTCTTTGGTGACATTTCCCAACTGTGGCATAAAGCCCTTTACTAAAATACTCGTATCCATTTCTAAAGTTGTGAAAATTAAAAATCAGAGTTGTGCGCTTTGTATTTTGTGTGAGGGTGGTTTTTCGCCTCCTCCGTTCGTACATGTTTTATTTCGTCTTTCTGCTTTGCTGTTTGGTAAAAAGTAGTTTAAACAGTTACGGAATGTAATTATAAAAAACCTTTACCCTTCGGGATTCATACATAATTTGTACCCATTCCCACACGTTCATACTCCAATAAAGATTATAAAAAATTGCATTCAATTCTTAAGTGAATGTGTGGGTGCAGGAGAATTTATATCGGCTGTGGTGGCTCAAGTCCCGTCTGATCCAACATTTCAACTACATCATCAATGCATGCCTTCGATGATGATGTGGTTCCAATACCAGTCAGTCAAAATTATAGTTCACAATCTCAAGACGTCTTTGGAATTTACTTTTGACATATAAACCTTTACCCAACGTAACGGCCAAAACCGGCCAGCGCTATTCATTAAAATCGCCATTTAATTTTCATTATTTTTTCATCTTTTGTCTCAAAAAACATAGGTTATAACCCCTCTTTGGAACGAGCTCGTCGAGTTCCTTTCAACGAGGGGTCATAACCTATAGTTTTGAGACAAAAAATGAAAAAAATTAGTTATTCAAGAATTTTGTTTGCAAGTGTCGTCTGCTTTTCATGTTAGGTAAAAGGGTTAAAACATATACATGCAATAGTCGTGACGTAACATCTCATTTAATTAACACGTACAGTACCAGTACTCCACATGGTTCTACTGGGCCACCGGACCGCTCGCAATGGGTACCACGGACCTGTATTTGAATGCTAAATGACATAAAAAAGAGTTCATGCTTCAAATCTCGCCTTGTAAGAAAAACTCTTGACTTCCAGCATATGTAAGACTCCAATCGAAAGGAAACCTGACAGGGATTTCTTTTTTGGAAAGGGGGGGGGGGGGGGGGCTGCCACCGCATTCCCATTCCCCCCTTTAGTGATGCACCTGCCTGTTCCACTCAAGGACAATATCATATTTTTCATTATGAATCTTATTTCTGAGAAGATCAAGAGCACTAATTTGTTGCAATAAACGTTTTTATAATCAGAAAGTCGAAATAAAATTCGAAAAGGTGCACCTGTATGCTTTTATCGCGAATGACTTGGATTGTCGATAACTATGTCGCGAAAACGTCAAAAAGTCTTAGAAAGTTTGATAGTATGGGCATCATCTTCACTGTTCAGCACCGGAATCAAAATAAGGCAGATAATTATAATTGAGCTAAATATAACAAACTGTTGGTCTGATGGCGTAAAATAGAATGTCTGTGTTAAATAATAAATGAACACTATATATGTTGCCAATTATCCTGTACAATCTGCCGCCTGGGTTTTATGAATCCATAGTCTTGTACACATAATGTCAACTCCAAATTAAACGTAAGTCGTTTGCCCGTCTGTCTGTCAGTCGGGATTGGCGGCGATCCGTCTTTCGTCTGTCCGTCTATCCGCCATAATCTGGTCATCTACCCCGCATACAGCCTCGTACGATTACTACTACAGTTGTACACTTCTAAAGACTTGCTAGCTATATCAGTGATCGAAGGAGTCGAGCAAATTAAATATCTTGCAATTACTCAAACGAGTGACTCCACATACGACTCTTATGATGGACTGGGCATTGGGAAATGCCAATGACATGATGATGTACTACTGGATGATACCTTTATGGGGATACATTTTGGGGGGAACTTATCGGAGAATAACTATCTGAATATAGGTATGGCTCCTAGCGCCTGTTCAGTTCCTGGCATCCAGACTACCGCATACCTGTCATTGGTTAAAGGCAGTTACTGTTAACTAATCCATAGTCACCTTCATCTGTCGCGTGATTAGCTTCTACTGTAGTTATCCAATACTATAGTCTTCAACACGGCTTAAGTCCTGTACGATTTCTTACTGACTTGTAACATTTCTGAAGACTTACTAGCTACGTCAGATTGCTCAAGCGACTCGAATCCCACCGAGCAAATTAGCTATCCAGCATTTGCCCGAACGAATGACTCCACATACAGCTCTTATGCTCATCCTGGTACTGGAGGATACCGTTTCGATAGTTTGTATGGTAATTTGGTCCGTTATCAGATTGCTTGTTGTAATTAGGAAAACTCTTATACAATGGAACGCTTCCTGTAGCATTACGTGCTACTTTTATAAGCCCTAGATGGCGGCTTTGCCACGTCTATTCCGTGGGTTTTGTGTGGTTTTGGTGATTTGGGGTCGTTGTAGGGTCTATTTGCGTCATTGTTCATACTCTATTTTGCGCTTTATTATTAGCAACAGCATAATAATAGTTTCTTGAAAAGATCTTTGAGAGGTTTTCTTTAAATCCTCTCAGTCTCAGTCTGGTACCAGTAAATGGAAAATAAAGAAAGAACAAAATTAATTGCATTTACATGTACAGTACACGGAGAGTGTATTATCAGTAAATCACCCGTGGAGTGATGACTGATGAATTCTTTCCAGCAATAAATGCTAATTTGTCGCAACTTGCAAACTGGAATTAGCTGGAGAAAAGTTTCAGCCAATGGACCTCTGGGTTAAACCTGGAGGTCTATTGGTTGAAACTTAGCTTGTGCTTCTTGTGTTTCAGTATAAAAATTTGGGAGTAGTACATTGGGTGACATCTCCACTCCATGAGTGATTTGGTGACAATCCACCCTCCACCTACTGTAAATTATCTGTATACTAGAACGTATTTCCAGCAATGCTGTACATGTATATACATTAACTTACTTTTGATTTGAATCTGTTGGGAAAGTTTCATCCAAACCATCCGGATTTGTCCGATGCCACAGACGCCATATCTTCCGACGTTTCAGATCCAATATTTGTATCTTGAGATTTACCATCCATGACAAGGAATAGAACAGACGAATCTTCACTTTGTCTGGGGTGGAATATCATCCAGATTCTCAACATTTTCCAGCTCATATCAATCGGTATTTCAATATTAAATCACGAAACTTGATTCCTGTGGAAGCTATGAGTTTTTATCTTTCTTTCAGGTTCTTTCACAATATGTTTTTTTAGGATCCGCAAATAAAATACAATATATCTTCAGACAAAAACAAACTTTCGGCACTTCGGCACATTTGGAAATGGCAGAATTATTCCAGCATTCTTTGTTCTCGCAGGAGCGATAATCCTGCAAATTTCTGAGATCGCCTTGGAGAATAAACCATGGACGAGAACCTCGGATTTCATTCCGTTGATTTAAAGCACGCAGCGTCTGGGTTATTTTAAAAATCAGTGATTATTTATCTGTTCCTTCTATTGTTTTTGATAATAGGAATTAAAATACTCACATCAAATACCCGAATAACTATCTGCTTTCACGAATGGCTGACACGACATTTTCAGGTTAGTCATTTTGACTAAGCACTTTTTTGACTAAGTAGCTCAGACGTCAGTCAATGTGACTAACAAAGCCTCTGACTAACTTGTGTTAGTCACTTTGACTTAGCAAAGGAAGCTCAGTGTCGGAAGCTTCGACTCAAAAGCAAGATTATACCAGAAACCTTCACAGCAATAAAAAACCCACATTTCTTCACAGCAGGATAGTCTGCTGTATTTGTTTCCTTTGGTAAATAATTGGGCCTGTTCTGAGAATCGCCAACATGCAGTTGTTATTGAACAATGGTCGGTCTAAACAATCTGATTTCTTCAAAGGCTGAGGGAGATTAATCCAGATGTCTTCAAATAAATTTAATAGACCTAACGGAACAGAAATAGGCAGTGGCGATGACGGATTAACTTCCAATTTCGCCTGATTTTAAGTGGCGATACGTTTACTAAAATTCCAACAAAACTTTTTTGCAGAGGGTTGTTGGTGACCTGTGTGGAGAGGGAGGGGTGGGGTCGGGCAAATGGGCAAGAGAGTTGTAAAATGGGCCGGCCTCTCAACTGGACTGCGCTCCCTTAGGCCGTTCGATCCAAAGTTTTATCGGGCCGAATGATTTTTTCAGTCCACCTCATCCTATGGAGTGCGTGTGTGAGTGCGGAGGAGGGAGGGGGGGGGGGGGGCATCGATTCTTTCCACCCTTCCGAATATATCAATTATAAAGCTGAAAACAGAATGGTTAACGAATCAATTATTTTTTTAGATATTTTGGTTTTCAATCAGTATATAATCACAATAATATTGCATGTATCAGAAGTAAAGATACTACAACCTTCAAATTAAAACATTAACACAGAATTAAAGAAAAATAAAGCAGAAATAGTACTTGAATGAACAAAATTTACTCCCAATCAGGAAATACAAATGGAACCAAAACGATAATTTATGGAACCATTTTCCAATTTACGTTCAGTTGGTTCCATATAGAACCAATTTTCCCTTTTACAATGAGATGGTTCCATATAGAACCAGTTGGTTCTATATAGTACCAGTTGGAACCAAATTTTTTTGCAGTGTAGGTCAATACAGCATACCTTATAGCATTACGTTGTACTATTATAAGGAGGATTTAGGTGTTGTGGGATCCTAACAAAAAAGTGCTTTTCGGTGTGTGGTGGTGATTTGGGGTGATTGCTGGCTCTCTTGGGGTAATTGGATTTACCCGAACTTCAATCGAGCGCACTCTCTAAAAATACCCCTGTCCATTTTAGGCCACTGACTCACATAGCAAACCACGTGTCCCCACTGAAACAGATATGGCAACTTCCAATAAAGAAAATGGACGATGGAAACACGTGTCACCCTAACGTCAAGCGTTGTGCATGCGCACTGACAAAACGTATCACTGTGGGAATAGCGTCACAGGATGGCCGTTCATGTGGGTACCATGCCAACCAAACATGACGTCACCGAGTCAGGCGACTAGGACGTCACTTCGCCACAACCATATCCTCCCCTGGTCGAGTATGATCCATCGCTCTCCTACTACTAATGGAAAACTTATTCGAATTACCATGTTTTTCCGTGCTTAATCCTTTTAGTACTGGCGCCCTGTGAGGTATCATTTCAGTCAGTACTGTCAACGGCGAAATTGGTGAAACCATCCTGGTTTGTTGGGAGGATCAGTAATAATTTAATCCAAGAGCTGTTGGATAAAATTATTACCGAGACTCGCTTCAGGTCTTTTGCTCATTATATCATCCGCTCGTCCACTACCATTTTTTTTTCTTCACGCAAAGATTTATGCACACCAGGTTGAAAGGGTTAACAAATCTGATCAGTAAATTGAACTGCATTTGCGGTCTAGTTCGTGATGTGTCGTCCAGCAACTGAATAATCTGAGTTTCCTGATTTTCAATTTTCAAGTGTTTGTTATGTGAGAGACAGAGCGATATAGTTTGTTGATTCAGCAGCAAAAATTATCAAGAGTTTTTCCCCACAGAATCTAAGCTATTTCCAGTTTGTCTAACTAAAGTTTGAGCCGGCTTCATCCGATTCTTCGGTGTTTTGGAATACTTGTGTATATCTTTTTCATCAAAAACTGTACAGGTTTTGAGGCCTGTTCGCAATCTGCGGGAATGGTTATTGTTTTTTGAAGTAATTGGTTTGGAATGTGTGAGGGTAAATCCATGGCTGTATAAAATTTTGAATCTGTGCGCCAGGTCTTAAGAAGAGATTAAATCCTTTAAATTTCTATTGTGCCCCAGTCGCGACTCTCTCTGTAAACCCTCTTGTCCTTGTACGGTTTTTTCTTTTCTTTTTTCTTCTACTTATTCTCCTGGTCTTCTACCCACTTCCTTATCCGCACAGTAACCCGAATACGAATCCTTCTTTCTCGCTGCCGTTTGGCATACTGGTAGACAGACCATCTATGTTTGTCAGGCTCATGGGACATTGGGTGTGTCTAGGGGTGTCTTCAAAGTGGGACATCCTCATATCTCCGACATGGTATGACCTATGAACCTGGGACCAACACCAAGTGAGTTGACATTCAATGGGGTTCCAAATATGGGTCAGGATCACTGTTGTCACTCAGGGGTCATTGAGTGCATTTTTCAGGATTGCTAGAAATCGCATTTTATGATCACCTAATTTATCACATGACTCTGTAATTTAACCGCTAAATATCACTACTATTTGACGATCTTTTCATGGTCCCAAGAAAATCCATAGTATTTACGGGTGCGTTCGAATTCGCATAATTAGCTGTTCCGGTTGGAGAGAGTACTTTCCTCCTAACTGGAATGTATGCGCTCGAACGGCCATCCGGGTTTTCTTGTCGTATTCATGATATTGTTTATCGCATTCATGCACATCGGGGGATTCACCTGTATAAAAATAAGTGTAAACAGAAATAGTTCTTTTTTACTTCAATCCAATTTACCACAAAAGGTTGGAGGAATTGTTAATGCTAGAGTTGGTATGTGATACTGAACTATAAGTCATATAATAAACCTTTAATCGCTACAGTGAATTGACCTGGGTTGTCGCATCATGTCTCGTTGTGGAGGTCAGCTCTCCGGATCAAACGAGCTGCCCGTGGCAGCTTGTTTCATCCGGCGATCTGACCTCCTCAACTCGACGTGATACTACAATCCGCATTACTTCACTACAGCGTTAATATGTATGTATTGCTGTAGTTCGTACATATTTTGTTATACTCAAAAGAAGTGGGCGGAGCCCAAAATTATGAAAGTGATTCACGTTCATATCTCAAGCATGGTATGACTAAATGAGTCGAAACTCAATTCAGGTTCAAAATGTCGGTTAAGGTCACCGGGTCACCCAGTTGTCATTGAGTAAATTTATTAGAATTTCAGGAAATCGTATTTGTGGTCCCTTAGTGCATTACTGAAGTTCATACTTGTATTTTACACTCAATCGAATGGGTGGGAGTCAAAAATTGAAAATGGGTCATGATCATACCTCAAGCTGGTATGACATCTGGACCTGGGGCCAACACCCAATGAGTAGAAACTAAACTGAGGGTTAAAATATGGATCAAAGCCACTGGTGTCACCCAGGGGTAATTGAGTGCATTTATCAGAATTGCCATAAAAAATATTTTATGATACCCAATGCATTGCTGCAGTTCATACGTCAATGCAGCCATCTTGGATTTATTTATCAAGAGCTAAATGTGATAATTACGCTTCATTTGTTTGTAAATATTGTAAAATCATCCAGTATGGTGATTAGATGAGAACGCCCGATTTCGGTAACGGTTGGCCATACATAATGGCCGCCATGGTAACCTCTTGGATTTTTCTCAGAACACTGTTCACAATTCGTTTGGCATCGGCTCCAGCCCACAGTTCTTTCCTGATTATCACGCATTTCCATATGCATGTTTATACTCATGCCTAGATCAGAACTTCGCGTGTTGGTCACTGTAGGTTGCAGATAATGGCTATCATGGCAGCCGTCTTGGATTTCTCCAGCACACTCCACCGGTTGCATTTTTGGATTAGTTTTCTTGAATAGAAGGATGGCAATATGATGTGTGGAGGGTAATGTGACATTTCCATCATAGTTGGCCGCACAGAATGGCCTTCTTGTTTCATATTTGTTTCTTTTTAAGTTTTTTTTTTGTTGTGTTTTTATGTCTGATAGGTAACAAAAAGTAAACAGTTAATACACAATTAACTTAAATGAAACACTATTGAGGTAATTATGACATTGATCTCATAAATGCCACATAAAGTCAAGGTAAGCTACAATGTAATTGGCAGTCTCATTTAATAATGCATACAACCCGCCGTAGGGAACTGAGGTGACGAAATATATGGGCTGAAACCGCGGTTTCTTCCCAGGGGAATGTGGGGGGATGCCGTCCCCGTACTTTTGTCTCAGTGGGGCGCCATTTCCATACAATTTCCTTACTTGAATTGGTTTGATCTTCAAAAATATACAACACTGCATGCACTCCCTCGTCCTACTAGCCGCAACAAACCCATTCTAGCTGTATGTAACTCCCGTACCCTCGCCTAGACAACAGCAAAAGTTTGGGTTACTGAACCATATAATGTTTCCGTAGATTGACTCACGGACTCCCTACAATGACAGAAGAACACCTCCTACCCAACGACGTATCCCGAGCTGGCCATGGCCATTTGGAACGGGCGCTCAACGCGCAGCTCCGGCCGAAGCGCGACACTCGTCGTTCCCCAACTCCTTAATTTCACAGAGTATCACTGCTGCGGAAGTGACTATAATGTTTAAATTGAAGTGTGATTTGAAGGGCTTTGCTTTCAGCCTGGACAAATAACTTCACAAAAAAATGCTAGAGCAAAAACATGTTATTCGGTGCGTTGCGGTGACTGACAAACTATTCTCAGATGGCTGTACAGACTCCAAGGCTATGAATCAATACGAGACAATGACACTAACATCACCAACACTTCAATAAAATAAGTACTCAAAAGTAATGTTCTGTCTGTCACCTTTCATTTTGCATTCAGCCTCCACTCATTTACGTGTGCTCAATAGGCTTAGAAATAACCCACAAACGGTCGTTCAGGTTGCACGGGGGTTACGACAATTGTGAAATACTCGAACAAACTACAGATTTCATCAAAATAATACGAGGATAACATAATACAACATAAAATAAAATCTAATCCGTCATGTTTTGTCTGTCAGACCTGACAATTTCTCGGGACTAGCTCGACGCATTGGGCGTGAACACTGTTGGGTACAAATATTTGATATTTTACAGAAAGATACTTGCGTTTGGTAAAACAGAAACGAGCGTTTGGTAAAACACTAGCCCTTTACCTTCCCAAAATTGCGGATATCAGCACAAATGTGTTTAAATGGATGTCAATAATTTTTATTCTTCAAATCAAAGTTTACGATACAGGTCTTTACAAATACAGATTATTTGAAATAACGGAACGGTAGTTTGGGTTAAGCGGGGGTTACGTAAATTGTGAAATACGCGAACGAACTACAGGTTACGTCAAAATAATACAACGACGAAATAATAGAACATAAAATAAATTGCTAATCCGGCATGTTTTGCCCGTCAGATCTGAACAACGTCTCTGGAATAGCTCGACTCACTGGTTGCGCATTGCATCTCTATATGAGTAGACTGGCATTCCATTTATGTCTTAACATAATTTATGCGACAATAAATAGCAAAAACTACGCACGATCTCGCTTTGGCGAGATCGCGCGTTAGTTATTGCTATTTATTATGACGGAAATTCTGTTAAGACGTAAACAGCATTGTTGGCAAAGTAAAACAGGGAAGGCGGTAAAGGACCACGACACATTATTTCTACAGGTTATCACTACGTTATTTAGCGTAACCTCCTAACGGGTTACGATGTCAGCTCTTAACCCTTTCAACACTGGTGGTATCTTCCATGCCAGTTAAATAGCAGAAATTGGAAGAGTCCATATCCATTATTTGGTGGTGGAGCAATTACTCTTTTCAACGTGCAGCCTTCAGGAAAATATTAATTGTTCTACCATACACGTTCACGTATTAGCCATCCCACTTAATGAAGTTATGACGTATCGTGTTCCTGGACCGGAAAAGCGGCCTCTTGTGTTGAAAGAGTTAATTAATTTACAGGCTTGCCTCAAGGAGCAACCAATAACCCAGGATACCGTAGGCCCCCAAACTACCTACTTATTGGCAGTAATTTTGTATACCATGCTATGAATACAAATCAGCCTACTTGAAATACATAGTTCGACGCTGAGCCTTTACCAAACAAATTCGTTAGCGCCACACACACACACACAAATAAATCGCCATGTGGGATCTTTGAGAAGTCCGTTTGTATTGTGATAAACACGCTCTCTCTATTACTATTGTTCTCGGGTAAACAGAAAAAAGTGAATCAGTGCTTGTTTACTGCTGTAAACAAAATGCGTATTACTAATATAGTAGGGCCCTGTTTGGAGTTCAAATCCTCTATATTGGGTATCACAAATATGCCCAATTGGATAAATGTGACTGTACCCTTTTGTGATGGTCGTGATAAAATCTTAGATGCTGAAAGTGGCCTTACACTCCAATAAATAAATAAATAAATGAACTGTGCAGGTTTGCGATCGTGATATAACCATAGGTGCATGCTGAAAGGGATTTTATGCGCAATAAATAAATCGGATTGCAGAGGTCGCCTTGTACCACCCAGTGGACGAAGTACGCCTATAATACCGCACGGTAACCCACGTCTGGATGTGTGATCCTAAAAGTGGTCAATATAAGGATCTCCGATTGGCTAAACCTGACTTTCTACTTGTTCTACGGACGTAATAAATAATATTAGCACTGAAAGGAGGGCCACACGAATCTCAGATTTGTGTCGAATCGAATCCTGAATCGAATCAGGCAGAGGATTCCGAATCAGGTCTCGAATGAAATCGTACCGCTATTCAAATTGTAGATATTGTATCTCCTATATTACCATCCCACACTCAAGCACTGCATGCAACGGCGATTCGTCTGCTCGTCTGTTGGAGCAAATCAATAAAAAAGCGGAACATTCCAAAACGGAATCAAAATAGTTTCGGATACGGAACCTCCGTGAACTCTTCTTCTGTCAACAGGTCTCCTATATAGGAGACCGGTTGACAGAAGAAGAGTTCACACAGAGACACTTGGTAGGATTTTGGAACATCTTGTCCATTCGAAAATTTCCGAATCAGCGCAACATGAATCGAATCGATTCATCTGGACCATTTTGAATCGAACCGAATTTTGAAGCTTCGCGTGGCCTTAGGGGAAAGTGACATTAATTGCATTGTTCAGATAGCACACGTTTTCCCCTGTTTCCCCAAAGCGCTTGAAGTGATACTTCATTGTAAAAAAAAATAATTCCAACAAGGGGTAATAAGATGGGGGCACGATGACGCCGTGTACTAAGGTGTACTGCATGTCGATGGTGCACATGTCTTCAACGAATGTAACCCTGTCTGTGCTGCAGTGTGGAGTTACGATGTTGGGGAGCTGGTAGCTACTCGTCGTTGCTCGGTGTGTCTCTCCGGACACTCCGGCTTCCTCCACGCGTAAAACTGTCACGGTCATGATAAGCCATTGTGCATAAGTATGTGACCTTAAACACAAATAAATAAATAAATAAAATAAATAAAATAAATAAATAAATAAATAAATAAATAAATAAATAAATAAATAAATAAATAAATAAAAATAAATAAATAAATAGTAGCGTAATCCACATAGCAGCTGGATGCAGGACGGATGCTCTTCAACTTCTGCAAAACAGGTGAAACAATGAAATTGGAAATTTAGTGGTTATTGGTCACCGCGAACTAATCACAGTTTTTGGCGAGATCAGTTAGCGTATCATGTGACTGAAATCAATCGATTGTATTCCACTCGAAAAAGTCAGCTGTCATTTTAGTCATAAAATAATAATACGGCAATTCCCTAATTGCATTCTGACATTTTCCTGGTGGTGCCCTCCCTTCTGGATAAAACTACTTTGGCCTTTACGACTAGAAAGACATACATTTTTTGATTAAATAAAAATTTGCCAGTAGGTGAATTGACGTCACAAGAGACGACATTCCAATTCTATAAGTAGGTTCTGTAGTAATTAATTCCTAACAAACATTTTACTGAACTTGGTTCTGGGTCAGACGCTTGGCTTACGCGCAGATAGGCGTACAGTACAGTCACCGTGGATTGGCCGTAATCCACGTGTGGGCAGTGATGTCCACGCTTGCTTTTACCAAATAATATAAATCATCATCAGCAAAATTTTAATTAATGAAGCACCGGGTTGTACCCGGTGCTTCATTAATTAAATTTTTGATGATTATTCTTATAATTAGTGTTTGGAATCTAATATTATTGCGTCCGTGGAATTACTGCCCCTCCGTGGAAAGTGACCAGTTCACGGGGACTGTACGGTAGTGACCAACTGTGACGAGCATCAGACCTTTAGTAGCAAGCCTGTGAGTTCAAAGCTGACATGCACCACACGTTTTGTGCATTTACTTAGGAGATTGGTTCTTAGCTTAAGTTGCTCTCAGTCGTACAAATAGGTACGGGCCTAAAGTGGAAACTTAACCGGCGACGAACTAACGTCCCATCCAACGGGTGCCAAGTATTTCCATCTGCTTGCATCACGGAAACGGGACATAATGTACAGTTGGGTTGCATGATTCGACTAAGAAGGCTCCATCCAGAATTGTACACAATACTCTCGTTCAGGAGCACGTGACCTACAGTTAAAACTAGAAGTCCTGTCACGAATAGTGCGCTTATCTAGGCTTAATTGCGCGTTGGAATTGCGCGCAATTGCCATATCGAATGGCATCCAAAACACGGCGGGTTCTCCTGGTTACTGATAGCAAACGCATGCAATGTTTCTGCCAATGGACCTCCGGGATACCCGGAGGTCCATTGGCTGAAACATTGCTTGTGCACAGACCATATGTACAGAATATGATAGCTTTACTTGGGCCATAACTCGCACATTAACGCGCATATCAACGTGCTATTTGTGCACATTCCATGGCAGGACTTCTAGTGTTAACTGTATTTGTTTGAGAGCCCAAAGCCACTATCGTGCTGTAATGGGAAGTGATGTAAGTCTTTTTAGTGGCTTTACGCTGTTTGCATTAGTTTATTGTTTTCTCAACAGCAGGCAAATATATTTATATCTCCATTTTTTGTTGTTGCAATTTTTGGGGGAGAGTGCTTGTTGCACTATCCCATAAATTGTACCAAAATAATAATGTATGAACAAAATCTTCCAAATCTAGGGCATCATGCTGGTTGTGTGGCTCCTCATGTGACAATCATCTTTGTAAAATAATTCCACTAGAGGTTCGAGGGTTAAATTCCATCCCTCAGAGACATCACTCATACAGTTTATTCAGATATTGGCGGTTAAATATAAACGCTGCGTAACAACTGAATCGCGAATGTTGCACTTCAAACAATAACAGGGCGACAATGAGTGCTGCGAGCACTGTCTAGGACAATTGTTCCTCGTCCTCTTTTCACTTAAAATACAATAAATTCCAACCAACTCTCACTTTTTATACAGGAACCATAGATCGATGGTATTTTAGCCTTCCGTGAATCAATCAAACAGCAGTTATAAAAACACAACGCCGTCAACAATTGACGGAAACACTCAGTGGTTAATGAGAGCAAAAATCAATGGCCACGGATGGCGCCGTTGTATCAATTATGAATAGAATTCCAGCTGTGAACGCCAAGAATACTATAACACTCATATTTATTTTTTCGTGTATTCTTGTTTACGCGCTACATGAACACTAGTTTACATCTATAAACATTCTAAGACGTGTGACACGTCGGTGAAGTATTAGTCGATGAATTTATCTGCATACCTTAACACCACTCATCATTCCAATGCAAAAATATAGGTTTGCGTTTCTGTCAAAAGAAACAGTTGAATGAATGTGTCCAAACGTCACAGAAAGATAGCCTTTAAATCATGCTTTCCCAACTCTTATCTCCCACCGACCCCACTCCAACACACGCTTATACTAATCTGCTATGAGAGTGAACTGGTAGAGATCGCACAAGTGATTGAAACAGTTCTCCCGCCAAATTGTATCGAAAATCTCCAAACGCCAGGCTAAGAATGGCACAAACGGGCCTGGTCGGGATAAATATATGACAATGGACTCCAGATTCGGTGTTAAACGTCTCTTTTTACTGTTACGGTGTTGGAAGCCTATATGTGGGCTTTATATGAGGAGCAAGTACCGGAGCCTAAAGGTGTCATATTCTATAGATGTGTTTCGTATTATGTCAAAAGTGAAATTAATCTACTTGGGTTTAATCTACATGGGTTTGGCTTGTTACAATTTATGGGAGAGTGCTTCGCACTCTCCCATAAATTGTAACAAGGCAAAGACACATGAAGTTTGATAACCAAAATTAACTTAGCACTCTACCAGTTAAGGACTTGAATGGGTATCCGATTTTTTTATATATTTAACTTATATGCTCAGAACGCATGCAAACCAACATGCGGATTAGGAACTTGAAATGCAGCACTGGGACGCGGACCACGGCCTGCGGAGTGATCGGCCTTGTTACAACCGATAATGTTACAACGCCGCATAATGTTACACCAACGCATAATGTTACAAAAAATGTAGTAAACAACCGATAATGTTATAAACTCCGCATAATGTTATAACTTTTTTCAACCCGTTATGTTATAAAAATCGACGCATAATGTTATAAATTTTTTCAACCCGTTATGTTACAACAAATTAACCGATAATGTTATAACTTCTGTATACTAATTCCAGTTACAGCTTTTGTAGATGGACTTTATCACTAACCATTTATTGACGCATAAAGATATGTAATATTTATACTAAAAGGTTTCTGCTCTGGTTAAGGCGAGGACACCCCCCACTAACTCCCGGGGATTTATCATAGAATGACCTAGTCACGTTACATAGACGCTGATTATCCTGGTAACTCAATCGTGTGACGTCATTACCATGATCATCCAATGCCCAACATGGTGAAGGCGGGGGTGGTAGAGAGGAGTGCTATTTTATCCGGTTGGTACGTTTACCAACATGCGTAGTCTCCGCTTCCAGAAATGTAGTGTACCATAGTCCACTGACGCCTTTGGGGATGTGCAAATGCCTCTGTTTCTGCTTGTTTTGGGCATCTAAAACTCATTTGTCGCATATTTCTTAGTCATCAGAATATCTTATTGTTCATTAATTTGTCATTTTACCAACTAACAGTGAACAAAAATGAGGTGGAGTTAAAAGAGACCAAAACGTTGGATGGAGCGAGGTACTTATGGTGGATGTGGCAGGATGGTAGTGTCGCACGGAAGCCGAAGAATAAGATGCGAGACTGGGTAGGAAGAGGAATGGGGTTTAGGAGGATTGAAAGGGAGGTACAGGGATTAGACTGAGGAAGAGAGGAGGTCATGGATTAGTACATCAGGGTGATTGTGCAGATGAAGCTATCTGAGAATACTATAAGAGAGTAGTGCTAGACGGTATGATAATATAGATGGTGTAGATGTTGGAAGAAGTGGAAGTGATGAATTTCAGGTTCTGGAAAAGGCGGAATCACTAGAACAGGCAGTATAGGGAGAAGGAGGAGATTGTGGAGGAGGTGTTGTGTTGATGTTGGTGTTTTGGCAGTGTTGGTAATGGTGTTGAGTAGTTATGTATGTTGAAAATTAGCCATTTTGTAGGACCCCGGTGCAGGACCCCGTAAGTGACGTCATGTCAGGTGATTGGGCGATCATGTTGGGTTGTCATGATAGTGCACGTGGGTGGCCATGTTGTGATGTCATATCATGATAATAGGTGGTTGAAGTGCGTATGCGCAGCGCGTGTTATGGGGACACGTGCTCCGTCTCACCCCTAACAACCCGACAATAGATATCGAATTAATCCAAACATACCGATAATCTTCTGAAAACTGACCCAAACACTCCCGAAAACACTCCCAAATAAAGGTAGGATAGTATCCTTAATGAGGGTATGAGACGTATGAAGAGGTACTCATTGCGTTTATTTTCATAGCTTTCATTTGGAGACGTATGATTTTGCGCGCATCGTGCCCATTTTCATAGCTTTCATTGCTTCATACGACGAAAAGGGGGATTCCGTGGGTTTAGTATCCTTAAAATATAGGATAGTATCGTTACCTAATATCCGACCATATAATGGACGCGTAAGTTATCACAGAAATGGGTTTATTACAATAATGGTTGGTTTATTACAATAGTGTTTTTTTAACTGAGAGATAAACTGGAAAGGGGGGGGGGGGGAGTGCCGCCCCTGCCCCGGAGCCCTACTTCCACTTGCCCCTGGAGCTCCTGAAGTCCCGGTCCCTCGAGTTTCTGGCGAGTTACTAAATCGGTACTGGCAGGATTCGTGAGTGTTTTCGGGAATGTTTTGGACAGTTTCCTGAAGAATGTCGGGTTGTTTGGATTAATTCGATATCTATTGTCGGGTTGTTAGGGATGAGACGGAGCGCGTGTCCCTATAACAACACGCGCTGCACATACGCACTTCTACCACCTATTATCATGATAATGACATCACAACATGGCCACCCACGTGTACTATCATGACAACCCAACACGACCGCCCAATCACGTAACATGACGTCACTTCCGGAGTCCTGCACCGGGGTCCTACAAAATGGCTCATTTTCAACATGCATAACTACTCAGCACCATCACAACACCGCCACAACACCAACATCAACACAACTCCTCCTCCACAATCTTCTCCTTCTCCTTATACTGCCTGTTCTAGTGATTCCGCCTTATCCAGAACCTGTAATCCCAAATGCATCGCTACCACTTCTTCCAACATCTCCGCCATCTATATTATCATACGTCTAGCACTACTCTCTTATAGTATTCTCAGATAGCCTTCTCTGCACAATCACCCTGATGTACTAATCCATGACCTCCTCTCTTTCTCAGCCTAATCCCTGCCCACCCCTTTCAATCCTCCTAAACCTCATTCTTCTTCCTACCCAGTCTCGCATCTTATTCTTCAGCTTCCGTGCGACACTACCAACTCGCCACATCCACCATATGTGCCTCGCTCCATCCAACTTTTTGACCTCTTTTAACTCCACCTCATTTTTGTTCACTGTTAGTTGTTAAAATGTCAAATTAATGAACAATAAGATACACTCATGACTAAGAAATATGCAACAAATGAGTTTTAGATGCCTAAAACAAGCAGAAACAGAGGCATTTGCCCATCCCTAAAGGCGTCAGGGGACTATGGTACACTACATTTCTGGAAGCGGAGATTACGCATGTTGGTAAAGGTACCAACCGGATAAAATAGCACCCCCTCCTCTACCACCCCCGCCTTCACCATGTTGGACACTGGATGATCATGGTAATGACGTCACACGATTGTGTTACCAGGATAATCCGCGTCTATGTAATGTGACTAAGTCATTCTATGATAAATCCCCGGGAGTTGGGGGCGGGGGTGTCTCCTCGCCTTAACCAGAGCAGAAACCTTTAGTATAAATGTTGCGTACCTCTATGTGGCAATAAATGGTAAGTGGTAAAGTCCATCTACAAAAGCTATAACTGGAATTAGTATACATTAGTTATAACATTATCGGTTAATTTGTTGTAACATAACGGGTTGAAAAAAGTTATAACATTATGCGTCGATTTTTATAACATAACGGGTTGAAAAAAGTTATAACATCATTATGCGGAGTTTATAACATTATCGGTTGTTTACTACATTTTTTGTAACATTATGCGTTGGTTTAACAGTATGCGGCTTTGTAACATTATCGGTTGCAACAGGCCTCCCGAGGCGATACCCCACCCGCAGTTCTCCTGCAAAATCGAAGAGAGCACGACGCGCGGAGTGATTGGCCTTCCGAGGCGATACCCCGCCTGCCTTTCTCCAGCAAAATCGAGGTGTATCGTACTCCTCCCTACCTGAACCTAAACCTACCCCAAGGCACAGATCAATTCACTGCAATCACGAACAAACACAATACCGATGTTATCTACTTTTTATTCTGATGTTTGGTAAAATATCTTATTACTTCCGAACTTCGAGTTTTGGTCATGTGGGAGGATTTCAAGTCTGCGATAGTCGGTTTGATATTTTGTTTGTTATTTTTATTTTTTTTTTTTTTGGTTAATGTGTTTTTTATTGGGGTGAGGAGAGTGGTGATAGGATTACATCATCATCGTTATCTAGGACCACTACCCAGCGTGCACTCTCCCTTCATTGGCTGACGAATGTCTCCTGGCTTTAAACAATGCACACATTGGCGGGCTTATATATGCTTTTTGTACCACTACAGAAATATACTCACGACCCAACGTTGTTTTGGCTCTTCTCTTTTTGTACAAAAATAGCCGATATAAACATTATTTATTGACCACTGACTTCTGGCTTACACCCAAAAAATCACTTCTTCTTTATACTCGCGGACGTCCCCTGGTGGCGTGACGTTACGTTCACTTTGGCGGTGATCTAAAACGAGTATGTCGGGCTGAGCTTCCTGAGGCGCGACTTTGTGGCGCCATCCATGCGGTGTGCCGGGCCTCTGTGGATTCTTTGGCGCCTTTGCTTGCCCTTTACGTGGCATTCCATAGGGCTGCACGGTATATCGATAAACCGATATATACCGGTACTCAAATTAATATCGATTGAAAACCGGGGTAATTACAAAAATATCGGTTTATCGTCATTATTTATTTACCCCTAATTTAATGTTCAAGATGACTTGAGTTTTTAACTCTAGCCCCGAATGAATAATATTGTCCCTTTACCCAAGGAATCATCTGCATGTGCCTACGATATATACAAATTCCCCAGCTGAAAAAATATTTTTCAAAAATTTCAACAAAACTATATTATGTGATCCCTCATTGGAACGAGCTCTTTGAGCTCGTTCCAATGAGGGGTCACATGATATTGTTTTGTAGAAATTTTGGGGGAAAATCTGATAAACTGATTTTTAAAATAATAAATGTTGATATCGTCTGCATTGGGAAAATGTTTTTCGAACCGCATCATCAAGGCATGCTGATTCGTTCCGACTGTGATGCCTCAAGTCTCGATTGTGGTACCTATGTTTATATATCTGAGCAGTTTTCGAGATACCGGTATACCGCGGTATGTTTTTGAATACCGATTCCGGTATTCGGTTTTGAATATCGTGCAGCTCTAACATTCCATAATTTCAATCAAAATCATTCAATTGTAAGGTTTTGAACGACCTCACATTGTCACTAACTGCGAAACCTTTCTTCCCCTTTTCGTCGGGCGGGTGTGGCGCTGACATACGAAAGAGATGCAGCTTGAGGAGAAAAAAACATTTCAGAAAGTAACTGCCTCTAATCTGTGCCGAAAACTCTTATTATTGCAGGCTTAAAATGTTCCAACATGACAATTAACTCGAAGTTAGGAAACAAAAAAAGATTTTATCAAACATCAAAACCAATGAACACGTTTAGCCCCAATGTTGTTTCAAATGGAGTAGAGATTGGCGGTTTTCAAATTTCATGTCGGTTCCGGTTTCGGATTCATTCAAGGAGTCGGGTTTTCGGTTTCGGCTTTATTTGTATAAACCTAACAATACACTGCATTTGCATATCAGAAGATGTATTTGGCGCCAGTCAGTGTCACAGGGACTCCCTTTCCAAGGCAACACACCTGTGTAATAGCCTATACCGGTATTTCCCGAGCACAATGTATTTGCATAAATTATCTCAAGATTTTCAAGTTTGAGAAAAATGATTTTTGCCTTGAGTCTGTTGCAAAATTAGGCCCCTCGCAATACCTGTGTTTAGGGTAACCCGACACACCCTAAAAAATTATGCCGACCACAAAAATTGTATCAAGAAAAAGTCGCTTATATAGGTCATTGTAACCCTAAATTTCCATCCAACTTCCATTGAGATTTTGCCCTGGCTTTGGAGTTCAAACTTTCAAAATTACGTGTAGAAATACATATACAAAATACATTTGTCATCATAAATGTGGAACAAGTGACAAGTTCCAGTTCATCAAAGCAAATCGCATTTGATAAACAGATGAACGTTTAAATCACGATGCATAAGAAGTAATTTTGTCACCTCCTTTCGCGGTAAATGTCACGCTCGAACGCAATACCAATTAGTGCTGCTGTTCTGAAAAAGGGGTATCGCGACTCTGAAGATTGACAACAAGGTTAACTTCAGGTTGTTTCTCTCTTTATTCTGGGAAGTGAAGACCTGATCAGAGTTTTTCAACAGTGAAGTTGAAAACCTCGACGACGGTTTTCGGTAATTATTTTGGTTTCGGTTTTGATAAGAAAACCGCAACCGAACCGAATGTTCGGTTAACCGCCCATCTCTAAAATGGAGTGTCGTTTGCCATAATGAGGTGGACAGTACTTGGCTGGGAACGCTGCTCAGTGTATATGGCTTTCTTTCCTCATCATTATCCAAGCGCCCGCAACAGAGCGCCTTGTTGGTGGTTATATTTGGCTGTTTTGTACTTTGCCGTAAGGATTTACACTAGACTGAGCTGAGGATATGGCCTGTGTATGGAGGGAGAAAAAATGGCAGAAATTTGAGGAAATGTTGTTGGAATTAAGAAGACACGGAAGATAGATGTGCAGATTATACTTCTAGTGGAAAACATCACAACAAAATTGGTTCCAGTGGAGATAAGCTGTAATCACTCGAAACCATTTTGATGGCTGCAATTGGAAGAGTCCATATTCAAATTTGGGGGTAAGCCAATTAATATTTTCAAAGTGCAGCCTTCAGGGTGCACGTTGAAAATATTGTTTGCTCTACCTCACACACTCACTTAGCAGTCCTTCTACTTCATGAAATTATGACGTATCATGCTCTTGTGCTGGAAAAAACGGCCTCTCGGTTTCAAAGCTGGGGGGGCATGCCGTCATCGATTCGATTCTGTCTTAGTGTAGTTAATGGCAAGCGCAGAGAGAGAGAGGGAGAGAGAGAGAGAGAGATAGAGAGCGAGAGAGAGAGAGAGAGAGAGAGAGTTTTTAATTTAATCTTATTTGTTTT
This sequence comes from Pictodentalium vernedei, assembly GCA_031216915.1. Classification (NCBI taxonomy): domain Eukaryota; kingdom Metazoa; phylum Mollusca; class Scaphopoda; order Dentaliida; family Dentaliidae; genus Pictodentalium; species Pictodentalium vernedei. The sequence continues at coordinate 80,088,700 of CM062288.1, read as the reverse complement.
ACAAGGATTGGCGAACAAGTTATGCAACGCCTTTTCTTGGCCCAATGACGCAGGTGTGTGGGATGACCTTCGTAGCCGCAACTTCGTGGCCTCGCTCTTCTCGAATACTACGAAGGGATTTTTAGCCTGCACGGAGTGTGTCTCTCTCCGCACCGAGGTCAGCCATTTCACGTCTCCACATCTGATGCTGACAGAGAGTGTTCGGACACCCCGAGAACTTTCCCCGATCCGGGATCGATTCTGGGACCTCTGGCATGCGAGACCAGCGCACTTATCCACTTGGCCACCACTCATAAAAACAAAGTGATGAGGAACTTCGAAACTGTTAACTATTGCAAGAAAGTACATCAATTTGAACTGAGCAAAAACAAGAGTATGGTAATACCTGTGGGTCGGAGAGTAGATGAGTCTCGAAAGGGGGGGGGGGGGGGGGAGGGTGGGGTACGTTTTCTATCGGTGGAGATGAATACATATACATTATCATGACCGTGTGCATGTCCTGTAATTTGTATCAGATTCGAGGTCGTGTTTACAATCAGATCACGACGAGCCCGTCAGGGCGAGTTGTGATCCGATTGTAAACACGACCGAGAATCTGATACAAATTACAGGACATGCATTTGGTCATGATAATACATTTATCTAACAATCCCGTTACATAAAGCCTGTTTTCCGTTTTTCAGTTTAAATTGGGTTGGAATTGGTCAAAATTTTGAATTCATATTTTAATGCGTAACAACAATGCATATAATGATTATTTGTCATAGCGCAGTGTTTATCGGAAGTGGAATCTATATGATACGGAATCAGAATGAATCGTATAATTATATGATACGGAATCGGAACAAATTATGTTATACGTACCGTTTCTCGTGGTTTTCAGGCCAAAACCTTTTTGATTGTTAGATAAAAGCACCTAACAGTGCGTGTGTGGGAGGGGGGTACTTACATGTAGGGGGAGGGGGGTATGTGTTACAGTTTGAGTCACAGTTTGAGTCACATACAGAAACTACACCGATAAACTAAATACAATCGGGAAAGGAATACTCATCCAGTTAAACGACTAGACAGAAAGAGATTTAACAGGGTGTTCGTTGAAAAATTAATTTGGGAGAGGGAAGAACTACAAAGTATAACTTGTGGAACGGATATGATTCCTTTGAACCACACGGTAGTGAACAACTTGGAGGTTCTGCAAAATGATGCAGATCGGTGGATAACTGGGTCAAGTAACGCAACCCCTTAGGAAGCCGTCAGAGGGGAACGTGGGTGAATGCCTTTTAAAGATATCCACCTGGAACTTAATTTAGTGCCCCCGAAGTGCTTCATAACAGTGAAGTTGCTGTTACTGATTATTATGTTTTAATGATTGCTATGTCTTGCAGTACATTGCATCTAGTGAAACATAACGTCTCTGGTTGATAGCGTACCCCAAACTCACCCTCTCGTCCACGTGAAGCATGCTTCCCACGAATGTCACAAAATGAAAACAAAAAACTATCATCCACATGGAATATCTGGGTATACAACAAAACGATTTGTCCTTTCTCTTATCAACAAATGTTGACATGGCAAGGAGGAGACTGTCGGAGGCAATAAGATTGCAAATCGTTGGCTTGCATGCAACAGGCATCTCATTCAAAGCTATTGGAAGGCAACTTGGCTATAGCCATTCTATCATCAGCAGACTTATCCGAAACCATCAACAAACTAACGATGTTAAGGACTGACCAAGGCCTGAACAACCCAAAAAGATCTCTCCTCGTTATGCGTGAACCCTTTGCTTCAAGTGGGGTTTTGAAACGCCTTTGGCTCACGGACAGGCATTTGTGCAACAGAACTGTCCGAAACCGTCTCAAAGCATTGGGTATGAGGTCCAGAAGGACCATCAAGCGTCCAGCTCTGTCCGATCAGCATCGAAAACGACATTTGCAGTGGTGTATGACACGATAACATTGGAATCTCCGGACGTGGATGAGAGTCCATTGGTAAGACGAGAGTAGGTTCCTGCTTCACGTCACAGATGTCCGCATGAGAGTGAGGAGCCATTGACATACTGCTTACATGCCCAGGAACAACAGACCTACTGTTCCTTATAGAGGAGAATCAGTAATAATCTGGTGATTCCTCTCTTATGATTGTAAACTTGATATGATGACTTAAGTGGGAATCGTAATGGTCATCAGTACATATGGGACATTCTCAGTCCGGTTGTCGTTCCTAATTTTCACAACCACACGTTGGCCACTCGCCCTGTATTCATGGTCGACAATGCAGGACCACATTGTTCCCATGCTGTGAGGGCATTCCTTCAGAACAACGCTATTACAACACCACATTGACCTGCAATGGGCCCCGATTTGAATCTTTTAAAACACATCTGAGACTTTCTTGGACGTCATGTGCAAGCAAGGAATCCGCTTGTACAGAATTCGGACGACTTGGAAACTGAATTGCATGAGGAGAGGCAGTAATTGCCTCTGGACCGTATCAGAAGGCTCACTAGTAGCATTAGGAGGAGAGTTCAGGCTGTCATCAGGGCACGTGGTGGATACATTCGCAACTGGCGTCAGACACTGCTATTGTGTCCAGGAGATCACAAGTTACAGGTTTTGTCAGTAATTACCGGCATTGTTTCATCATGGACTGTCCAGTACCATACTTGTCGAGAGAACATTTTTCCATCAAAAACATTCGTAACAGATATGTGTAATTAGCGGTTGTCTTTCATTTGTCAATTGACCATTCTTTCTATAAACAATCACCTTTGGCCATCTGAAAGATAGCATGAGAGTAATGACAGTTCCTTTTAACACCACTGCGAAAAAACAGGGTGTGCTTTATTAAGTTCCATGTATATAGAATAGATTAACTAAATTATGCTATCAAAGTCAGCTGGTACTTTCAGACAGCAGGTGGTGTGGAACGACGTTTAACTCTTAACCTGCTGAGATTGTGTAAGATAGTTTTTATCAAATCTAGTCATGTCTGTTCAGGGATGTGGAGACAGGGGATGGGGGGTGGGTGACTCCCCCCCCCCCAAATCCTGGCCAAAAGTTCCTATAGTTGGAGATTCGGAGGGCAAGTCATGAGTAGTTGGAAATTCCATCTATCTGGATTTTAGAGCTTCTTTGGTGATGCTGATGTCTCCTTTACTTCCGAAAATTCCCACTCAGCTTCAAATCGGCAAACATTCTAACTGTTACAAGTTACAACTACAGTGTACGCAATATCGAACATCATAAGTATGTATGATGTCAAACGGTACGAGATTTCTATAGTACGTTTACTTATCTTAATAAAAAAAATCCTCGAAATGCACTTCAAGAAAATCACATCATGTAAAATCGTTATCCTGAGTTAATTCCATCATTCACAGTTACAAAATGATGAAACATCAAAAACTGATCTTTCCTGCATAAGATATGATTTAATGTTAGAACAGTGTGAATTGTTCAAAGTTCTAAGCTGGAACATTTGTTTGGCATATGTTCAATTCCCAGACTAAATAATAATAACCTTATAATTCTATAATAAATGTGCTGGCATTTTAGATACCACAGTCTATTGTCCCCTTTTATGGCTTCATTTTCAAAATCTTTCTCTGTAGTGAATTTTCCCCTCCCGGTCCATCCCCTAGTTGGAAATTCACTACTCTACACCCCCCCCCCCCCAATCGGAAACTTCTAGCCAGGTCTCTTGACTTCTATGTAGACAGAAAATTACAAAACAGTTTGTGTCTGGATGCTTGGAGACTAGAAGGGCTAGAGGGGAGGAATGGCACAACAGGGGAGGGGATTGATATTGGTCACCTCGTTAGAGCACCACTTCAAATCAACGGATGAAAACCTCAATAAAGAATCAATGTTCCAATAAGACTAAAATCCTCCTCCTCTGATTGGACGAGAGCTCGCTTAGTATATTCTATATTTACGGCTCAAGTGGCAAAATGTTACTGACTGACGTCACAACGCGAACTCTTTGCAATGACGTTTCGTAACTGCTTCATCAACGGAGTTACTAGCAAGCTGCTTCATTGTTCTGGATGTTTCACGTGTGCAACAGACAGTGTTCCGGATGAAATGTTGTTTAAATTACAAACCAATTTATGATTTGAACTAAAATGGAATGTGTTTATCTGGTTTAATGATTATTTATCCAATGCAGTCGTGGGTACACAAGAGGTTTGTTTACTAAACCTGTGATCGTTAAAAGTTGCCTTGGATAAGGCAACTTTTAACGATCACAAGTTTAGTAAATAAGCCTCTCGTGTTTCACGGTGTAGGTTTTGGGCTATGGGTAGTGTCTATTGGAACATATACTCTATTGTGATGGATTGATCGTGACATGGTCTGAGGCTTGACATGTCGATGCTTCGCGTCTCGGGTGAACATAAGCTCCGAGCCGCAAACCTCAGATCATGTTTCCGTCAATTCATCACAATAATTTATAATGTGTCCGAACGCGGAAATGTGCGCGTTTATTTGCGTGGTGGACCTCGGTAAGTTATGTCAGCTAGCTCATAAATAACGTGATTTTAGATTACATCAACACAAAGAGTTATTGCATCAAAATGAGTCATTAAAATACTTACAATAATATCGAAGTCAAAATATAGCAAATCTGTCAGAACCAGTCATGACTCCATTGAGAAGGCATCAACAAGAATTGTTTTGGTCTTCCGTTCCGATGGCAGTGATTGTACTGTTATCAATACTTATTATTTTTTACAGGAATCGGACGCGCCACTGTTATTCCGGCTGCAATATCGCGTCACTCCAGAGTGTCATTAACCGTACATATACACCGTACAATGACCGTACTGTTTTTATCCGTATCACACTTCGTTTATCCTTCTGCATAATTCGACTTGAAAACGAAACAATAAATTTACTTTCTCGAAACAACATTTTAATATTTTTGATTTTTTTTTTTTTATCAATGAAGGTAAACTATAGGAATTGAGAACTATTTGTTAAACTGGCGACGTTATTTATACAGACGAGTTAATGTTTGAGGAACGAAATCACCCGATTTGTGAAGTGTGAGGCGCGACCGGTAGGCCCGGAAAATGCCGAACCTAATTGACTTCTAATGGGAATTTCTGGTGAGCAGCTGGGCGGCTGTAAAGCTTAGTGGGATAAGTGACAATGAGGATAATTTGTGTGGGACGTTGTGCAATTTCATCCTGGAAGATCAAAATCCGAGGAAGAAGAAGAACAAACCAAATCTCCACTTTTAAAAAAATAATACAGAATAGTATAACCCCAAGAACACTTTTTATCTTTTTCCCATCGATAACTCAAACAACTGGCAATAGTTAATAGAAACGTTTCAAGAAGGGGATTCCGAGAATCAATGTCAGATTGACGCTGGTATTTTCAAAGAAAATGTGTTAAAAGCGATTGTTTGTTGCAGGCATTCATTTCAATCGGCATCGTGTTTTCTTTGAGAATATCGGCAAACAGCTTGCATCGACTTCTTTTTACTGTGCACTCGAACATACGCTTGATGTACAACGAAGTCGCATGTTAAAGTCACATTTGTGGGTACCTATCTTACAGATGAAATAGCCAGTGCATACCAGGCATGTCAACCGGTACCGGTACCGACGGTGCCCTCATGCTCCAACCGGCACCGGTACTGAAGCTTTTGTCCCGCCTAACTGAACGAGGGTAAACGTGCTAATAATTCGTCCCCGATTTCCAATGTTCCCACTGGCGCACAGAACACATTGGAACTCAGGGGACGATTTGTGTATGGCACACTTACACGACATACTTCCAGCTTATTTGTAAATGAATATACCAAAACACTCTAAAGAGGCATGTTCTCTCTGCACCACCACCTCGAAAAGGCCTATCATTTTAACTTTCCAAACGTGGCATCAAAGACAATGGAAGCACCGTCATCGGTTACTTCAAAGAAATTATTCTGTGACGACATCAAAGTAATCAAAAAGCACGATTTTCGTGCTCTATGATTACTTTGATGTCGCCACAGAATAATTGGTATGATGCCATATTTGTCTTTGCGATCTTTGGGACTGGGTCGGTTTAAATACGAATTTCTCTCATCTCATTGTGATGTCACCTAATTGTTGACTTGTCTCGGTACCGATTTCGATGGGACAGGTTCTGTACCGTCCCGATACCGGTTATGTTGGTACCGGCGGTACTTTGACATGCCTGGTACATACGAATTGTTGCCTCCGTTATTAGAGACGACTCACAGCTCTTCTATCCCTATTATTGACGAACAGAAATATAATTTTATTTTTGTGTGCAAGGTCGATGGCGGAAGACCTTCTTATGCTTCTTTTGAGAAGTGTTTCACGAACTTCAGTACTCTTTGAGACAAACAATGTATAGTCTGACGCGTTGGCAATGGCAGACTTTACAGTTGTATGTCGCTACACGGGAACACTCAACACTTGTAGATTTATGGTACAATTTATTTATACCATGGTTACCTATTCTACAATATATGAAAGGCCTATGACATAACTTTTAGCTTTACACACCAACCGTGGTGAACACGCCAGCAATGGGATTTCAGTAGTTAAAATTTACACCTACAGTGGAGCTACATCCAAGCTGGCCTTTGGTGACGTCGACCTGAATACGAACTTGTCTAAATTTATCGCTCGTCGCCTCGCGAAGAGTGAAATGAAAGTGGTAATTATTTCTTACTTTTTTAAATGAATTTACCCCATAAGACACCCAACATTAACAAACATGCAATGTCCCATGCTAATAAAGCATCCATAACTCGAAATAGTATGTTATTGTGTTGATAAAACGAAAAAGGTCCCATTTAGTTTTCTATTTCTTTTCGGTGATAACATTGACAGAGGGAGTACCATCCACCGATGCTCATGTAAACAAAAACAGATTCGCACATTTGTACGTCTGCTGTTCAGTAAAATGGAGCAAAAATAATAGCGTCTCTTAACAATCTGATGATCATGATATAAATAAAATATACCCATAATAGCTTGTAGTGTACCAAATGTTTACCACTCGTGGTGAAGTGGTGTTAACCGCACACCAAAGGCTCGCGGTTAACACCACTTTACCACGACTGGTGGACATTTGGTACACTAAGCTACTATGGGTGTATTCTACAGTACGTGGGGAGTGGATTGTAACTAAATCACCCGCGGAGTGGAGTTATCACCCAAACTATAATTTTCAAATTGTGTACATATCGACAAAAAATACAAGCGATGTTTCAGCCAATGGACCTCCGTGTTTAACCCGTAGGTCCATTGGCTGAAACTTTGCTTGTGCATGTTATGCCTTGCAACAAATTTGCAATTATTGCTTGGGTGGAATCTCCACTCTGCGGGCGATTTAGTGATAATACACTCTCTTTGTACTGTATATGTAATGTCAATATCAGTATCCGTAAATTCGATGGCTCGAAAGAGACTAAAACATAAGACCTTTTGGAACAAAAGTCGAGGAATAATCTTACCATAAAGTCCATAAATAAGGCGGCACAAAAAGCTGAAAGTGCGAAAGGTGGGATTAACACACAATCACAAAATGGGAATTACCAGAGAATGTGATTTATGTACAAAAATAATAAATAGTTTGATAAAACATAACCTTTGAACTAAAGAGGGTACGGAGTGTCAAACATCAAATGCCAGGCACGTCGCCAGGATCCTCTAACAGGGGGTGCTCTAGACATTTCTTGGGGTGGGGGGGGGTCGGGGCGATCAAAGATAATATTTGAAATGCCGTTCTGTGAGGTTTCGTGGCCCTCTAGCCCTAACGTAGAATGCAGGTCATCACCCCCCCCCCCTCTCACGTCCCTGATGTGGCAGCGGGAGGAGGGGCTGCGACCAGACGGCCCTAGTTACGACTATCTCCCTCCCCCAGACCCCCGAGAATATTTTGCAAACTTTGTTCTAAGAGCAAATCTGTGGCATTTGAAGCCTGAATAGCCCCTATATTGGAGACTATTGTTGGGATCTATGTTGTGTGAAATTTGCATTGGGCCAATTTTTGTTTGGGGGAGGGGAGGCAGCCAACATTTTTGGAGGGCCAAGCTACGAGAGGTGTGTGTGTGGGGGGGGGGGGGACACACACACACACACCTCTCGTAGCTACGTCACTGTCAAATATTGCAGTGTAATGCCAACAGGGTGGGAATCTTTATTTCTGTCTACCAAATTATGGAATAGACACATTTTCTAACCACTGGTCAAGCTGTGTTCTTAAAAGGCGGTAGTTATGGGTATTGATGAGTGTGCCCCTTAGAATCTGTCACGGCGACATCTTTTTTGACAGGTTTCAAAGCATAGGCTGAAGTAAAAGCAATGAAAGGGTCAGGCTTCGAATCATCAACAAAAACACCAGTGCCAATGCTAATATTTTCAAGTCACATAAAAAGAACATTCATTGATTTAGGTTTGCAGCGGTATCTATGTGAACGAAAAAAGGATAAGAAGTGTTTCTTGTAAGAGCCCGGCGAATGATAAACGTTCTTGTTTCATCAGCTTCTGTACCTTGATGACATCTGAAGTATTTGGTTAACAATTAGTCTAAAGAATTAGGTCTTGACACAACACCTCGCACAAGAATCGCTATTCGAATTTGTTTTCCATTCTCTTCCTCGATGATATAGGCTTTGTTCCCCTCATTGAAACGATCTCACGAGCTCTTTCAGATAAGGGTGCTTAAGTTACATTTGAGAAACAAAGAATGACATGAAATTGAACCCCCTACACACGGAGGTCGAAATATAACAATTTCATAAATTTAAGCTCCGAATGTCACCCCTTAACCCTTTCAACACGATGTGCACACATGTTTACGTTAAGAAATAATTGGTAGTGGACGAGCAGACGATATAAAAAGCAAAACAATCTGAAGCGAAGCTCGGTAATAATTTAATCCAACAGCTCGACAGAGCTGTTGGATTAAATTATTACACAACCTCACAACAAACCAGGAAGTGAGCGCGATGGCTCAGTGGTATGCTGTTAGATCGAATCCGGGACAACCCGCGCTGTGTCCTTGGGCAAGGCACTTCGTCTCGGTTGCCTACATGGGGGCACGATGATGCCGTGTACTAAGGCGTACTGCTTGTCGATGGTGCACATGTCTTCAACCGCAGTAACCCTCCTTGAGTGGAGCTTAAACAGAATTAGAATGTTGAGGAGCTGACAGTTGGTCGTCGATGCTTGATGGATCTTTCCGGGTACTCCGTCTTCCCCACCCGTAAAACTATCACGGTCACGATTATCGATTGTGAATAAGTATGTGACCTTAAATACCAATAAATAAATAAATAAATAAATAAATAAATAAATAAATAAATAAATAAATAAATAAATAAATAAATAAATAACCAGGATGGTTTCGTTAATTTCGCCATTGATAGTATTGACTGAAATGATACCTTCCAGGGCGTCTGTGTTGAAAGGGTTAATTTTAACAAGGAACTATCAAACTGAGTATGTTTGGCAGAGCTGACTGAGCTCGGTCAAACACCATGAAGTTGGTTAATTGTCCTGTTGCATTATGAAAAAAATATTGTTGCTTCAGCTTTCTGTTTTTTTTTTACATCAGTGTTCATACAATTGGAGGGATAATTATTCAGGAACAAAATGGTTTGCGTATCGTCTGCTTGTCCAAACTTATGTTATACAACACGATGCTTTCTATTCATACCAGTGCGTTGCCATTCAAATACGTTCAATTTGGTATGACTCTCGAGTCAATCAAAACCATAAAAGAAACTAGTTCACCCCACACTGTTTGGCCACTTCCTTATGGAAGGAAGCAGCTTTGCGATGATTGGAGTTCCGCTAATATTGACACTTGAAGAAATATTAAGACTGAATTTGTATGAAAACAGACTATATCAACTAAATAGCAGTTTGTGTCATTCGCATTCGGCGAAGGGACAGATTATCGACAAAATCGTTTTTGGTGAGATTCTTGTCAAACAGAGAGGAGATTAAATCGATTCGAAATCTCCGTGTGAACCTCTAATTCAGATAACGTTTCATTTAGTTGGAGACATTTCCTGCTCTGGATATTTTCTTAATGGTTTGTATTTTAGTTATTTTTGTGAAGTAAACTGCAAGAACGGATACTGGTGTGTGAGTTTTCCTCCTTTCGAACTTTGAGGAAAGTATGTCATCATGAAAACCACAGCTCAAGATTTGAAATCTAAGTAAACATTTCTAATTGTTACCAGTTCGTCGCGTGAGTGCTAGAATGTTCTATGTCCCATAGGGGACATAGAACATTCTAGCATTCAGGCGGCGAGTTATCAAAAAACTACTAATTTATCAAATTTTCTACACGTACCATACCGCCAAAAATAGGTTACAGGATAGCTGTTAAAATTTACTTATCCTAGTTCTTGCTTTAATTGTAAACACAAATATCAACAGAAGTCACTTGCCCTGGCTCGACGAATTCCGTCGAGTGGCGATACCAGATTGGCCAGATCAAACACGCTGCTTGAAGCGTTTTGTTTAGTCTAGCCGATCTGGTGTCGACAGTGAGAGAGGATACAAGCCAAATTGAATAACAGTTTATGATTTATCCCTTTCAACCCGAGCGGCCGCTTTTCAGGCCAGGAACATGATACGTCATAGCGTCATTAGATAGGATGGCTGTTCAGAAAATGTGTGGGATAGACCGATCAATATTTTCAACGTGCAGCACCGAGGCTGCACGTTGAAAATATTGATTGGTCTACCCCAAGTAATGAATGTGGACTCTTCTAATTGCTGCCATTGAATTGGCATGGAAGATATCACCTTACTTCAAAGAGTTAAATGACCAAAGTTAACCAAACGCATGTCACAACTGCAGACTTGTGTGCTTCTGTGACTATTTATGAGGCATGGACGGAAATTCCAAAATTCACCAGTTTGCTCATGGAATCACTTGCTTTGACTTCCCCTCCCCAGTCAAGGCGACACCAACCACCGTGGTGATCGATTGCACAGTTTAAACATGCATAGGCTTTGTATAGTTAAATTGATGTTTGGATTATAAATTAAGGTCTAATCCCGGGGACGAGAATTTCCTGATTCTCGTTTTTGAAACTCAGTCACGATACCGGGAATTTTGCTGTTCTCGTTTGTGATTATTAATATTAGTCCAGATATCCGGAAAATGCATAGTGCTAAACCGGGAATCAAACGTTGCGTTCCTCAAACTGTGATTCCCGATTCTCCTAGGGCACTAGCGCTGACGTAATCTCAAAAACTATAATACGCAGTCATTGATACCATGGTCCATGAGACTCCCGGGTATCGTGATTGACTTTCCGAACCGAGAGGCGCAAAGCCGTGAAACTCCCGTTCCCGGAATAGACCCTATTATAAATATCACTCTTCAAACGAATTGTGGTCAGATGTATCGATCGAAATTCAGATTCCATTGTCATAAAATTTCATCACTTTAATGCCCAACATGAGAAGTTTGCTTCACAATTATTCCATTACGTTTCTCAGTCATCAAAGATACACACGAAGACATATCTATGACGTGAATTCGGTTGTAAATATTTTTTCATGGGTAATACAACGAGATTCCAGATTTCACCAGTGTTCTGACAAAAATAGCACGTTGTCCCTAAAACGAAGTCTCTCTACCACCCCGATTTATGTGTCATTCTAGTATGTTGTTGAGAACACCCATGCATACCCTACATAGCGAGAAGCGTTTTTTAATAGCAATTAGTTTGAGGTTATGGTCCAGCCGCCAGGGCACTGAACTTCAAAGTGGAGTCCAAAGTTTCTCGATGGGTTGTGTAAGAGTAGCATCTCCTGACTACGAACAAGTTTACTGGACGTCTAGACGCCATGAGCAATTTGGAATATCCATGTTTAAGTTAACATCGTCATTTGGCGGACTGCAATGTCTGACTGCGGCTAATAAACATTCCGGGCGCATACCAGCGGTTGCATCCGAGCCTATATATACTTTTAAGGGCATGTTTTGGTGTTTGGTGACTATATTTATCAGTGCCATTCATAGCTGATGTATCTGCTAACCTTGTTTGTTCATTGTAACACTCTAATGTGGCGTTGCAAGAGCCGAAAAACGTGCACGTCATTTTGGCGATATTACCTGTTCACCTGTTTGTACTACATAGCGTCTAGCCTGAGCAAGATCATTTTATTAACTTCAATACTTCATCCAGGGCCAGAGCAACATCGGATGGAACTCTTAAGAGCTGGAGTGGACTAAGTCTGAAGTTCCTTCTCGAAACCATATTTGATAGGATTTAAATTCGGAGGTCTCGGATGAAGAGCGTTCTTCCACACACATGTCTGAAGGTGAGTTCTTTTGGTATTTTCCACGAAGACTGCTGTGGTAGGAGGCAAATAAAGTTTTGGTGCATTAGTTGCATTGGGATTCCCGGGTTTCGAAAACCACGCATCAATACAGTACAGTCGCCGTGTACTGGTTGTAATCCACGCGTGGGCAGATATGTCCACGCATGCGTTTAGCAGATAACAAAAATCATCCTCAGCAAAATTCTAATTAATGAAGCACCGGGTTGTACCCGGTGCTTCATTAATTAAATTGTTGATGTTTATTTTTTTATTAGTGTTTGGAATCTAATCTTATTGCGTCCGTGGAACTATTGCCACCCGTGGAAAGTGACCAGTCCAAGGCGGCCGTAGTGTACATACATCAGTCATTGATGTGGTTACCTTGGAACCGTAGCAAAGAGAAATTAATTGAGTTGTTTGATCAAGTACATTTGACCACTCAGCGTCTTCCTCACCCAAATATTTCAACGAAGCTCCGCTTTGAATGACTTTTAGTATTCGACTCTTTCCTATCCCGAACAGGCTTCCAGTTGTGTCGCATCCCGAAATGGCATGAGCAGTGTGTGAATCTGGGATGATGACCCGATTAGCTCTGACAGTTTTCCGTATATTAATACACCTTCGTCCGTGAATAGGAGATTTCATAATCATCGGAACAACCAAATTCAGTGATGCAGCAACAAAATATGCAAGCAAAACTACACTCCTCTGTTTATCAGAAGTAACCTTAATGGTTTGATGTGCGATAATGATAATATTATCTGATTCTTCGTGCGTCATGGTCAGATCGAATTGTTTCTTCACTGATATTTTGCTCAATTCGACGGGGGTTTCGTTTTTTTTTCTCCAGTTATCACCAGTTTATGCTTCATTGTATTCAACTCAAACAACTTATCAATGACAAACTGTTCACATATTTTGTCTATTAACTGCGCTTGTTTGCAGCCACCATCAAAACTTGTTTTTTGGTAGGAGAATAGCTTTGACGGCTAGTTTAAACACTCTACAACTCTAAAAAAAAAACTTCTGTCAGCACCGGTTGTGGACCTGGTGCTGAAATCCACATATCTGTCTATGATCAAATAGACGTCACTCGACTGCAAGTGCTGATTTATATGATTTTTAAACTTTTCTACAAAGTTCATAACTGTCGCTTGATGCGTTTTGCCCGAAACTGGCCATTTTGGAATCCACAACAATGCACATCCATCTATCGAGACTGTTGTATCCCTCCTGCTAACCATTCTGTTAGACGAAACAACCATCGTCTTATTTTTTAAATCCGATTTTGATTTGGATATCCGCACCAGTCTCGTCAATGAGTGATGTAGGCAGTGGCGACAATTCGTAAGAGAGGAGTCCCTTAGCATCGAAGCTGCGAGAGCTTGATTGTAGTTCGATTACTCTAGAGTATGAGTTTCGTATCATAAATTTGAACATCACCTACCTTGACGGATTTTCTCTACACAGCAATGGTTAGGACCGACATTGGAATAAGGTCGTAGAATCCCCCCAGGAAGGTTCTGTGCGAACTTGATCATCAGTGCTGAACCTAACTCTAGGACCTTGACCACGCTTATAAAAATAGAACTTACCTTTCCGGTTACGATATTGACAATGGAGTGCTGTGACAGAACCATAGGATCTATATATCTCTCAAGCTTGGAGCGGATACCTTTGAGGTCAACAAGATCGGACGCAGTTCCCTCTTTGCCCTCCTCATTGAGTAAAATTTGAGATCTTTCTGTGTTCTTGTCCCCAAGCATCTTTGATATGCTATTTGGTAAGAATCCACAGGCATGAAAACTTACAGACCATAACTGAAGAGTTTCTGATTTGAGAGTAATGCCTATAACACCCGACTTACCGTGGCCATATCTCATAAATGTAGGCTCTATGAACATGTCTCTCCCTAACCCGTCCCAAACACCCTGATGTGTCTCATGACATGTTCATATCTCATGAAATGGGCCAAACGTTTCGCCCAAGATTCTCCATTTGGTGGAGGTAGTACAGACCATAACTCGCGTAATTCGTATGGCCGGATTTTTTCAAGTAAATGCCGATTATATATGAGCATTTCAGCGCCTAGTTTAACTATGCGAATAGAAACTGGTTACCCCTTTTCTGCGATGAATATCTCAAATTGCTCGTTGGTTTCAGACGTCTAGTAAACTTTCTTTCAGAATCAAAAGATGTCCCTACATCAGAAACAAAAATGACTCTTAGGTAGGGGCGTGGCTAGAGGTTTCCGGTCCCTCCCCTAGTTGGAAATTCACTAACGAGAAAACGTTTGAAAATAAATCCATGAAAGGGGGAATAAAATGATTCTAGTAACTGAAATTCCAACACATTTATGGTAGAATTATCAGGTTATTATTATTTGGTATTATTCTGGAAATTGAATATGTGCTAAACAAATGCCCAAGCTGAGAACTTTGAGCAATTCACACTGTCCAAACATTAAATCAGAGATCCTTTGCCGGAATGATCAATTTTCGATGTTTCATCATTTGTAACTGTGAATAAAGGAAATAACTCAGGATAACGATTGTACATGATGTGATTTTCTTGAAGTGCATTTCGAGGACTTTATTTTATTACAATAAGTAAACATACTCTGTAAAAACTAATACCGATTGACATCAGGTATTTTTATAAAGCTCGATATTACGTACACTGTAGTTGTAAATAGTACCAGTTGGAATTTGTGTCGATTTGAAACCGAGTTGAAATTTTGGGAAGTAAAGGAGACATCAGCATCACCAAAGAAGCCCTAAATTTATATTTATTTATTTATTGATGTTTAAGGTCACATATTTATGCACAATGGCTAATCATGACCGTGACAGTTTTACGGGTGGAGGAAGCCGGAGTACCCGGAGAGAACCACCGAGCAACGACGAGCAGCTGTCAGCTCCCCAACATCGTAACTCCGCACTGCAGCACAGGCAGGGTTAGATAGGTTGAAGACATGCGTACCATCGACGTGCAGTACGCCTTAGTACACGGCGTCATCGTGCCCCCACGCGGGCAATGGGGAAGAAGTGTCTTGCCCAAGGACACAACGCGGTTGCCGCAGGTGGGATTCGAACCGAGGACCTCTCGGCTTGCAGCCTGCACCTCTACCTACTGAGCCACCGCGCTCCCAAAGAAGCCCTAAAATCCAGATATATGGAATTACCAAGTACGCATGACTTTCACTCCGAAATTCCAACTATAGGACATTTTGGGAATGATTTGGGGGTGGGGGGGTGACCCCCATACACCCCATATCTGCTTTTACGTTGGACAGAAAGTATGCATTTGACGGCCGGACTATTAAGGGTTCAGTTAGATCCACCGGACTACCTATCTGTATAGGTATGCTATTTATTAGATATGAATTTCTTCCCAGAATTTCCCTTTATCAAAATCTGCCGATTTGGCTTCTAAGTCGACTGACATGGGGGCGATCTTGGCGGATATGAACGAAGCCAAAGTTGTCCACCTGATGCGTCACTGGATTCAACCAATCTGCTTGCATCAATATGTTCACAGTTATTCGTCGAACGCAATCAGGAAAATTGGCGTTACCATGCACGAAGGAGTGGTTTAAAGCAGAGTTTTTAGTTTGATGAGGAAGTAATCAGGGCAATAAGTAATGACTAGGTAAACAAACGGCATGGTGTCACCATTCGAAAATATTAAATAAAAACCACAGACCGCCAAACCAAAGGACACTTGAATCTTTTTATATTAATTTCGGGGTGAACGCCGTTACGAGAGAGTTGCACGAATTTCCCGTCGAAAAATTATGCGAATATATTGCAGAATTCATAATATGACGTCATCAGAATGTGTCAATGTTTATTTCGCTACAAATCTTTAACCCCTGTCTTGCCGGCGTTGGAAATTAATTTCGTGGTATATACCTGTGGTATATACAACACATTTGTGTGCTCTTCCCGATAAGCGAATCAGTTTTTTTTCTGAGATGGACAACAAAATTGTTCGCTATAGCTGCACGTGCCCCTGAACTACTTTTGATGACGACAGGTTGTTTTGGTGGGTGAGAAAAATTATTCCTAATGGGGGTGGTGTGAGATGGGGAAATCTCACTCTCGGGACAAGATATTTGTTGCACCCTCTCACACCCTCACCCATCAGTGATAATAATAATAATCTCACCCGAGGGCAAGATATTTGGGACCAAATATCTTATCCCGAGGGTGAGATTTCGCCATCTCACACCCGCCCCATCAGGGATAATTTTTCTCCCCCCCCCCCCTCCGAACAGTCTGACGTCATCAAACGTAATTCAGGTGCACGCGCAGCTATATAGAACAATTTGTTGTCCATTTGTGAAAAAATAAACCTGATTTGATGAGAGGAATATTATTATTATTTTATCTGAACGTGCCCAAACCCACGGCGTGCCCAGAGTGGGAACACGTTCAGTGTGTCTACTGACGCAAGGAAGTCTGGTGGCTCCTCAGTGATAAGGGCATGGGACTTCAAACCGAAAGGTCCACGGTCCTATGCAATCACGGGTAACTGCGTTGTGTCCTTTGGAAAAATACCTCACCCAGAATGCCCACGTGTCGGCATGGTGGCGTTATGTAATGAGATGTACTGCACGTCGATGGAGCACTTACCTTTTACCAATGCTAACCCTGTCTGTGCGAGGTTTTTACGTTGGCGAGCCCAACAGTTGCTCGCCGTTGCTTGGTGGTTCTCCCTGGGTACTCCGGATACCCCCCATCCATACAACTATCCGACACAAGGTGCCTCTGGCTGTCTAAAGTGACATTAAACTCAAATAAATAAATAAATCAAGTGGTTCAAAGCGGAAATCAATTCGTCCCGTCCCTTCCTAACAACTCACTTCGCTTGGTACTGTAACTCGAACCTTTTCACCGGCCAAAACATTTTACTAGTTTTCAATTTTCCGTTTTTCCATTTAATTATTTTTTTTTGTTTTCCACTAACCTGATGTCTCTTAACTAATTTTCTGGATGAAAAGTCATCTTTCACTGTTCTATGGTAATTGGGACAGTTTAATTCCATCCACGTTTTTTCTCATCTATTTCCATACGTTCACAAATGATATTCAGTGCAAACAAAATTAGAGTGGTTTCACTGCAACTATCCTTAATTGAGATTCATGTTAATAAACCAATAACACTCCCTAGTTTATCATACAAATATGTTTCGTACTGGGATGTTTTTCCCCGAGATTTCAACACTGTGAGAAGTTTTTTTTTTTCTGGTACGACATGCGGCTTATATTTTATTTTCATTATCTCGTCACATACTATGAACTATACTGAAACATTACAACCCGTTCGTTATACACCTGCTGAACCCAGCTCGGGTTGGGGTGACTGATTAGGCTGACACATGAGGTCATATCACTAGTGATTAACCGATAATGGTTTGCGACCGTCATCTACGTGTTGATTAGACGAGCGTACAATCGGCCGATTGTGAGTGCCGGTGTCAGATAGTAACAACCAAAAAGGAGTAGTATGCTCGAGAATGAATAGAATAGGGTTAACTTTACAGTACAGTCAGGTTGGTTGGTTTGTTGATATCAAGAGCATGCCATGTATTAAAATAAAAATAGGACATCGCCGGAAAGAAGTTAAACAGCGCAGCGTCTTTGATCAATGATCAAAGACGCCATGCTGTTATCCCTTTACCGAAACAGGAAAAGCAGACGACACCAACAAACAAAATTATTGAATAACTAAATATTTTCATTTTGGTCTAAAAAAACATGGCTTACGACCCATCATTGGAACGAGCTCATCGAGCTCGTTCCAATGAGGGGTCATAAGCTATGTTTTTGAGACAAAATTAAAAAAATAATAAAAATTGAATGGTGATTTTTGTAAATAAGGCTGGCCGGTTTTGGCCGTTACGTTGGGTAAAGAGTTAACTTGTTTCTGCGGATGTCGCATTTCATAGGATCATCACATGACACGTGGTACCTGTGTCTTGAGCAGCTATCAAGGGGAAGATCAGACCAATCTTGACTCCTGCCTATCATTGTGGCAATTTATTAAACTTGATACTGCTTGTATGAAATCGTGAATCAAACATAAATACGGACATTTTTTATCAAATTGTGCTCCAAGTAACCATCGGCACGAATCAATCTTCAAACACTAATACCGATGGTCAGGCGATGGCTTAAAGTCGGCCGATGCCAGATCCAATTGCCAAATATCGGTTAATCACTACATAATAATAATAATAATAATAATAATAATAATAATAATAATAATAATAATAATAATAATAATAATAATAACACTTTGGACGGCCGCTGATTTGTCGCGGTTCTCGTATGAGAAGGCCTTGGTTACCCCTGTTCTACCAACTGCCTCCCTATCCCCACGCTTCTGCTCTCCTCCCAATACTCGGAGACGAACTGCCTGATGACATCCCTTGCCCCATTCTTCCCAATCTCCCCGATTAGCATATTACCCCTCTCCTTTGAGTCGCCCCCTAACCACATGTCCTTTATTCTCCCATCCCACTTCCCCATTATACTCCCCGTGAATCTTGTTCTTTCAGACTGGTATTGTGGGCATTCTAGAAGAAAGTGTTCCGGGGTCTACATATCACTCTAAAGTGACTCTAAATACTGCCATACGAAAACAGTACGGACGCCATGGGCGGGTCACTTTCGAAAGGCTGGCACTAAAACATTCGATTGGCATCCCAAAATACAGCATTTGCAGTGTTCACGTTGTCGAGTGCTAATTTAGCCAATCGCACTAAATATTATGATTTAGCATCAACAAATCTTCATTTACTTCTACTTCTTTTATTAATAAAGTGTTACGAATAGTGTGCGGATACACTTCCAACGTTAATGTCAGTGAGAGGTAATGAGGCAATATTTTTTATTACACATCCATTACCCCTTTGAACCCATGAGACTGATTTTGCGGTCCAAGGCATGATTTCGTCCCATTCGTGTCTATAAGGGGTCTATATGCGGGGCATTGATGATAAAATAATAATAATTGGAATGGCGAGTCATATTTCGATAGAGCCTACGGCTCTATCGAAATATGACTACGCCATTCCAACTCGTTATGTAAAACACCCACCGATTCAAACACACATCGCGTTCTGTCTATTTCTCTAATAAAACATCGAAGGTTATCAGTTATCCAAAAGGCAGCATTTAATTATAGTGACTGGCGATGGATGACCTGAAGTATTTATCAAATTAAATACTACCTTTTGTAATGACTCGCTCCCGCATAGCCCAGTGGATTAACAGCAATTAGTCGATAAATCTATCACTGTCTGAGTGCAACATCAGGTATACGCAAATACAATCAACCTGACCATCAATTGAATAAGTGCCATTCATATGTAACTGAGATGACGGACTTTTTCGCCTAATGATGAGTTCGTCGGAACTTCCAATTTCTATCAGATACCTTTCGTGCCCAATTGCCCGTTCACATGTGAAATAATTGTCAGTTTATTTTTTTAAAATTCGATCAAATTATTTGGATCTGATAGCGAAGTAACCCCCCCCCCCCCCCTCCCATTAGCAATTTGGCACCAATTCTCCTTGTTTGGTACCAAAATATCCAGAATGGATAAAAATGTGGCACCAGATAGTTTCGGGCCTGCGTTAGCACTGAACATTTGGCAACAAAATGTGGCACCAGAAATATACTTTTCATAGGTTTAGTTTAAACATATTTTGTTTGTCAAAATAAACAAAAAGGATTGGACAACAAGTGCGGAACACTTAAGACAAGTCCTTTCCCTTGTATCCGATTAACAGGTAAATGCAGACTTTGTTCAATATATACACATCAGAATAAACAATACGCTATTCAAGATTGCAATGGTGTTTTGGTGGTAGATATTCAGAGAAAGAAAAAAATAAAGAAGAAAAGAGGGGAAGTGATACCATGGTCTCGTGAAAACAACATCAAACTGTCTCCAGCCAACTCACCAGGCAGCAACGCTCCAGGAGAACCCCATCACCACAAGGTGCATGCAATGTTTTGTCATCACATACAAAGTAGGTTAAATGCGTCTAACGACATATCGTCATGTGAGAATCTCAAGGTTCTATCTTCCACTGGAAGACAGAACCTTATGGTTCTCACGTGTCGATATGTTGTGGGGATATACTCGCAAGTAATCTCTAACCCCAACCATTCATTGTCTTACATGCTGGTAATTAAGACAAGTTTGCGGACGGTTCAGATAAAAACAAATGGCTTTTAAATGTTTATTTAGTAATATATAGAGTCAATTTCAACATGTGTAGCCCTTCCATAAACACAACACAGGATAGTAAAGTTTCTCCAATCGTTGTTAACTCTTTCTCTAACACGAAAGGCAGACGACACTTGCAAATACAATTCTTGAATAACTATTTTGTTTCCATTTTCTGTATCAAAACACAGCTTGTGGACCCTCTTTGGAACGTGTTCAACGAGCTCACATGTCTCAGGTGCTTTAGGGTTGATTATTTCACAGGCGACACTAGCGTGATAGAATTTACGATTGTTATTTATTTATTGGTGTTTAAGGTCACATACTTATGCACAATGGCTAATCATGACCGTGACAGTTTTACGGGTGGATGAAGCTGGAATATCCGGAGAGAACCACCGAGCATCGACGAGCAGCTGCCAGCTCCCCAACATCGTAACTCCCTACTGCATCACAGGCAGGGTTAGATTGGTTGAAGACATGAGCACCATCGACGTGCAGTACGCCTTAGTACACGTCGTCATCGTGCCCCCCCCCCCCCCCCCCCCCCATGAGGACAATCGGGGTTAAGTGCCTTGCCCAAGGACACAACGCGTGAGTCCGAATCGATCGCTCACACGGCGCGATAACTTCCGTGATCTGAGGAGAACCGGTTACCGCAACGCCACCGCGCCCCCTCACGAGTGTTAAGTAATATAGCCTTCTACTATATTATTTAGAGCGAATAGACAGTGAATAAATAATGGACACGAACTTTTGAAAAGTTAATAAAAACCTTTTCTTTATTTATTTATTATATTATTTTTAGGTTTTTATTATTTTTATTTAATGCTCAGGCATCAATTCACGCTGAAAAATTAAGTCATATTCCCCTGTCGGTCGGCAAAACGAAATATCAAAATGATATTTAGAAATCGATATTTCATCGTAGGTTCGGATGACGAATCACATGCACTTTAAACGAGTCAGCACATCAGTAATGAATTCCAGAGTCCCAAATACAAACGAATTCGAATAATTGATAGTGACAGTGACTAAATCAATTCATTAAATCAACGGTTTCAAAGTTTGACTTTCTCATTCACCTTCCAGCGAAAAGCCGAAATCACTTTCAAATTTCTTCAGTTCAACTTCACACGTCTTCAGTGCATTGAGTTCAAAAAAAATAAAATGACGTGTCTTGTTATTGAAAATAAGAAAGTGGTGTTTTTTGTTATTGTTCTATTTCTTCGAAACACATTGCGATTATTTCAATTCGCCAGCCTTGGTAAATCGTAAAGTTAGGGGAGAAATAAGACGGGACTACTTTTTGTGCGGATATTCACACATTCCAATGGTTGGAGTTTGGTTGTTGTAATTTTTGTATGGACGCCGGTTCGGCACATAAATTTTGCGCCTTAATGGCAAATAAAGGCCACAAATTGGAGAGTTTGTAGTCGTAGAGCATTAAATAAAAAGAAAATTCACGAAGATCCTCATATTTCGTGAAGATCCTCATATTTCTTTGTAGCCACTCACGAGATATTTTCGGTATTCATCAAATTTTTGTGAATATCCTCTATATATTTTTATTATTTGTGTGTGTGTATGGGGGGGGGGGGGGGGGGTGCAACTAAAATACTTAAAATATCCAGGCAATACTAAATTAAAATATCGTACTTTGAATGCAAGATGGCGCCTTCTGCAATGCTAAAGCATTGCAGGTGGCGCCTTGTTGCACTCAAACGACGATACAACGTTAATTTATTCTTAGTTGCAATCTGATTCTATTTGGTCCTAAAATCTTTCATTTGTCACAAAAAAAAAACATATTTGGTACTGAACGCAAAATCCACGTGGGACCTAAACTTTCAGACCAACGTGAACATCGATAATATCTGGACGAGTTAAGGGCTGAATAAATATAATTGTGCATGTCACATATTCTGTAATTTCTTATTTCCCGACAAACAGTAACAGAACGGTTGAAGACCTTGTGTAAACGCTGAGATATAATGTTTGATACACACGATGTCAGATTTTATAAATCCAGATTATCTGCATTGACATTGCAGCAGTTATTATTTTATATTTATTATTTTTTTTATGACATTGATAGATAACGATAATTTTTAAAACATTTTTCCATGAAAATCACATTTTTTAGCTCAACTTCATAACGTTATGTATGAGCTATTGGGATGGATTGCGATCACCATCCGTCCGTACGTCTGTCTGTCCGTCCGTCCGTCCGTCCGTACGTCTGTCCGCGCTATAATACGGGAGTTACGAGGGTTTTTTTCGTCCGGACAGGCATTATGAGCTTACCGAAATATTATGAGCCTCTTTGATATATTATGAGCTTAATTACTAAGATATGAGATTTATGAGGCAAATTGTGAATTTTCGGGGTATATATTAAGGTTTGGGCCACTTCAGTGTTGGGGTTAGCGTTAGTTTCTACCAAATATTACGTTGGGTGATGTAACCATATCTATACCCCCCCCCCCCCACCGAAATTTTTCCAAAAAAAAAACCCGACGTTTTAACCGTTGTCCGAACGAATTAAAATAATCAATTTTTTCGAAAAAGATTAAGCCCACAACTCCCATTTGTAAGAACGGCCGTCCGTCCGTACGTCCGTATGTTCCTTTGTGCGCCCACATTTCCTCTAGCGCACCCTACAGGCCGCAGTCCTCGCCCGATCAGTTCCAAATGTCATATGTGGCCTTGGGGAAATATCTAGAGGAGAGCTATCGATTTTTTTCGATTTTTGTTGAAAAACATGGCTGTCAAAGATTTGGCATATAAATGAGTCAACAATTCTACTGGTACACCCTACAGGCCACATCTCTAAACCGATCTTTTTCAAATGTCCGACGTGTGATGTCTAAGTGGGAGCTATCGAATTTTTCTGAAATTCGTTAAAAAACATGGCAACCAGCAGCCATTTTGGTTTTGCCGCATAACTTGTTAAAATTGTCCACAATTCCTTTGGCACACTCTACAGGCTGAATTTCTAACCTGATCAGTTCCAAATTTCATATGTGGCTTTCGTGCAATGTCTAGATGGGAGCTATTGAATTTTTCCGAATATCGTTGAAAAACATGTCTGCCAGCGGCGATCTTATATTTGGCATATAAATTGTCAATAATTCCATTAGCACACCCTACAGGCCACATCTCTCATCCGATCTTTCTCAAATTCCATATGTATCTTTGGTGTGCTCACTAAATGGGAGCTATCGTATTGTTCTGAACTGCGTTGGAAAACATGACCGCTTGCAGCCAGGGCTCCAAATAAGCGGTGTCGCGTCGCTTCTTGCTATGCAAAACTTGCAAAAAGCTACACAATGTTCAATTATGTATAGCATTTTGCGATACAAGATAATCAACTGCAGCCTATTAGGCTGCAGTTGATTATCTTGTATCGCGAAATGTAAATGAAAATTTGCAAACAAATTTGAAAACTAGTTCATTGATGCATAAAATGTCCATTAAAAATAACTTCAAGCCCATCAAATTAAAAATCCCAACTTCCATTTTGAGCACTCTATTAAACAACCAAGAGGCCAATTGAAAATATCCAAGTCCATGAAGCCCTTAAAGGCAGTTCAGTTAAAAAAAAAACATAGTAAATGTTTCATGTGTTGCAGATCATTTGTAAATGCCCAGAAATGGAGGGAAACTATTCTATCTACTTAGAAGAATTCAATACAAAACAGCATAACTTTAGAATACAAAAATAGCTATGCAATTTTTACAAAATTCTGTTCATTTTTTGGAAATGTGTAGTAGCATTTTGCTACGCAAAGAAAAACAGTTATTTTGAGCGCTGCTTGCAGCCATATTGTATTTGGCATATAGATTGTCAACGATTCCATTAGTACACCTTACAGGTCCCATCTTTCGTCCAATCTTTTTTTCAGATTTCATATGTAGCTTTGGTGTGATGTTTTTTTTTCTGTAGAATTTTTTTGATTAAATGAGTTGGAATTACTGGAACTATCAATAAGTTTCGTCTCCTCTTGAACAAGTTGAGCTGCAGCGACATTGTCACTTTCATCTTGCTACCATTTATTTGGTATTTACAGTACGTGGAGAGTGGATTGTAACTAAATCAGCCGCGGATTGGAGATAGCCCCCAAGCTATAACTTTCAAATTTTGTACACATCGACAAAAAACACAAGCAATGTTTCAGCCAATGGACCTCCGGGTTTAACCCGGAGGTCCACTGGCTGAAACTTTGCTTGTGTAAGTTATGCTTTGCAACAAATTTTCAATTATTGCTTGGGTGGAATCTCCACTCTACGAGTGATTTAGTGATAATACACTCTCCACGTACTGTAAGAGAGATATTTACCGATTTAGAGTATAATAATGATAGTGTTTATGCTTGGAACTATTTGAACGAGTTGTGATGAAATTCCAATTTCGTACATTCTATTTACTTTTTCACAATTTTCACCCCAAAATTACACTTTTTCTTGTGGTCAGTAATTGGGATTTCAAGTGTAATATTGTAATGGTTTGTTTGATCTAAGTACCACATAAATGATTGTTGTTTGAACTCTTTTAATGAGTACTGAGCAAATTCCAATTTTCGCTGATTTTATTGAATTTTTCAATGTTTTCACCCATAAATAACCATTTTTCCGTGATGGGATTAATGGGTATTTTTCATATGTTATTTTGCATACTAATTCCTGCCCCAAAACAATACAAACATTTGTATAGCAGTTTCTTGGCGGTTGGGGAATAATTTGACTATTTTTATTTTCTCGCGAAGAAATAAGTCATCAAAATTATGATTTCCTGTTGTAGGGATTCTTTGGGATTTTTGTATGTTGTTATTTAGGCATATATTAGTATGCTTAGTTTAAAAGTACAATCTTTTGTACAGCATTCCTTGTGGGTTAAGTATCAGATTGAAGCGGTTATATGATAAATATAATATGACGTTTGTGTTTCTTGAATGTGATATTTATGAAACTCGTCGAATTTTCCGTTTAGTCTCGACAAAGGCTTGGCAAAACGGCAAATTGTAGGTTCGTTTAAAAAAAGATTCATATTGCAGAAACACTCATTTCATATCCTTTATTTATCTATATAATCGCGCGCCACTGGCGTAAGCGTGTGTGATCCGGTCGCAATCTGATGAAGAACTGTAGAATATAGGTTTTTAAAAACACATATTCTTCCGCTCCCCTGAAATTCTTGTACGAAACAAACCAATAAATTCACAGAACGACACGCGCGTGCGAATGGATTAATCGATATGGCACAAGTGCCATATCGATTAACCCATTCAAACTCGCGCGTCGTTCTGTGTTTATTACACCCCTTCATGTCTTTAAAAACAATTTTTAGGACACTCAGCAATTCATTTGACAACTATCAACAAGTTAATTCACAATAGGTTCAGTTTCGGGGATCAATCGTCTGCTAATGTTTATAAACACATGCGATAATGGGTGAATTCCCTTGGGCATATTTATAAATAGGCCAAACATGTGATGTACGTATGTTTGTACCGTTGTAGTGCATGCATATTTGGGCTAGTTCTATTTAATTTGTTATCATTATACAGCTAAAAACAATTGGTTTGAACTCTCTCTTCTAAATTTTAAAAGTAATTCTATACAGAAAGATGTTTTTATTTAGACTATTGCCTTTGAGATAGCTTATTAGAACGCAATCGCTTTGCACGGCTTCAGTTATTGTAGGTCAAACGGAGACTCCAAATAGGCGGGGTTATATTAAGTTTTCACAGATGACATGACCGTCCATAAATAGTCCATCAACGATTTCCGTCCGGTAATCATGCCTGAACTGGACTTTATGGGATACAATATAGCACAATCTGGACAATAATGGTTAGAACGGATTTTCATTTTCCGCTTGGCGTAGTGTTGATGCAGATGGGGATTTCATAGAACAGACGTGTAATAATGTATCGAATCACATAATTATACCAACGAGTGTTAAAGTTTGTGGCCTGAGACGATATGCACACCTAGATAGCTAAATTTCCCCTTTATTTTACCAACAAAGAGCGAACGCGAAGAAAGACGGAAAGAACGCACAGGCATCATCTAAAAAGCGCAATTTTTCCGGCGTCAGACATAGCCTGTGGCAGCTGACACAAACACCCATTGTTAGCAAGAAACTCGAGGAACATTGCATTGCTCCGCGAAAAGGCAACTCAAAAGAATTATTGATACAATTTCACGCTCAAGGCCGACGAATAAAGAAGCAGAACTTTTCTCAGATTGATTTTGCTAATTATCAGTTCTAGCACAACATGAAGGTATGGCTTCTCTCTGAACTATCAACAGGAGGATCGAGTGTTCAGTACACACACTTGCATCTGATCGAACAAATACGTCAATCGAATGACTGTGTTCAAATCAACGAAGGACACCTGCTGGTCAGCAGCGGTGCATTTGATGAAATGGCTTATTTTTATCATAATCTCCATGTTACCCTTGCAGTCAAGTGCGGTATTGTCTTTTTTGTTCCTTTAGTTCACACCCACTGACCTTTTGAGTTTTTTTTTAAACTTTTTTTAGTATATATCTTTTCCTCCATTATATATTTTTTCAGTCGCCTGTTAATTATCTATTTTTAATTTAGTGTTCCATCTCGGTTGAGTGGCGTGTTGCACACAGGAGGCGATATGATGGTTTCGCGTAATCTGATAAATAAATAATCAATAGTCTTTCTTCCCAGTTTGCAAATTCGCCACCTGGATATCTCTAACCTGAACCATGTCGTAGAGCAAGGACAAATAATATCTCCGTTAGGACCAATATCCAAATTGGAACATAAAATTACCGAATTAGTGACAGAATGTCTCATTTTAGACTCCGCTAACCCTCTACATACTAATGTCGAATATCAACATTTCAAGCTGTATACATTCCCCATAAAGCAACCAGGAAAATAAACAATTCAGTCTTGTTTGACAGAGCTCTGTCGAACAAGATTGAATTGGTTCAATTCTAAGTTGTATTCTTGGGAAAAAAATTGGCTTGAAATTTTACTTTGACATCAGTATGCAAAGGGTTAAATTACCTGTTGTCTTTGTTTGACAGCAAAGCTCAAATAAGATACCTCACAGTATGTCGTAGAAAAAATGTATTATTACTTAACCCTTTACTCAATGTAACGAGCAGCTGTATTTACAAAAACTGTCATTCAATTTTCAGTATTTTTTTCATTTTTTGCCTAAAAACTTAGCTTATCACCCCTCATTGGAACGAGCTCGTCGAGCTCGTTCCAATGAGGGGTCATAAGCTATGTTTTTGACGCAAAAATGAAAAATATTAGTTATTCAATAATTTTGTTTCCAAGTGTCGTCTGCTTTTCATGTTTGGTGAAGGGTTAATCGATCCATCTCGAGTAACGCGTCAAACGAGTGGCTGACTTGGAGTTCAAATTATTTACTGGAAGCGCGCTATATCATATTTGGAAACCCGAACTGGACATTAATAATAGTTTGTTACAATTTTTTTTTGAATTCAGCAATATTATCTCTATTAAACTGCAAACAAGGAAATCTATGCGATCGAATAATATATTTGCTGCAAGGTGAATATGAATCACATGTCAAGAATAACAAAAAAAATCACCCAAGCGCTCTGGGCACCAGCCAAAATTTCTAAGGAATCCGACGAAGTTTTCGGCTGTTTGTTTACCCACCTTTCATTGAGTTTTAGTGCAATCTGCTTTTGATTTAATGTGAAATCTCGTTGTCCCCAAAATATACATGTATTATTTCGTGGTTCGGTTATACATATTCCATTCGATAAATATTTAATTCACCTTGAAAATATGAAGAAAATAACGCAAAGTGACAAAATGAATATTTCCAAAATAAATTAATACAGCTGTATACTTGCAGGGAAAGGCGTAACGAGATTGACTGTTTTCCTAATTTTAATTTATCTGTTAGCTATCGTGATATCCTGGGCCAAATCAATCTCGTGCGATAATATTTAACCCATTCAGACATATGTGTGGTTCTGTGTATGTCACATTTTCGGCCATATTTGACGAGTCAATAAAGGAGAATGCCACGTATTCGCCTCTTTAGCTGACAGACTACGTGACGAGATTCCATAGGGACCACTTGTCCAGTTCCCCCACAGTAATACAGTTCGATTAGTTTATACATAAACACAGTAAAACAGTTCGGATGTTTTTTTGCTGGGTATTGCAGCAGAAATCGGAACCTTTGCAAAAAAAAAAAAAAAAAGCGTCCAGTTCATACCATAAATCTTTTTGGTCAAGTCATTCATCATGAAGGAAAAAAAAACTAGACCAGGTATGTCAAAGTACCGCCGGTACCAACATAACCGGTACCGGGACGATACAGAGCCTGTCCCGTCGAAATCGTTACCGGTACCGGGACAAGTCAACAGTGGGGTGACATCACAATGAGATGGGAGAAATTCGCATTTAAACCGACCCAGTCCCCAAGATCGCGAAGATAAACATGGCATCGTACCAATTATTCTACGGCGACACCAAAGTAATCATAAAGCACGAAAATCGTGCTTTGTGATTACTTTGATGTCGCCACAGATTAATTTCCTTGTAGTAGCCGATGACGGTGCTTTCATTGTCATTGATGCCACGTTTGGAAAGTTAAAATGATTGTCATTATCGAGGTGGTGGTGCAGACATGCAGAACATGCCCCTTTAGGGTGGTTTGATATGTTTATTCACAAATAAGACGAAAGTGTCGTGTAAGTGTGCCATACACAATTCGTCCCTGAGTTCCAATGTGTTCTATGTGCCAGTGGGCACATAGAACACATTGGAACTCAGGGGACGAATTATTAACACGTTTACCCTCGTTCAGTTAGGAATTTACCCATAAAATAATTTTGCCCCGGTACCGGCGAGACAAAAGCTTCAGTACCGGTGCCGGTTGGAGCATGGGGGAACCGGCGGTACCGGTTGGCATGCCTGAACTGGACTTTATGGGATACAATATAGCACAATCTGGACAATAATGGTTAGAACGGATTTTTTTTTTCATAATAGGAAGAGACAGATTTTTCTATTAACATCTTTTTTTTAATTCCTTCGTGTTCTTTGTCCATTTATAACTCATTTTATAGTTGCGGGGAGGGACAAAGTGCACATTATCAAGGGTTTTAATTCTAGTTGTATCTCTGTGAATGGGACCTGTCTGATCTGTATGCACTTAGATTTGATCATTTGCTATTGAGAAAGAAAGTTAGGAAAAGAATCTGATCAGTCCCACTGTGGCATCAAAAAGAAAAAAATGAATTATGCAATTTGTATAATCCTTTTATCTTGCATTGATTTATTATTTAATATTCACCTCGCCTGTGTCTGTAGTTTATAAAGACTGTTTTACGGAACCTATAAAGCAATTACGTAAATGAAGTGACTTTGTTATGATGTGAAATATAACGTTCTCAGAACTTGGTGAGGGAGAACCCTCTTACATTTATTGAAGGTGATTTTGGAATGTTCAACTTTGATGCAAATTTGAGATATACGTGTTTCGTAAGTTATATTTTCATCAATATTTATATCCCTCCCCAACAACAACAAAAAAAATAATCATAAGGATTTGCCATCATTCTCTCCACTACCAACTTTATTGACAACTCTATTGTTTATACGAACATGGGAGAGTACGCGGTTCCTGTATCTGAAATTTGGGTTCAATAAGATGTGTTCTATTCTCTTGGAGTTCGGACACTTAGCGGCGCATCTGTCGCATATATTATGAAGATGTTTCTTGAAATTTGAGACTACGTAGCTTCTCTCCACTCCAAACATATATACTGTGATATCACATGGAAACGATAATATCTTAACTTTTAATGTACTTGAATTGCTACTGTCACTTATATCGGAAATAAGACGGGACTCTGTATTGAGCCATGCGTTACATCTGATACCATAATATTGTAGTTTTGTGATTTGGATTTCGTGGCTTATTGGACCAAAAACTTTAGAGATAGGTAACGAAAAACGCCAAAGTGGTGTCTTTACTCTTTTTGTTTTATTTTCTTCGGTTACCTACTCATATTATTTCGCTATTTAATTGTATGTTTTGGGCAGTAAACGAATAAATAATGGAATTCAGTTGAATCTTCGGAGTTTGTATCCCGTGCTGACCCATTCGGTAATGTATATGTGTGACAAATGTGTGGAAATTATCAAACTGCGTTGTCAAATTTCGAAAACTTTAGTTTTCATTCGCGAGTTGTGCGATTCTAGAATACACAATTCCGTTTGGGGGA
Source organism: Pictodentalium vernedei (assembly GCA_031216915.1). NCBI lineage: Eukaryota > Metazoa > Mollusca > Scaphopoda > Dentaliida > Dentaliidae > Pictodentalium > Pictodentalium vernedei. The sequence goes on along the minus strand of CM062288.1, from coordinate 80,057,865 downwards.
AATGTTTTGTTTATCCTTGCCGACCGATTCAAAAGCTGTCTTCTGCTCATATCAATAATCCAAGTTAGCCGTGTTTTGGAAGAAGAAAATGTTTTTTACAAACTACATGGTATTTTTTTCTATATAACGCTGGTTGGTAGGGCTGCTACCTTGGTAATAGATTAACAAATCGGACAGATGTTTTTCTTGATGGGTGTTCGATATAAAATAAGGGCACTATATGGGCTTAGTCAACGACAAGCCATGCACTATTCCTTAAAAATTATATTCATCGCCCCACCGATAGACTGCAATTAGTTATCCAATTTCCATCCGGTTGGGGACAACTGCCTGGTTAAAGGAGCTGTTTATGGCATCTGCCATTGGTAGGAAAACGAGATTATTTTATGCAAGATTGTGAATTATCGCAAATTATCTAAAAGAATGATGAATATCCCTCAGTAGGTTCCTAAATGACGTCACGCTACGCCACATCACGTCACATTGAAGGAAAAATCAACTAATATTTGTTATTGTTTTGAAACGTACGAATCTGGGGTCAAACTGGGCTGAATATACTGCAATAATATGTCTCGTAGTATATAATAAAAAAGAAAATATATTTTAATAAGTATCTGGAATTATCTCACGAGAGTGGACCTGAATGTGTAATAATATTTTCAGGTCCACACGATGCTTTTTTCAGTAGCTTCCCACATGACGCTACGCTTCGGCGCATCATATCGCATTGAACGTCACATTGAAGGAACGACCAGCAGTTTTTTGTTATTGTCTTGAAACTGTTTGCAGTCGAATTGGGCTGAATATTGCGCAGTAAAACCACGTAAGTGTTTCTTCAAATTTGGAATGATATGGTAGTCACTTTGACTACGTAAGTGTTTCTTCAAATTTGGAAAGAGATTGTAGTCACTTGGTAACTATCATCTCTTTCCAAATTGGAAGAAACACTTACGTGTTTAAAGATTTCAAGATGATGAGGAAATTACTGCTGCTGTGGAGGCTTGGCTACAGGACCAAGATATGGACTTCTACAGACGCGGCATCAACGACTGGCAGACCAGGTGGAACAAGTGTATTGAATTACAAAAGGTCTATGTTGAAAAATAAATATGTTCTGTACCGATATTCCAGCTTTATTTATGTTAGGCTCAAAACTTTTTGTCATCCCCTCGTACTGCAGAGGCACAGCTTATTTTTCATAGAAATAATTTGTTTTGACCTATCTAGTATGGTATTTGACAATTCCGTATAAAAAAATCCAAAATGATCCGGTGTATCAGAGATAATTATTCCGAATTTGGAGCGGTTTATGAGATTTGAAAAACATGATCTATGAGCGTTGCGAAATGATCTGTCAATATTAACCCTTTACCTAACGTAACGGCAAAACCGGCCAGCGCTATTCTCAAAAATCGCTAATTAATTTTCATTATTTTTTTCATTTTTTGTCTCAAAAACATAGGTTATGACCCCTCGTTGGAACGAGCTCGTCGAGCTCGTTCCAACGAGGGGTCATAACCTATGTTTTTGAGACAAAAAATGAAAAAAAATAGTTATTCAAGAATTATTTTTGCAAGTGTCGTCTGCTTTTCAGGTTAGGTAAAGGGTTAAAGTCGCCTATAAGTAAATATATTTTCTTTTACTTCCTGCTTATACATGTATCATGTATCAGTTATACATTGATTTTTTGTTCAGAAGACGTCTATATTCGCTTTGGAGTATTCAGTGTATAAATTCCCTCAGTTATTCTCAATGAATTTCAATGAATTTTTATGTTTCAATTCAATAAATATTGACTTGAAAAATATCTGAAATGCTGATTAATGGCAATTGGTGATACAATATTGCTTGGCACAACGAGAATAAAATGCAATGTCAGAAAATTAAAATAACGATTTGAATCTCGGGAATTCAAAGGTGACCTTTGCGCGGTGGCTCAGTAGGTAGAGGTGCAGGCTGCAAGCCGAGAGGTCCTCGGTTCGACTCCCACCTGCGGCAACCGCGTTGTGTCCTTGGGCAAGACACTTTATCTCCATTGCCCGCGTGGGGGGCACGATGACGCCGTGTACTGAGGCGTACTGCACGTCGATCGTGCGCATGTCTTCAACCAATCTAACCCTGCCTTTGCTGTAGTGCGGAGTTACGATGTTGGGGAGCTGGCAGCTGCTCGTCGTTGCTCGGTGGTTCTCTCCGGGTACTCCGGCGTCCTCCATCCGTAAAACTGTCACGGTCATGATAAGCCATTGTGCATAAATATGTGACCTTAAACATAAATAAATAAATAAATAATAAGGTGACCTTGTGGAATTTTGTTTTATAATCTAGGACTAAATATGGATGTTTTTAAGTTTCAATAGTGTTCTTCTTTTTTTTATTAGGGTTTAACGACACATTAACAGCCAGAGTCATATCATGTCGGTGACAGTTTTACAGGTGGAGGAAGTCGGAGTACCCGGAGAGAACCACCGAGCAACGACGAGCAGCTGTCAGCTCTCCAACATCGTAACTCTGAACTCTGCATCACGGCACAGGCAGGGTTAGATTGGTTGAAGACATGCGCACCATCGACGTGCAGTACGCGTTAGTACTCAGCGTTATCGTGCCCCCATATAGGCAATCGAGGTTAAGTGCCTTGCCCAAGGTCACAACGCGGGAGCACGAATCCAATAGTGTTCACTTCTGATCAGTGTGGTGATCTCTTAACCTATATATATTCAGTAGCGCCACTTTTTCGCCGATTCAATTCGATTCAAAACCATCTCGATTATTCGAAAAACATTCAAATCCCGGAGAGTTTTGCATTCATACATTTTCTTTTTGTAGACTTCCAGCAGTTGTTTGGCCTATCCAGTCTATCCAGATAACAGAAATGTAATCGGAAAATTTCTAAAAATATCATACACAGGTTTGATGGAGGTCGCATTACGTCACGTTTGCAAAATATATCGTTCTTTGAGTGGAACAAGGCGCCATCTGCAATGCTAAAGCATTGCAGATGGCACCTTGTTCAACTCAAGGGACGATACATGGCTTTTCTTCGTCCTCTTCAGTGTTATCTAATCAGCTTTCACTGAATCTATGGTCCGTCGCAGATAACTGTTGGGTGTGTTGCCACCACAAGAAGACTAAGGACATAAAATGTCCAACCTCCTTTTGGAGTGATATATTCATAGCGATAGTTTCGGGTAATTTGGACGCCAAAGCACCAGGAACCCGTTCTATGCAGTTCTAATTAAGGAAAGTACGTTGCACATAGGAGCTACGCGTCGGAAGTGACCACACGGGATACCTTTAGATAACCAAATGAATAAATTGTTCAACCTTCCAGAAACAAGTGACACGTCTACCTACTTGTATTTGCCGTTCGGTGGTACAAATGTAAGAAGTAGGGGCTGGTCCGCGTCGGCCGCGCCTGTTCGTAGTATCATAACAATAACATGGGAAGTAGATTCGATTCGGTTTCGAACCTTTTGCTTGGACGATTCGAGCGAAAAATCGTGATTCGCTGGGCTCTAGTATTGAATTACACGTTGAGCGCCTTTCTGAACGGACGTTCAAAGCGTAGCGATGGCCAACGCCGAACGAGTTGTTGGAAGAGAGGGTTCCGACCCTCTTATAGTAGTATGGGGTGGCTGGGGGGGGGGGGGGGGGGGGTCTGTGTGTTCACTTCCGCGAAAAGTTTGGAATTTTTGTACTTACAACTCTTCATAAGAAGTGGCCATTGCTATCTATGGAGTACTGTGAGTTACACATAGCGAAAATGGGTTACATGCCGCCAGCACGACCTCTGAGTTGTCGCCGTGTTGAATATCCATGAAGATCAAGCCACTCCGGGTCTTGAAATTGTAGAGGAACGGCGTATCCCACCCAGACAAAAGCAGGAAAACGGCGTTTCCCCGCGTCCCACAGGAAAGCATTTCTTCTTAGGTAATATCAACAGAAAAAAACCGGTAGGCTGAAATAAGAAGTAGAAGTAACTGCAGGATAGCCACTAGATAATCGTTTCCCCTGTCAATAACCCCGACCCTTAATATCATTTCTTGGGAAGCTATCGGAGAAAGCCTATCAACAAACGATGGCAAGCGTTGGAATTATCAACAGAAGACATTTGGGATTAAAGTTTTCTTGGAGTTATCCTGTAAATAATTTCCAATGGGGGCCCGCAAGAGTCGTGGCAGGTGCGGAGCGAAGTGTTTATAGGGCCCAAGTTGCGATATATACTGATTGGGAACCGTTGGAAGCAAGGCGTTAAAACATAAACACATCCTATTTCACGTCTATAACATACTCCTGCATATATTTACAGCTACATTCGCACCCAACCCCCCACGCATCACGCCACACGCCACACGCCCCACGCCCCATTGCAAAAATGGGACGACCACTTAAGATATTCTCACGATTTATCTTTACCGAAGAGAAAATCATCATAACAGTAAATCGTTGGTACGAGCTCTAGTCAGATATCCGAAACTATACAAGAGTTGCCCTTAAGCGTCCATTTAACCCTTTACCCAACGTAACCACCAAAACCGGCCAGCGCTATTCTCAAAAATCTACAATTAATTTTCATTATATTTGCATTTTTTGTCTCAAAAACATAGGTTATGATCCCTCTTTGGAACGCGCTCGTCGACGATCTCGTTCCAATGAGGGGTAATAACCAATGTTTTTTAGACAAAAAATGAGTTATTTAAGAATTGTGTTTGCAAATGTCGTCTGCTTTTCATGTTAGGTAAAGGGTTACACATAATCTGAAAACCACTGAAATATTTTAATCACAGCGACAATCGTAAATGTCAGATAATCCATTTTATTATACGCTAAAGGATAGATTATCGAAGAAATTGCGGAAAGGTTGAAATCGTATCCTCCATTGTTAAGAAATAGAAATTTTCACTTTCACTGTATCAATCAAAATGGCGGCTTTCAAAGCATCACTTCGAGGTGAATACGAGGCAAATTATCACTGGAAATGATCAATTTGTTCTAAAAACGTATAATGAAAAGTAAATCTAGTGTTTGTGAGTGGATACCGATCATTTCCAGCAATAATTCAACACGTATTCACCTTGAATTGATGCACGAAACCCACTAGTCCAAAAATGGCCTGAAAGACCGTAATATATGTTTTTGGTTTGGTACTTATATTACGGACTCACAGGCCATGTTTGGACTAGAAACCCGCCAACTGAATCAGATCGCAAGAGGCTATCTGTTCCGAGTATCGATCAAATCACTTCCGCGTATCAGTGAGTCAATGAGTTGTTTACTTTCACGCATCAATTCAAGGTTGAAACGAGTGGAATTATCAGATTCTTATAAAAAGCGTATAATGAAAAGAAAAAATCTCTATGTCAACCAAGACGAAGCTGCATTCACCTCCGGGATGACCTCTGTCTGATTCGCTCCTCTGCCAGTGGTGGAACCTTTGGAACCTGTGAAAGCTATTTATGCTATTGTCCTGTTTACAATGCAATTCGTTTTAGTACCCTGAGCACTCTTGACATTCCAGGAGACAATGATACTCTATTGTTTGGCTCCACATTATTTTATAAACGTACAAATATTACGATATTTTTAAAAGTTAAAGATTTTATAATTAAAAGCAATAAATGTTAGTTGTCACACTTAACATTCCTTGTGTAATGGTGTCCCGTAATCTTTCATATCGGCAATATCCATCCGGTCAGCGCTGATCACAGAAAAACGTACACCGCTCAAACTTTATTATCACAACAAATCTGGTCTGCTGTGCACAACCTGTGGCCATTCAATGAAACGAGCTTCCCATGCGCGTACCACTGTGAGGCCATGAGCAATGTGGCTACGTCAAAACTATCATCTTCATAATTTATGCATTTATGCATTGCAAGAAGAATTCTGTGAAACTAATCTGCATCATCTGGACGCCTGCTGAACATCTTTCTTTCCTCTCTTCCTCTACTTTCTTCCTCTTTCTTCTTAATCAGTAAATAAAAATAGTTCAATGTATCTCATAGGGAATTTTAAACGCAGCATCGACCTTCATTTTTAAGAGTGTATTGTAGGGATAAAGTGCCTTGCCCAAGGACACAAGGCGGGTCTTCCTGGACGGGGATCGAACTCGGGACCTCTAGCATAGAAGTCCAACAGTCAACCACTGAGCCATCGCGCTCCCCAGGTTCACAAAGTAAACTTCTAATGTATGTTAACACGCCACTGGATTTGTAGTGCGATCTCAGCTTTTTCTATTGGTCTTTTCACTTAGGGTCTTATTGGGGACGTGATAGTCGTTACGTATTCCCTGTTGCTTATTCGACATTCGTTATCAACCGATACAATCGGTTGATAACGAATGTCGAATAAGGAACAGGGAAGAAGTAAAGGTTGTCACGTCCGTGTCTTGTATGTGTTTTAAGCTTATCCCATTTTACAAGGATTGACGAGCAAGTTATACAAATTATATTAACCCTCTGCACTCTGGTGTCAAAATATTAAAACTTCAACATGCAATTATTTCCCATAATGCAACTAGGAAATACACGAATTCAATCTTGTTTGACAGAGCTCCATGAGCTCTGTCAAACAAGATCGAACTGGTTAAATTCCTAGTTGCCTCATTGGAAAAATTAGCAGACTGAAATTTTGAAATTTTGACATCAGTGTGCAGAGGGTTAAAGCCTCTCTTTGGCCCAATGGCGCATGTATGTGGAAGGTCGTGCAACAGCAACTTCGTGGTATCGCTCTTCTTCTCGAATCCTATGCAGGGTTCTTCGGTCTTGTTCATAATAGTCAGAGACAAGTTGGATTTACAAACAAGGAATGTGGCGGTATTTGTTAAAAATCACCGAAGAGACATAAACTGGGTGCTTCATATACGTTATTATTACCACCATGCAGGTTTCTGGGATGGATACTGAAGTCGAGACCTCGTCTCTGTGCATACATACAGTACGTGGAGAGTGTATGATCACTAAATCACCCACATAGTGGAGATTCCACCCAAGCAATAATTGCAAATTTGTTGCAAAGCATAACAAGCACAAGCAAAGTTTCAGTCAATGGACCTCCGGGTTAAACCCGGAGGTCCATTGACTGAAACATTGCTTGTATTTTTAGTCGATATATACAAAATTTGTAAGTTATAGTTTGGGTGATAACTCCATTCCGTGGGTGATTTAGTTACAATCCACTCTCCCCGTACTGTAGGACGAGTCGATATATTACGCTGTGGCGAGATCGAGACTTCAATACACCATATCGGAAATCCACTTGGCGGTAATAACCAATTTACTTGACAATATTCCTCCCTTTACTGATTTGTTCATATTTATTCTGAGAATCATTCAGCGTCTTTGAATTGATTTTTTATGAATTAATGAAGATGCTGACTTCATGATATTGCGTTCTTGCGCTGTGATGACGAAATCCCAATTCCTTGTTCTTCTTGTAAGTTCATAGCGGTGTTTCAACTCTGGATTTCTTTGTTTTATTTTCATGCTGAACGCATTGTTGGCCTTTGTAAAAATATCATCATAACAAAAAATGATCTTATCGAATTTACTTCGTAGAGCTGTTGATTTAATTATCATTTAATTACTGTTATCAAAAACGTTGGCCTCGACATGTGTGATAACTAGATGCCAATTAAGTGCGGGTAAAAAAAGTTCTCTTTCTGAATCGAATGATCGCACGTGCGGTTGGTACCCTCAATACAGATAAGTATTTTGTCCAGACGTTTTTACTTGTATTGGGAGAAACGTTCTTGTTGTAAAATAAAACTATACAATCATAACTGGGAAACGAATCTCATGAAACCAGTGTACTGCTTAGTGTATCTATGCATGCCTGTTATTCGTTTAAAATAAAAATGTATTTCTGCAGAGCTGTTTAGTTGTCTTCCAAGGTACGCCTGTTTTTTTCTTAACACGACTATTGCTGTTGAACTGAGCACCAGTAAACACCATTGTAAAAAGGAAGTGCAAGCACAGATAGATTCCCGTGCTTATTTTCTGAGACAAAACCATGATCCTTTCCACCGTCCTTCCCCATTCTAGAAATCTATTCACATGTCTACCTTTGGTATGTTTATCGTTGGGGCGGAGACAGAATCATATTCTTCTGGTTACTTTTTTGTCATTCGCCTTGTGTTCGGTACTTAATTAACCCTTTACCTAACATGAAAAGCACACGACAATTGCCAACAAAATTCTTGAATAACTATTTTTTTTCATTTTTTTCCCCAAAACATATGTCATGACCCCTAATTGGAACGAGCTCGACGAGCTCGTTCCAAAGAGGGGTCATAACTTATGTTTTTGAGACAAAAAATGAAAAAATAATGAAAATTAATTGGCCATTTTGTTAACAGCGCTGGCCGATTTCAGCCGTTACATTGGGTGATGGGTTAACAATGTGAACAAGCCTGTTTGTTGTCGGGGGAAAGGTACAGAGGTGTCGTGAAGATGCTAATTTGGGGGCTGGGGATGTATCTGTATCTGTATGGTTACGTCACATAATCCATTGTGGTCTTTCTTGTGACGGAAGAGGAAGCGTCCTAAAGATGGTTGTAGGTGGTAACTGGACAGCGCGGATTTGAAAGCTTCCGGTGTGGTTTTATGGACTACGCTGTCCTCCAGGTGGTTCCTGTCAACAGTTGTTAGCACGAAAAAGGAGTGTCTATACTGTTGTGACTTAAATGTTGGAATTACCACTGCTTTGTCGTTATTTCGAACTGATGCTCTTTCAATGTTCTTTGAAATGCAATCATCACATGTTTTTAGCTCTAATATGTCGTTTTTGTTTTTGTTGTGTTAAGTATGCATCCGGTTTTCTTGCCGGTATCCGCCTCTCAGCCACTTTGTAGAAGAAGATGGGGCGATTTAATTGCCTCCGCGGCTGTAGTGTTGGTAGTTCCAGGCTCTTTGGAATTTTTGTCATGCATCCTTCATCTCTTGAATGGTAGTCTTTTGTGATAAATCTTGCGCCTCTTCTTTGTGTTCATTCTAGTTTGGATTTTTCTTCTTTTGTGTACATATCCCAGATGGTGGCTCCGTATTTCATGGTCGAACGAGCGAGAAAAATGTAGGCTGTTTTTCGACATTCTCTAGGACAATGCTGAAGGTTTCTGCGGAGGAACCCTAGGATGGAATTGGCTTTTTTGCTGATCTTGTTTATATGCTCTCACCATTTAAGGTCTTCTGATATTTGCAGTCCTAGATATGGGTTTGATGGTACTTGTTCCAGAATGTGGCCATTTAATGAGTAGAAGTGATGGCTTTTCTTTTTGAGGCTTAGGATGTAGCATTTCGTGGCGTTTAATCGCATACCTCAATTTGTTGCCCAAGTTTCCAGACATTCTAGGTATTTTTGAAGGATGGAATGGTCGCTTTCGGTGTTGATTGTGCGATATAGCAGACAGTCGACTGCAAACAGATGATTTTACTGAGTTAGGTAGGTCGTTTATGTGGCATAGGAAAAACAACGCTCCCAGGACTGTCCCTTGTGGTACTCCTGTATCCACTTCTTCTTCGTCTGACAGTTCCCCTTCCAGAACTACTCTAATTTTTCTTTCTGTTAGGAATGTTTTGAGCCATGTTAGCAGGGGGCCTCTGATGTCATATTGCTCTAGTTAGTGGAGGAGTCTATCATGCGGAACTGTGTCGAATGCTCTGGAGAAGTCGAGGATGGCAATGTCCACTTATTTTCCTTGAACAAAGGATTGTAGCATATCTTGAGTGGTGACCGCTAGTTGTGTTTCACAACTAGTGTGAAACACAACTAGTGCTGAACCTGATTAGCCCTGACTGTAATTACTAGTGTACACTGAATAATAATCCAACTGCATCACCAAGGCATGCCTTCAACAACGAAGTCATGCCTTGGTGATGCCGTTGAAATATTAGTCAATTACAATTAAATACCTCAAGATGTCTTTGAAATTGTTAGTGAATAAACGAATACATAAAATGTGCATCTAGTAGTCGTGGCGCAACCTCTTATTTAACCCTTTCCCTGCCACGCCCACTTCAGCCATATATGGAGCCTCCAGTGGAGGACCTCTATGTACGCCTTTATGCAAGGAAGTTTAATAAAAAAATATGACATACATGAAACTCTATCATCTGATTAATTGTTGGAAAGGGCTCTCTGTGCCCTTTCCAACACTTAATCAAATGATAGGTTTGATCTGCGCGTACCAGAACGTTCATATAGCCATCATAAAATATGTGGCAATATCATATCGCTTTCGGCAGCGAAGGTGTTAAGTAGCACATTCCGATACTCTAAATTGGTCACGTTGGACCACTAACACGCCAAATCGGGTACTAGACCTCCCTCTGTATGACCAACTGCATGTGTGTCCAATTATAAAATCTAATATTTTAAAAAGTACACAATTACTAGCAATAGAGAATCGATCTCTTGGACTCAAATCCTTACGACCATGCACCGAATCGAAACATTATGGCGGTCATACCACCACCCCACGTCCATTAACGACTCCCCTAAAAAAGACAGATAAATCCTTGCTCCGCACATCTTCTACTGTTATGGAAGTAGATCGTGTAATCCAACATCCTCCTCTCCATTAGATGCATGCACAATATCATCAGCTGAAAAAGCCGCTACATAAATTAATAACAACAGCGACTCCGTCATTGCTAAGTCCTTTACGTCTCGAGATTCGTGCATTCAATTTTGATTTGCTCGAGATGATGAAGATAAAGTTAATATAGCGTCTCCGTGGTGCTATGCGAGTCTAAAATATTTAGGCTCGATTCAAATCTCGAATCGAATCAGGCAGAAGATTTCGAATCCATTTAAATCTCGAATCGAATCTCAATGCTCTTCAAATTGTAAATATTGCGCCTGCTTACAGCCACAAATATTGCCAGTCTCCACTTAAGTATTGCATACAATGGCGATTCGTACATCTAGGCTGACCAATCAGAAGAATGGAATATTTCAGAACGTAATGAAAGTAGTACCGGAAGCGGAACCATTTTGAACTCTTTTTCTATCATCAGGTCTCCTGTAAAAGAGACCTGGGGTCAATACTATAAAACGTTTACAATTGTATTTTCTGGAATTGTATTTTCTATTTACGACTTTAAATGGGTTAAAATGAACCATCAGCATTTTCAATTTGCCAGTTGGAAAATTGCCATATCTTTTAAAATGCTACTGATTCATTTTAGTCAGTTATATTAATACGTAGAAAATACAATTCAAGAAAACACAAATGGAAATGTTTTATAGTATTGTCTCCTGGTGGTTTAAAAAGGTTCAAGTAGACAGGTGACTGCGTTTTGAGACCACCTCAACGATTTGACTCAAGTCGAATGTAATCGAATCGTCGGGGTGATTCGGAATAGAATCGAATTTCTAAACTTCGCAGGGAACAGCGCCTCCGATGATTTCTGTATTCACGAATAATGTACTTTGTAAAACATGATAACACAGCATCTGTTACACCAGCTGTGTAACATCGATGCAATTTATTTAGACTGGTTAATTATTTCAGCATGGAACTTTAGAAATATTTATTTGGCTTAATCTTGTTTGTCTTTCGCTTCCAAGAACAATTGCTGTTGCAGAAAATTAACTGTGGTTGTTCTATGAATTTTTTATGATCCACCTTATTGTGACATTTCGTTTGGAACAAATTGTCGTCCATTTAATCGAAGAATCCCTGGTATCTTCACAGTTGGATACAAGCTTGATGAAGAGAACTGTTCGGTTTACGTGAACAGGCATAATTATTATGTTTTGCAGTTGATTGTAAAAATGTATTTTACACAATATCTTTTCAGCCTTTAAATATCTGCATTTTTGTTAACTCTTATACATCTGCAATATGACCCAGCGAATCGAGAAACATTATTATTTATTATTACCACTTTTGCGGCATTCCTAGCACATTAACGGTGTTTTACCGGGAGTTGAAGCCTCGTAATGCTCAACAAATACAAGTCATGTGACTTGTTGGGCCGTTTTTGACTATAACAGCCCAACACGTCAATAACAGCCCGACACGTCTAAATATAGACAATGACGTCACATCTCTCAGCCGATCAACAATATTTTCCCAGATTTCCATCTGGATCGAAATTCAATTCGGAGTTTTAATTTGTAAACACAATTAACACATTTGTTACAAGTGTTTCCCTTTGTGTCACGGATAGATAATGTATCAAATATAGGGAGCGATACACACAAAGTAAGTGATGACATCTTTGATGAATAAACTCTTTGCCTAAAGTTCGCATTTCGAAGATATATTTCATCATCTCACTTTCCAAATTTCGCCGTAGACTGATCAGACGATAGTCATGTTACCCGGTTTGTTTGTCAACAAATCAAACGATAGTGTCGCTGTTTTTTTAATTCTAAAAACGTCAAAACTTCATTTATTTATCTCATTCCTCATATAATTTAATCGTAGTGTACCCGATGTACGAAAGTGGCAATAATATAAATAACATGACTTTGTCGGGCATTACAATGTATCAACGCCTAAACAGAAATGGTTAACAGCGCTTGAGCTTATTAGCGGCCCTCGACTTCGTCGCGGGCCGCTAATAAACTCTTGAGCTGTTAACCATTTTTGTTGAGCCGTTAATACACTGTAACGCCCTTCAAAATCATGTTATTGTTATATTATTGATGAACGGCATTTTGTTTTGTTTTTGTGGAGGGGGGGGGGGGGGGCGCCGTTAACACAATTTCACCGCGAGTGGTGAACATTTGGTACACCAAGCTACTTTGGGTATATTTTATTTATACCATGGTCGTCAGATTATTAAGAGTCGCTATTATTCTTTCTTGATTTTACTGAACAGCAGCCGTACAGAAGTGCGAATCTGTTTTTGTTCACATGAGCATCGGTGGGCTTTGTCAATTTTATCGCCGAAACGAAATGAAAAAAGAAACGGGTCCTTTTTCGTTTTAATAACACAATAACATACTATTTCGAGTTATGGATGTTTTATTAACATGATTCAACGCATGTTTGCTAGTTTTGTGGTATCTTATAAGGTAAACATATTTAAAAACGTAATAATAACTGCAGGTTTCATTTCATTCTACACGAGGCGACGAGTGATACATTTAGACAAGTTTGCATTCGAGACGAGGTCACCAAAAGTCAACTTGGATGCAGTTCCTCTGTGGGTGTAAATTTTAACTATTGAAATCCCATTGTCGGCGTGTTCACCACGGTTGGTGTGTATTGTGTAAAGCTAAAATTTATGTGATAGGCTTTGTATATTTCGTAGAATAGGTAATCATGGTATAAATGCATTTTTCTCATATTAGATGTGCTATTTTCAATGCAAATTGTGTTTACCTTTTGTTCATTTTTTTTGTATTTTTGTGTGAACGTAATTTTATTATTAATTAAATATGTAATTTTTTACTGTGTAACATGTGTTCAGTTTTATTTGGAAATTTAGTCAAATAATCAACCTATCTCTTTTATAATCACGAACGTGAAGTGAACTATAAGTTTATAAACTTTGATCAAGCCGACAGATAACTATTAACAGTTCTCCAAAGTACTCCTGTATTTTCATTTCATTCCCACCTTGGACTCCGAGGTGTGAACATCCACTGCTCAGATGGAATTACTAACTGAAATACAAAAAAAAAAAACGCTGGTAGACCTGATGGCTACCTTTGCCACAACATGGAGCGTCCAAATGCGCAAAGGCAAAATACACATATCAGTTGGTTTTGACAGAACACCAGAACCTGAGTCCTTTGAGAAGTGTAGCATCTTTCTGTGGGGATCCCTCCCCCCGTATGGCCACCCGCCAATTGACTCAGAATTGCTGGCACTGATTTAACCACCGCAACACGCACAGTGAGTAGGTAGGTCATGAAGAGAAGAAAGGGAAAGGGGGACTGTCCGCCAGACGATGTGATGCCCCAGACTGACGGAGTTCCAGGAGAAGCAGAAGGAAGAGAAGGAGGCAAGGGAGGACGATGAAAGTTAAACACCTGTCACCTCTGACCGACCCTTGTCAAGCCCAGCAACCCCCCCCCCCCCCACCCTCGCAGGAGAAGAGCCCAGATGACAATGGGTTGCCAGGAGACAAATCCAACGCCATCCCATCGAACTCTTTATCTGATGAGAAGATGAAAGAGGGACACTTTTCTGTGGTGCGAGAATTTGTAACGGGACAATGATCCAGTAAATCAGAGAGAATTATTCCGAATTTGGAGTGCTTTATGAGATCAGAAAAACATGATACATGAGCGTCGCGAATTGACTTGTCAATATTAATGTCGTCCATAATTAAAGATATTTTCTTTTACTTGTTGCTTATATTAGTTATAAAATTGATTTTTGATGAGAAGCCTCCAGTCGCCTTTGGAGTCGTATTCGGTCAATAAATCACACCAGTTATTCTCAGTGGATTTGCATATTCCAATTCAACAAATATTGAATTACGGGGCCAAAACTAAGATTTATTTATTTTTTTTTTTTTTTGGAGGGGGGGGGGGGGGGGGGGGGGGAGTCGGATCCCGACAGCTCAGTCATGTCGACCAACAATTTGGAACATGCCTAGGTGCCTTTTTCAGACTCTTATAAGGTACAAATATACCTTCCCTTAATAAATGCTTACATGGCAGGGAATTTATTTTTTATGACAGTGCTGTTAATTACCCATCAGCTAGGCATAGGTGGTGTTTTCAACAGCTCAATGTCATAAAAAAACATTTGGTATTAGTTACTCGTTCCATCATTGTGGAATTCTACCGATGTGCTGAGTCGAGCATTTATTGCACGCTAAAATCAGGTGAGTTAGAAATCAACCCAAGTCAACTGGATTGAGTGAATATGAACCCAGTTGGGTTCATATTCACTCAACCTAGTTGATTTGGGTTGATTTTTTATCCAACTGATTTTATAATGTGTGAATGTTTTTTTCTGTCAAGCAAGAGATTTTGCCCAACTGAGTGCACCAATACGTGAGAATATTTTCGTCAGGCAAGGACGTCAGCGCAACTTCGTGTTTCATAATTTCTTGCCCAACATTCTTCCCGACGAACCCTGTTATCGGGAGATTTTGTGGAGGGATGTCGCCACGCTTCCGCAGAAGTTACGCCCCCGCTGACTTGAGTAGTATCTAGAATGATGATTAAGGAAAATTGGTGATAAAACTTGCGTTGCACGACGAGAAAAAAAGCAATGTAAGAAAATTATATTTAAGATTTAAATCTCAGGCATTCACAGCTAACGGGTGGAATTTTTTGTACTCTGGCGTCAAGTTTGGATGTTGTTGAGTTGCCATTGGGTTCAATTCTAATTTGTGTGGCGACCTATATTCAACAGAGCCAAGCGAGATTCCACTGGCTCTCGAATAGTTTCACCGCTTCGTTTCGATTCAAACCCATCTCAATTTTTGGAAAAACGTACAAATCTCGGAGAGTTTGGAATTCATATATTTCTTTATTGTGGACTGTCAGAAGATGACAACCCATCCTGCAGTGTTCCGAGGAACGGCATGGACCTATCCCACCTATTTAGATAACATACATTTAATCGGAAAAGCTTTAAAAATGACATATGAAGCGATAACGGAGAATGCTAAAGCATCGTTGATGACACTTTGTCCACGTCAAGGGACGATACATGGATTTTCTTCATTGTTGTATATAATAAAACAGGTTTACTGTTTAAATGGTTCACTTTGTACATCTGTCGTCGTTTAGTCAATAGCTCCGCACATTTTCCAGTCAGTTCTCACTGGAATCTATAGTCTCGTTTCAGATAACTGCGGGGTGTGTTGTCACCACTAGAAAAAATGCCCAAACTCTTTTTACAGTGATACTTTCACAACGATAGCTACGAGTAATTTGAACGTCTGTGCGTCTGGACCCCGCCCTATCCAATTCTAAATAAGGAAAGTACGTTACACATCGAGTTTATGCACCGGTCCATACCAAAATAGCCACAATAGATACATTTTCATCCTCATATGAATAAATTGTTTAACCTTTCAGGAATAAGTGATAGGTCCATCTACTTGTACTTGGGGTTTGTTGGTACAAATCGTCCCCTGAGGTCCAATGTGTTCTATGTGCCTACTGGCACAGAGAACACATTGGAACTCAGGGGACAAAATGGTCCAACCAGAACGCATAATGGTTCTTATACACATGGGAGATAGACTGCACTGTTAAGATGGACATAGTATCATTACAACTGGGAACTCGATTCGATTCGAGATTCGATTCTGATTTGAACCTTTTGTCTAGTTTGGCCGAGATCCGATTCGAGCGACAAATCGTGATTCGCTGTCTCTCAATTTTCAATTTTACCCTGATGGTTGGCTACACGAATGGTTCATGAATCATTAACATTATCTGTTATCAATCTATCGCTATATTGTCCTACGAGTCTCAAATTTAGAGTCAGTTCCTTTAAACATATTTTGTTTGCAAAACTGGAGCAAACAATCATAACAGGGCACGTGCTCAATACTTACAAAACCTATTTTCCCTAAATTATACTTGAACACAAGTTACAAACAACAAAATACAAAATAAAGTGTTAACATAAACAAACTTACAAAAGGACATACAAATCGGAAGTACTGAAACATTGTGAGTAGAAAAGAAGAGAGAGAGAGAGAGAGAGAGAGAGAGAGGGGGGGGGAGAGGAGAGAGAGAGAGAGAGAGAATCCTCAGTCATCGCTCGCAAGTTCTCTGGATTTTGCTTGCTTCTAAAGATTTTATGTCCTAAATTTATAGACCGACGCTTCATGTTTTATCCTTTATTCAGAGTACGCTCAGCCAGGGTGAATCAAAATTTTCAAGTAATTTTTTTTGTGTCACTTATATGCTTCTGTACTGCAGGGAAAAGTATCCGATTATCTTTGTCGGTTAGTGACACACCATCATACAGAAGTTAATCAGTACAGGTTATATTGTACGGGTGGAGGCTGTGAAATAGTGTATCTCGAACCTCGTGATAATGGGGACATATTCGATGTTGTTTCCCCAACTGCAGGCCCCCGAGTCGACGAGAAAGTTTGCAAGTTTATCCGCGTTCAAATCACTAGAGCCGTTTCTTATACAGTGAATGATATTGAGGATTCTCTTACCAATGCTGAAATATTTCGAGGTTTTGCACTTGAGCGAGATATATTTTTTTTTAAATTGTATTAATGAAGAAGCATTTTTAATTGGGTCGTCCATGGAATTCCAAGCCGTGATGCACGAACGGAAGAATGGTCGCTTCATTAGTTCAGGTTGTAGCCTATACTGTTGGACATTCGAAGAGTTACGTTAATTATATTATGAGTTTTCGCCAGAGGGAGGAGGACGAACTCCTGCTAAACAGACTGGAACTAGCCTATTGACAATCTTATAGAAAAGAGTCATCTTGTGTATAAATCGTCTCTCCTATGGGGATTGCCAGCCCAACTCCGGGAGGAGGCGATATCAAGGACAGATCTTGTCAATCCTGTAATTACACGGACAACGTCGAAGTGTATTTCTCACCCCACTGCATGTGTAACATACGTCTGTCCAGAGTGAGATAGCAGGGAGAGACAGATGTATCCCACCCCACCCACGTGACGTTATACATTTGTAACGTTATTATGACGTTATGCATATCGTATCAGTTTCTTGCTACCAACTAATTCATATTGACGTCATCGGAATGCAGCGTGATCAAAGTTTGATGCTCTAAAACTCTTTAAACCCCAAGATGCCACCGTTCCTAATTGATTTCGTGGTATATACTTTTGGTATATACATAACTTTTGCATGCTCTTTCCGATGGTGTCATTAGTTTTTCAAAACAACGAATACCAAATGAGTTGATTATATCAGCACGTTACCGTCAATTACCTCTGGGTAACGTAACTGCTGTATGGTGGGGGGGGGGGGGGGGGGAGAAAAATAATCCCTGATGGCTACAGGTGTGGGATGGGAAAATCTCACCCTCGGGACAAGATATTTGGACCACACACTCGGCAAGCCTCGTGTCTGGCCCAAATATCTTGCCCTCGGGTGAGATTTTCCCACCCCACACCCGTACCCATCAGGGATTATAATAATCATCTATTCGCTTTAGCAGAATTTGACTACCACCATCGATTAACCCCGAATCGAATCAGACAGAGGATGTCTCATGAATTGAATCTCGAATCGAATCCCAATGCTCTTCAAGTTGAGGATAATATGCTTTCTTTCAACCGCAATAACTGCAGCCTCCACCCAAGTGTTATATGCAACGGCAACTCGTACAATTGGGCAGATCAATCAAAAAAAAAGGAAATATTCCAGAACGGAATGAATGAAGAACCGGAAACGGAACCATCTTGAACTCTTCTTTTATCATCAGGTCTCCTGTAAAGGAGACCTGTTGATTGAAAAAGAGTTCAGGAGTAGACACGTGGTTGTGTTTCGAGAACATCTCAACGATTCGACTAAAATCGAATGTAATCGAATCGTCGGGACGATTTGGAATAAAATCGAATTTCGAAGTTTCGTAAGGCACAACGCCTCCGATGATTTCTGTATTTGTGAATAATTAACTCTGTTAAACATGATAACACTGCATCTGTTACACCAGCTGGGTAACATCGATGCAATTTATTTGGACTGGTTAATTATTTCAGCGTGAAACTTTAGAAATATTTATTGTGCGTAATCTTGTTTGTTTTTCGCTTCCATGAACAATTGCTGTTGCAGAAAATTAACTGAGGTTGTTCTAGGATTTTTTTTTATGATCCACCTTATAGCAAAGTTTCGTTTGGAACAAGCTGCCGTCCATTCAATCGAAGAATTCATAGTTGGATACTAACTTGATAAATAGAACAGTTCGGTTAACAAAAACAGGCATAATTATTTTTATGTTTTGTAGTTGATGGTAAAATGTATTTTACACAACATTTGTTTAACTTTTACATATCTGCAATTGTGTTAACCTTTACATATCTGCAAAAGGATTCCGCGAATCGGGACTTTCGAATCTGCAATCGACCCAAGTAAGGTGTTCGAAATCGAACCTAATTTCGTATCGAATCAGAAGAAAATTACAACTGTTTATCAAAAGCTAGACGAAACGAACCGCCTCAAACAATCTTGTCCATATACCTCGCAATAGCTGGTGATCGAGCTTTTGCGGTGCTACTTTCATTTATTTGAAACCAGCTTCCGAGTGGTCTGAAATCATCCCATAGTTTTCTATTTTTCAGAACTGCTCTCAAAACACTTTTTGTTCCAGCGTATATACAATCTTCCAATGAAGGCCGCTGACCATGATTCGTCTGCTTGAGACATTGCCAATGCAAATGAAATGTTTTTTTTTTTTTTTGTACAGACCAAGGGCTCGATGAAGATTTTCGGCTACATTTCTTATTTTATTAATATTTAATAAATATAGCATGGCTTTGAGCTGACTATGCCAAAATAGTGGTCCTCGAGGAGAGGATAGTCCCGACACGTAGCGGAGGGACTATTCTCTCCTCGAGGACCACTATTTTGGCATAGTCAACGAAAAGTCATGCTATATTTATTATATTAGATGTGTGTGTGTAGGGGGGGGGGGGGAGGGGTTCTTCATCGGTCATATATGCAAGATAATATTCTTATTCACAGCCAAAGAGAAAAGAAAATGGTTCAGGGTTTAAACAGGTAAACTAAGTTAATTCTGCCACTCATAGTTCTGGGATAGAGAGGTAGAGAACCAAAACCCCAAGAAACACAGTAGCATTATTCCATTAACCCCCTCCCCGCCCCCAACACTACTACAAACATCACGTTCGATACACATATTTTTATTTCCCCAAACTAAATATAATTATGTATATGGGACGAGATGTCTTGTAAAGTATTTACGCTTCAATGGAATTTTCTAAGGGAATTCGAATGTTACTATTTATAACCGTGCACTATTACCGTGCACTGTTCTTTTTTCAAAAATGATAGTAGGTCTGTGCGATTTCGCTGACGAACTATAGGAAAGTAGGGTGTTTCTGTTCAACCAATCAGAACGCGGGAAAGTCACGTGACATCTAATATTATTTATTATTTCACTGTAGGTCTACACTTCTGCTTCTACACCTCCCCGGAAATAATGACTGGAATTCTGGTAATTATTTCCAAAAGGATGCAGAAGTTGGCTTGGGGATCTGTAATGAAATGATAAATAAGGTTTGTGTCTTCTAACGTTTTATCCGATAATGCTACCGAGTTTGTACGCAGTGGCAGCTGCAGTCGCATTGTTTCCATCAGTTCAGATTGGATTCATGCGGCGGTAATATACTCTTCATGACCAAACACGAATAATCCACACCTGCGCACTATTATTCTGATTGCAGGTGAATGTGTTCGTGAAATGATTCGAAAACATTCCATGTCCCGGGTGGATTCGAAAACGAATCGAATCACATAACCAATTTGAGATTCTTCTCGTTTTTCGAATAATCTTAAGGTCCTACTGGAAATTCATATCAGATCTTTTATTTCCCGTCAGACCTGAATCTGATGATTTGATAGGCCGAAAGATACAATGTAAAAAGAAATCCCAGACTCCAGGGATATTTGGTTTATGCAAGTTTGTCCCACTTTTTGAAATTAACACCCGTAGTTTCCTCTCCATAGTCCACCTACTATGCTTAACCCTTTGGACGCTGGTGGTATCTTCCATGCCAGTTCAGTGGCGGGTGGGGGTGGGGGCATTTGGAAGAGGTGCAAGCTGCAAGCCGGGAGGTCCTCGGTTCGAATCCCACCTGCGGCAACCGCGTTGTGTCCTTGGGCAAGACACTTCACCCCATTGCCCACGTGGGGTCACGGTGACGTTGTGTACTAAAGTGTACTGCACGTCGATGGCGCACCTGTCTTCAACCAATGCTAACCCTGTTTGTGTGTAGTTGGTATGTTGGGGAACTGACAGTTGCTTGCCGTTGCTCGGTGGTTCTCTCCGAGTACTCCGGCTTCCTCCACCCGTAAATCTGTCACGGTCATGGTTAGCAATTGTGCAGAAATATGTGACCTTAAACACCAATAAATAAATAAATAAATAGCTCAGTGGCGGCAATTGCAAGAGTCCATAATTATTATATTGGGGCAGACCAATTAATATTTTCAACGTGCAGCCTTAGGGCTGCACGTTGATAATATTAATTGGTCTACCCAACACTTTAATTTAGGATCCATCCTACTTTATGAAATTATGACGTATCATGTTCCTGGGTCAGAATACGGCCCCTCGAATTCAAATGGTTAAGATAGACGTGTTATAGTTATAGTCGCTTTCATTATATGGACTATATTCAACCTTGACAGTGGTGTTGTCGTTTTATCATCGACACATCATGATTCAATTAGGTAGCAAAAGGATAATGGCACTGTTTACAATGGCATGGCGGGGGTTCGAACCCACGACGAGAGAGTTTCCTTCGGCACCAACCGCCTAGCGAAACTATACTGAACCATGCATACCACTCGATCACCGACAGACCCCATAAAGGGAATGCTAGTTAATCAAGAATAAACGAGGCCAGTACAGAACACACGGAATACCCAATTACTCTTCTGAGGTGCAGTTCGTATAATAAGTACTTAGATGGATAATGACGTTGTTTTCATTTTATTTTATTACATGCCCATGCAGTCTCTCTTATGCAATACGGCGTGCAATACGGCTGTGCAATACGGAATTCCGTATTGCGCACCAACCTGTTCCAACCGGGACTTTTTTTATGCAATGCGACTGCATAAAGTGCATGGTGTTTACCACCGTTGATAGAAAAGAAAATTAGGTCAGTAGGTGCTTGGGTCATATAATAAATACAAAACTACATGTATGTTTCAATGAGTCGTTTTGTATTCAATTCGTCAGATGTGCGAAGAAAGAAAACGTCTCGACCTTCGGTCTCGACGTTTTCTTCCTACGCACATCTGACTCATTGAATACAAAACGACTCATTGAAACATACATGTAGTTTTGTCTACTTATGCACGCCAGTTATTATGTGTACTTAATGAATGTTTTATTTTTGTCCACATTAACATAAAATAATGTGATATTAACAGATATGCCACGCAGAACTACTCCCAAACTGCCGTTACGTTTTAGTGTCTTCAGCTTGATCTTGTGCACATGGTGTTTAAGGTCACATACTTATGCACAGTGGCTAACCATGACCGTGACAGCTTTACGGGTCCCGGAAGCCGGAGTACCCAGAGAGAACCACCGAGCATCGACGAGCAACTGTCAGCTCCTCAAAATTTTTACTCTGATCAAGATCCGATCAAGCAGGGTTACAGCGGTTGAAGACATGTGCACCATCGACGTGCAGTACGCCTTAGTACACGGCGTCATTGTGCCCCCATGTAGGCAACCGGGATAAAGTGCCTTGCCCAAGGACACAATGCGGGTCGTCCCTCACGGAGATCGAACTCGGGACCTCTTGCAGAGAAATCCAACAGTCTACCACTGAGGCACAAATATTGACAACATGTTATATATACCACTCAAAGTTTGCTAAGCACCAAATATTTGACACGTCATTGTGAAATTTGCTTGACATATTTGCGATATTTTTGGTGGATATAATTGAGGAATGTATTGAGATGGTCCCCAGTGTTTACATTAGCTCTCTTGACAAGCAGACTTTTTGTGACAGTCATGGAAATCAAGTACCCCTTGATTTTCATGATGTTTTCGTGTACTGTCTACATGTACATGTCATGTGTAGGGTATTCAATCTTCATTTCAACCCAAACACTTGTGATTCAATCATTGAATATGGCAAATGCAAATGTAAGAAGACATTTGTCTGAAGCAGACATGTGGCGGGCTGTAGGGATGGTAGAGCAAGGGGCTATCCATCGTCAGGTTGGTGATGCTCTTGGTGTGCATCGTGCGGTGATCACCAGAGCCTGGGCAAGATTTCAGCAGTATGGCACACCAGTAATACGGCATTGTGGTGGCAGAGACAGGGCAATATCTGCAGCTGAAGACCGGTTTTTGATGATTCAGTCCCGCAGGAACCGCTTTGACACAGCAACCCAGCTTTGAAGTTACCTTCAGAATGCATCCGGGGTAAATGTTTCGACGCAGACTATGTGGGCAAGGTTGCACGAAAGTGGTCTCCGATCGAGAAGACCATGTATTCACATTCCACTGTCCCAGAACAACCGCCAGGCACGATATGAATGGGCCATGGACCACGTTGGATGGACCAGATAAGATTGGCGACCTGTCCTTTTTACAGATGAGTCAAGGTACTGCCCAGTCCATACATACAGGTGTTCTAGGGTATGGAGAAGACCAGGAGAGCTATTCCATGCAGCCAACATTGCTGAGCATGACCGCTATGGTAGCGGGTCAATCATGGCCTGGGGCGGCATCAACAGGGATGGACGTACATAGCTCTGTGTCCTTGTACATGGTACATTGACTGCACAGCGAAACATTGATGAGACCTGGATGCCCACGTCAGATTGTATGCAGGTGCAGTGGGTGATAGATTCATTCTAATGGATGATAATGCCCGTCCTCATGTTACCCATGCTGTCGGAGAGTACCGACAGAGGGAGGGGATTGAACGTATGGACTGGCCAGAAAGATTCCCTGGCCTCAGTTCAATCGACCATGTCTAGAACGAGTTGCAGCTTGCAATTTCAACCCGTCCAGTCCAGCCAAGAAGGGTCCAGGAGCTTGGTGCCATGCTGGTCCAAGAATGAAACACCATCCCACAAAGAACCACCATAAACTTGATTGGGAGCATGAGAAGGCATTATCAGACTGTAATTAACAGTAATAGGTCTCATACTCGATATCGAACCCATACCAGTTCGCTCCGTCAACTTCTTTGGCAAACTGAAAAATTTCCTCTTTACCAATAGTATCCATTTCCCATGGTTATCATATTCAAAAGCTAAAAAATAATTACTGACACAAATAAAATCTTAATTTCTGTACTTAAATCATTAAAGATATGATTAAATAAAAAATATATACACTTTTCATTACAATATTAGAACAAAAACGTAAAACAGGTCGTTGGATATACTTGGTACTCAGCAAACTTTGAGTAGTATATATATTCCGTGCCTTGGCTGCTTCAAGGTGTCATCTGCAATGCATAGCATTGCAGATGGCAACCTGATGGACTCAAGGGCGATTTGTAAACAAGTCGTGATATTCTGTATATCTTCGTGTTTGTCATTGTCAATATACATTTTTATCATATTAGATGTGCTATTTTCAATTCAAATTTTGTTTACCTTTTGTTCAGTTATTTTTGTATTTTTTGTGTGAACGTAATTTTATTAAATGAAAATGTAATTTTCAATGTAAATATTGTGAAACATATGTCCAGTTTTGTTTATTTGGACATTTAGTGAAATAACTAATCCATCTCTTTTAGAATCACCAAAGTGAGGTGAACTATTAGTGCCGTCGGCGCGGTGGCTTTGCGGTAACCGGTTCTCGTTAGAACACCAAAGTTAAGCAACGTCGAACCCAGTTAGTCCTCGAATGGGTGACCGTCTGGGCGATCGACTCGGACTTGTGTCCTTGGGCAAGGCACTTAACCCCGATTGTCCGCATGGGGGCCCGATGACGCCGTGTACTAAGGCGTACTGCACGTCGATGGCGCACATGTCTTCAAACAATCTAACCCTGCCTGTGCTGCAGTGCGGAGTTACGATGTTGGGGAGCCGGCAGCTGCCCATCATTGCTAGGTGGTTCTCTCCGGGTACCCCGGCTTCCCCACCTGTAAATCTGTCACCGTTACCATATGACTTTGGCTGTTAAAGTGTCGTTAAGCCTTAATAAATAACTAACTATTAGTGCATAAACGTTCATCAAGCCGATAGAGAACTAATTAACAATTCTTCATAGACCCCATGTATTTATCTACCTAAATTAAGAAAGTGTGACAAACGAGATGTCACTGAATATGTACGCTTTGGTTCAGATCGTGGTAAAACACGAAGATACAGATAATGTAATTATTATTTTTAATTATTATAATTCATTGGGATAGATTGTGATTTGGGTATTTGTATTTATATTATAAATATATTGTATGCCAAAATACATTTTTTACCCTACGGGTAAGATTAATCAAACATGACTTAATTTATTTAATTTCTTGTTAAATTATAGTAAAAATATATCAACAAATTTCGACATCAGTGTGCAGAGGGTTAGCCCTTTACCTAACAAATACGCCATATTATTTATTTATTTATTTATTGGTGTTTAAGGTCACATATTTCTGCACAACGGCTAATCATGACCACGACAGTTTTACGGGTTGAGGAAGCGGAGTACCCGGAGAGAACCACCGAGCAACGGCGAGCAACTGTCAGTTCCAGAACATACTAACTCCACACAAGCAGGGTTACCATTGGTTGAAGACAGGCGTACCATCGACGTGCAGTATGCCTTAGTACACAGTGCCACCGTGCCCCACGTGGAAAATGGGGGTGAAGTATCTTGCCCAAGGACACAACCCGATTGCCGCAGGTGGGATTCAAACCGAGGACCTCTCGACTTACAGCCTGCACCTCTACCCACCTGAGCCACCGCGCCCCCAATAGGCCACATCCATCCGTTTAATACATAAATTCAGCTGTTGAAAAAACATATCTCAACACAACCATATGATGTGACCTCTCATTGGAACGAGCTCGTTGAGCTCGTTCCAATGAGGGGTCACATCATATGGTTTTGTTACTTTTTTTAAATTTGAAAGAAATAATAGTTATAATTATAAATTTTAATGTCATTCTTTAATAAAAGTATCAAAATATTACCTTTTCTTTTATGTTATATAGGTCGAAAAGTTAGGTCATCAGTGGAACAATATTTCAATACGGAATAATCACATTTTTCGTTTGCATGTTAAAAGTGCGTGGCGGTGGCTCAGTTGGTAGACATGCAGGCTGCAATCAGAGAGGTTCTCGGTTCGAATCCCACCTGCGGAAAATCGCTTTGTGTCCCTGGGCATGACATTCCACCCCCATTGCCCACGTGGGTGACAATGTGTACTAAGGGGTAATGCACGTCGATAGTGCACCTGTCGTCAACCAATGCTAACCCTGCTTGTGTGGAGTTAGAATGTTGGGGAGCTGACGCCGTTGCTTGGTGGTTTTGTCCGGGTACTCCACCTTCCTCCAACCGTAAATCTGTCGTGGCCATGATTAGTCGTTGTGAAGAAATATGTGACCTTAAACACCAATAAATAAATAAATATTATGTGAAAAGTCAGCCTCAGTCGGGGTCCTAAAGCCATCAACAGCTTATTTGTATTCGTTTTCTGGATGCCGGAGTCGCGTGTTTAACCGTTAATGATAGAGAAAGTCCTGGTCGATTGAGCTAATTAACAAATGAGTAAACTGGATGACTGGAACTCACGCTAAAAAACGTGTTCGTTGATATGTCGTGAACAAGTGCAAGTTTCTTTTCTTCTTGTCATTCCATTGGAGTGTTGTAAATGAAGCGCGCTGTATTACGAAAATGATGTGTGCTGGTCAAGACACGGATGATTTCTTGTTAAACAACCGAAGTCAAAGGTATGATGTCTCGTTAAATATGTACTTTACACTTATTTCACAGAAGACAGGTCCTGTGAAAGTTTGAAGGTTTGTGTTTTAGGTATCAGGGTAGGTGCTGATAAAAGAATTTATAAGGATTGTGTCCCGAATAATTAATTCATGCAGAATCTTTGTCCAATTGAATCCAATCGTGATGTCAAATTTCGCAGTTGTGACCCCGAAAAAGCTGAACGTAAAGGGAATTTAGATCAAAATGTGCAGAATTAGATGGAGCAAGCATTCATCTATCGATATATTCCCCACTGAAGTGGGCGGAGTGTCTGGAGAGAACCACCGAGTAACGGAGAGAAATTGTCAGACTCCCCAATGTACAAGCAGGGTTAATATTGTTTGTAGATAAGTGCACCATCGACGTGCAGTACGCTTTAGTACACAACGCCACCGTGCCCCCACGTGGGCAATGTGGATGAAGTGTCTTGCCCAAAGACACATGGCGGTTGCCACAGGTGGGATTCGAACCGAGGACCTCTCGGTTTGCAGCCTGCACCCCAACCTGCTGAGCCACCGCGCCCCCTTTTACTCGGATAAAAAAGGCAGAAATTCACTCCAGTGACAGGTTGATATCGGTCATTCAAATAGCACAAATTGGTCAACTGCGAGTTTCAAAAGTTCACACTACAAACATTGTCATCCCGAATAATAGTAAACCACTATATTTCTTCAAGAAAGGCTGAATATTTTCTCATTATTCAAGCAGGAATTTAACCAATTCAACTTTGTTTGACAGAGCTCCACGAGCTCTGTCAAACATGATTGAAGTGGTTAAATTCCTAGTTGCATTATGGACAAAAATGCTTCGTGAAATTTTGATTTTTAAAAATCAGTGTGCAGAGAGTTAACCCTTTACCCTACGTAGACGTTTTCCAATTTTATTATTTTAAATATCATTTTTTCAAAAAAATTCAACAAAACTATATCATGTGACCCCTCGTTGGAACGAGATCGACGAACTCGTTCCAACGAGGGCTCACATGATATGGTTTTGTTGAAATTCTTTGAAAAATAATATTTTTTCTGCTACTTAATTTGCATATTACGCGGACCGATGCGGCCGATTCGTTGGGTAAAGAGTTAATACACTTTTTATAAAAGGATAACAGATGGACATCCCATTTGGCTGTGTTATATCCTCGCTGTATATTAATTTGTACTACGTATTAACAATGTTGCACACAATTCTGTGTTATATGCTTGTATCCCGACAAATAAATAATCTGAATCTGAAAAATATTAAGGGTTATTTATCACTAAAAAACCTCTGTAGTGGAGTTTCCACTTCCACAAATAGTTTAACAAACACTCGCTTTAAATTCAAGCAGTCCATTATCTGAAACTTACTCCGCTTGGGATTCTTAGACTTTCTGAAAATACATGAGTCATTGCCTGGGTGGAAAATCCACTCTGCAACTTATTGCGCTCGAACCATAAATTTCCCAATTAACTTCTTACCCAATGTTTAACGGCGATATAGGCCAGCACTGTTGACAAAAAAAATGGCATTCAAATTTAAAAAAAAATGGCTTAACTTAAGAAAGGACATCTGTGAGACTGTTAATCTGTCCACAATCAGTTCGACTGTTTACCGTTCTTTTCTATCACAAAACGTCATACCCATGTTCAGGTCATGCCAAGATGAGAACATCCCATCATTGTCATGATCGGTTGTCCACAATACCTGCCACAACAGCCATCTTGAATTTCTTAGCACAGGCAACAGGTCACCTATATGCATGATTTTTTTTTTAAATTTTGCATGGTGACTAAGAGTGATGAGTGGATGAAAAGGTCATTTTTTAATATCAATTGGCCACCCATCTTGGGATTTCTTCAAAACACTGTTCACAATTCGCTCACTATTGTCTACAGTCCACAGTTCTTTCCGATTATCATCAAATTCCATATGCATGTTCAGATTTATATCCAGATCAGAACGTCCCATTGTGGTCACGGTCAATCGCTTGCAATGGCCACCACAGCAGTCGTCTTGAACTTCTCCACTGTCGGCTGCTCGCATTTAAACATCAATTTTCTTGAAATTCGGTGGGATGACTTGGTATGATGAGTTCATGAGAACATCATATTTTGGTAATCGTTGGCCACCCATAATGGCCGCCATGACAGCATTTCTAGATGTCTTCATAACAACATGCTGTTGCATTTTTGTACCAATTTTCGGGAAACTCAGACAGCGTCCTTATTATGACGAATAGATGAAAATGTCCTATGTTGGTCATTGGTGGTTGAACATAATGGCTTCCATGCTACATGTAGCAATCTGGAATTTCTTAAAAACAACTACAGGTTGCATTTAAGGATGAAATTTCTTGAAAAGTGGCAGGATGAAAGTATGACAAGCAGATGAGAATGTCATGTTTCCGTGATGGTTGGCTGCCTAGAAGGCATATGTTTTCTATTTAAACCTTTACCTAACGAGAAAAGCAGACGACACTTGCAAACAAAATTCTTGAATAACTATTTTTTTCATTTTTTGTCTCAAAAACATTGGTTTTGACCCCTCATTGGAACGAGCTCGTTCCAAAGAGGGGTCATAATCTTTGATTTTGAGACAAAAAATCGCCTATTGATTTTCATTATATTTTCATTTTGTGTCTCAAAAACATTGGTTTTGACCCCTCATTGGAACGAGCTCGTTCCAAAGAGGGGTCATAACCTTTGTTTTTGAGACAAAAAGTGAAAATATAATGAAATTCAATGGGCGATTTTTGAGAATAGCGCTGGCCGGGTTTGGCCGTAACGTTGGGTAAAGGGTTAAGTTTTTAATTAGCCCACCTGAGGAAGAGGAGCTTCAATGATCACTTTCTATCTGTCGTCCGTCTGTCCGGCGGCCATTGTCTGGCATGAACTTTAGATTATCGACTTATCCTCATAAACGATGGATGGAATTACACCAAGCTTGATATGCATGTTCCTTATATGTTAATTCAAGTTTGTTCAAATAATGTTGCCACCCCCACGAGGGGTACCTCGAGTGACATAACTCTTTTAGAACTCACAATAATATTTTAAAAACATTACTAAATCTTCTCCATAACAATCAGAATCTTTTGATTTTGGTATACAACATCATTTGATGGGTGAGGTTCAGGTTTATTTGAATCAAGTCCCTGGATTATAAATGGGCTCCTTATGGGACCTTCAATTTTAACTTAATACTAGTGCAATGTGAGGAAAATTCTTTTAAAATCTTTTTCTTCTGATCCACCAGTCAAAATCTCTTGATATTCGGGATACAACATCATTAGGGAGGGTCAGGTGCAAGTATGTTCAAATCAAGTCCCTGAAGATATATGTGGGCTCCCTGCATGCGCCCAACTTTTAACTTTGTGCAATATGAGAACATTATTAAAACAATGTCTTCTTCTGATCCACCAGTCAGACTGTTTGAATATTTGGTGTGCAGTATCTTTAGTGGGATTAGATTCAATTTTGTACAAAGCAAATCGCTGGATTTATATTTAGGCTCCCTATGGAACTGAATTTTAAATTAAAAATGCAATATGAGGAACAATCTCTAAAAATCTTCTTCCGATCCACTGTTCCGAATTTTTTGATATTTGGTATTCAGCATCCCCGGGAGGTTCAGATTCAAGTTTCGAATCTTGAAAGATAATGTAATATTTGGTCTGGTCTCCTGCTGTGAATTTTAACTTAGTGCATTATGGAGATATTTCTTTAACCCTGAACCAAACACGAAAAGCAGACGACAGTTGCAAACAAAATTATTGAAGAACTATGTTTTTTATTTTTTTGCACCAGAAACATAGCTTATGACCCCCTCATTAGAACGAGCTCAACGCGCTCGTTCCAATGAGGGTCATAGGTTATGTTTTTGTGGCAAAAATAACGAAAAATAATGACAAGTGAATGGCATTTTTGTGAATAGCGCTGGCCGGTTTTGGCCGTTACGTTGGGTAAAGGGTTAAAAACTTTTTAGCAGATCCACCAATTATAATCCTTTGATTTTGGTATTTGGCATCCTTAGTGGTGGGAGGGATTTAAGTTTGTCCAAATGATGTCCTTTCTTTCATATTTGGGCTGTGAGGGTTAAATTGGGAACTTCGACTTTGTACGATATGAGTAGTATTCTTCGAGTATCTTCTTCTTCATGATCCAATGGACATAATCTTTAACACCCATAACACTTTAAAAGATCCATTAACCCTTCACCTAACGAATCAGCTGCTTGTGCAATCGTAATTTGCAGACGGAACAGCTGAACAAAAATTGAAACAATTTCAACAAAACCATATCATGTGCCCCCCCCCCCCCCACCCCCGCCCCACTGGACCGAGCACGTTCCAATGAAGGGTCACATGATATTGTTTTGTTGAAATGTTTGAAGCATTTGAAAAAAAGTAATTAAAATGACAGTTTTTTTTATCACGTGCGTTTGGTAAAGGGTTCTTTTTCATTGTAACAATTTATCAGCCAGGCTGTCGTCATTTTTGTAATTCTAAAGTCAGGGACAGGACCTCTTTACAAGGATGGCACTCTGAAACTGAAATCTGAAAAGTTGGTAGGTCGACTTATTTTCGTTTATGGGCTTATTCCTGGGTCAGTACAGTATGACTCCAAGATTAAAGTTTACTGTTTGTTTAAATTAATTCTATCCCATGCATGACAAAACCAATTGTGTTCAACATTAGTTAGATGTAAATGTGAGTGGATAAGATTAACATTTATTCAAATGGGTCCTACCAGGCCACTTGAGATCCCCTAAACATTTACCCAATGCAACTTTCACATAACTTAGAGCCCCAAAATGGTCTCCAATTTAGGGCAACACACGCATATAAAGCCTTAAATTTGCTCTTGGAACACTGAATGTTAATTTGGGGTGTGTGGTCGGGGGTAGTTCCTAACTACAATGCATATGTAGGCCCCTCCGATCTTTAGCCCCTCCTCACACTTCCCTTAAGGGATGTGAGTGGAGGGGGTAATGACCACAGGGTCCCAGTTAAAACTAAACAAGATCCTAAAGCCCCCAAAACAGCTTTCCAAGTACCATATATCCCCCACCCCTCCCAAAATAAATTGCTAGGACACCCCCATAATAGAATCCTGGCTATATGCCTGATTTATATACAGTACTGTGGTAATAATTAATTAGCGACTGAAACATGATATGATTTTGAGACGGAGACTTATAGCAGTGGGTGGTTTTCCCAAATAAAATGTTGCTGTGACAGGCTCACTTCAAGAAAAACAAATGAGAGTGGCATCTCTCTGGTTTAGTATTCTCGCATTTCGTTTTAAGAGGTGCGATTCGAAAATATTGTGGGGAAAAGGTGGACAGATTATTTCGATAATGTTGCGATCAAGCTGCATCACTCATGCAGTCGACGTCTATGATCACAGTAGCTGTATTGGTCAAGAGGGTTTGATGGTCTGAAGATTTCCTTAGGAGAAACCTTTCGACAGTCGAGGTACAAAAGACACGTTTTTGTCAATAACGCGCACCGAATTACCCCGTAATTCTCAGTACAATTCTTGGTTATTTTCCCTGGTTTCCCACGCACTGCAAATGGCAATGGTATCGCAGGACGTGCTGAACAAGAAGTTTTTTTTTTTTAATTTTAATTCCCTAATGAGCCAACCAACAGCCTGCTTCGACATATATATATATATATATATATATATCTGGGAATTTCATTGGTTCAAATACGTCACATGCAGACTGCATATAAAACCATATACCTCCTGTCAACATCAATATACGCCGACAGCTATGGTAGTCTCCCCTTTGTTCATTGATTATTCAAAATGGCGGCATACGATAAACGCTTCAAGTTGAAAGATTTAGTGTTGGAAGCCCATATTTGGTCTGAAGTGCAGGTTAGGCAACTTAAAAGGCTTCATATTCTGTGGGTGTGTGTCATGTTACCTTCGAAATGAAACTGTTTGGTATGTATGAATTGCCTTGTTACAATTTATGGGAGAGTGCCTGTAGGCACTCTCCCATAAATTGTAACAAGACAAAGACACGTGGACACATTGTGAGAATTCTCTCATTTAATTTTGATCGCTCTTATTATTAGTTCTGCGCATCGATGCAGCAGTCGGTAAGGTATATTCGTTACACAGTTTGTTGGTGGCCTAATATGGTATATATGGTGTCAGTTAATTTTATATTGGACTCGAGCCACCAACAAACTGTGTAACTAATAATATAGTGATTAAGGTACAAGGTGCGGATCTCTTAGTCTTATGGTAAATCGAACCTCAACTCGACACTTCTCTCTCGATCTGTAACATTGGCTTCATTGACCAGCCCTCGGCAGTTGGTGGCATTGTGAGTGCTGTGGTAAAACACCGTGGATGCTGCTCTGAGATGGAATCTGGGTGCTACTCACCTACGGTGAATCGCAAAAAGAGATTTTAGCTCGAAAAGTTCATTCATTCACTGAAAAAATGATCAATGAAATTTTTTTCGAGCAAAAATCCGAATCCTCTCTATTTCTCCAACCCGCTAGGATCCTTATGCTGTGCCTGCAAACATCCGTACTCTGAAAATATACACCTTCCCACTTAATTCACTTTTTTGTTGACACATTAAAAACTAATTCTGAGCTGGATTTTGACTGGCAACAACATAGATAATCCCTGCTTTGGGCTATGTCTTTTAAAGACCCATAAATTTATGTAAAACATTGCAAAGTTATGACTTAATCCATAATCGGACAATTTATTTTTCAAGTTGCAGAAGTAACACGTCAATAAATTAAATTTTAAACACTCGGTGACAAAATTTATAACGTTATGGAGACCATTTCTTTGGTGATAAGAAGTGGGCAGTCAAAGTTACAGGAACCGAATTAACACTTTGAACCCTGGTGATATCTTCTATGTCAGTTCCATTGCAGCAATAGTAAGAGTCCATATTTATTATTTGGGGGTAGACCAATTAATATTTTCAACGTGCAGCCTTAGGGCTGCACTTTGAAAATATTGATTTGTCTACACCACACATTCACCTTGCAGTCATCCCGCTGAATGGCATCATGACAGCTTGTGTCCCGGAGGGAATAAAGGCCTTTGTAGTTCAAAGGGTCAATATAGCAAATACTGTCTTCTGATGTTCCTTACGTGCTTTGTTACCGTCAAATACGCCCAGATGTGATCCGTATCTTAACGAGCACACATCATTGCGGCAATACAGCGTGGTAAGGTTACCTTCAAACTATTTTTTGAAATCCAGAAGATAAAGTTATTGTTTTGATACACAGAGGTATTGAAGAAATCTTTAAAATCACGAGAGAAGATGGGTTCATTCCATTGTTAACTGAAACACGCTTTCTCCATAACATGTACAACAAAGGGATTCATATCCTCGGAAAACACTGTTCCTTTCTTCGGTGTAGGTGAGGCAAAAAGCGTCTCTTGTTGGCGGTAACAAAAGTATCTACGTTCATCGCCTTCTAAATTATTTATAATTCTGCAGACTTGTTCCTCACTGTTTCAGTTTGTTGTTTTTTAAGTGTGGCTTATCGATTGAACGTTTTATTTGTTTAGAATGTTTAGGAGAGAGTGAGATGAAAAGAACCAACTGGAACAGTAGTGTTATTGTTTAATATTTAACCCTTTAACGAACGCAACGTCCATTAACCCGCCAACGCTATTTTAAAAAAAATCACCATTGAAATTTACATTGTTAACGAGCATGTGAAGCTCGTTCTGATGAGGGAGACATAAGATATGTTTTTAGAAAGGACGTGGAGATATCGGGGGTTACTGGAAATATAAATTTTTAGCCACAAACTGCGAACAGTTGGAGATTTCATAAGTAAAGTATGTAGATTTCGTGGCGTTTTGTTTGTGATTTTTCAACCATATTTCAAAGGATTTTCCCACTGGAATCAGTATTACGTCTCGTGAGTGTAAAAAAATGCCATCTGCAATGACTTAGCATTGCAGATGGCGCCTTGTCGCACACTAAGGAGGTGATTTCCAATTCAAGACCACAAAGGTCATATATTTTGAACACAAGAGGGGAGGGTGCATTTTGATTTCTTTCGCAGTTGGAAGTTCACAGGTAGCAGTTGGTAAATTCTCACTCGGGGAATGGGGATGGGACGTACACATTATTTCTCACAAGCTGGATACTGGAAGACAGTTAAGGGGTACATTTTGAAATTCAGACGGGGGCACAACACCTTTCCCACCCCGAACCGATATCCTTTATCCCCGTCCCTGATTATGAGGGAAAAATTAACATTTTTTAGTTATTGACGATTTTTTTTGAAAGCGTTGTTCACTATTCATGTTAGATAAAGGGTTAATGATGTTTATATAAATATTGTGTTCTGTTTATAATTTAGTCATGTCAGTGCCAAAGACGTCAAAACCATGCTAGCACCGTTCCAAAATTACTCCTTTTTCCACAGAATTATTTCTGTGATGTGAATGCCCACTGATTATGTTAATTTTGCAGAAAAGAGCATTGCTGTTCTACGAGCGCCTTTCACATAAACTAACACAATTAATTGGTCCAAGATCCAATAGACAGAAAAACGTTTGTCGTTCATACGAAGTTGGACTCCGGTGCAGAAACTGATTTTCGGAGAAGGTTGGAAACCGATATTTTGTTCAGTTGAAACGAGGAACACATCTTGTTTCCAAGAAGATAAGTTTTAACAACTGCCTTCAAATGTTTCTGAAGGTTTTGTTATAATTTATAAAAAAAAAAAATATCTTTACACTTATGAAATAACGTTACAAATGATAAAATGCAGTACACGATTCAGGGAGACCGTTAACCCTTTACTCAACGTAACGGCAAAAACCGGCCAGCGCTATTCTTAAAAATCGCCAATTAATTTTCATTATTTTTTCATTTTTTGTCTCAAAAACATAGGCTATGACCCCTCATTGGAACGAGCTCATCGAGCTCGTTCCAATGAGGGGTCATAACCTATGTTTTTGAGACAAAAAATGAAAAAAAATAGTTATTCAAGAATTTTTTTTGCAAGTGTCGTCTGCTTTTCATGTTAGGTAATGGGTTAAGAGTCTTACATTGGGAATCATCCTCATTGGAATCCCATTCACAGAAACATCTGTAGTGACACGATCTTGTTTTCTCCGGGATAAGTCGAAGAGAAGAGTCGTGAGACCATTTACTTCAAGGAAAAATCGCCCTCATTACTTGCTACTCTATTTGATTGCCGATCGCATAATTGGCTTGTTTCCAGCACCTCATTGTTTGGAGATGGGGCAAAGAGTCATAAGACCATTTACTCCAAGTTGCAATTGCTCTCATTGTTCTACTTTAGCTCATTTGGTGAAAGCATCACCCGCGTTTCCCAATTTTGGCACTGCATCACATTCTAGCGTTGCCATTGACCCCCCCCCCCCCCCCTTCCCGAGATGAGTGGAAGAGTCAAAAGAACAAAAAATCTGCATTGGACTGTTATTAATAGTGGAAGCCAAATATAAGTGATATAAACCGGGACTGGGTAGTAGTGATGCGATAGTTACTGATAGTTATAGTCATTCAGTGACAGGTACACAATCACGTAATTGGTAGTGGTAAAATAATGGGCGCAGAAGTTATTGGTTATACAG
Organism: Pictodentalium vernedei; assembly: GCA_031216915.1. Lineage (NCBI taxonomy): Eukaryota > Metazoa > Mollusca > Scaphopoda > Dentaliida > Dentaliidae > Pictodentalium > Pictodentalium vernedei. The sequence continues at coordinate 80,021,697 of CM062288.1, read as the reverse complement.
GAGCTTACATAACACTAAAGAATATCTTTCACATAATTCCTTTCTTGTATCTGATGAAAGAAAAGTTTTTTGTTAATGAAAACAGTCATAAGAGCATTTACCCCAAGGATCAAATTCTCTCAACGCTCTTAAACCCAATCGAATAGTTTGAAACCGAATATATCACTAAAGGGAGATAACTGCGTATGAACTGAGAAGGGGGTGGGGTAGATAATGGAAATGAATGTGGCGACCTGGTTGGTTTGGTTGGAACCAGTGATAGCTAGAACTAGATTGACTGCTCTGGTTAGAGCAGTTAGAATATCGTCGCCTGAGTGCTAGAATGTTCTATGTCCCCTATGGGACATAGAACATTCTAGCAATCAGACGACGATATGTCTGAAATTGATGGAAAACGAGGATTTCGAGAGAATCTGAGCTAGATATTTCCACGGACGCAATAATATTAGGTTATTAAACACTAATTATATTAATAATCAGCAAAACATTAATTAATGAAGCACCGGGAACAACCCGATGCTTCATTAATTAAAATTTTCCAGAAGATTCTTTTTATTTGGTAAACGCATGCGTGGACATCGCTGCTCATGCGTTAATTGCGAACAGTCGTAATAGTTATTAATCATACTATTTTACAACGGAGCAACATCCTACAGTCCTATAGCTTTAGTTGCTACTCATCCCGACAAGTTTCAAGCTGAATTCGAGCCAAACAATTGTAACGGGCTACCACCAGTAGAAACCCTATTTCCCACAGAGACCACTCCCGCCTGCAAAATTTAACCCAAAAGTTTGGGATTCTTGAACAGTGTTCTGCTAAAGGAATTACAATGAAAGTAATTCAACAACTACAATCTGAAAGCACTTGATAATTTATTTAGGATTTTACATGTTGGTCAGAAGTAGGATAATACGAGACGGAACTGATTTCGTATAACCATGTATATAAAAAGAAACACACCCCTGCCGGCAGTAAACTGTTGTAGACAGTTGTAAGCTATCCCATTTAGGGTCTGAAGTGTCTGCCTGTTCTACCATACTCATGAATAAACTAGCACTATTCATTTCAATTCAAAATAAAGTCAGAATACTTGTAATTCAACTACTAAAACCTAAGGTCAGACATACCCCCACGTACTACTAAGACCAACAAATTATCTAAGAAATAGCATGAAGGAGTTCTGGACAACTTTTAATTAAGTTTAATTAAAGAACATACTTGAAAGAATCATAATTTTATACAATCATCCCAATTACAGATCAGTGACTAAGGGTAGGCCAACGATTTGTTTTGTTCAATTATTTTATAAACATTTATGAAAGCACTCCAACCACCCGAATAGGTTCGAACTTCTTAAGAGGGCAGTGGAGCGAACCGCCAGGTTTTTTTTTACCACAACCAAAGTGATTAAAACAGGCCCCTGCTAGCATTTTAACATATCTAAAAGCCAATAGAAATACGAAGAACAAGTTACTTCGCACAAAAGTTTTAAGCGCATTTTTATTGACGCTACTGAGAAGAAATAACCAAATCGCAGCTTTTATTGTCGAGTAGGCGACAACGACAAAATGGTGGGCAGTGAAAATTAGCAGAACACAACAGTTCCTGAAGTTATAATTATGAACTTTGTATACATATGGGCTAATGAAAAAAAATCGATGAATGCCTATGTTCCAAAAATTTTGAAGAGGAATTACTAAAAGCTAATAACAATGAAAAAAGTGAGTACAAACAAGCCTACAGCCGACAACGAATGCTAAACACCGCTGCACCCGAACCCATTCCGTCGCATAATACTCATTTAGGTAATTTTATGTAACTGTCGGGTTGTTTGGATGAATAGGTATACTCTCATTCAACCGAACACACCCTCCGGACACATACCCGGTCCTATCATAAAACTTTCGGGTCCATAGCAACCTCGTGCCACCATGGAAACTTAGATGACGGCCTTCGGTAAACAAAATGGACAACAGAAACACGCGCCACCTTAACAACACGCGCTGCACACACGCATGGACACCACGCTCCATCATAGTAATGACGACACAACATTTCCGTTCGCTCGAGCTACCATCACAGGTCCATATGATGCCCCAGACCCGTGTTGAGTGATAGTTCAAGTGGGTTCAAGTGGGGGTATATCTCGTTCGATGGGTGCCTACACCAGGCAATAACCAAAATTATTTAAAATATGTTCCTCGTTATTATAACCTTGGCGGGAACGACGTGGCTCATTGGTTTGAGCATTGGACGTTAAACCGAAAAGTCGACTGTTCATTTTTTTATCCACGTCATCTGCGTTGTGCCCTTGGGCAAGACTCCTAATCCCATGAGAGACGATGGCGCTGTGTACTAAGGCGTCACCTTGCCTTCAACAGGAGCTTTCTCTATTTGCACTAGGTTAAGACATTGGAGAATCTGACAGTTGCTCGATACTGTTCGTGGTTTTCTCCGGATACTCCGACTTCCTCCACCACTAACAGTGTGGCCATGGCTGCTGATAGTGTAGTTAAAAGACAATAACAAATAAACAAACAAACAAAACCTCAGCACTGCTGAACATTACACACGACTCTTGTATTTCAGTCAAGGTATTTTGCGCACACCAGGCGCACGGTGTAAATGTGTGATCTTTCGTCCCCTTGGAGCCTCTTTTGAGATGTCAGTTTGAGACACGTGCCGAAGAGATCCAGTCTGCCACCAATAAAAAAAGAGACGAACAATTCATTCACCGCCCATCGCTAACCTGGCTTTAACCAGTGGTCGCCGCCAATGCACACTCCGCCACAAGACGCCTCCAAGAAAAACGACAGTGCGGTACTCATTTCTGTGGTTCTGATTCGTTTTGCAAATTAACTTGTAGTGTTGGGGATTGATATATTGATCACGTTTTGTGACACGTTGAACACTTGAATTATAAACACAATGCCGATCCCCACTGTGACTAATTTGAAAAAAAAAAAACATTTATCGACAGCGTGGGGGCTTTTCTCTGCAGGACAAAAAAGTCTACTACATTGTTGAACGGCAAACAGCCTTTAACACTTCACACAAGAAAACGTCTCGGCATGGTTCACTGAACTGCGACCGCAAAATGGACATTTTTCTAGATCAGCTCACGATTTGAGCTGGAAGGTTTTGAATTTTCAGATTCGGTTTCGGTTAGTGTTCTGCGAATCATATATTTTCGATACGAATCGAATCTCGAATCGAATGTAATATATTATTCGAAGTCGAATCGATCTCGATTCGAATAGAGGCGTCTTGAAGTCCTGATTGATAACATATTCCAACTGCATCATCAAGGCATGCCTTCGTCGAAGGCATGCCTTGATGATGTAGTTGGAATATTACCCAGTAAGGAGTTTTGTTCAAAGACAGAAACGGGTGCGAGAATTGTGTCCTCTGCACTGCACTGGGCTCACCGCTAGCAACCGTGAGCTCATCATCGATATTGCTTGGGAAATTTAAACGTGCTTCCAGTAGTGGTAGTGACTGGTGTAACTGGAATTAGCATGGATGGTGGCATGGGTACAGTTGTTTTTTATGTTGATACAGCGGAAATTACACTCAGTCTGCATTTTCAACATTATTTATGCACAGATTCGATCTCAGCTGTATGTTTTGTGAGACAACTAAGATGACTGATACCAAGCAAAATTCCAGTGAAACGATTCGAAGGAAAACGAATCTAACCGAATATCAACTTAAGATTCGAGATCGAATCGAAAAGCGAAGCTTCGCAGGGCCCTAGTTTCGGTTCAGTTCCAGGGACAAAACACTTCGTTTCGGTTCATTTTTTCTGTGTGAAGAACATCAACTAAATAAACTTCAGCATCCTAAACTTGGAAACAAACCGTCAGTTTGTGCGACACCACTCACTACAAAAAATCCCTGTATGTAAGTATCTTCATTGGGGTTCAACCTAAATTTCCTTTGATCATTCTTATGTGCTCTGGACAGGGACGTGGCAACGGGGATGGGTGGGGGGGGGGGGGGGTATGGGGTGGGGGGTCTGGGGGTCACATGAAGATACTTACATACATGGATTTTTGGCCAGAATTTCCTATAGTTGAAAATTCGGAGGGCAAATCATGAGTAGTTGGAAATTCCATCTATCTGTATTTTAGAGCTTCCTTAGCGATGCTGATGTCTCCTTTACTTCCCAAAATTCCATCTCGGTTTCAAATCGGCAGACATTCTAACTGTTACAATTTACAACTACAGTGTACGCAATATCGAGCTTCAAAAGAATGCATGGTGTCAACAGGTACGAGATTTCTATAGTACGTTTACTTATCGTCACAAAAAAATCCTCGAAATGCACTTCAAGAAAAGCACATCGCGTAAAATCGTTACCCTGAGTTTATTCCATCATTCACAGTTACAAAATGATGAAACATCGAAAATTGATCATTCCTGCATAAGATCTGATTTAATGTTAGGACAGTGTGAATTGCTCAAAGTTCTAAGCTTGAGCATTTGTTTAGCACATATTCAATTCCCAGAATAATACCAAATAATAATAACTTGATAATTATACCATAAATGTGTTGGTATTTCAGTTACTACAATTTTATGCCCCATTTCATAGCTTCATTTTCACAATCGTATTCAGTAGTGAATTTCAAACTAGGGGGATGGACCGGGAAGGGGGTTTCCCCCTCCCGGTCCCCCCTCTAGTTGGAAATTCACTACCAGACACTCCCTTCCTCTTTTCAAGCGGAAACATCTAGCCACATGCCTGGGTCTGGGGGGATCAGTTACTAAGCCGATTGAGCCAGAAAAAAAACATAAATTAGGGTAACACAGAAATAAAGTTCATGTTATCTACAGTACGGCCGTCGTGGAATGGTCACTTTCCACGAGTGGGCAGTATTTCCACGGACGCAATACTATTTAGATTCCAAATGCTAATTGTAGGAATAATCATCAAAAATTTAATTAATGAAGCACCGGATACAACCCGGTGCTTCATTAATTAAAATTGTGCTGAAAATTATTTTAGTAACCCGATAAAAGCATGCGTGAATATCACTGTTCACGGGGCGATTGTACTGTATGCTGTGTTCTCAGGATCACATTTTCTTCTTTACTGAGTCGACGAGTCAATAAGGGATAAACCCTGACAATTAGAACACAACATGTTCCCCCTTTGATGGATAGACTTGGTGACGAGAGCCCATAAGGGGGCGTATAGACCAGCCCCCCCCCCCCCCTCCCAATAAACGATAGCTTAATTAGTTTATTCAAAAACAAGGTAAAACTACGTTTTTAGCTCATCTTGACAAAGTCAAGCTGAGCTAATCTCATCGCTTCCCGTCCGTCGTCCGTCGTCCGTCGTCCGTCGTCTGTCGTCCGTCGTCCGTCGTCTGTCGTCCGTCGTCCGTCGTCCGTCAACACCATGTTTTGGTCTTCTCCTCCAAAGCTACTGGGCCAATTCAAGTGAAAGTTTGTGTAAGTGATGGTCCCAAAGGGGCATTTCATTTTTGTTAAACTCGGCATGCCCAGCCCCATAGGGAGGGAGTGGAGGAAAATGCTCCAAAATATTTTAAAAATCTTCTTCTCAAGAACCAGTGTGTACAATGACTTGATATTTGCTATGGAGCTTCCATATGAGGTGTAGAATCAAATTTGTTCAAACGAAGTTCGTAAAGTAATATTTGGCTTTGTAATAGGAGGGGTAAGATTTTTGGCCCCGCCCAAAATTTCTATTTTCTGAACCGATGGTCCGGTATGAACCAAATTTGGATTGTGATAGTATTGGGTCATAAGTACTTGACCCATGCAAAAAAAAAAAAATCCCGCATCCCCATGGGAACCCTGGGAGCTAAAAATAGAAATATTTTCAAACGCCCATATTTCCCAAACCCCACGGAACAGAGAGCTTTTGTTTGGTATGAAGTATCCTTATGACCAGTAGAATTGAATGGTAAAAAAAAAATTGCCATCGGTTATGTTAGGGTGTTCTGTAATGGGCATCGAAAAAATGCTGAGTCAGCATATTTGCAAAAATTTAAAAAAATCTTTTCTCCAGAACCAATCATCAGAATCTTTTGATATTTGGTATACAGCATTCATAGGGGGGTCAGATAAAAGTTTGTTGAAATAAAGCTCATTGGTTCATATTTGGGCTCTCTACAGGAGCCCGAAGTTTTAACATAGGGTAATATGGGGAATATTCTTTAAAAATCTTCTTCTTCAGAACCACCAGTCAGAATCTTTTAATATTTGGTAAACATCATTGTTATGAGGGTCAGATTCTAGATTGTTCAAACCAAGTCCCTAGGTTCATATTTGGGCTTCCTACGGAAGCCCAAATTTTATCTTTGTTCAATATGGAGGGTAATTTAAAAAAAATCTTCTTCTTCAGATCCATCAGTCAGAATGCTTTGATATTTGGTATGCAACATCTCTATGGGGGACAGATTCAAGTTTGTTCAAATCAAATCCCTAGGTACATATTTGGGCTCACTATGGTAGCCCAAATTTTTACTTATTGCAATATGAGAAAATTTCTTTAAAAATCTTCTTCTTCAGATCCACCAGTCGGAATGCTTTTATATTTGGTATACAACATCTCTAGGGGGGTCAGATTCCAGGTTGTTCAATTCGAGTGCCTAGGTTAATATTTGGGTTCCATATGGGAACATGAAATTTAACTTAGTACAATATGAGGGAATTTCTTCAAAAATCTTCTTCTTCAGATTCACTTGTCAGAATGCTTTCACATTTGGTATACAACATCTCTAGGGGGGTCAGATTCAATTTTGTTCAAATCGGATCCATAGGTCAATATTTGGGCTCGCTATGGTAGCCCAAATTTGAACTTAGTGCAATTCGAAGAAATTTCTTTACAATTTCTCTTCTTCAGATCCAACAGTCAGAATGCTTTCATATTCAGTACACAACATCTCTAGGGAAGTCAGATTTAACTGTGTTCAAATCAAGAGTCTGGGTTAATATTTGGGCTCTCTATGGGAGCCGGAATTGGCCATTTTGCTGAAGAATTAAAAATTTTGTATTCAGTACCCTCTAGAGGTACTAAGATTAATCCACATAGGTTGTATCAAGGGGCTTCATAGGGGAGCTCTACATTTTACTTTTGATCAACTGAAAAAAAGGCATGATGCCCAGATTATTTTTGTCACTCCTGAGGGACTCAAGGATTGACAGTGTAGCCTATGGAGATGGCTTGCTTAATGTAGACTCATTCTTGGACTCTGTTTAAATTGTGTTCTGTACAAGATGAGCGCTTCAGGCCCCGTGGGGCCTCTTGTTTTTTGTGGGTCTTGCGGTTCGGTTTTCAGGTTTGCCGAAAAAGTCGTAACAGAACCGGAAGACCCCAAAAAGTGCCCAACTCAAATTACGTTCTGGTCGTAACTTATTTATGTAAATGGAGGTTTTATACACACAATAATGGAAAATTAGGAATGAATAATCGAAAAATTCATTCGCGATGAAATAATTTCAGCAGGTGATATTCTACATTCTGTAGGCGAAAAGTGGACAGATACTTTCGACCAGATTATAACTCAGTTGCGACCTGGAGCCAATGGCATTTAACTTTTACAATTGTATTTTCTAGAATTGTATTAACTACCTACTAATATAACTGACTAAAATGAATCAATAGCATTTTGAAAGATATGGCAAACTGGCAAATTGCCACATCTTTGAAAATGCTGATGGTTTATTTAACCCTTTACCCAACGTAACGGTCAAAACCGGCCAGCGCTATTCTCAAAAATCGCCAATTAATTTTCAAAATATTTTCATTTTTTGTCTCAAAAACATAGGTTATGACCCCTCGTTGGAACGAGCTCGTCGAGCTCGTTCCAACGAGGAATCATAACCTATGTTTTTGAGACAAAAAATGAAAAAAATTAGTTATTCAAGAATTTTTTTTGCAAGTGTCGTCTGCTTTTCATGTTAGGTAAAGGGTTAAACCCTTTTAAAGTCATAACTAGAAAATACAATACTAGAAAAGACAATTGCAAACGTTTAGAACTGAGCCCATTTGAGACAACCCAAATAAGCTTTTAGCCTTCTGTTTAATCTATCGTTTAAAATGCATTCCCCTTTAATAATGCTATACTGCAGTGTAACAATGCTCTCCGCCCGATGCCGTAATGTGTAAGCATTCCATTGTGAAAAAAACTAATTTTCGTTCTTCCAATAAATTTTGTTTAAACTGTATTGGCTGCGATCACGTTCGCGCACTGACATAATATACATTTTTTTTTTAAAGAACGATAGCAGAGCAAACTCGTAAATTAATTCATCTTATGATCACAAAATTGTGTGTGGCAAGGGGTTAACTTCTTGATTACAATTTTCGTCTTGTTATCGGCTGTTGCGCACAACAAGAACGTCCCAGTACTCCCATCAATAACAACTATAACTTCATAAACCCGGCTTTCCTACCTACAGTATTCTCAAACACAGCAGTGTGTATATACATGTATAGATTTTTGAAGACAATGATTTTCAAACAATGAAACATTTTGAATTTATGCACAAGTGAATTGCTTTATTATGTTCTTGGTGGATATTAAAAATCGGATCTTTAATTAAGTCGGGAGCGGATTTTCGCACGACTGTGGTCTGTAAGTAGCTATCTGTACCATGGAGTTTTGAACGTGAATATTGGTTACATAGTTCACCAATAGGGTAAACAGTCTAATATTATTATTGCAAAGTAAAATTCTTCCAGCGGTAGTGGTCTATTTTTGCGTTCTACTGGTGAACAGGTCCGAAGCTGAGGTGGGATGAAATGGGAGGGGGGGGGGGGGGGGGAGGCGAGGGTGAGAGCGTTCGAACGCCAATATTTTCTCTGAATGTCGCTAATTGGAACAAAAGTTGACGATTTGACGAAAGCACAATTTTCATTATGCAAAAATACATGTAATTCAAATATTACCTTCGCTTAAAATCGCTCGTGAAGAACAGTCATGCGGCGGCCGTTATTACCATGGCTGACAAATGTCGCCATCAGAGGAGATTTACAGGGTAGTTAGCGCCCTTAATTTTCGAAAGCTGTCGTTAAAGTTAGTCCATAAGGGTATGGGAATTTCACAAATTTCAGGCATTTTCTGTTAAGTAGTACAAAAATACAGAAGCTGACTTTTTTACATTTCTTTCTCAATCAGTTTAACGTTTAACTATTATTCTCTGTTGAAACACATTTAACCCTTTACCTAACATGAAAAGCGGACGACACTTGCAAAAAAAAAAAAATCTTGAATAACTAATGTTTTTCATTTTTTGTCTCAAAAACATAGGTTTTGACCCCTCATTGGAACGAGCTCGACGAGCTCGTTCCAATGAGGGGCCACAACCTACGTTTTTGAGACAAAAAATGAAAAAAAATAATGAAAAATAATTGGTGATATTTGAGAATAGCGCTGGCGGGTTTTGGCAGTTACGTTGGGTAAAGGGTTAACAATAAGAAAACGGCGTTTCCACCATCTTTTGATGTTCTGTAACTTTTTGTGTTCATTTTATCGACAGAGTGTCCATGTTGACATATAATATAGACACTGTACTTTCATTCAATGCAAAAGTCTAGAAGGGGAGATTTGATAGTTTTCTGGGAAGAATAAAAACTTGAAAATTTGTGTAAATACCTTTTCCCAAAAGAGAGAGTCAAAGTTGACGATCAGTGTTGGTGATATGATAATTACAGACATTCTTGATGACAGATTATCTGTGAACGAGGTGCTTCTAATTAGTTTGCCATAAAAACCCCAAATTGCCATTTGTTACTTTTAATAAACGAAAAGAACAGACAGCTCCGGAAGCTGTCTGTTGTTTTCGATTGTTTTAAACCCAGCAAAAGGAAACTTAGCTTGTATACTATACTGATGACATACGGTACGTGGAGAGTGGATTGTAAGTAAATCACCCGTGGTGTGTAGTTATCACCCAAAGTATAATTTTCAAATTCTGAACAAATGGCGAAAACCACAAGCAATGTTTCAGCCAATGGACCCCGGGTTTAACCCAGAGGTCCATTGGCTGGAACTTTGCTTGTGCTTGTTATGCTTTGCAACAAATTTGCAATTATTGCTTGGGTGGAATCTCCACTCTGTGGGTGATGTAGTGATAATATACTCTCCACGTACTGTAGAACATGGGTGTTTTCTCAACTAGAGATGAGCTGCAGCTGGGAAGTATATCAACAATAACATTCGATATTGGTATTGGTGTGAGTACTTGTATGCTGTTGATACCGAATATCGTACCGATACCGAGGTTAAGCTTTATCCTCCTCGCCAGCCTAATAATTTCAAGGGAGATAACCACACCGAAAGGCGACTTTCATGATTTAAGTCAGGGATGGCACACTCTGCATTGTAATGCACGTATCCCATAGATTGCACGTTCTGGAAAATAACGTTTGATAAGTCGAATAACGCAAATGTTCTTAACTAGACTGTTCTGGCAGGGTGTAGGCGTTCCGAATGTCCTACTAACTTCAGTTATTGCACCCTATGGGCACGGAAGCGCCGCGTACTAAGGCGTAATACACATCGATGGTGCACTTGTCTTCAGCCTATGCTAACCCTGATTGTGCCGCGTCAGTAAACTGGGGAGCCTGACAGTTGCTCACTGCTGCTCGACGATGTGTGTACAAACAATGCCGGAATTTAAAATGAGTTCGAAATTTACAATGAACCCAGGGGCGTTGCGAAGAGGACCGATTGGAATGTAAACTTATCTTATCCCCAGACTGTGATAGCTCACTTTCCTACTGATAAAATACTCCAACCATCTTACCAAGGCATGCCTTCGTCGAGTTTATTACATTTTTTTTTCATTTATTGGGGTTTAACGACACTTTCGACAGAAAAGGGTCACCTCGTGTCGGACTGTTTTACGAAGCCAGAGTACTCGGAGAGAACCACCGAGAAAAGGCGAGCAACTGTCAGTCGCCCCAACCTTTATTAGTCCCCGACCGGCATCGTCGGAGGGGACTATAGGTTTGCACTCTGTCCATCTGTCAGTCTGTCAGTCTGTCAGTCCGTCTGTCTGTCAGTCCGTCAGTCTGTCACTCTGTCAGTCTGCCAGTCAAACTTTAGTTTTCCGGACTTTTTTTTTAGAAATGCTTCAACCGAATGATTTTATTTTTGGAAACCTACTATAGAACGATGACTTACAGATCAAGTTTGAGTTTCAAGCTGATTGCATTATTCTTGTGTGAGTTATGGCCCTTGGAAATATGGAAAAGGCCAAAATATAAGTTTTCCGGACTTTTTGGGGAAACGTTTCAACGGAATGATTTTATTTTTTTGTAACCTACTATAGAACGATAACTTACAGATCAAGCTTGAGTTTCATGCTGATTGCATTATTCTTGTGTGAGTTATGGCCCCTGGAAATATGGAAAAGCGCCAAAATATCAGTTTTCCGAACTTTTTTTGGAAACGTTTCAACGGAATGATTTAATTTTTTTGTAACCTACTATAGACCGATGATTTACAGATCAGGTTTGAGTTTCATGCTGATTGCATTATTCATGTGTGAGTTATGGCCCTTGGAAATATGGAAAAGCGCGAAAATATCAGTTTTCCAGACTTTGTTTGGAAATGCTTCAACGGAATTCATGCTGATCACATCTAGGTTATAACATTTGTATAATTATTAATGCTCATTAGTCCGGTAGGGGACATTGTATTGCTTCAGCGATACGTGAGCTCTTATTTATTTATTTATTTATTTATTTATTTATTTATTTATTTATTTATTTATTTATTTATTTATTTATTTATTTATTTATCCTCGTGTCGGACAGTTTTACGGGTGGAGGAAGCCGGAGTTCCCGGAGAGAACCACCGAACAACAACGAGCAACTGTCAGACTCCTCAGCGTACTAACTCCACACAAGCAGGATTAGCATTGGTTGAAGACAAGTGCACCATCGACGTACAGTAAGCCTTAGTACACAATGCCACCGTGTCACCACGTCATGGGCAATCCTGCATCTCTGCCTACTGAGTCACCGGGATCCCCCGTTGTCGAATCCATGCATTGAAGATATAGTTGGCATATTAGTTAATCGGGATCATAGTTAAACTTAAATCAATATTTCTTGGAAGTTTATTTGTGGATATACAGAATATACTCAGAATAGCTTGGTGTACCAAATGTTCACCACGAGTGGTGAAGTGGTGTTAACCGCGAGCCTTTGTCGCGCGGTTAACACCACTTCACCACGAGTGGTGAACATTTTGTACACCAAACTGCTATGGGTATATTTTAGTTATACCATGATCGTCAGATTATTAAGAGTCGCTATTAATTTTTCTCGATCTTACTGAGCAGCAGCCGAACATACGTGCGAATTTGTTTTTATTTACATGAGCATCGGTGGGCGGTACTTCCGCTGTCAATTTTATCACCGAAACGAAATAGAACAAGAAGTAGGACCTTTTTCATTTTAATAACATAATAACATACTATTTCGAGTTATGCATGCTTTATTAACATGATACAGTGCATGTTTGTTAATTTTTTGGTGTTTTATGGGCTAAAGTCATTTAAAAACGTAATAAATAATTGCCACTTTCATTTCACTCTTCGCGAGGCGACGTGCGATAAATTTAGACAAGCTCGCATTCAGGTCGACGTCACCAAATGTCAACTTGGATGCAGTTTCACTGTTGGTGTAAATTTTAACTATTGAAATCCCATTGCTGGCGTGTTCACCAGGGTTGGCGTGTAAAACTAAAATGTATGTCATAGGCTTTTCATATAGTGTAGAATAGGTAACCATGGTATTAATATAGAATATACCCATAGTAGTTTGGTGTACCAAATGTTCACCACGAGTGGTGAAGTGGTGTTAGCCGCGAGCCTTCGGCGCGCGGATAACACCACTTCAATACGAGTGATCGTCAGATTAATAAGAGTTTGAATGTTTAATAATACAATATTCACATGTGGGAATCTGTTTCTGTTTACATGAGCACCGGTTGGTGGTACTTCCGCTGTCAATTTTATGACCGAAATGAAATGGAAAAAGGAAAAACGCAAATCGCATTTTTCATTTTAATAACATACTATTCTGAGTTATGGGTGCTTTATTAACATGAGGCAACGCATGTTTGTTAATTTTTGGTATCTTGTGAGATAAGCTCGTTTAAAAACGTACCAAATAATTGTGGATTTCATTTCACTCTTCCCAAGGCGACGAGTGATAAATTTAGGCAAGTTTGCATTCAAGTCGAGGTCACCAAAGGCCAACTTCAATGTATTTCCACTGTGGGTGTAAATTTTAACTATTAACATCCCATTGCTGACGTGTTTCGGTTGGTGTGTAAAGCTCAGATTTATGTCATAGACTTTTTACATATAGCAGAATAGGTAATCATAGCATAAAAATAAAACATACAGGTAGTAGACGTGACACAACTTCTTATTTAATTGTTTTAAGCTTATTTGTTTTACAAGGATTGGCAAACTAGTTATGCAACTTATATTAACGACTCTCCCTGGCCCAATGGCGCGGGTGTTTGGGGTGACCTTCGTAGCGGCAACTTCGTGGCCTCGCGCTTCTCGAATTCTACGAAGGGATCTTGAGCCTGCGCGGGATGTGTCTCTCTCCGCGCAGAGGACAGCCGTTTTAAGTCCCCGCCCGATAGGACTGTACGCTGTGATGGCAACAACCCCACAATTGATGCCGACGGAGATTGTTCGGACACCTCGATAACTTTCCCCGACCGAAGATTCATTCCGGAATCTCTGGCATGAGGGGCCAAATGAATTATCCACTCGGCCACTACTTTCTATTTAACGAACATATATGGTACTCCAAACCGGTCATGTTGGGTCTCGCCAACTGCGCGAAGTGGGCAGCATATCCGTCAATTTGTAAGAAAAACGATGTGCGTGACGTTAGCCCAAATATCCAATCTGGTCTCATTAAGAAGTATGGTACAGCCTCCGTGAACTGTTTGCGATCCACGCCTGGGCAGCGCTGTCCACGACTGGGCCTGCCTGGTAATAAAAAGTCATCATCAAATCCCCGCGGGAACCCCGGGAATTGAAGCAGTGCCTGTTCGCTGCGGTAAGCAGGCTCTGCTTTACTGGTAAAATAAGACCCAACCACCAATGCGTGGGAGGTGCAAACCCTCTCCAAAATGGGCAACATGGCTTATTAACGCTCACCCCTGGTCTTGAGTTGATACTCATGTTGTGGTCATGATTAGCCATTGTGCAAAAAAGGTGACCTTAAACACCAATAAATAAATAAATATATCATCAGCAAAATTTTAATTAATGAAGCACCGGGTTGTGCCCGGTGCTTCATTAATTATTTTTTTAATGATTATTCCTATAATTAGTGTTTGGAATTTAATATTAATGCATCCCTGGAAATATTGCCCACCCGTGGAAATTGACCAGTCCACGACGGCTATACTGTACATGATTCCTGCTAGAAAGAAGGAATCGATATCTAAGACACCCATCTCGACCAAAATGAAATAATTTATGAGAGTATATCAAACATCCCTGAACCCTCTTCTGTTATGCTCTGACAGACAAATCTCCGTGTCGTAAATATTTTGTGTGGTTCTTGTTTATCAAAGTTCACATATGACGTATCAAACAACTAAAACTGTTAATTGATCCGTCATCCTCTTGCACACAACCCTCGTATCGCCTCTGTAGTGTTACAGCATCAACAATGGCACTCTGCGAAGTTAACTTGGGAACTTGGGAACAAGGCTGCCAATTTTCGTTAAGAGATTCACGGGGAAGTTAGCTCCCTTAATTTCCTAAGGCTGTCAGTAAAGTCGACCTCTGTGGGAGTTTAATATAAAATTTGAAATTTTGAAATGTTAGCAAATTTGTATAATCGAAGTGCGCATCACTTTACAAACTTCAGGCATTTTACTGCAGAGTAGTAGAAAACACAGAAGCTGTATTTTACAATTGTTATCCCAATCCGTTTGTATGTTTGATAATTATTCTCTGTTGAAACCTATTTAACTCTTAACCTGGTGAGGATTTTCAAGATATTTTTCAGCAAATCTAGTCATGGCTGCTGTTAAGCAGCCATGACTAGATTTGATGAAAAATTCATAGGAATGTATCTCAAGAAAATTCCCCGCGGGAACCAGGAGAAGTGAAACAGTGCCTGTTCACTGCAGTAAACAGGCTCTGTTTTACTGGTAAAATGGGACCCAGTCACCAATGCTTGGGACGTGCAAACCCTCTCTAAAATGGGCAACATGGCTTATTAACGCTCACCCCTGGTCTTGAGTTGATGCTCGTGTTGTGCTCACGATTAGCCATTGTGCAAAAATATGTGACCTTAAACACCAATAAATAAATATATCTCAAGAAATCATTGGCAAATAAATCTATTCAGTCTGCAGGGAGGAGATTTTATTAAATGTGCTAATTTTAGTAGCAATAGAACTTCTGTCCTGGGCAGGAATATCCGGCAGCAGAATTCAAGGAGTTAAAAATAAGAAAATGATCTTTTCACCATCATTTGATGTTCTGAAACTGTTTATCTGTTCATTATATCAACAGTGTACTCATCCTGACAAATAATACAGGCACTATTCTTTCCATTAATATTAAAGTCCATGAGAAGATATTTGGTAATGTTGTTCCTGGGAAGAATCAAATCGTCCAAATTACTGTAAAAACCCATTTTACTCAGTGCTGGTTGATGTGATACTGAGAGATATTCTAAATGACGGATTATCTGTGAAATAGTTGATTTTAATTAACCCTTTGCCCAACGAATCGCGCGCATCCGCCCGCGTAATATGCAGTTGAAAAAAATAATATGTTTTAAAAGGTTTCAACAAAACCATATCATGTGACCCCTCGTTTGAAGGTCACATGATATGGTTCAACCATATCATTTGACCCCTCGTTGGAACGAGCTCGTCGAGCTCGTTCCAATGAGGGGTCACATGATATGGTTTTGTTGAAATTTGTTGAAAAATTAAAAAAAAATTATATTTAAAATAATAAATGTTGATGTCGTCTGCGTAGGGTAAAGGGTTAACTTGTTATGAAATGCATCGTTTCATTTTGTAACTTTTAACAAACGAAAGCAGACGGCCCCGAGAACTGTCTGTTTTCGTTTATTAAAAGTTGTAAAAGAAAACTTGACTTTATTTTCTGCTGATTCCAAAGGTATTTTCTCAGCGATTGCTTGCTTTTTAATTATTTTCTCCTCGATTCGAATCCCACCTCTCGTCAGATCACAGTAGTTAAGCAACATCGAGCGCGGTTAGCAGTTGGATGGGTGACCATTTCAGCGACTGATTCGCGCTCCCGCCTTGTGTCCTTGACACTTTTAACAGCGTGCACCACCGACTTATACTACATCATATTGCACAGCGCCATCGTGACCCTACAGTTGCATTCGGGATTATGTGTGTTGCCCAAGGACATAGCGCAGATGCTAGAGGTTAGGATCGAAATATCGGCATTTCGGTTTAATTCCAATACTCTAAGCAACGAGCCACCGTACTCTCCGTTAACCCTAAGAACCCGAAACACCGCTTTTTTCGGGCCAAAAACATAATGCGTCACAAGATCATTGAATAGGATGGATGCTAAGTGAATATGTGTGGTAGACCAATCCATTTTTTCAACATTCTGCCCCAAGACTCCACGTTGAAAATATTAAGTGATCTAACTCCAAATAATGAAAATGGCCTATACAAATTGCTGTCATTGAAATGGCATGGAAGGGGGTGCGGTGGCATCGCGGTAACCGATTGTCGTCAGATCACCGAAGTTAAGCAACGTCGAGCGCGGTTAGTAGTTGGATAGGTGACCATTTCAGCGACTGATTCGTGCTCCCGCGTTGTGTCATTGGACAAGGCACTTAACCCCGATTGACTACATGGGAGCACGATGGCGCTGTGTACTAAGGCATACTGCACGTCGATGGTGCGCATGTCTTCAACCAATCTAATCCTGCCTGTGCCGCGGTGCAGAGTTACGACGTTGGATAGCTGACAGCAGCTCGTAGTTGCTCAGTGAGTCTCTCCGAGTACTCGGCTTCCTCCACCCGTAAAACTGTCACCGACATGATATGACCCTAGCTGTTAAAATGTCGTTAAACCCTAATAAATAAATAAATAAATAAATAAATAAATAAATAAATAAATAAATAAATAAATCGAATCCCACCTCTGGCAACCGCGTCGTGTCCATGGGCAAGGCACTTAACCCCATCTGCCCATGCGCGGGCACGGTGGCGTTGTGTACTAAGGCGTGCTGCACGTCGATGGTGCACTTGCCTTCATCCAATGCTAACCCTGCTAGTGTGGAATTAGTACGTTGGGGAGTTGACAGTTGCTCGCTGTTGCTCGGTGGTTCTCTCCGGGTACTCCAGCTTTTTCCACCCGTTAAACTGTCCGACATGAGGTGACCCTTGCTGTGGAAAGTGTCGTTAAGCCCCAATAAATAAATAAATAAATAAATAAATAAATAAATAAATAAATAAATAAATAAATAAATAAATTGGACCTTCCTGGCCCGTCTAATGACATAAAGGACGGTGACGTCATCGAAAATCGATATTCATGACAATATTGGCCAAGGATGACAGTATGAAGTGATTGAAGAAACTCTACGTAATTAGCTTTAATTGTTTTAATGACGTTCTTCCGGGCTTGTGTTGTGATCACGACCTGAATGTTATTCCACTCCCTCCTCGATTTTTAGGTAGGGCTGCCTATTGAACTACGGGTTGAATTACTATTGTACTCTCTTTAATCCTTTGGACTGTAGTGGTATCTTCCATGCCACTTCGTTGGCAGCAATTAGGAGAGTCCATATTCATTATTTGGGGTAGACCAATCAATATTTTCAACGTGCAGCCTCGAGGCTGCACGCTGAAAATATTGATTGGTCTACCCCACACATGTACTGAACATTTAATGACGTTATGAAGTATCATGTTGGTGGCCGGACAAAACGGTTAAGAACCAGTTGGGATTCAATCATGTGCCGCAGACACTAGTGCAATAGCACTTCTGATTTTGCCAAACAGAATTCAAAGTCCGAATAGTGCAACTTAATTTTGTTTCGTTCAACATCGAAGGGCTTAATCATATTTTAAGCACATTTTAGAGCGGTGTTAATGGAAAAAAGCTTTCAAAGGAAGTATTGCCATTTTTTTAATAAATATTTTAAAACATTTTATTGACTTCACGTTGCCCTCTTCTGAACAACCAGAATTCTATTTATCGAATCCATTATCTGATGCATTTTCTTTCCATACCAAATTATTTCTATCAGACGATTTGTTGCGTTCCATTTGAGTGGTTTCAATTTTAGTGTTTGCTTAAGTGTCTACAAATCGTGTTAACTCTTACTCCGACAGCTGGTACATAAATTGTTACAACCATACCGCTTAGGAGCACGGTGGCTCATGGGTAAGTAACAATTATCCTTCAAATGTTGTCCTCCAATAAATATCCTCCAATGGATATACTCAAATAGTACATCGCCATGTCCAGACGCGTAGTCAGGATATCACAATTAGGGGGGCAACAATAATATATGGGGGCGGAGATCTGAACGTAGCTGTTGCCCCTCTACGTAGGGGGGTAACCGCTAGGTTCAGATCGCTGGACAACTAGGGGATACAGAATAGGTTGTACATCATCATCAGAGCCATGTAGCGAGGAGACGGGGGCGAGCACAAGAGTGGGACACTCCCTCTCGCTGGAAGGGGAGGCGAGAGCTCCCCGGAAAAAAATTGAAATTGGAGACAAAAACCCCGCAATTTCCTTGACTCTGAGTTCGTTTGTGTCCATAATTTATAAGTTGTGACAGGCAGCGATAATTAGGCCTCACTACCTGGGGGTGGGGGTGGGGCTGGAATGACTGAAATTAGGAGGGGGGTATGTGTCCCCCTCCCCCATGGCAACGTCACTGGCCATGTCATAGGTATCCCCCAATACCAGGATGTGCATAAGAGACGTACGAGTCACTCAGTCAAGCAGTTGTTCCATAGCTCATTTGCTCGATAAGCTTCGAGTCGTCCGCGCAATGCCTGTTCCAACACTGCGCTTCAGCTAATTTTACGAAATCATGAACCATGATTCTCGGCACCCCAATAAGAAAATGCCTTTTTGGACATAAAATCCCTGTTTTTAAATGAGACGAATTGTCGCAATAGCACTTGCTCATTGGATAATTTCTTCCATGCTCTTAGCTCATTCGACGAAATCATCAACCACGTTCTTCTGCTCCCCACTTTCAGAATCCCTTTTAGACTATAGAATCCCCTTATTCTGAAGTGAATCGAAGGGTCGCAATAACATTTGCTCATAGAATAATTACTGTTGTGGCTCTTTAGCTCGTTTGACTAATTAGAAACCACACGTATCACCAAATTGAGATGTAGAGGATATGGAATGAGTGTTTTTCTCATATAATATTTATGAAACGAGTCTACGAATTTTCCGTTTTGGCGAGCCTCTGGCGAGCTCAAACGGAAAATTCGGACGAGTTTCATAAATATTATATGAGAAAAACACTCATTTCATATTCTATTTATCATATGGCACACGCACGCACAAATTAGCCACTTAGTAGGACATTTTAACTCATCACCCGACTTGAGGTGCAGGCGGCACATGGAAACAAACATCCTCGTATAACTAAAAATTATCATTTTTTGCCTCTAAAACATAGGTTATGACCCCTCATTGGAACGAGCTCGTCGAGCTCGTTCCAATGAGGGGTCATAACCTATGTTTTGGAAGCAAAAAGTGAAAATATAAAAAAAAAAAAAAAATGACGTTTTCTTGGAGGTAAAAGATTAATTAATATGAAAACAAAATATCAAATGTTTTAAAGTGAACAAAACGGACGAGTCATATGATAAAACTGTATATGGACCGAAAGTGGATTTAATGAATGGGGCGATCTGATTGGTTTGTTAGCTGCAGAACCATGACTCGTGTTGTTCGAAACGACAATGGTGCACTCGGAATACGGTAAGTACTAGCCTGAACTTACCAGACCTGTAGCCCTTTATAGAAAAAAATAACTAGTGGGCTTACCCGTCACAGGACGAAAAGAAAAACCCGACGCCCGACGAAAAAGTAGCGTATTGTATATCAAGGGAGATAACCAAAGCTTGAATTTCTAATTGGGCGGGCGAGTGGGCGGCAATGGACGGAATTACACACTCCCCGTTTATTTAACAGATTGGTACGCTCGAGGACCGTTCCCTTTCGCAACTCCTTGGCCGCAATCCCGGGTTGTTGCCGACGTGGTACTGCAATGTCGTGAGATATGACGAACTTTGGACTCACTTGGTGATCCTTTTCTCATTTTGCAAGGTTTACTTATATGGGAAACGGAATATTATGAGTGACGTCAGTTGGTCGAGGTTAGTGAATAATAAATTAAATTGCTTTAGCACGGAATCTCTTTAAATCAGATGGGACAGTACGTAATTATATGAACCACACTTTGGGCCTAACAAGTTAAAAAATTGTTTCTCAGGCCCTCCTCATGGTCCTTTTGGCTGCGACATGCTCTTTTTTTATAACCAATGGAAACTTAGAAATGTAAAAATATGTTACCCATGCTAATAAAATTGATAAATTTGTCCCTTAAGTGCTTTGCAATGCTTCAGCACTCAATGGCCGAGATACACCACCACCCATGCTATTCTGTTCATTATGAGGCCTAAAACATAAAGCAAACCAAGAAATTGAACGTTTGATGGCAAAGAAATAACTATAAAAAATAAAATAAAAAATCGCCCGCCCATGCGAAAGCCCATCCTCCCGCCCGCATGCACTTTTTACAAAGATCTATAATAATAATAAAATGATGTAATGTTAACGTCTAGAATCCACCACAGTGTTCTCTGACGTTCATTATTACTCCGTACCAAAGGCGTACACACCCTATAATCATTCCATGACATTCTCAGCTCAACTCAACGGAGCATACAGCCGGTGCTCCACATACGGGCTCACAAGGCAAACACCTCAGCGGGTCCCTATTTTACACCAAGGTACGATGAGGATTGCATAGTACTGGTGAACATTCCCAACATTCACAGCTGGCTCGAGATTCAAAGTCGCATTCACATACTCAAACTTCGCTGATCGCATACCAGTCACTACTATGGGAAGCACGCGAATCAATCGCTCAGTTGTCACCCATCCAAGGATTAAACGGGCTCGAAGTTGCTTACCTTCGGTGATCTAACGAGAACCAGCCTCGCTTCGCCAGTGCTCCCAAAGATTTACTTTGTGGAGCCTTATTTACGGTTGAACATGTTAATGTTAAGAACAAAACATTCTTGGCCCAGCTGTTAGGAAAATGCAGCTATTGTAATCACATTCTTGACGTGCGTTTATTACCAATGCAGTGCTTTTTTCTATTACATCTTTCTTATTTGATGTGTATGTGCACGAGGGTCGTCTCTCTCAACTCTTAAACCTTTGATACTTTTTTTACGTCTCATGACGTAGGAAATCAAACTCCGCCTTGATACTTTGTGATCATTTGTTTTGTGATTATTTTTCGATTTTTTTTTAAGTTTTAACCTCAGTTCCTATTTTCTCCCGAATAGTGCTCAGTGACAACCGTTGAGCCAAATGTTATCGTACTTTAAAATATTATTATAATCCTGCTGACAAGACTTCTTAACTGGTTGAGTGCTAGAAGCCACTATCAGGGCTTTCAAAAAATGAGGATACCAGAGCAAAAGCCAACACTTTCCTTGCTTATATTTCATATTCAGTCAAGCACAAATAATATTTTGTTTATATAAATTTGTTTTATTACAAATTATTGGAGAGTGCCTGCGGGCACTCTCCAATAATTTGTAACAAAACAAGTTCTGAATAACAAATTCAGACCTCAAAAAATAATCTAGCCCTCAACCAGTTAATCACTAATGTGAAAATATCTTGTTATTTGTACTTTCCGACGTTTGACGTCGCATTTTGAAAAACGTTGAAGAAACTTAATTCCCAGTGACGTTTGAACGTCAGGATAATTAAAAGTCTCAAAGGTTCCGCTCCACAGTTTCGCACTATTGCACAGAGGTGAAATTCTAAACATAGGGCATATGTTGAAACTAAGGCCATGTAAAATAGAGATATATTTTTAGTATCAGATATATGATTACATTAGGTTTTTTGTTGGACAAGAGAATTTGCAGTTTTGGTCCCAAAGTTGGAGTCTGATACATAGGGGAAAATTACCAGATGAATTATGGGAAACAGTGGCTTCGAAAAATTGGCTATTTTTTAAAATGTAATTTTTACACGGGTTTGTTACCAGACAGGTAACTGAAAAAGGAGACGGAAACATATAATTTTGTTTTTGCATTTTAGAAACAGGGGATGCTTTGTTCCAGGGGTGGGTAGGTGAGGTTGGTGGGAAAATTCCGCTTTTGAGGCTGCTAGGTGGCTGAAAATGACTAGTTTCGGCATTTTTTCATGCAATTTTTCAGGTTGAAGTCTGGCCTTTGACAATAAATTATTCCACCCACATTCAGATTGTTTATTTCTACTTAGTCACATAGTGTTATATGTTTTTTGTGGATTTGGGAAACGTAATACATGTTATGAGTTAGATAACTAAGCTACAGAATATTTGCATTTGAAGAGAGTGTATGGCATGTCATATTTGGAAATGCCTGGAAAACGGTGGAGCGGAACCAAAGGGTTAAACTCAGGTCCTTTTTATTTTCCTTTTGCATTCTCTTTCCTGGCAAAATTTAAATTAAGGAAGACTAAACGTATTTAAACAATTAAATCTTGTTTGACAGAACAGGGTTCTGTCAAACGAGGTATAAATAGTTCAATTCTAGAAATCTATGTTTTTTTTACATCAAAGGGTAGGGAGAATGTTTATTTGATGTACTTTTATTACAGCATCACTATTTGACTGGCGCTGCAACATTTTCAAATAGCAATGTAAATTTTAAACATCATTCTACGTATAAATTATTAGTAACACTGGCATATCTACAGATATTGGGGATGGGAGTTGGAGAGGAGGGACGTATGTTCGCCTGGCCATTACATGAGTTGTTCAAGTTTTCTAGACATACTTTTCAGTGAGCTTTTCGTATGAGGCGTCCAGAATCAACGACATTACGTCGCCCGAGTGCTAGAATGTTCTATGTCCCATAGGGGACATAGAACATTCTAGAACTCAGGCGACGATTATCAACACTACTGATTTGACCAAGCGCTGATTTGCGACAACAATATGCAATGTGGAAGCAAAAGCCTTGGCAAACTGTCACGTATTTTGCCACGGAATTGCCGGTTTATTTATTTATTTATTTATTGGTGTTTAAGGTCACATACTTATGCACAATGGGTAATCGTGACCGTGACAGTTTTACGGGTGGAGGAAGCCGGATTATCCGGATAGAACCACCGAGCATCGTCGATCAACTGTCAGCTCCTCAACATTCTAACTCTGTTAAAGCCCCGCCCAAGCAGGGATATAACGGTTGAAGACATGTGCTCCATCGGCGTGCAGTACGCCTTAGTACACGACGTCATGGTACTCCCATGTAGGCAACCGGGATAAAATGCGGTTAATGTTTAAGGATGGCCCGAATCACGTGTCACCAAATAAGGAACTACATCTGACTGTTTAACGGGCTGTAGTACTCTGCCCTAACATTGTCCAACGAGGCGTAGATTTTGGTTTCTTGAGGGGTACCTCCCCCCCCCCCCCGAATTCACCCGCTCCCCTAGAATTCATGTCGAAACACTGCTTCAGAATAACTACAAGATAAAGGGTATGTTGTTTATGATTCTACGTAAGATACAGTACAGTCACCGTGAGATGGTCAAAATCCGCACCTGGGCCGTGTTGCCCAAGGGAGCTTTTCTCAATGAATTACCAGTAGCTTTCATCGAATATTCAATGAAAGAAGCATCGGGTCGTACCCAGTGCTTCATTCATTGAAAATGTGATGGTGGCTGCATCGTTTCATGTGTTAGGGCAGAGTACTATATATAGCCCGTTAAACAGTCATATGTAGTCCCTTGTTTGGTGACACGTGATTCAGGCTGTTTGCTCACGCGTGGAAATATAACCCAATCGTGTATTTTGACCACCACACTATGACCGTACTGTATCAGTGATTCGAAGCAAGCGCTGTGGACTTGTCTTCTCATTGTACTAACTGGTAGAGTGTTAAATTATTTTTGGCCGCCAACATTTGTTCACAAGTCTTTGCGTTGTTACAATTTATAGGAAAGCGCCTGTGGGCACTCTCCTATAAATTGTAACAAGGCAAATCTTAACAGACTAAATAATATCACTTTAAAGATAATATGAAGCACAGACATTGAATTTGAAGCCTTTAGGTTGTAGAACCTGCCCTTCAGATTAAAGCCCAAATACGGGCTTCCAGCACTCTACCAGTTAAACATCGGGGAGAAGTTGCAGTGAAAGAGTGGTATCAGTGAATATAAAATAAGAAAGAAATCCTCATACAGTCATCATAAAACTGTCATTACGTGAATAATGGACTAGCTGCTATCATGGCATCTACATCACTGCCAAATGTCTGATATTATGATGCATCCAGGTTAACTTGTCAATGCTGAGGTCGATTCGAGATAATTATGTTGAACAGTGGTAATTACCACACTACTGCCGTTTATCGTTCGGAGTCCGTTTATTGCGGTTGAACCTGGCCTTCTTGTTGAACGCTTAAGAATTGTATCAAAATACGTTGGGAGTGGAGATGAAAGGTTTATTATCACCACAGAGCTCAGCCGCACGTAAACAGTACCACCTGATGTTTGAGTCAAGATACGTCTCACCGTTTTATGTTAACTAAGAGTTCTTGAAAAACTATTTGTGGATAACTAAACACACGTAGTTATCATAACACGTGGGCGCCCTATCCTCTTACTTAACAGGCACATATTGTACTACTTTGACCATTGGGTGTTTTGTTGCCAGGTGGCAAAACACCCAGACTGTGCTGCCCACTGATGAAACGTAGTGGAAGCGCAAAAAGATTAGCACCAATGTTTGGTGACAAGACAACCGTTTTCTCCACAATAACCATTTTTCCTGCTTCAACACATACTAATTTCAAGTAGCGGAGTCATAGCCTACATTGCATGCTGCCACTTGTAAAGACCCCCCCCCCCCCCCCCCCCCCCCTTATAAAAAACACTCTCTGAAGTCTTAAGTATTATCATTTGGGTTTCAGAGGAAAACGAAAAGTAATTCACTTTGAAATGACCACATTTTGTTCAATACAAGGGATTGCTTAGTCGAAATATATAGTAGTCAGATCCGTCTCGGTTTCCACTCGCGAAATACTTTCATCCTTAGTTTATACTGTATACATACACACACACTGATCTCTTGCTTCCAGTACCCTTTCAGCACAGTACATGGGGAATTTATTACACACCTGTTCTTTGAAATCCCCATCTACAGAAACACTAGACCATGAGGAAAAAGAAAATCCGTTCCGCACATATGTGCGGAACGGAAATTGTTGACGGGCTATTTTTATGAAGAAGCAAAATTTCACTGGTATTTTCTACAATTCGTGCACCGCAGTTACAATTTGATTCGCTGGTGGCAAAGAAATTACTATAAAATCGTCCCCCCAGTTCCAATTTCAACAGAGAATGACACGCGTGTGTGTGAATGGGGTAATCGATATGGCACTCGTGCCATATCGATTAACCCATTCACACACGCGTGTCGTTCTGTGTATGTACTATATAGACAATAAACATATAGTGTGTTTTTATATCTGTGTTATACAACGAGTTGAAATATGGTTTATTTTTTCGAGGCTTCGCCGAGAAAAAATAAACCATATTTCAACGAGTTGTATAACACAGATATAAAAACACACTATATGTTTATTGTTTTTATCTGATAACAGACAGACACCCGTCTCGTGCGTCTACCCGACTTATTTATGCTTCCCACGGGCCTCCAAAGAAAACCAGTCTACGAGACAAAAGAAATAGGACAAGACGCATAGAGTTGTGTCCCTTACATTACAAAATCGATGACGGCGATTGTAAAGTGCGATTGCACTTCTTGCATCATGTAACTGCGCTGGAACAAAAAAAAATTTCAACTATTTTATTAACAGTAACAAAACGGTGTTTCAGTAGAGTTATTCTTTTTTTGACATAGTTCCAGTTTTCTTCCGTGTTTTATTCTGTAGTCCCAATATAACAAATCATTTTGCGTTTGTTTACAATTTTTACGAAGTGTTTTTTTCAGGTAGAGCAGACGAACTTTTAATTAGCGCAGTTCCGCGAGTACTTTTGATCGAGGCCGTGACTATAAATAGTTCGCAGTCGCCGCATACTAATTACTATTAACATTCAAGTAATTTCTACAATGTTTTGAAGCAAAATTTTAGGTTGCCTTTATTGAAGCAAAATAAATAAGAAATGACACCATCAGAGGATTTTGACAAAGTGCAATAAGCGTACAATTAAAACCTGCCCTGTGATATAACGATGTTTCATGAATGAATGAATGAAAATGGAATTGAAAGAGGTCAGAGGTCGTTCGCATAAATTATAATTATATACAACACCCGTTGTATATACTTCAAGTATATACAACGGTTGTTATACTCTATGGTTATCAGATAAATATATATACACACACACCGATCTCTCGCTTCCAGCACCCTATCAGCACAGTACATGGTAATATTCTTGCTAGATTTAAAGAGTTAACATATGTATACACTGGAAGTTAATTAAGTTTTCAATTTTGATCCCTTTGAGAAATGTACGGCATCTTGGTTTGTCTGAGAATTTTGTTACATTCATCCTAGTACCAATAACATGTAAACGTGATTGATCGCATAACACCACTTGCGCAATAATTTGTAATTTCTCATTGAAGCAAGATACATTGTCTCGTTAATTTTTGTTTTCAAATTGAATTTGGAGACAGATGCTATTCACAGCATCTAATAGCATCTATTTTATCAAAATGGATAGTGAATATGCAATCTTGGCTGTAGGATTTCTTTCGTTGTAACACCAGGGTTTCTGTTTTAAAAAAGACTTGAATCGATAAATTAAAAACAAAATTGGTATTAAATGTGCTATCTTCGAAACTGGATTTTTTTTCTCATCCAACACAAGGATTTATGTTTTAAATGCGCGAACCGATAAATTAAAATAAAAACATGGAAAAATGGAAACATTAAGGCATTAAACGACTGCAAGTACAATGAGAGGACGGACGAATGCAATTAATTCAGATGACGTACATAATTGACGCTCACAATCTTACAGACCTGCGAATCTCACATTTCCGGAGGAATCGGATATCGAATTGAACAGACAGAGGAATCGAAAGTGAAGCTATATTAAAACTCACCTCTCTCCACCTTCTGGCTATTGCACCTTCTCAGAACCGTACGTATTGTCAGTCTGAAATCAGATTTTATCAGTGAAGGCGACTAGTCTGTTTGGGTAAATCAATAAAATAAAATAGGAATATTCCAGAACGGAATCAACCCGTTTCGGAAGAGGAACCTCCTTGAACTCCTGTTCTATATCTCCAGGGGCTAAAACTTCTGCCATTGTATTTTCTAAAATTGTATTTTCTATTCATGTATTTAACCCTTTACCCAACGCAGACGATATCAAAATTTATTATTTTAAATATCATTTTTTAAAATGTTTCGAAAATTTTCAACAAAACTATATCATGTGACCCCTCCTTGGAACGAGTTCAACGAACTCGTTCCAATGAGGGGTCACATGATATGGTTTTGTTGAATTTTTTTGAAAAATAATATTTTTTCAACTGCTGAATTTGGATATTACGCAGGCGGATGCGGCCGATTCGTTTGGGTAAAGGGTTAAATGGGGTAAACTGAACCATTAGCATTTTCAAAGATCTGGCAAATTGCCATATCTTTTAGAGTGCTGTTGATTCATTATAGTCATTTATATTAATAGTTAGAAAATAACATTCTAGAAAATACAGTTATAAACGTTTTATAGTATTGGCACCCGCCCCCCTGTATCAGGAAAACTGATTCTTGACTCAGGGGGGAGGGGGGCGGGGGGGGGGGGTAGCGAAGATGACTGATTGTGGGGTATGGGTGCAGGCCTGAGTTGTCCCGGTAGAAGTCTCGACTGAAGTCTTCTAACTACATTTTCATCCAAGACATGTCTAAATAATATAGATGGAATACTTCAAGAGGGTACACCTGCTGTGATTTTGAGAACATCTCGACGATTGGAAAACGTCGGAATCGGCCCGACTTCAATCGATTTCAATAAAAAACATCGGGACAATATCGTATCGAATCGAAATTCGAAAGTTTCACATGGTCCTATTCTCGTTTGAAAGCCCTCATCGAGCTCGTTCCAATGAGGGTTCCTATCGTTTGAACAAAATACGAAATTAGTCGAGTATCCATTTTTGTGAATTAGGCAGGTGGATTAAGGTCATGACGTTAGATAAATGATTAAGGGAAATGCATTATGAAGCCAACTCGTCCGCCATACCTTCTCTATGCACTTTGCATCAACAACGACTGTAATAACATGAATGGAATATATATAGAATACATCCATAGTAGCTTGGTGTACCAAATGTTCACCACGAGTGGTGAACATTTGGTACACCAAGCTACTATGGGTATATTTTATTTATACCATGATCGTCAGATTATTAAGAGTCGCCATTATTTTTTTTATCAATTTCACTGAGTAGCTGACGAACATACGTGTGAATCTGCTTTTGTTTACATGAGTACCGGGAAGGGGGGAGGGGGGGGGGGGGGGGTACTTCCACTGTCATTTTTGTCGCCGAAACGAAATGGAAAAAGAAATGCACAAATCACGGGGCCTTTTTCATTTTAATAACATGATAACATACTATTTCGAGTTATGGATGCTTTATTAACATGAGACAACGTATGTTTGTTAATTTATGCTATCTTATGAGGTAAACTCATTTAAAAATGTAATAAATAATTGCCGCTTTCATTTCACTTTTCGCGGTGCGAAGAGCGATAAATTTAGACAAGTTTGCATTCAGGTCGAGGTCACCAAAGGTCAAGTTGCATATAGTTCCACTGTATGTCTAAAGATTAACCATTGAAATCCCATTACTGGCGTGTTCATCATGGTTGGTGTGTAAAGCTGAAATTTATGTCATAGGCTTTTTATATATAGTAGAATAGATAATCAAGGTACAAAAACTGTTCTCCACAACTTCTCATCGCTCGATAAAATCTTTAGTTCACCAGAAAAAAACGCACACTTCACTATGGAAGTCGGTCGCAAGACAATATTGTACGCGGGAGCCCACAGGGAGAGGAAAGTTCCGATAGAAAGATAAGAAATATTTGATAGTCGCTACCTCAAACAGAATGCTTTCACGCAGTGAAGACTGTTCTCAAGATTGATCAAGACATGAAACTTTTACCTGCACGTGTATTCTTCTCACCAACATAAATAAATAAATAAATAAATTAATTAATTAATTAATAAATTAATAAATTAATAAATAAATAAATAAATAAATAAATAAATGAATAAATAAATAAACAAATAAATAAAATCTGACTAATTATATTTGACTCTTCCTGTAAAATGATGACTGTGAGACTCAATCTAATCATCGAGGGCACGTGTTGTTCCCTTACACGTCTTGACGCTGTCACAAGTCATTTCGCCTTGCGTGAATGCATAGTTATGTGTTTCCTATCCTATTCAAAGTGTCCCTCGTTGGTAATTGTTCACAATTTCATTCGGGTTTCGTAGGGTTTCCTGCAACAAACTTATTAAGAGAATGTGTAAATCACACTTTAATTGGCAGATCTCGCTGAACAGATTCTTCAATTTCACCAGTCTTGCTGAATAACACAAATATTGCAATTTTCCCAAACGTAATCCAGTTAGCTGTTTTCAAATATGCCATCTCAGCTCCCATATATCTGAAGTTGATTGATAGGGCTATTTTGTCCTGCATAAAGATCATCAATAAACAAGTTTATCGTGATGTGTCTTCACATATTTATGCGTTTTCCTGTGCAAATATGCTTGTTTTTTTCCTATCGTGATGATGAAATAATGGCTCTCTACAACCACACGCTACCACGATAAGTGGCTTTTATTCCTCTTTGTGGCATTAACCCCGTTAACTGGTAGAGTGCTGGAAGCCTATAGTTGGCTCTACTCTAAAGTGCAGGAACTACAAATCAATGGCATCACAGTCAGTGGATATGCTTCATATTATCTTTGAAGTGAAATTATTCAGTTAGTATAGACTTGCCTTGTTATAATTTATGGGGGGGGGGGGGGGGGGGGTGCCTTTTGGCACTCTCCTTAAAATTATAAACTAGGCAAAGACTTGTGAACAAAGTTTGGTGACCAAACATAATTTAACACTCTACCAGTTAAATTGTGTGCACAGATTAACTCCCTTCACTCTGATGTCAAAATATCCAAATTTCAAGTAGCCATTTTTCCCATAATGCAACTGGGAATTTAACCAATTCAATTTTGTTTGACAGAGCTCAATGAGCTCTGTCAAACAAGATTGAATTGGTTGAATTTCTAGTTGCATTATGGGAAAAATTTGCACCTTGAACATTAGATATTTCAAACATCAGTGTGCAGGTGGGTTAATAGGTGCATAAATGAAACGGCACTCTACAAACGTACGAGAATTTGAACTACATATTGGTAGGGATGGGCCCTTTCTTCGAGCAACGATGTGCCACTGGCTGTTGGAAGTGTTGCTAAACCCCTATAAACAAACAAATGACCCGAGATGGTTCGAGCATTCTAGTGACTTAAGGATTATGAAATGGATTGACACCATTCGAAATCATAGGGAGCCTATCAACAATATTTCCGTCACCCGCTTGTCCGGTGGGTCGGTGGGATCTAGATAACAAATCGTCTTGCGAGACAACTTAATTTATAGGGATGGATTCCGTGTAAGGGCCTTTACCCACAGGCGCGACGTGAATACTGTACGCGGTGCGATAGAGTAATAATTACGGATCATTTTCTGAGTATAGAATTGTGACACAGTGTCATGTGTCCAATTTGAGCCTTGCTGCCATGCTAAGACAATCAGACATATTATAATTTATCCAGTGACCAAAGTGAAACATGCATTCACTGAATACGATTTTTATCCAACGACTCGTTTGTGTTGAAATTATGGTCAGTGATATACGTTTCATCTCATACATCTACGTTTGTGCAGTCAATGGTTGTCTTTGTTTTACAGGTGAGTGCAGTCAGTGGTTGTCTTTGTTTTACAGTTGGGTTTAATATGAGGTACATGTGTCGAAACAGGAAACTGTAAAGAAACAAATGTTGCATATCGGCTCTCGAAATACACGCATCACAACCTTAGTGCAACCGTCCTGACATGATGCCTTACACAGCGGGGATGTTTGCCATAATTAATTGAAAGGTGTTCCTCGTCCTATCTATCATCAACAGTAATAAATATATAACTATCGGTAAATGTTATATTGAACAATTAGTTTAACTTTGAAATATGCTACTTTTCTCCACAATACGACTAGTTGATGGCACGGAACATCTTTTCTCGGACCAATGTTATGTGACTCATATTTCGATTTGAAACTAATCGTTTACATTGTTACATGCAAACTATGTTACTGTTCGAGTCTACAACACAATAATCAATACTTTATAAGATAATTTTAACGAACCGCGTTGTGTCCTTGGGCAATGCACTTTATCCCGGTTGCCTAAATGGGAGCACGATGACGCCGTGTACTAATGCGCACTGCACGTCGATGGCGCACATGTCTTCAACCGCTGTAACCCTGCTTGAATGGAGCTTGAACAGAGTTAGAATGTTGAGGAGCTAACAGTTGCTCGTCGATGCTCATTGGTTCTCTCCGGGTACTCCGGATTCCCCCACCCGTAAAACTGTCACTGTCACAATTAGCCATTGTGCATAAGTATGTAACCTTCAACACCAATAAATAAATAAGATAATTTTATAAGCGCAGATCACTCTTGTGGTACTTATTTTACCTTTACCTAACACGAAAAACAGTGGACACTTGAAAATAAAATTCTTGAAGCACTCATTTTTTTATATTTTTTGCGTCAAAAATGTAGCTTATGACCCCTCATTGGAACCAGCTCGTTGAGCTCGTTCCAATGGGGGGTCATAACCTATGTTTTGTGACAAAACATGAAAAGGTAATAAAAATTGAATCGTGAATTTTGCGAATAGCGCTGGCCGTTTTGGCAGTTAAGTTGGGTAAAGGTCTAAAAAAAGAATTACGTATATATCTACTATCGCGTAAAGAAATACTTTTCTTCGGATGTGTATGTGCAATTTATCTTACATCCATGAGGTTGGGATGTGATAATGAATAAATTAAAATGTATATTCAGCGCATGACTGTAGGATCTTGGCTGGGGTTGCCCCCTCTGAAGTTGCAGCTGTCCCTCACGGCTCCCTCACATCCACTTTTGATAAGCCCCTTTGTACCCCCCCCCCCCCCTCCTGTGTGAGAATTTATTATCATCTACCTGTATATTTTAGACTCCTGAAGAAATCCAAATGCATCATCCTCTCTCCTTGTGCTCGAAATAGATGGCCCTTTGGTTCTAGAGTTCGACATCTCTTAAGTGCAACGTGGGGCCATCTGCAATGCTTTGGCGCCTTGTTACACTTACGGGGCGAATATCTCTAAATATCTGTTACTATCGATCACAGTTACAAATATAAAATGCCACGAAATGTACAACAACAGAGCACAAAATATCCAACTGTTGCAGTGTTTGAGGCTTACAATTTCTAACAAGTAAACATTTTGGCCTGTATTGTGGGTGAGACATCCCGCTTAACCCCCTCCCCATCGCCAGGCCCTATTAATATCAAAAGATTATGACTGTTAAATGGTGGTCTGATTCGTTCTGAAACAATGCAACCTACTGACAAATAAGGGCACACTATTCTGAACAAAACATTGTTTCAAATAAGATCCGAACTTTGTTTCATCCATGGACGTCATGTATCAAAAAAGTAATCAACCAGAAAGTATTTTTAGCACAAGTATATGCACGCCTTGATTATGTTTGTTGTCTTTCTCGTGATGTTTAATTCCTTGTTGCCAATTCTAGGACACGATTTTGATTAAACGTCAAACAGAAGCCATAGTTTTTCAAAAACAAACATGCATTCACTCAGATCATACGAAATACGGTATCATATTCCCGTACCTCGTCATTGTGTATTGATTCTATCGAGACCAAACCCATTCAAAACTACTAATTGCTTTATCTGATAAAGTTGAAAAACAATTAACCCTCCACCGTAAATCTTTACCGTTAAAAAAAACACTTGAAAGACTGACATTCCAAGCTTGACCCGCCACCGCAATGGTTACGGTAAACGGTGTCTTCCCACTAGACCAATTCCCTTTAGACCAATTCACTTCAGGCCAATTCCCAAAAGACCAATCCCCCCTTAGACCAACTACATACTGTTATTGATTAAGGGATGATTAAGGATAATTAAGAAAACATTAATTTATTGACAAACACTTTATTTGATAAAAGAAAATAATAAAAAAGAATCACAGCCTTTGAAAGTGTGTGATTACTACAACAATTGTTATGAAAAATCTGCCCAACATCTATAAAATATCAACAAGCCAGAAAATAAGCAGACTATCATCTGAAAAATGAGGTCCCCAGAGGGTGTATTTGGTGATGCTACCCTGCACAGCAGAGTAACATCACTAAATTTACCCTCTGTGAACCTCAACCTGGTAAACAACCTGTATTTTTTTCACAAAAGCGATCTTTTTTTGTTTGATCAAGGCCACTGAGTTCTATCCAACTGAAATTCTGAAACGTTCATTGGTCACAAATAAAAAAAATGTCTCAACCGCCGCCGTCTTTGGATGGGGCTGTTGCTATAAACAAACAATGCTACAATTATCAACAAAATCAAAGGTTTTTAATTCACCGACACCGCGCAATCGCCGATCGTCCGAACGTCCGTTCGTGTCGCACTGTCAGCACAATAGATTGAACAAACGTTATTCATTGTTTTACAAAATGTGGTCGGTGGATTCTTTTCAGGAATGTCGTGAACGGGTTCGAGAACCTGACTTACCCGATTCTTTTTTCAGGAGTTATACCTCTTGGTTTTTTTTTGTTTGAATTTCCGACTTGCGGGCATTGTAAGATAACTTGAACAAAAGTTATCCAAAAGTTACCAAATTTAGTTTGTAGTTTCTGCTCGAGAATACATTTGAAGAGTTCAAAAACGAGCCCTGAAGAATTTTTCTTCATGGGTTATGCCACTTAGATTACTTTCTTATTTGAGTTTCCGACATGCGGATGGTGTCAGAGCGATAGCTTTAACCCTTTACCTAACATGAAAAGCAGACGACACTTGCAACAAAAATTCTTCAATAACAATTTTTTTTTCATTTTTTGTCTCAAAAACATAGGTTATGACCACTCATTGGAACGAGCTCGACGAGCTCGTTCCAATGAGGGGTCATAACCTATGTTTTTAAGAAAAAAATGAAAAAAATAATGAAAATTAATTGGCGATGTTTGGGAATAGCGCTGGCAGGTTTTGGCCGTTACGTTGGGTAAAGGGTTAACCCTTTACCCAACGATGAGATCTATCCAATGAGGGGTCACATGGTATGGTTTTGTTGAAATAGTTTGAAAAATTTAATTTTTTCAACACTCAATTTGCATATTACGCAGGGGAATGCGGGCAATTCGTTATGTAAAGGGTTAACAACCGTTATCCGATTTACCCTTTATCCAACGAATCAGCCACATCCGCCCGCGCAATATGCAAGTTCAGCAGGAGAAAAAATATTATTTTTCCAAAAATTTCAACAAAACCATATCATCGTCGAGCTCGTTCCAATGAGGGGTCACGTGATATGGTTTTGTTGAAATATTTGGAAAAAATAAAAAAAAAATAATATTCAAAATAATAAATTTTGATATCGTCTGCTTTGGGTAAAGGGTTAAAAAATGGCCTGTTAGTTCTGCTCGAGGATGTCTTAGTTAAGTTCGAAAACCAGTCATAACCGGACTGTTCCAAGAGTTATACCTCTAAGATTATGTTCGTTCTTGAATTTCCGGCTTACGGGCAGTGTCAGCACGATGAACTAAGAAAATGTTATCCGATGTTTAACAGATATTCACTATGCAACTAAGATTGTTTCCTAGTTCCAATAGCTTCAGGGGATAACACAGATTCGGTATTAGTCACCACAATTCGAACCTAGCATATCTGATGCGAAACCTCTTGTTGAAGAATATTATTATTTACACAGTTTGTTAGTGGCCTAATATGGTATATTTGGTGTCAGTTAATTTCATATTGGACGAGAGCGAAGCTCGAGTCCAATATGGAATTAACTGACACTATATATACCATATTAGGCCACCAACAAACTGTGTAACAAATATATCGTACCGACTGCTGCATCGATGCACAGAACAAATAACAACAGCGATCAAAATTAAAAGAGAGAATTCTCACAATGTGTTCACGTGTCTTTGCCTTGTTACAATTTATGGGAGAGTGCCTACAGGCACCCTCCCATAAATTCTAACGAGGTAAATTCATACATACCAAACAGTTTCATTTCGAAGGTAACATGACACACCTCCACAGAATATGAAGCCTTTTAAGTTGCCTAACCTGTACCTCAGACCAAATATGGGCTTCCAACACTCAATCGTTCAACTTGAAGCGTTTATCGGCTGCCGCCATTTTGAATAGTCGATGAACAAAGGGGAGATTACCCATAGCTGTCAGCGTATATTGCTGTTGACAGGCAGAATATGGTTTCATATGCAGTCTGCATGTGACGTCTTTGAACCAATGAAATTCCCAGATACTTGTAGGAGATAAGATATTATATGATGTCCGGACAATTATTATTGGCAAAAAACAAACATAGAGATTGGAAAGTTGAAACCGTATTTCTAGTTTTCGTGATGGGTAAATGCCATGATGTTTGATGAAGGGAAAACATTGACTGCATCAAACGTAATCGATAGGGAAGAATTATCACCTTGACTTACTTAACACATACATATGGGCTAGGAGGGGGAGGGGTGGTATTGAGCTGCGACGTTTTTTGCTGACGTTCCAGCAATCCAGTTATATATAAATCAGTGATCTTGACATATATCCATATATCCTTGGAACTACACTCTAAATGAGCTGTGTTAAAACTAACCCAAATCAACTGGGTTGAGTGAATATGAACCAAATAGTTCAACACTTTTTGTGCACTATTTTGAACAAGTTCTGTTTTACTAAGAAATGGAACCGATTACCGAGGGCCGGAATGGAAGTAGAACTGAAACGGTAAACCGATTAATCGATTAATCAATGATCAACATCTTGATCGATCCAAAAAAGTAATTGATCGATTACCGTTACTTTTGAAATTCTGTATTATGTTGGTTAACCAAACTTGCTTAAAAACAGGCAGACATTGTCACAATGACTCACATCAATTATATGAGACAGAGTAAAGCATGCAAGTTAATTGTTGACATACTTGTTTACTTGCAAGATCATCATACTGTATCAGTAGCTGGAAGTGATCATTCTTAATCCTTTACCCATTGCGGGTAGCAGACGATACGTGCAAATTAAATTCACGAATTACTAAAAAAATTCGATTTTTGTCTCAAAAACATAGCTTATGACCCCTCATTGGAACGACCTCAACGAGCTCGTTCCAATAAGCTATGCTTTTTTCCAATAAGCTATGTTTTTGGGACAAACATTGAAAACATAATAAATTTGAATGGAGATTTTTGTGTATTGGCCAAGTCGGTTTTGTTTGTTACGTTAGGTAAGGGGTTCATGCTGTAAATCATCAACGGTATGGCAGTTATTCTGATATCTATTTGGTCAAGTGATTAATCGGTCAACCAAGGTTAATCCATGTGATTAATCGATCAAGACAACCCCTTAACCGTTTCAGCGCTAAATGGGCAGTTGGAGTAAATGAGTTGTGAAACTTGACATGATAGTTGTGGTGTCTTATTGGTTAACACATTGGACTTTAAGCCAAAACATCGATAGTTCAATCCCGACCCGCGACATGTAGATTGTGTCCATGAACAGGACACTTGGTCATGATGGGTGGCGCTGACAACAACGTTTTTGACAGTTGCGGCCGTGATAATGCTGTATATGCTGAAAGTGATCTAACGTCAATAAAATAAATATAAGTTAACATATTAATTAGTCTATCTTAGTCCATTCAGAACTGTATGCATACTTTTTCGCGTAAAGCAATTGTTGACAGGCTGTGAGTACACACCTAACTGGAAATGGGGATCAGTGATCATTTATCTAGGGCGGTGGGATCAGCATTATTACTGAACCTCTGTTTCACTGCATATAGCAGTATATTAAGGCAGATCACAACGAGGTGAAGTAGGGGGTGGGGGCTGGAATAAACGACCCGCGGTGGATTTTTTTTTATATATTTCACGAAGGCCTTTCTGCGCTCGTGAAGTCATGGAAACATTCCATGAAGGTCGTTGATTACTGTCCCTCGTACTCTCCGAGCTGTTTTCTGTATTTATATTATGATTAACTATTCTACTATACATGAAAAAGCCTATGACATAAATTTTAGCTTTATACACCAAACGTCGGTGAACATGTCAGCAATGGGATTTCAATAGTTAAAACGTACACCTACAGTGGAACTGCATCCAAGCTGACCTTTTGTGACGTCGATCTGAAAGCGAACCTAAATTTATTGCACGTCGGCTCGAGAAGAGTGAAATGAAAGTGGCAATTATTTATTACGTTTTTAAATGGGTTTACGTCATAGGATGCCAAGAATTAACAAACATGCATTGTCTCATGTTAATAAAGCATGCATAACTCGAAATAGTATGTTATTTTGTTATTATTATTTCATTTCGTTTCGGCGATACAATTGACAGCGTAAGTACTGCCCACCGATGCCCATGTGAACAAAAACAAATTCGCACGTTTGTAGCCACTCTTAATAATGTGACGATCATGGTATAAATAAAATATACCCATAGTAGCTTGGTGTACCAAATGTTCACCACTCGTGGTGAAGTGGTGTTAACCGCGCGCCAATGACACCACTTCACCACTCGTGGTGAACATTTGGTACACCAAGCTACTATGGACATATTTTATATTCATACTACGATTAAACTTAAATTAAATGAATGAGCGTGATATCAGAATTTTAGACTGCAAAAGTTTCCCATATTAGAACTAGTAATTTAACAAATTCTGTCTTGTTTGACAGAGTTCATTGAGCTCAGTGTGCAGGGAGTGAAGCAGTTTCTTCGTCCGTTTATTGGGGTTAAACAGCAATACCAACAGCCTGGATCACATCGTATCGGTCCGTTTCAAGGGGGGTGTGGGGGGGGGGGGGTCCGGGGTACTGGCTACTGGCGGGAACCACAGAACAGCGGCAAACAGCTGTCAGTCTCTCCAACTTACTAACTTAACTCATTCAGTGTTAGCAGTGATTGGAGGCAAGTGCACCATCGACGTGCAGTACGTCTTTATACACGGCGTCACCGTACCCCGCGCATGTGGATTCGGAGATTAAGTGTCTTGCTCAAGGACGCGACGTAGGAAATTTGTTACTGAGAATGTGACACAAATAGCATACGTTAAATGATGTCTTAATTGGTAGATTTTATCAATTCGTCAGGCAAAGCGTTATCACATATGCTTCTGAGAAGAATGGCTTTGTTACAAACAGCAGATCGATCCAGCCATTGTCTCGCTGAGTACGTATGTTGCCAGGTATAATATTTCCATTTTTATCTGTGACCGACAGGTACATAAAAGCAGCACAAGGAGTTCAATTGTTAGTTTGTCAGTTCGTTTGTCCTTATGTTTTGCTTTCGCTGTCAAACGTATGTTCGTGATAAAACGTTCAGGGCGATCAGTTTGTATCCATTTGTGGGAGCTGCGAGGTTTCGCAATTCGATTCGATTCGAAGTCGCCGAATTGATTCGATTACAGTCACCCCGATTCCGAATTTTTGAAATCGTTGAGATGATTTTAAATGACTTATATAAGCACCAAGCTTTCTGTCAAATCCCTCCATTACTTAGCAATTTGTTTAGTGTTACGTATATGTTGTATTGTGAGCTTATGCGCCTTGCACTGTTACTTATTTGGTGTTCAATTCCGCACAGGCATGTCAGCCTTTGCCGGTACCGGTACCGCCGGTTCCTTCATGCTCCAACCGACATCGGTCCTGAAGTTTTTGTCCCGCCGGTACCGGGACAAAATTATTTTATGGGGAAATTCCTAACTGAACGAGGGTAAACGGGCACGCAATTCCCCCCCTGAGTTCCAATGTGTTATATGTGCCCACTGGCACATAGAACACATAGGAACTCATGGGACGAATTGTGTATGGCACACTTACATTACATACTTTCAACTTATTTGTGAATGAACATATCAAAGCACTCTGAAGGGACATATTCTGTCTGCACCACTATCTCAATAAAGCCGATCATTTTAACTTTCCAAACGTGGCATCAAGGACAATGAAAGCACCGTCCTCGACTACTTCAAACAAATTATTCTGTGGCGCCATCAAAGTAATCATAAAGCACGATTTTCGTGCTTTATGATTACTTTGATGTCGCCGCAGAATAATTGGTACGATGTCATGCTTGTCTTTGCGATTTTGGGGACTGGGTCGGTTTAAATACGAATTTCTCCCATCTGATTGTGATGTCCCCCAATTGTTGACTTGTCCCGGTACCGGGTTTGATGGTGCCTGTTATGTTGGTACCGCCGGTACTTTGACATGCCTGATTCTGTAACGTATGGCATATTCATTGAATAAAATATTGTTCCAACTAAAATCTTAACTAGTGTCTCCTCTTGAAGACGACTCCAATGAAGGTCCGAATCCGAACCCACCCTGATTCCGTTCTGGAATATTCCGCATTTTTGATTGAAGTGTCCAGCAAGATGAGCTTCTGTTACATGCATTTGATGCTGACAATATTACGCCTGCAAGAATGAGCAATATTTACAACTTGAGAATCGACTCGAGATTCGGTTCGATTCGAAATCACCTACCACGTTCGATTTGGGATTAGAGTCGACCTGAATTCTAGGATAGCATGACCTTTATCAAACGCTGACAACGATTGCTGCCTCACATTCACTCGGTACGCTTGAAATTTAATTTGTTTCTAAAAGAGAACAATTAAGGTCAAAAACTATCTGTCGCCTTACCCCTGGGTACCCTGAAAAATGTCACTGCGTTTGTTAAACTGTGATGAACAGATTCCTTTCTATTGACAATAGATTAATATTAGTGATTTCATATTTTAATATACAATATTTTCTCAAATCAGTCAATCTTTGTCTTTGTTGTGCCGCAAGACTCAAATCTGGGGTAATACACGTACTGTGTCGAAAATGCAAGCCGATAGAGAGAAAATAGTTAAACAAGTTATTTGTCTCATTGAGAGCAATGCGTCAAAACTAACTTCATGTACACTGATGTCGAATTATAAAAAAATCCATGTTGTAAAAATTTCGGAGAGCATACAGTCGCCGCTTTATCCGTCCTTCCGTCCCGCCAGGCGAACATTTGGGGTTTAGGGGCTATTATTATTGTGGGCTACCTCCAAATTAAGGTAGTGTTAGGGTTAGGAGTTGGGTGGGATTAGGGTTAGCCCCAGAGTAGGGCTTATGGTTGGGGGAGGGGGTAGGTCCCGGGGGTTAGGTCCCGGGGGTTAGGTTTAGGGTCAGGGGTGGGGTTTTAGTTTCAGTAGCCCCTAAACCGAAAAATAACCCCTAATACTATTAGTCTGGCTAGGATGGGATTAGGGTCAGGGGTGGGATGGAGTGGGTGGGTTAGGGGTAGCCCCAAAGTAGGGCTTAATGTTGAGGGTTAGGTCCCGGGGTGGGGGTTAGGGTCAGAGTGGGGTTTTAGGGTTTAGGGTCAGGGTGTGGTAGGGTTAGGGTTGGGGTGTGCTTTTGGGGTGGAGGGGGTGGGGATAGGGTTAAATATACGTTCTAGGGTGGAGGGGAGGAGTTCTGGGTAAAATAAGGTTTTGGACTTACAAAATGTTTTTTTGGTAGCCCATAAACTCGAAATGTTGGAACGTCCGTCCGTCCGTCCGTCCGTCCGTCCGTCCGTCCGTCCGTCCGTCCGTCCGTCCGTCCGTCCGTCCGTCCGTCCATCCCATTCATCTGTTCGCGGCGGTATGTCATCATGTATGTAAAAATACGCTCCTACGCATTTAAAAAAAATAGTTTCCTGCATATTTTTCAAAAGCGTTACGGTCCTTGCATTTCAAAGGCATATGCCAATTGATATTCCATAGCGAGGGACCAAAATCTTTCGAATCTGACGGTTAACTATGTTGACTGTTGGAGAGTATTCATCAGTTTTGCTGATTTTCTTGTTTCTAAAACGCAGTAAAGAATTTAACCAATTCCATCTTGTTTGACCGTGCTCTCTGAGTTCTGTCAGACAAGATTAATTGGTCATACTTCAAGGTTCATTATGGGAAAACCCGCTTCTTGAAATTTCACCAATTTGAAATCAGTGTGCAGATGGTCAAAGAGTGTAGACGTCACGAGAAGGTTCTGATCCATTCCCATATTAACCTTTTATTTAACGAGGAAAGAAATCGACGGAAAATATCTGCGAATGCTCGTCTGCACACGAAATACTGAAAGTGATCACAAAGCCGGACAGATAATTTCGACCGGATCGCAATTTTATCCTTCCACGTTTCTACCTACACCACTGTCCGAATATACTTATCGGAAAAGGAATGCGATAACTTTGCTTCTGAGATGCAATTTTTGTTTCATTTCTTGATCGGGTGATGATTCCGTATCATTTTGTTTGTGATGTCTCGATCCACGGGAGTGTATGTGTGTCTCGACCAGTTGGAACCAATACAATAAAACTTTTACAATTGTATTTTCCCGAGTTGTATTTTCTACAAGTGAATTTTAATGACGGAAATAAACCATTCGCATTTCAAAAGATATAGCATTTTGCCAACCGGCAGTTTTCCACATCATTAAAAATGTTGATGGTTCATTTCAATTAGTTATTTCCGTAAAAATACAATTTTCAAAAATAGAACTATAAAAGTTATAAAGTACTAGCCCCGCTCGACATTTAATCGATGACACGTTTATGGTCGCAAGGGTTGTTTGTTTGTTCACTTGTCGTGGTTTAACGACACTTTCAACAGCTAGAGTCATATCGCGTCGAGCAGTTTTACGGGTGGAGGAAGGCGGTGTTCCATAAGAGAACTATAGAGCAGATGCGAGAAACCATCAGACTATCTACGTTTCTAACCCAGGACAAGCAGAGCTGACGTGCAGTATGCTTTAGAACAAGCGCCACCGCGTCTCTACATGGCAATGCGATTAAGTGTCTACCCAAGGACACAGCGCAAAATGTGTTGGCTGCATTCGCATTAAAATGGCTAGGCGCTGACTCAACGAAGAGACGCAACGATCTCAACATGCATTCAAGTGACACTTATCTGTTTGTGAAGATGCATACTTCCATATACTTCCAACTAACATGTCGTTGTGTGCTTGTTCGGTTTTGAAGACCCTGCAAGAATGAATTGTTGTAAACTCATTTTGTTCAGTTACTCATCTCGCAATCAATATTGCACTACTACATAGCTTTATGGAGGTGTGATTTGTTTTGGAAATACTCGTGGATTGAGGATTCGTCTGATAAATAGCTCTGAATGATTTAATTAATTAATTTATTTATTTATTTCACTTCATGTCGGACAGTTTTACGGGTGGAGGAAGCCGGAGTACCCGGAGGGAACCACCGAGCAACGGCGAATAACTGTCAGACTCGTCAGCGTACCAGCTCCACACAAGCAGGGTTAGCATTAGCGACGTGCAGTACGCATTAATACACAACGCCACCGTGCCCCCACGTGTGCAGTTGGGGATAAGTGTCTTGCCCAGGGACACAACGCGATTGCACCAGGTGGAATTCGAGACGAGGTCCTCGCGGCTTCCAGCCGGCATCTCCACTTACTGAGCGACCGCGCTCCCGAATAATTACGGTACTGTGGTCACAAAAGCGGACATAAAGTTTCGACAGGGCCGCGATCCAGTCGAAATTCAATGTCCGCTTTCCTCACTGAAACACAGTGATGTCTCACCTGATGAATGAGTAATGCGAGAATATTGGATCCGAGATTCCCTTTTCGTTTGTTTTTCTTTATCCTGTCTTGATTTTGCTGTATTTTTCTATTTAGGAAATCTTGACTATTGGTGTAAGTGACATAATTCATGCCATTATTTATCATACAATTATAGACTTTTGTGGTGGTGAATATGATGTGATATGAAACTAAAACCTTGTATTGACCGAGGTGTTAGTTTTTTAGGTTCATATCACTACATACAGTACGTGGAGAGTGGATTGCAACTAAATCACCCGCGGAGTGGGGTTATCACCCAAGCTATAACTTTCAAATTGTGTTCATATCGAAAAGAAAACAAAAAACACAAGCAATGTTTCAGCCAATGGACCTCCGGGTTTAACCCGGAGGTCCAATGGCTGAAACTTTGCTTGTGCTGGTTATGCTTTGCAACAAATTTGCAATTATTGCTTGGGTGGAATCTCCACTCTGCGGGTGATTTAGTGATAATACAAACTCCACGTACTGTATTTACCACCACAAAAGTCCATAACTGTTTTATTATATACACCATCCTAAAAAAAAACAATCTTCTATTTGTCAATAAAAAGTTCAATTATATCAACCAGAAATACTTTATTTAACAATAAAATAGTTATGGTCTGCAGAATAACATACAAAATAAACAATGCTATAGAGATTACGTCGATTGAAATAGAACTAGAGAGGGGATTTCCAAATATTTATAAAGTTGATATTCACTGGAAAACCGATGTACATGGATTTTTGAGTACCAGTCACGTGTATAAGATCCAGCCAATATAAATGTGGTTATGTATAATGTGTATAATGATAGATATGATTTTCTCTCCCAGAATTGCCCATTATTGAGCTCGATTCATA
Source organism: Pictodentalium vernedei (assembly GCA_031216915.1). Taxonomy (NCBI): domain Eukaryota; kingdom Metazoa; phylum Mollusca; class Scaphopoda; order Dentaliida; family Dentaliidae; genus Pictodentalium; species Pictodentalium vernedei. The sequence goes on along the minus strand of CM062288.1, from coordinate 79,977,561 downwards.
TGACTTCAAACTCGGGTGATATGACGCCGATCTCGGTCGAAAGGAACCAGGCCAGTGCCCCCCCCCCTCCCCTCCCCCCGGCGCGTTACTAAGCGCAACCATTTTGTTCAAAGCGAAATCGTTTACCGTTATTCATCGAACGCAATAAACAAGTAGAGTTGATGCTACAGGCAAAAATGCTGTCAGTTTTATATGGTGAAGAATTCATGATGGCACTTAGTTGGGATTAGGTGGATGAAGAGAAGAAAGAAAAGTGTTGTACACAAATTCAGGACAAACTGAGATTCAGAGTCGTATGCGCAGATTCATCAAAGTGCGAGAAGAGATAGTCTGGCTGTCCAACCGTCTCGGCTTCCCCACTGCGGACGCCGAGACCTTCGGACCGCTGAACTGGAAGAAGAGGAAAGTTCGAACTTTATGCAATGAATGTGAAACAATATCACTGTCAGAAAACTATAACAGATCAAAGAACAGTTTGTGATTATTTGTTTTGACTCAAACTAAATCAAGACGTTATTACTTGGCTACTTTCATATCAGGCGAGTTATCAGCCCAAGGTAACTTCACATCAGCCTTCAATCTTCGGTCCCAGGCTGACAGAAAGTTACATTGGGCTGATATTCCTGGCCGATATGAAACTAACCAAGTAATAGCGTCTAATTATCTGAAGGTAATTGACCACTACCAAGGCGTGGCTAAAGCTTAACTGTCTGTGCCAGTTGGCATTTCTGCATATAACCTCATTTATTAAAACTTTTAGGAACATATTTTGTTATCGCGATTTAACACTTGGAACCATGGTGGTATCTTCCACGCCAGTTATTTATTTATGAAGGGTTAACGACACATTAACAGCCAGGGTCATATGTCGGTGACAGTTTTACGGGTGGAGGGAGCCGGAATACCCGGAGAGAACCAGCGAGCAACGACGAGCAGATGTCAGCTCTCCAACATCGTAACTCTGAACTCTGCACCGCGGCACAGTCAGGTTTAGATTGGTTAAAGACATGCGCACCATCGACGTGCAGTACCCTTAGTACACAGCACCGCCGTGCCCCCTTGTAGGCAATCGGGGTTAAGGAGCACGAATCAGTTGCTGAAATGGTCATCCTTCCAACTACTAACCGCGCTCGACGTTGCTTAACTTCGGTGATCTGACGAGAACCGGTTACCGCGACGCCCCCCTTCCATCTTCCATGCCAGTTCAATGACAGTAATTGGTATAGGCCATTTTCATTATTTGGAGTAAGATCAATTAATATTTTTAACGTGCAGCCTTGGGGCTGCACGTTGAAAAACTTGATTGGCCTACCACACATTTTCACTTAGCAGGCATCCTACTTAATGATCTTGGGACGCATTATGTTTTGGCCCGAAAAAGGGTGTCTCGGGTTCAAAGGGTTATCGGGGAGCACGGTGGCTCGTTGCTTAGAGCATTGGAATTAAACCGAAATGTCGATATTTCGATCCTAACCTCTGGCATCTGCGCTATATCCTTGGGCAACACACATAATCCCGAATGCAACTGTTGGGTCACGATGGCGCTGTGTAATAAAATATTCTGTTAGTCGCTTCTAATCCTTCTTGTGCCGGGTGTGTAAGTAGGAGAGTCTGATGTGCAGTTGCGCACTGCTAATCGCTGGTTCTTTCGGGTTAATCCGTCTTTCTACACCCGTAAAACTGTCAGATATGAAATGAGTCTGACTATTACTAAAGTGTCGTTAGACCTCAATGAACAAACAAACATTGCCCCTGTTGATTGGATATTTTTTCACCTCCAAAGAGTTCAATATTGAATGTACCTCACAACAAAGTGAAGTAAACAGCGCTATAATTAATGCTATCACCAACAATGCCGGGCAATTTGACAAGTTCTAAACTGTTTGTGAATTTTTGTTTAACGGCACTTTCAACACCCAGGGTTATATCGTGGCGAGCAGTTTTACATATGATGGAAACATGAGAAGGAGAGAACCACCGAGCAATCGAGAGTGACTGTCGGGCTTACTAACCCAGTGCAAGCAATGTTGGCAGCCGTTGAAGGCAAGTGCACTGTTATCGTGACCTACTCCTTAGTACACAGCGTCCTCGTGATCCTACGTAGGTAATTGGAATTAAGTGTTTTATACAAGGACACAAGGCAAATGAGACGGGTCGTTAGCAAATCATCGACATTTCGATCTCAAGGCCAGTTCACCAATTAACCCTTTACCCAACGTAACGGCCAAAACCGGCCAGCGCTATTCTCAAAAATCGCCAATTAATTTTTAATTTTTAATTCGTCGAGCTCGTTCCAACGAGGGGTCATAACCTATGTTTTTGAGACAAAAAATGAAAAAAAATAGTTATTCAAGAATTTTTTTTGCAAGTGTCGTCTGCTTTTCATGTTAGGTAAAGGGTTAAAGATCCACCACTCTGATGTATCAATATTTGAAAGTCTTTCTATGTGCAGAGGAGGACGGGCCGTATGGTCCACCGAGGAAATTCCAGGTGGGCTCCTTATTTAGTCCCCCCTGAGGCCCGAAAAAACTGATGCAACCCAACACCTGTTGGTGTCTGAAATTTCGTGAAAACGCCCAGCAGGCGAAATGGATCTCATTGCATAGAATGCAGGTATATTGAAATGTCCTCTATGTGGACTGCCAATGGCGGTCCACATAGAGAACATTTCGATATTCCAGCAGTCCAGTCTACCGCCGACAGCTCAGAGGCAAGGGGACAGCGTTCTTTTAATTTGAAAAAACAATATTTTCTTCCACTGGGCCGAACTATGGCCGAACGATGGGTCCGCACACCTCAGTCCCTGTTGATACCATTCTTGGTGAATAAGTGATGAAAATGATCCAAAAATGCCATCAAAATGTTCTCGGCGTGAACTGCCATTGATCACTCAGATGCAAGGAAGCATCGTTCGTTCAATTGGAAAAATCAAACTCTTCTCAAGTTACACCTTGGTTCATTTCCCATTAACTTCTCTTAGCCCAGTCCACCCCTGTCGTTGTGCACTTAAAACACTGACAAAAATTAAACAACTGATCACAGTGACTTCTTCACAGTTATGTAGTATCAGCCTTTGGGTGAAGTAGACATTTTTGTTCGAAAATTATGATACGATCACGTGCAATATTAATAACGTTGTTTAAGTGTGGAGGGGATGTGGTATCTTCCATTTTTTCCTCGATTGAAACGGAGCGTTTACATTCTAAGAGATTCTATACCGAATGCCTGAATCTCGTCCTCTAAATTCGCTTGGACGCGAGGAAAACATTGAGAAAGTTTGGTTTCAGAATCGAATTTACTGAGCTCACTGGGCGGATGTGGAGTGGGCTATTTTTTGTAACACACCTTTTTCAAACAAAAGGTAGTCAATACCCATGTGTGATCTCGGATAATACTGCACCCTATAGATGCAGTTATCGCTCCTGCGTGGGTTTGCCATGTTCCGTTACAATTATTGGCTCCACTTTTTTAAAATTTCAACGAATCGATATAAATTGTTAGACAATTTTGGCTGGAAAACTGTAGAATTTTCTGATTACTGTTCCTCCATCCCGATTCGTTGCTATTAACGATAATGCAATTGCCCTTCTCATACATATTTCTGCAAAACATAGTGAAAGTGTTAAAGTTCGTGGCTTTTTGATGGACTTGGAGTTCCGAGCTCCCAAATCATATCCGGTCAGTTGATTTCCGGGATTCTTTGGCAAAGTGCCAAAAAAATAATAAAATTACGAAATCTTCCAAAGTGCCTTTTCGTCCCCCGAGTACAAATGTGCCTTATGTGCCAGTAGACACATAGAATACATTGGAACTCAGTGGACGTTTTGTCAAAATGTTATTCAACGCCTGCCCCAGGCAAGCATTCCCTTGGAACCTCTTATTATTCGAAGTAGAGTTGTGGAAATGTATGAGACTACGACTGCGTACTTTCTTTCCCCAGAAAACAAATATACGATAACACATTCGTGCCCCATCCTCCCCGCTAAATTACGATTGCAACCTTTCTCTTCTAATTACTTATAGTACGTGGAGAGTGTATTATCACTAAATCACCCACAGAGAGGAGATTCCACCCAAGCAATAATTGCAAATTTGTTGCACGGCATAATAAGCACAAGCAAAGTTTCAGCCAATGGACGTCCGGGTTAAACCCGGAGATCCATTGGCTGGAACATTGCTTGTACGTTTTGTCGATATGTACAAGATATGAAAGTTATAGTAAGGGTGATAACTCCACTCCACGGGTGATTTAGTAACAATCCACTCTCCACGTACTGTATGTAGTATAACTCAAATTGTGTATTTTTTATTTAATTTGCACTGTAACATTTCATGAGTTTTTCACTTCCCATTCTTCGCGTGAACTGAAATTTGCTCTGCACCATAAACATATTTTAGGGATTTTAATTTAAATAGGCATTAATTTACTGTATGTCGTTAATATGTCTCACCAGATTCTCTCATTTCTCAAAGAAATAAACACTTTAAATAAGTTTTAGTTGTTTTAAATTTTCCACTACATATCATTTTCGAATAGGTATTCCTGGCATCGGGTTGATTTGCATGGTATTCGTTCAGCTTTTGGTTTCATTCTATGGAGCCCGAGGGGTGACATGGTCATTTGTTTGTAATTCGTGCAAACGGTTTACTAATCCGACCGAAAGGATAACTATACAACGATTTTTCACTATTGGCACTTCACGGGCATCAGTCATTACATGCACCAGACAAGGGACATGTTAATTTTTTGTATGGTTCCAACACTAATGAAGGAGTATGACTGTAGAGGAATGGCTCGATTAATGATGGTCAATCAGAACCTGGTGTACGACACCTCCCTCCTTGGGTGGATTGGAACGTGTTGGTATGCCGCCTGTAACATTTATCCACCAAATCCTACTTGGGAAGAATTGTAAAAAGGATTGATTGATAGTTATGTGCAGGCCGATCAGTCCTTATTGTGGGACCTGGGCGGGAGTCCTATCCGCGGGGAAATTCATTTGGTGGAATTCATCACGTGATTATACCTCCTGGAAGTACTGGTAGCCTTCTATCATGTGCCGACAGCGTAATGGTGATACGAGGTGTTTCATGCGCATACCGACGCTAATTGTTGGGAATTTCTTTAGCTGGATCATAATCTCAAGAGAGTCCTCTGTAAATGGACGATGGGGTCGCCATCTACTATAAGTACAGACATAAATTATCCCCCTGTCCTGGAAGTAGCATACGCCAGTCGACTTATCCCTTTTGTAGGTTGGTAAAATAACCACATGGTTGGGGATAGCCCTCACAACGCACACTACCACCGCCAGCTCGCAAAGGAGTAGTTGCTGCTAATGTCCTTTAATCCTTACCCTAGGATAACCCTGATCCTAGTGTGATCTTGATACTCAAAAGGATGATCTTTGGATCATCCGAATCTGAGTCACTACTCCACTCATCCCTCTTTTCATTCCTCTATACACTCTTCCCTTCCACACTCCCTATTCCGACCTCTTCCCGTTAGAGGCTTTTTTATAGCAAAAATCGGTTATTTGTCTCCCAAAGAGAGGGGGTGGGGGTGGGGGGGGGGGGGTGGGAGGCTGGCGTAGGCTACTTCAAGAGCAGGAAAGATAACGCGTGTTGGCTTAAATACCCTCCGACTAAAATGGTGGCCAACTGATCCACAGCCGAAGCCCAAACAAATGTCGTATGATTTTCTGACTGCGATTCACCGGAATACATCTCTCTATCGCTGAAGGTACGGAGATGTCATACTCTGACAAGAAGAAAAAGACGACACGTGTTTTCCCAAACAAAGTTGTGTTCTGAAGCTTTAAAGTTCAAAGCTATGCGCTTGGACATATAACGACAATTGACCAAACACCACGAGTCCATGTTTTTGCATTCATGCAGGTGCTCGAAACGCTCTCCCCTGGGCATTTCCAGGTATCTCCTTCCATACGCTGACCCTACATGCTATGACATAGCATAAAATTCGTAACGGTAGTAAATTCACTCGCAAATCGAATGAAATCATCGCGGAAGGTGTCAGCGCAATGCAAGAAGACGACAATATGCGAGAAAGTGTTGTAATGCATTTTGGTACAATTTGTATTATACCCATTTCTGTGTGTTTTTGAAAGCATGGGCAGCGTATAGAGTGAGAGGCAGGGAATATTCAGCACAATACATTATGAGTCCTGTGTAAGAAACCTCCCGTAACCAGGAATGCAAGGCGTAGCAAACTGAAATGATAAACTAGAGAAACAGAATTTACTGCACCCAGTAAATTCAAGTCTCTGTGAAAAGGCTTAAAGTATCAGGAATAAACTATACAGAAGGAGAATTTATGGATGCTTATTTTCAGGAGTAAATTATTTTCAAATAAATCAGAAATGGATTTTCGTTAATAGTATTTACAGATATTCATACAGCAATCAGAACATTTTTTTATAAGAAACCAGAAAAGGCATATATGTGACCAGCATTTAAAGGGTTTGATACACGAATCAGAAGTGGACATTTTTGGCTCTGCCCACCAAGCTGATTGATGAAATACGTTCATGAACTTTTGAAATGCATTAAGGTGTAATGAAATGCATTCCCCGGTCTTTCTGAATAATATGCACTGGATGACCTTGGTGACCTCTTTCAGGCGGACCATATATTGAACCTCCAGCAATTTTTAAATCAGTTGGTATAGTCCCATGTATACACCTACTTTAAAGAAATGGCTCCACCAACTACAGATCTGTCATTTTTGGGCGATGATAGCAAATATTTATTATGATTTAGAAGCCTCTAAGGCAGTCAGCCTACTGTATCACACACAAGGCCTCAAACCAGCTGAAAAAACAAAGATGAGTGCAAGCTGGTTGTTGGTAACCAGCATGCCAAAACGAATAGAGATAGGACGATTCGTATTTGAGTTATCGAGCCGACAAAGGGTGCATAGACTCTATATTAGGGATAGTGCCATAAAAAACTTAAAAAAGCCCCAAGAGCTCGTTTAAAGGCCTACCCTTAAGAGCATCTAGTGCCCTAAACAAGGCATACTTAAAATAAGATGGTGGAATATTGAATCATGGCATTTGCGTAAAGAGTGGCAATATGGCAGGAAGCGTGCAAAATGTTCTACCGTCATAAGTTAAATGATGTTGTTTGATCTTCGCGGTGAAGTATGAAGAGGGCGGTGAAGTATGAAGAGGGTTAAAGACAGACCATTTAAATATTCCATTTCATTAATTCATAATTGTGATGAGTGTTTCGAGAGAGCCGCTTACCACTCGGCCCGAAACCTGTTGATCTTGAGTTATGATTGAGAATGAAAAAAAAAAAAAAATGCAATGAAAGGTGAAGGGTTATTTATTCAACTACAATTAATCAAGTGTTGTAAGATAGATCTGTATAATAAACAAATTTTCTTGCCACTCAAAGGTTTTTTTTCAACTTGGTTTGGGGATGGAATTTAATTCTGATCTGACAGCTGATAAGAGTAAATATGTGTCAGGCTGTCATCTATAGCAACTTCTCTCTAATTTGATTGTTTACATTATTCTCTTGTGTATATAAATATAAACAGCTATTTCTTTATGATGCTTTTCTGTTACAAAGAAATTAGGGGGTATAAAAAACTCTGTGGCCCAATGAACCACTCCCAAAGGTTCCCTGATAACATAGCTGGGCCAGTACTTGTGACAGGCTACCAGTATGCCAAACAGCCCCAGGACAGATTATTTGTTTATTTATTAGTGTGTAAGGTCACATATTTCTGCATAATGGCTAATCAGGACCACGACAGTTTTACGGGTGGGGGAAGCCGTAGTACCCGGAGAGAACCACCAAGCAACGGCGAGCAACTGTCAGTTTCCCAACATACTAATTCCACACAAGCAGGATTAGCATTGGTTGAAGACAGGTGCACCATCGACGTGCAGTACGCCTTAATACACAGCGTCACCGTGCCCCCACGTGGGCAATGGGGGTGAATTGTCTTGCCCAAGGACACAACGTGGTTGCCGCAGGTGGGATTCGAACCGAGGACCTCTCGGCTTGTAGCCTGCACCTCTACTAACTCAGCCACCGCGCCCCCCAGGACATATGATTTGTTTTTGAGTTATCGTCAAGACAAAATGAAGGGGGTAGAAAATATTCATACAGGAATCGGAACACTCTTATAAGAAACCAGAAATGGCATATATGTGACCAGCATTCAAAGGGTTTGATACACGAATCAGAAATGGATATTTTTGTCTCTGCCCACTAATTTTAGTGATGAAATACACTCATAAACTTTAGAAATGCATTAAGATGTAATAAAATGCATTTCCCAGTCTTTCTGAATAATGCCCCCATACTAAGATCTTCAGAGGGTTAAAATATTCCCTTTAAATACTCCATTTTAATCCTTTAAATGGGGGCACATTGGTTCAGTTGGCAGAGGTGCAGGCTGCAAGGCACGAGGTCCTCACTCTGTCCTTGGGCAAGCCACTTCACCCCATTGCCCACGTGGGTGCATAGTGGCGATGTGTTCTAAAGCGTACTGCACATCGATTGTGCACCCGTCTTCAACCAATGCTAACCCTGCTTGTGTAGAGTTAGTATGTGGGAGATCTGACAGTTGCTCGTTGTTGCCCGGTGGTTCTTCCCGGGTACTCCGACTTCCTCCACCTAAAAAACTGTCGTGGTCATGATTAGCCACTGTGCAGAAATATGTGACATTAAACGCTAATAAATAGATAATCCTTTAAAAAATGAGCTCAATCCAATAAAGGGTCATAAGCTATGTTTTTTCAAGCAAAAATGAAAAGGTAATTAAAACTGAATAGACGTTTCTGTGAATAATGTTGACCTGTTTTCGCTGTTATGTTCGCTAAAGGGTTAAGAATCCCTTACTTTGGAAGGCACACTGAAAAGGTGTCCCATTCCACATAGAATTAAATGTTAAGAAAATAAAGCGAAAAACATTAAGTTTCTCAGCTGACAGTACCTGCTTTTGCACTCCGGAGGGATGGAACTGCACAAATCAGAGACATTCTCTTAATGGCACTTTGACACCAAAGGTTTCTGCACTCTCGGTGAGGCCGAGATGAGCGCAGTGAAAGACTATAGAACTCCTCTAACAAATTAGTTTTAAACAGTCATAGCACTAACACAGTTAACAGTACAGTCGACCATGCCAGTATTGCATTGGTACCGGCACCCTGACAGTTTTGTGATAGGTTTCAACAATTATTCAGTGCAATTTTATTAAAAGGGTTAACTTTATTCTGCCTGAAATAAAATATGTGCAATCCACATTGAAGTCTTGAGAGGGGTTAAAAGCATTGAACTGAATAAGATAGGTTTCAACAATTATTCAGTACAGTTTTATGGAAAGGGTTAACTTTATTCTGCCTGAAATAAAATATGTGCAATCCACATAGATGTCTGGAAAGGGTTAAAAGCAGTGAACTGAATAATTTACAATTTATTTCCTTGCAAGGCAAAGGGTTTCTCTCAATTTAATTTCAGGAACTAACATCCCATAATGATGACAAGGTCAGATTTCATTTTGACAGCTTACTCCACTGGTGTTTACACAGTCTCCAGTGTGAACATAACATCGTATTGCTTGGGGAGAATTTACTGTATCAGGAAATTGGAAGCTGTGAAAACCCTGTGGCCTACTGGGCCATACTGAAAAAAATGTGATTTCCAGCAATTCTGAAAAATGCACTCAATGACCCCTAGTTGACCTCTGTGACCTTGACCCATATTTTGAACCTCCATCGAGTATCGACTCATTTGGTGTTGGTCCCAGGTCTGTAGGTCATACCATGCCTGAGATATGGGAGTGACCCATGTTCAAAATTTTGGCCACGCCCACTTTTTTTAAGTAAAAATGCATGTGTGTATGTCAGGAATACTTTAAGGGTCAAAAAATGTGATTTCCAGCAATTCTGAAAAAGCACTCAATGACCCCTAGGTGACCTCTGTGACCTTGACCCATATTTTGAATCTCCATCAAGTGTCAACTCATTTGGTGTTGGTCCCTGGTCCATATGTCATACCACGCCTGAGATATGGGCATGACCCACTTTCAAAAATGTTGGCCATGCCCACTTTTTGTTACGTCAAAATGCATGTGTGTATGTAAGAAATAGCTTAGGGGTCAAAACATGTGATTTCCAGCAATTCTGAAAAATGCACTCAATGACCCCCTAGTTGACCTCCGTGACCTTGACCCATATTTTGAACCTCCATCGAGTGTCGACTCATTTGGTGTTGGTCCCAGGTCTGTAGGTCATACCATGCCTGAGATATGGGAGTGACCCACTTTCAAAAATTTTGGCCACGCCCACTTTTTTTAATGTAAAAATGCATGTGTGTACGTCAGGAATACTTTAGAGGTAAAAAGATGTGATTTCCAGCAATTCTGAAAAATGCACTCAATGACCCCTAGGTGACCTCTGTGACCTTGACCCATATTTTGAATCTCCATCAAGTGTCGACTCATTTGGTGTTGGTCCCAGGTCTATACGTCATACCACGCCTGAGATATGGGCATGACCCACTTTCAAAAATTTTGGCCACGCCCACTTTTTTTTACGTCAAAATGCATGTGTGTACTTCAGAAATAGTTTAGGGGTCAAAAATGTGATTTCCAGCAATTCTGAAAAATGCACTCAATGACCCCTAGTTGCCCTCCGTGACCTTGACCCATATTTTGAACCTACATCGAGTGTCGACTCATTTGGTGTTGGTCCCAGGTCCGTAGGTCATACCACGCTTGAGATATGGGCGTGACCCACTTTCAAAAAATTTGGCCACGCCCACTTTTTTTACATCAAAAAGCATGTGTGTACGTCAGGAATGCTTTACGGGGTCAAAAAATATGGTTTCCAGCAATTCTGAAAAATGCACTCAATGACCCCTAGGTGACCTCTGTGACCTTGACCCATATTTTGAATCTCCATCAAGCGTCGACTCATTTCGTGTTGGTCCCAGGTCCATACGTCATGCCATGCCTGAGATATGGGCGTGACCCACTTTCAAAAAATTTGGCCACGCCCACTTTTTTCACGTCAAAATGCATGTGTGTCCGTCAGGAATGCTTTAGGGGGTCAGAAAATGTGATTTCCAGCTATTCTGAAAAATGCACTCAATGACCCCTAGATGACCTCCGTGACCTTGACCCATATTTTGAACCTCCGTCGAGTGTCGACTCATTTGGTGTTGGTCCCAGGTCTGTAGGTCATACCACGCCTGAGATATGGGCGTGACCCACTTTCAAAACACCCCTACAGGCACCCCTGATACCCCAGGAATCTGAAAAACATAGGTGACCGAGAACTTGTGGCTGTCTATCAGCATGCCAAAAATCAACGAGATAGGGCAATTCGTTTTCGAGTTATCTTGCGGACAAAAAAGTGATGAGAAGACAGAAGACAGGAGAAGAAGAAGAAGAAGAAGAAGAAGAAGATGAAGAAGAAGAAGAAGAAGAAGAAGAAGAAAAAAAAAAAAAGAAGAAAAAAAAAAAAAGAAAAAGAAACCGTGCAAAAACAATAGTCTGTGTGTTTCACACAGACTAATAATGCGAACGGTCTACTGATCCGTGCGAACGGATTACTAATACTTGCGAACAGGTCAACAAAACCACGTTATCGCTGTTCATATGCTGAATTAAACGAACGGATTACAAAAAAGCATTGACCATGTCACCTCTCGGGCTCCATATTATTCACTTGTGTCCTCACCATTTATTTCAGTGTCAAGATCATGTACATTTTTCATGTTTGTCTCATATATTTTTTACTTCATGAAGGAAACGTTTTACTCTGCAGAACTTTTTTATCGCCACGACATAGATTTGGTTGTTGGCACGCTGGTAAGCACTAAACAATTTATTTATATATTTATTGGGATTTAACGACACTTTCGACACCCAGGGTAACCTCGTGTCTGACAGTTTTTTATGAGTGGAGAAAAACGGAGTACCCGTAGAGAACCACCGAGCAGCGTCAAGCATCTGTCAGAATCCCCAACGTAATAACCCCACACAAGCAGGGTTAGCACTGGTTGAAGACAAGAGCACCATCAATGTGCAGTACGCTTTAGTACACAGCGTCGCCATGCCCCCACAAAGCACCAGTAAATAAATAAATAAATAAATAAATAAATAAATAAATAAATAAATAAATATGTTGCTAATTCAATCTTTGATTTGAAGGAAAATGTTTTTGCTAGAACCTTATAGAATTCCCTAAAATAAAGAATGCATCTCAATGAGCCAGTTAACTCTTTGCATGCTACTGGCGGTTATTCCTGCCCAGCGCAGTGTTTCTCTTGTCACTGAAATTAGTATAATTTGGCTCATGTGATAAAATGTCCACCCTGTAAATTGAATGAATTTTTTCACAAAGGATTTCTTATTTTGCATTAGGATTATTTTTTCATCAAATCTAGTCATGGCTGCTGCACAGCAGCCATGACTAGATTTGAGGAAATACATCTTGAAAATACACAGCGGGTTAAGTGTTAAAGGGTGATTTCGAGTTAAATGTCAATGGAATGCACAGACACGTTCAGTAAAATTGAGTGGAAATAAATGAAAACTGACAGAGTCCCTCATTATTTCACTGGGAACTGAGCTCACGAATGAAATTTTTGCATCTTGGGATTTGTTTTAATAATAGTATTTGGACCTAACTGCTTCAATTTATTCTCATTTTTTCGGATCCGGAAGTTTGTATAAACACATGGGAGAATTCTAAGTTGAAAATGTCTCAAGCACGTCAGTTAACATTCCCATCACGAAACCTTTAACTGGAGATAAACTATTTGTGATTAACTTCTTAACTTGACCATTTGACTTCAGGCATAGACACTTTATCATATCATGCTCAGGTAATATTTGCCAGAAGCAGGTGAAAACGTGTTTTCTGTAGCATGCAATCGCAATCGTTGTAGCTTGTAGACACGAGATTGGTATAAACGACGCAAAATGCGAATTAAAATGAATAATCTGAAGCTTTATCGGAGTGTGAATGTGGGATGTGTATGTTAAGTTGTGGGAAGCACTTTATACAAAACTTAACACACTGTTCTATCCATTAACTCTTAGATTATTATTTATTTATTGGTGTTTAAGGTCACAAGTTTCTGCACAATGGCTAATCATGACCACGACAGTTTTACGGGTGGAGGAAGCCGGAGTACCCAGAGAGAACCACCGAGCAACGGCGAACAACTGTCAGCTCCCCAACATACTAACTCCACACAATCAGGGTTAGCATTGGTTGAAGACAGATGCACCATCGACGTGCAGTACGCCTTAGTACAGAGTGTCACCGTGCCCCCACGTTTCCTTTGTTGCTTTTAATTAACGAAAAAACATCTGCTCTCCGATTTTCTACTGATATCATTGCTGTTTTCTGAACAATTACAGTACGTGGAGAGTGTATTATCACTAAATCACCCCCAGAGTGGAGATTCCACCCAAGCAATAATTGCAAATTTGTTGCATGGCATAACAAGCACAAGCAAAGTTTCAGCCAATGGACCTCCGGGTTAAACCCGGAGGTCCATTGGCTGGAACACTGCTTGTATGTTTTGTCGATATGTACAAAATTTGAAAGTTATAGTTTGGGTGATAACTCCACTCCACTGGTGATTTAGTAGCAATCCACTCTCCACGTACTGTACTTACTTCCTCGTTGCACTGCCCGTGCTCGTCTAATAAGTTCAAGGGAGATATCTCGAGGTCGATTTTCATGGCGATATAAGTTAGGGATAGCCCGTTTTACTTTCTTCAAATAACAAAAGCAAAGACGATCTAAAGAATGCTCTTCCTCAAATAACCAAAGCATGCGGTGAAAGGTAACTTGGACCACTCTAGTCCAAACTTGAAAAGTTAGGATGCACGTTGATGTTTGACGTGGGACGTGCCTTACAACGTACCGCACCAAAAAATAACTTTCAGCTGCACCGTCCGTATTTGGATTATGACAGCGCGGGGTGGTTTGGAAGATTCCGCTAAAAACAAAACCAGAGGCTAAAGTGAGCCTAAAACGCTCACCTGGCTCAAGTCGTCAAAACATATAAGAGTGTCTAAGTAACTGATCGGCAGCAAGAACAATTTTTTGACTTGCTATGACACAACCAAAGGCAACATTTTTGGCCATTCATTCCTGATGGTCCCAGTAAAGTTTCCTAGGCAAAAACAAAGCTCTATTCTGTGAAGTATCAAAACGTGTCCGAATGAAATTTTTGTCTACATGACAAATTTGGTTCAAATATGCCCATTGGTTCTGAAAATAGAAATTTTGTGTGGAGCCCAAATTTGGGAGAAAAAGTTTGATCTTCTGAGTTCTATTGAAAATAGGTGAATCTGCAGACTAAAGTATGTTTCATACCCGAAATCTAAACATTATTACCAGCGGCTTATGAGAAGAGGATTTGTAAAGCATTTTAGTCTTATGGAGTAGCAGTAACCTTTTGGGGAACAAAATCAGAAGAGTAAACTCCACCAGCCTGAAGATGGCAACAGCTTTATTTGGACAAAGAAAGGGTATACTCCAAAGATGGTCTGTGTCATACATGAATGAATTTGGCCCAGTGGCTTTAAAGAGGAAGACAGGTTTCAAATTATTTGATGGAGTACATTAAAGATGATGACTCAGCATTTTACCCACTGCCAACAGTGTTAAAATGGGCATTCCTGTACGAGACCCCATGACAAAACCGATAGCAATTTTTTTTTGTCCATCCGATTCCACTGGACCCACGGAGCTGCATACAAAAAACAATATTCTCGTCCGTGCAGTTTTTGAAATAATAATAATGCACTAAGTTACACTTTGGGCTCCCATAGGGAGCCGACATATTAAACCAGGGACGCGATTTGAACAAACTTGAATCTGACAATCCTAGAGATGCCACATACCAAAAATGAAAGGATTTTGACTGGTGGATGTGAAGAAGATTTTTTAAAAGAAATTTTCTCATATTGCACTAAGTTAAAGTTTGGGCTCCAATAAAGAACCCAAATATTAACCCAGGGACGTGAGTTGAAGGAATTTGAATCTGACACCTAAGAAATGTTGTATACCAAATATTAAAAAATTCTGACTAGTGGATCTGAAAAAGAAGATTTTAAAAAAGATTTTCTCATATTGCACCAAGTTAAAATTCGGGCTCCCATCGGGAGCCCAAATATTAACCCAAAGACTAGGTTTGAACAAAATTGAATCTGACCCCCTAGAAATGTTGTATACCAAATATCAAAAGAATCTGACCGGTGGATCTGAAGAAGATTTTTAAATATTATTCCCTTACACTAAGTTAAAATTCAGGCTCTCATGGGGAGCCCAAATATTAACCCAGGGGCTCGATTTGAACACAACAAAATTATAATCTCTGAAGTCTTTGGTAAATTCAAAGTTGTGTTTTAATGTATATTGGGATGAGATTTATTAGGTAAGAGTTAGGGAGATGCAGTTCCATTTTTGTCTTCCTTTGTCTGCCCTGCCGATGGGATAGAGATACGTAGAGAACAGGTCGATGCTTTTATAAAACTTAAGACTTTCCTTAAAGTTTTGGAAGGTTGGTAGCCATTTTCTCCGGCTAGTGAAATAGATGAATTTTTTTATAAATCATCAAACATGTATCCAAAAGTTCGGAAGCTTCTGGTACTGGGGTGTGCCCTGAAATTGTGCATCTTTTATTTACTGTGAAGTCTAAATTGCAGTTTTCACTAATATTTTGAAGAAGTAGTAATAGAACAGTTTTGGACACAGAACATTCGAAAAACAAGTGGCATATAGCTTCCTTAGAATTGCCACAGAAAGAGCATAATTCTGATTCGGATAGACCAGCCTAAAGGAGTTTTGCGTTTGTAAAGTGTAAGGATTGTAGATCGGTGTCATCTGTGAACGTGAAAGCGTGGTGATATATGTGTTTCCCTTCTTCTTCATTTATAGAGTGGGCCAGAGAAGTATTCGACTTTGTTTGTGCAAGTGTGGGTCGTTTCGCAACCTTATTGAAACACTTACTATAAAAATATTTGTTAACCCTTTATCCAACGAATCGCCCACATCCGCCCGCGTAATATGCAAATTTAGCATCTGAAAAAATATTATTTTTCACAAAATGTCAACAAAACCATATTATGTGAACCCTCTTTGGAACGAGCTCATCGAGCTCGTTCCAATGATGGGTCACATGACATGGTTTTGTTGACAATTTTTGAAAACTGTTAAAAATGATTTTTCAAATAATAAATTTTGATATCGTCTGCGTTGGGTAAAGGGTTAACTGTAATACATGAACTTATGGTGGATATCGAACAGTTCTGAACTGTTAACATTTTCGTGTGATTTTCGATACACTATTTCCATTCAGTGGGTATCGCCCTGATAACCCCATAGTAATACAGTGTCCATCAACAATGTCGTGTATAAAGAAAACACCTCCTTCGCACCATTTTTTGTAAAAAGAGGGACGTTTTGTATTTTGATATGGTTGTTAAAAAAGAAAGGCTGGGATAGGATATGAACCGCGTCGTTTCTAGAATTCCTTCCTTAGGAAAATACCAAACGTAACTGGAACCAAAACGTTCCAATTCATCAATGATTAAAGTTTTCCACTGTGAAAAAAGTCCCGGGTCTAGTATCATTTTTTATACACTTTAGATTCAATGAATGGCACAAGCTCCTAAAATGAGACTAAAGTTGCGTATTGATTCACCATGTATTCGGAGTCATTATTCCCTTTATTTGTGGATTATATTTTAGTTCCGCACTCATAATTTTCTCACACGGTATAAATAGGTAGGAGGAGAGAGGCTCGCCTTGTCGAACCCGCGTTGTTGGGAAAAGAGATCCGAACAATGACCGTTTTTTAATATGCAACTAGAAATATCAGTACAGAAAGACTTGAACCAATGAATTATAGATTCTCCAAAATTGGAAAGTTTCAGTATGTCTTGGATAAACTTCCGCTCGAGGCAATCAAATGCTTTTTCAAAATCATTCAAAACTAATAATCATGGGATATCCTTTTCCTCACATTTGTCTATCAGTTCGGTTATTAGTCTTGTAGATTCGCCTATGAATCTGTCTTTCATGAATCCTAACTGAGTTTCAGAAATTAGTTTATGGAGAACTGTTTTCAAGCGATTTGCAACTGCAAATTATCAACATTTAATAACGAGATTCGCCTCCAGTTTTTAATGTATACTTTAGACTTACCTTCCTTTCCTTTGGAATACAGGTTATGACTCCATGACTCTGTGTGACTGAGAAGTGACCAACATCGTAACCATAATTTAACGAGATATAAAGGAAATGCCCAAGGTAATCCCCCCCCCCCCAAAAAAAAAAAAAAAAAAAAAAAAAATTATAAAATTCTGAGAAGTAACCGTCGGAGCCGGGTGATTTATTTTTTGCCATATTTTTCTAGACATATCATTCTTCGTATGTTGAAATTCCATCTAGGGTAGAGCTACCTTCCGTATTTAGTTTGCTCAGGAAAGGGTTGCTTCGGTTGAAAAATGAATTCTGCGAGTGGGGGAGGTGTGAGGATAACCTTGAGGAATATAGAGACTGGTAAACATTATTTTGCTCCGCGGTAATATCTTTTATGTGTGTGCATTCGGAATTATCAGATCTAATCAATTTAGAGATAATTTTCTCAGTTTTTTGTCGTTTTTCCAAAATACAAAAACATTTTTTGGGGTTTTTCGCCTTCAACTTTCTATTTGGTTTTTGCTCGTAAAATCATGCCTTGAATTTTTGTTTCCTTAAAATTTTAATTTCTGAAGTTAAAGTCTCGATATTCGGTTTAACGGCTTCGTTTCCGTTATCTAATTCTACATAGAAATGTTTCAACTTATTTCCTATCATTGTTTACGTATTTTAGGTCTGTTCGTTTTATATAAGTAGAATATGAGATAGTTTTTCCTGGAATCTTTACCTTCAGAGTTTCCCCAAAAAGCTGATCATTTATGGTTAATGGACTATTTAAAATATTATTACTAGAACTTGTCTCTGTTGTTTCTTTAATGGTCTTCTAAACTAGTTGAATTTCCAGAAGCTTCTCCCCCTGTCTGGGTTTATGAATTTGAGGACAACTAAAACAGGGGAGTGGTCTGATTTGTATCTGATATCGATATCAGTGAGACAGAGGGCTGTTTGTAAATCTGACGTACAGTTAAAACTGTTAAGTCCTGTCATGAAATGCGCACAAATAGCACGTTGATATGGGCGTTAATGTACTCGTTATGGCCCAAGTAAAGCTATCAAATTCTGTACATATGGCCTGCGCACAAGCAATGTTTCAGCCAATGGACCTCCGGGTAACCCGGAGGTCCATTGGCAGAAACATTGCATGTGTTTGCTACGAGTAACCAGGAGAACCTGCCGTGCTTTGGATGCCATTCGATATGGCAATTGCGCGCAATTCCAACGCACAATTAAGCCTAAATAAGCGCACTATTCGTGACAGAACTTCTAGTTTTAACTGTAATTAGGAAGTAGTCTAAACGGTCCGATTTATTGTGTGGAGATTTGAACAAACTTGAATCTGACACTTCTGGAGATGTCACATACAAAGTATAAAAGGATTCTTTCTGGCGGATCTGAAGATATTGCACTAAGTTAAACTTTAGGCTCCGATAAAGAGGCCATATATTAACCCAGGGGCCCAATTTGAACAAACGTGAATCTGCCCCCCCCCCCCCCCCTAGAGATGTCACAAATCAAACATGAAAGGATTCTGACTGGTAGAAGTGAAAAGACGATTTTTAAATAAATGTTCTCATATTGCGCTGAGTTAAAGTTTGACCTTCAATGATGAGACCAAATAGTAACCCAAGGACCCGATTTGAACAAATTTGAATTGGACCCCCTTAGGGATGTTGTACACCAAATATGAAAATAATCGGACTGGTGGATCTGAAGAAGATTTTTAATGATTATTCCCATATTGCCCTAAGGTAATATTCGTGCTCCTCTATTGCGCCCAAATATGAATCGAGCAGCTTAATCTGAACATACTTCATCCGACCCCTCTGTGGATGCTATATACTAAATATCAAAATATTCTGATCAGTGATTATGGAGAAGAAATGTTTTTTAATGTTTGCAAATACGCTGACTCGGCATTTTTCCGAAGCACAGCAACCCACCCACCCCCACCCTCCCCTACAGACCACAATGACACAGACGATCGCAATTGGTTTTACTGTCCCATTCTACTGGTCCAAAGAATGTTTCATGCCTAATAACAGTTCTCTGTTCCCTGTGGTTTGGGAAATGTGGGCGTTTGATTTGTTTCTATTTTTAACCTCTGGGGATCTCACGGGGTGTGAACATTTATTTTCAAACATCAATCAAATACTTAGGACCCACTTATACTATATGCCAAAGTTGGTTCAAATCGGTCTAACAGTTCTTGGAATACAAATTTTGGGCGGAGCCCAAAATGGGTATGCTCCTACAGAGAGTCCGAATAGTGACCTACAAACTTCTCTTGAACAAACTTTATTCTTCAACACAAAAGGATGCTCCATATCAAATATCAAGGCATTCTTTCTAATGGTTCATGAGAAGAAGATCTTAAAAGTTTGTTAGGCTTTTGTGGCATTAACCACAACCCGAGCATGGCAGCTGCTTCATTTGGACAAAAAAAGAAAGTGTATACCCCAAAGATGGTCTGTATTTGAATTTGGCTCA
This sequence comes from Pictodentalium vernedei, assembly GCA_031216915.1. Taxonomy (NCBI): domain Eukaryota; kingdom Metazoa; phylum Mollusca; class Scaphopoda; order Dentaliida; family Dentaliidae; genus Pictodentalium; species Pictodentalium vernedei. Next base: position 79,957,861 of record CM062288.1, on the reverse strand, counting down.
ATGTTTTTTTAAGAAGAAGACAAGTTATCGGGCGACCGACGACGTACAAGGAGTGATGGCAATAGCTCACACTGACTTGCTGTCAGGTGAGCTAAAAAATTAGTTCTGGGAGGCCTTTTAACCAATACCTCATGGTATGTTTGGCAGCTTAGTGATACACACTTATTGCTGTTGGCAGACAGACTGAAAAAAATATCATCACTATCTATAAGTATGTGCTGAACGTGATTTTTTTTTCACATAATAATAGATTTATGCATATTTTTGTTTAAAAAGGAAAAGCCAATTGGTGTTGCCAACTGTTTTTGATTGAACTACTTATTTGAACAGTGTATACATACGGAATACAAACAAATCTACAATCTGAGCGCAATGCTTGGGAGTGACAAAGTCTAACTGGCTGTCTTCCTGACACTCCCTGATGTGCAGAGAAATACATGACGGCAAAGATGTTTAACCCTTTACCTAACATGAAAAGAAGACGACACTTGCAAAAAAAAATATTGAATAACTAATTTTTTTCATTTTTTGTCTCAAAAACATAGGTTATGACCCCTCGTTGGAACGAGCTCGACGAGCTCGTTCCAACGAGGGGTCATAACCTATGTTTTTGAGACAAAAAATGAAAATATTTTGGAAATTAATTGGCGATTTTTGAGAATAGTGCTGGCCGGTTTTGGCCGTTACGTTGGGTAAAGGGTTAAGTTGGGACTTGAGATAATGAATTTAGTTTCAATGAATTCCTTGCATTCCTGGGCTAGGGGAAATTTGTTTATGTGAAAACGCAAGTCTTTAAAATATGTTGGCTAACCATTTACCTTGAGGATTACCGTAACATCTATTCACATCTACAGGCGTTCACAAAACTCTCATACTATTCTTATGAAATAACTGTTTTGCCTCAGAATGCATTCCAAACCCAAACAGTATTGTGCCCACAATATGCTCCCGGCGTATTGTGCCCACAATATGCTCCCGGCGCAAAGGTAACCTCTACTCCAGTAACGTGGCATGAAAGTAACACCGCCTGGGATAAGTTCTGGGGGGGGGGGGATAAGGAAGGGCTCTTCTGGTATTGTCTTGTTTGGATTTGGGTAAAGGGCGTAGATACGCTATTTATAATGACACGAGGGACTTATACGATATGGTACTAGAATTATCTCAATTGAGACAACAAGGATGTATGTGTTTTCATGAGTAGCCGAAAGGTATGTGTTAATAATGCTTAGTGTTTTATTGGTTTGCTGTCGCCCTACCCTAGCCCGGCGTAAAAGAAACATGAATATAAAGTGGGTATAATCGATTTGAGAATAGTTCTAAAATGAAATATCAAGATGGGTCGCGTTTAATTATTAACATTGTCACTCTATAGAAAGTACAGTACAGCCGTGGAGGACTGGTCGTAATCCAAGTGTGGGCAGTGATATCCATGCGTTCACAAAGTAATAATAATCATCAGCAACAAAAATGTAATTACTTTAATTAATTAAATTGTTGATGAGTATGCATGTAATTAGTGTTTGAAATCTACTATTATTGCGTCTATGGAAATATTGCACATCCGTGGAAAGTTTCCAGTCCACGGCGGCCGTGCTGTAAGTGACATGTTATAATTGCAAATCAGCCGCTCATTAAACCTAACATTTCCTTGCAGTCACGAATGTGGAAATTCTTGCACCAACAAACTGAAAACTGTAGGTATTTGTTTTATTATATACGTTGCGATGTTTTAATTACAATTAAAACGCCGAATACTGATGAAGATGATATCGATATAAACATACTGCGCACTGCGCGTCACTGCCGGGGAGAGATTATTGTACCTCTGTCGTAAGAATGAATGAATTAACCTCTAAGCAATGTTGTCTTCCCTGCTGCGCTACATACACCAATGAAGGGTGCTGACGTGACTATTCATAGTACGGTCGCCGTGGACTGGACACTTTCAACAGGTGGGCAGTATTTCCACGGACGCAATAATATTAGATTCCAAACACAAAGTGCAGGAATAATCATCAAACGTTTAATGAACGAAGCACCGGGTACATGTCAAACCGGTGTTTCATTAATTAATTAAAATGTTGCTAATAATGTTTATCAGTAAAACACATGCGTGGACATCACTACCCATGCGTGGATAACGACCGGCACATGACGACTGTACTGTATATCTAAATTTAGATTTGCGGTATTTCCAGTAACAATGAACGGGAAGTGAGAAAGTTATTGCAATATGTGCTACGCATACACCATTGAGAACGCCAGTGACGGTATGGAAATGTTTTGTATGTTTGAATTATTGTAACATACTAAAATTCAAAAACAAAAAATCAATAAGACTGGTTTCAAAACTAGAACATTTAAAAACTAACAGCCCATTTAGAGGGTTGCAGTTGTTGAATGATATTATTATTAAGGGGTCAATCTATAGCAACGAACTCCGCCCCCACACCCCCCCCCCCCCCCTCGCCCATATTCAAGTTCCGAAACGCAGTGACACATCATTTAGACCTCAAACATCTCTCTGCTTGAATGCCAATTTCAGAAAAAGATTCAAACACCAGTATGCACCTATATTATGTCAGTTCTTGGGATCAACCAATCAGCGTGGATAAATGGTAGCGGCCTATGAAGCCAAATCAGGTCGACGATGACGTCATCGGTGACCCCATATGAAATCAATATTAGGTGTGTGTTCTCCATATTGCTTTTGGAAATAAAATAGAACTGCCTCGTCTCGAAAATGGCAATCTTACAGCAAATGCCCTGAATCGTCAGTTGAATGTGTGGAGTTTCATTAAACTCACTTGAACGAAAATAAATAATCTGTTTATAATATATGTTCCAGATTAAGAGACTTATTTCGAACGATATTTATTTATTTAAAAAAAAACTCCACTGTGGTTTGCTTTTTCTGGACGGCCGGTGAGATCGCCCTTGACATTGTGAGAATTCCAGATGTAAACCAACGCAACGAGAAAATAAATTACCGGGCAGATAAATTAAATGGACATGCTGGCTTTTGTCCGCTGACAAAATAAATACGTTACGCGACGTTTAGTGGTCAGATATGGAGTCATGTCAGGTTCAGTGAGATCAATATTAGACGCCTCACATGACACCATATCCGACCACTAAACATCCTGTAACTTATAATATCCAGTGCCTGTTTACATTTTCTTTCCATTTGATAGACAGTGTACACTTCTAGGCTGAATACATTGCTTAGTGACTACAAACAATACCCATTAATTGTTACTGTGTTGATAATTCCAGGCCTTGACACAGCAAACACTTGTACAAAATAGAAATTAAGGCTTCCTGAAAAAAATATGTTCTGCTTTCAGTGAAAAAAAGACCCTTTTCCAGTAATGCATCTTTTTCACAAAGAACACGCACAATAGTACAGTAAATCTGATATGTTTAACCCTTTACCCAACGTAACGGCCAAAACCGGCCAGCGCTATTCTCAAAAATCGCCAATTAATTTTCATTATTTTTTTCATTTTTTGTCTCAAAAACATAGGTTATGACCCCTCATTGGAACGAGCTCGTCGAGCTCGTTCCAATGAGGGGTCATAACCTATGTTTTTGAGACAAAAAATGAAAAAAATTAGTTATTCAAGAATTTTTTTTGCAAGTGTCGTCTGCTTTTCATGTTAGGTAAAGGGTTAAAATTGCAAGTGCATCGGAATAAGAAATCAAAAACATTCAGTATAGAGTGGAACCCTTTCAATTGAATAGCACATTAGCCATCGAACAATATTCGATTAACTAGACTATCCAATTAACAAGAATTGTGTTATTCTCCTATCTTCTAGTTATAAACTTAGAATTTATTCAATTATATATAGTTTGACAGATCTCATTGAGCTCTGTCAACCAATATATAATAGATTAAATGCCTATATTCGATGTATTGACACAAACATTGTTTATAAATGCGGGAATTTCAATAGATGTCTGAGTAATTATTCGAAAGATTACAAAAAACGATTCATTCAATTAACAGGAATTTACTCTATAACCGATTCGCAATTAATATATAACAAGTCAACTTTGTACGGAAGGCATGGCAAATGATTTGGTTTTGTAACTTTTATACAATGAACGGGGGCACGGTGGCTCAGTGGTTACGATATTGAACTTCAAACTGAAATGTTCACAGTTCGATCCCCGCCAGGGGTAACTACGTTGTGTCCTCGGGCAAAGCACTTAATCTCGATTGCCCACTTGGGGACACGTTGTCGTTGTGTACTAAGGCATGTTGCACGCCGATGGCGCACTTGTCTTCAACCAATGCTAATCCTGCTTGTGTGGAGTTTGCACGTTGTGGAGTCTGGCGTTGTGTACTAAGGCATGTTGCACGCCGATGTCGCACTTGTCTTCAAACAATACCTATCCTGCTTGTGTGGAGTTTGTACGTTTGGGAGTCTGACAGCTGAACGCCGCTGCTTGGTGGTTCTATCCAGGTACACCGGCTTCCTCCACCCGTAAAACTGTCCGACACGAGGTGACCCTGGCTGTCGAAAGTGTTTTTAAACCCAAATAAATAAATAATAAATAATAAGAGATAAGCAACTTAGTTGGCTTCACTATACTAGAGTTTATTTGGCGAATTGTACTCAATGACCTGATATGGTTTCCTGTAATGCACTGCTGAAAAAGGTCTAGCCAGCCCTTTTATATTTTCAACGGTGTATTACATCAAAGCATTTCATAAACAGGATCAAAAGACACTAAGTTAGGAGGTCATCATTATAAAATAGCTTAGGCTTCTGGGATACTTAACCCTTGAAAACCAGTGTGTATAAATCTTTGCGTGAAGAAGAAAATGGTAGTGGACTAGAGACAATATAAAGAGGAAAAAAATGGTGTGCATACATTTTAGCGTCAAGAAAAATTGGTTGTAGATGAGCAGACGACATAAAGAGCAAAACAACTGAAGCGAGGTTCCGTAATAATTTACACCAACAGGCTCCATAGAGCTGTTGGATCAATTGTTACTGAACCACCCAGCAAGCCAGGATGGTTTCGCCAATTTCCCCGTTGACCGTATTGAGTGAACTGATACCTTCCAGGGCGCCAGTCTCGAAAGGGTTAACAGTACATGGCCGTTCATGTAAACATTTCTGAAATGTTACTTTCCTTGTGAAAATGTGTAACCTAGCACCACAACATACAACATACAGTGCCTGAATGGTGGATTTCCACCAAAGCACCCATGAATCGGATATTCCATCCATAAAATACTTGTCGATACCAGTGATAACACAAAAGAAGGACAAGCACAGTTTTAGCCAATGGACCCCTGGGATCAACTTGGAAGTCCATTATCTAAAACTTTGCTTGTCATTCTTATGTTTTTTTCAAAGACAGGGTTTTATCTTTTTTTTTCTATTTTTTTAATTTTTTATTCAGATATTCAAACAGGCAAGGTTATATGCAATTTTAAATTCAGCAATTACAAAATTAATGTTTGCTCAATACAGTAGCCTAGTACATGTTTAAAAAATGAGAGTTAACCACGACCAGCAGGAAGAAATGTGCATAAGGATCTCAATATTGACAACTGCAATTATGTTGCAGAGCACAGCGATATATTTTTTGACACCCACGTGGGTATACACACGAAAATGCATGCGCAAAGATGTGCACAATCCAGCGTGTATCATTGTTCGCTGCCGAGGGTTTCTCCAGAAAGAATACTAGATCTAGTCGATCCAGGGCATAACGAGGATTCTACTATTTCATTTGTGTCTTTTCTGGGTACCTGTGGAATGCAGAAAGTTCTAGTTCTCTATAGAAACGCATTTGTCCCATAAAGCACTGGAAGTGTGGTTGACACTTTTTATTTTGCAGGTGTAGATACATGTTTTATAGATCAGTATGAGGAGGTCGATAATACTTTTGATCTGTGGGATATTACTGTTGTCATTACCTAACGTAACGGCCAAAACCGGCCAGCGCTATTCTCAAAAATCGCATTTAATTTTCAAAATATTTTCATTTTTTGTCTCAAAAACATAGGTTATGACCCCTCATTGGAACGAGCTCGTCGAGCTCGTACCAACGAGGGGTCATAACCTATGTTTTTGAGACAAAAAATGAAAAAAAATAGTTATTCAAGAATTTTTTTTGCAAGTGTCGTCTGCTTTTCATGTTAGGTAAAGGGTTAAAAGCAAGTAATATGTATTGGGAGTTCAATAAGAATGTAATGTTACATTTTCGAATAACAGATCAGCAATGTTTAGAAGAATGGTGTTTGACACTGTGCATTCGAAAATTAAGCATAGAACTGTCTCTTTTGCAGAAAAAGAAAAAAAAACGAAGAAAGTTCAGTTTCTAAAATGTTGCATTTAAATAGTTTGGCGTTTGTAAATAATGCTGAATGTAATAGTTTATACTATTACCACTTAAATAGGTATCGTCAGTGACTTTGGAAAGATTTTTGTATATATATATCTTCCGACTGTATATTCATATTCAAGAGGTTATTCCATTTTGTTTGTGATTTTCTTGGCTGCTCAGTGAATGGTCGCAGAAAAAGTGGATAAAACAATTTATTGACCTTTTGTGTGGCTTTTAGATGTTCAATGTGTTCATTTGATACAACCGCAGGTCTATTGCATTTATTAATTACCATCTTCCATGTTTTAGGAATTGCTTTTTTACCTCCCTCCCCGTAGACGGTAAATGGAGTTTGCGTGATATATTTCGTGGAGAATTATTCCAGGGTAAAAAATACGCCATTTTCTTTTAAGATATTGTTTATGAATAAAATACCCTACTGCGCGAATATTTAAACAAAAATAGGGTATTGTTAATTTTTATATTTGGATTATAGAAAATTGGTTGGGAGAGCATTTCTTCTGCAGCTGGGACGAGTCATTGTTCAGATAGGACCAGGACAACAGAAAATGTATCCAAAGGCGTTTTGTGTGTCCTCCAATCTTTGTTAATCCTTCCTTTTGAAAAAAAAAACAGATTTATTCACCACCGAAACATTCGCAGTCATCCAAAATAAGAGTTTCCCATGATGCCATGATGTTTGAGTCAATCAGTCTTTTTAGCCAGAACATTTTTAAAGAATAACCGTATGACTTTATACCAGGGAAGTTTAGTCCACCGTCCTCTATTGTATTAATAAGAAAGTTCCTTTTAATTTATTCACTTTTGTCTGACCATAGAAACTTAAAGAGGAGCGACTGTATGTTTCAAGTATGTTTTCAGGTGAATCAGTAAGGACTGAAAGACAATGAATAAGTGTTGGAAAAGCGAGTGTTTTGTGACTGTCATTTTTCCAATTAAGGTTAGGTTCCTAAAAGACAAGTCACTGAGGAGTTTTTTCCAGTTTTTTTCATTTTGTCAGTATAATTATTCTTTACGTAGCCCTCACCAAATAAATCATATAGGATGCTTAATATCTTGAATACACCACTGTGGTTCCACTGGACTTTTTGTTTTGTAAATATTTCCTTCCCGACCTCTTTTTTGGACCAAACCATATTATTTGAGACTTGTCAAAGTTCATCTTATGTCCCGATAAACAAGCGGTGTTATCTTTTTGGAAGCTTCACTCTACGTGTGTTTAGTGATAATTCATTTTCAACGTGAGCAGCTTGCCACAGTGATAGGAACAACCTGCATGTCTGACGGGTATCGATTCACTTGTACTGAGAATAAGGACCACTAATTTTTTTTACGTAGAGTAAGTTTATGTGGATATTTCAAAACGCCGGTTGTTATATTCAAACAGAGGTCGGGGAGGAACTATTTACAAAATAAAAGGTCCAGTGGAACCACAGTGGTGTATTCAATATATTAGGCTTGCATGGAAGTAGCCTAGAAATTGATAAAATCAACGTGTATGTTTGACAGGTACGATTTAACTTGTCTGACATAAAGACTTGTACAATTTCTTGGAACTAAATATGAGTCAACAACATCAAAAAAATGTCCAATTTAATAGGCTTTGTCAATGCAGAATTATTTGCTTATTGCAATTTCTTATAAAGCTTTCTTCCAAATCGGAACCGTTTTATTGTATAGGGATTATGATAGAATTTATAGGGTTTTTTTTGCTCTGTTTGTTTTTGCTCTTTAATCATCAAGTATAGAGTTACTTGGCGCTTGGTGTGCTACAAATGTCAAAGGCATTGACAAGGTCACTGCACTTGAGGATTCCACTCCCGATAGCATATAACCTAGATGGAATTGTTAAACGGCTGCAGGGGCCAGTACTATAAAACTTTTACAATTGTATTTTCTAGTGTTGTATTTTCTGCTTACGACTTCAAATGGGTTGGGGAGCGCGGTGGCTCAGTAGGTAGAGGTGCAGGCTGCAAGCCGAGAGGTCCTCGGTTCGAATACCACCTGCGGCAACCGCGTTGTGTCCTTGGGCAAGACACTTCATCTCCATTGCCCGCGTGGGGGCACGATGACGCCGTGTACTAAGGCGTACTGCACGTCGATGGTACGCATGTCTTCAACCAGTCTAACCCTGCATGTGCTGCAGTGCGTAGTTACGATGTTGGGGAGCTGGCAGCTGCTCGTCGTTGCTCGGTGGTTCTCTCCGGGTACTCCGGCTTCCTCCACCCGAAAAACTGTCACGGTCATGATTAGCCATTGTGCATAAATATGTGACCTTCAACATCAATAAATAAATAAATAAATATTCAAATGGGTTAGAATAAACCAACAGTATTTTCAAAGATATGGTAATTTGCCATTTGCAAATTACCATATTTTTGAAAATTCTAATGATTTACTTTAGTCAGTTATATTAATAGGCAGAAAATACAATCCTAGAAAACACAATTGTAAACATTGTTTTAGTACTGGCTCCTGGTTTTCTCCACAACTTACAATTATATTTCATACTTGGTACATTCTCAGCACAGATAATAGTCTATTAAGCAGCGGGCAGCGGTCAAATGGTGAGAAAGAAATATACTTAGCTCGAAGGTTTTCAGGGTTTGTTGATTCTTTGTTTCTAGCACGAGTATGTCTAATGGCTAAACGGGCACCTCATCATTACGAAAGAAAACGCGTGCTAATTGCTATCCCTGCACCGAACATAATTATTACGTTGGTAAACAGAGAACGGTCATTACAGGAAGTTGTTAACAAAAGAGTTGATGATGTTTACATTATATCGACTTTGAGTTAGCTAAGTGCTTCTGGAGTTGTATAATAAGTACATGTTGTACTTAAAGTGCTTTTAAATATAATTCCTCGCCTTCAATGACTAAACCAAAGTGGTGTTGGATACGGAGTACATATTGACACCTAAGCTGTGTCACGTTTTCGAGAAGACAGTGTGCTATGACCATGTTCTGGGTGGGCGGTGGCGTTGCGGTAACCTGTTCACCTCGTCAGATCACTGAAGTAAAGCAACGTCGAGCACGGTTAGTCCATGGATTGGTGACCGTCTGAGCGATCGATTCGGACTCCCGTGTTGTGTCCTTGGGCAAGGCACTTCACGTCGATTGTCCACATGGTAGCACGATGATGCCGCGTACTAAGGCGTACTGCACGTCGATGGTGCGCTTGTCTGCGACCAATCTAACCCTGCCTCTGCTGCAGTGCGGAGGTGAGATGTTGGGTAGCTGGCAGCTGCTCGTCATTGCTCGGTGGTTCTCTCCGGGTATTCGGCTTCCTCCGCCCGTAAAGCTGTCACCGACACGATATGACCTTGGCTGTTAAAGTGTCGTTAAACCCTAATAAAGAAGGAAAGACCATGTTTCTAACCGAGATAAATACAAATTAATTCCAGACAACGCAATCGACGGAGGTCGCCAACAATTACGACATGTCTACGTGAAGAACATGGGGTTGAAACATTCGCCCTCTCTCCGGTTTGTTCCAATTCTCGTCAAAAGACCTTGTGTTTGTGAAAGGGGTGATGTGAACAGTTCTTTCTCCGGAAAACATGACGTCTCAGTTTGATATGTATATATGCTCCTAAGGAAATAAAACGCCTCTTAACAAGAGTGCCAAACGAGAAGTGATTTGTTTTACATGATTGAAACAAAAACGTGAAGAGAGAAGACATAATACTGTGCATTTAAAGGAAAATATTTTCTTGAACGTGATGCTTGTTATTTCGATACCCAAATTTTACAAAAGAACCGCGGTGGATTGGTTAAAATCCAGGCCTGGGCAGTGATGTTCCCGCATGTATTTGCCTAGTAATAAAAATCTCCATCGGCAAAATTTTAATTAATGAGGCACCGGTTGTACCCGGTTTTACCTTGCCTTGGTTGCACAATGACGCCGTGAAATAAGGCGTACTGCACGTCGATGGTGCACATGTCTTCAATCCCTGTAGCCATGCTTGAGGGAGCCTGAACAGAGTTAGTATGTTGAGGAGCTGAAAGTTGCGTGTCGATACTCTGGCTTCCTCCATCCGTGAAACTGTCACTGGCTCGTTTAGCTATTGGGCATAAGTATGTGACCCTAAACAGCAATAAATAAATTAACAAGATGGCAACATCGGTCATGCATTCGAGGCAATGATGGACGAAATAAATCATCTAACGTGCGGCGAACGTTGGTTCAACCCATTCTTAAATACTATAATTCATACATCACAGATGCCTTAAGTATTTTTGTATTTATTAAAAAATAGATTTGCTAGTATTTTGATCATCCAGATATACCAGTTCTGTTTTAACCCTTTACCTAACATGAAATGCAGACGACACTTGCAAACATAATTCTTGAATAACTATTTTTTTAATTTTTTGTCTCAAAAACATAGGTTATGACTCCTCATTGGAACGAGCTCGGTGAGCTCGTTCTAACGAAGGGTCATAACCTATGTTTTTGAGACAAAAAATGAAAAAAAATAATGAAAATTAATTGAGGATTTTTGAGAATAGCACTGGCCGGATTTGGCCGTTGCGTTGTGTAAAGGATTAAGGGTATGGAACGAGCGGTAACCAAAGCTTGTGGTGAGAGCTTTCCAAAGTGGGCAGCTTAGATACAAAAAATCAGCTAAACTTGAATTCAGCTTTTGTTTCTTTGTTTATTAAGTTTAATGACACGTTCAACGACCAGCGTCACAACATGTCGGAAGTTGCATGGGTCGAGGAAGCCGGAGTTCCCGGAGAGAGTCACCAAGCAACTGCGAGCAACTGCCGGACTCTCCAACGTAAAACTCTGCACAAGCAGAATTAACTGCGGTTGAAGGAAAATACACCATCGACGTGCAGTACGCCTTACAACACATCGTCAACGTTCTCCCCGCGTTGGCTATCGGGAATAAGTGTCTTGCACAAGGACACAATGCAGTTTCCCTTGGTCAGGATCGATCTTCTGCTTTTAAAGTCCAATGCTCTAACTTCCGAGCCGCCGTGCTCCCATAGTAACATGAATAACTCTAGCGCCTACTCTGCTTTGGTTAATTCGTCGGTCAGGTGTCAATCGTAACCATTTATAAAATCAACGTTCGACTTTGTATATTGATTGGAGGGTTATGGCATATTATGTCAGTCTAACATAGTACTTTGAACAAAAACTGGCTTATGGAAACAAATAGTAAACACAGTGCAATCTCAGTAACAATACATTTTGCCATTTCTTTTATTTACTCAATAAACTGTGCATTATTTTACCATATCCGTTGAATGTATAACTCTGTTAGTTGTTTGTGGAACATTTTTCTAGAATTCCGTTGTGAAAATTTATTGGTCTGTACTTTCAGCGGAAGAGCGTATTAACCGTGCTTACAAATAGTATTGACAGACAGTCGGATATTCAGAAAAATGATGATTGTGTTCAGTTTTCCACGCAACGGAATATATTTTTGAGGTAAGTCACTGATTGAAACAAACTAGAAAATAAATAACCCAATTTCACACTTAGTTATCATAAATACGATTTCTTCTCTTATCGACCTTGTCTTGACTGATTTAAAACAGTCACACTTTAACAACACTAACTCTAGAAAGGAAGTTATGTTCTCAAGCCACCAGTCACACTACAGTACGTGGAGAGTGGATTATAACTAAATCACTCGCAGAGTGGAGATTCCACCCAAGCAATAATTGCAAATTTGTTGCAAAGTTTCAGCCAATGGACCTCCGGGTTAAACCCGGAGGTCCATTGGCTGAAACATTGCTTGTGTTTTTTGTCGATATGTACAAAATTTGAAAGTTATAGATTGGGCGATAACTCCACTCCGTGGGCGATTTAGTTACAATCCACTCTCCACGTACTGTATGTGAGGAACAACAGTCTAGCCCTCAGATAGTCTATCGTCAATGCTCTATAGTAAGTCGTCTGGAATATTTCAGTGAGTTGGAAAACGGACCTGCCTTTCGCTTTCGACCAACTGCAATATTACAGACAAGTGAGTCTAAAACAACCATAAACATTCATATTCTTGGAATCAACCCAAGAAAAGTTGTCTTGACCGAGAATTGATTCAACCGAATTTTAAATCTCATTACAATACAGTCAGGCATGATTGTAAACTAAATACTTATGAAACAAGTCTCACCACGGCTGTAATTGTTTGCATACGTCACGTAGTTCCACGAATTATGTTAACATGTTAATGTTTTCAAGGCGAATTAACTAGTTATTTATTAGAATGTCTACTGTAGCACGAAAGAATATCTGTATATCTATGTGAGTAAAGGAACTCCACATGAAATCAACTGTAGTCTTTGCGCAAACTCCACGACAAACAGCCATTTAGTACAGCCGCCGTGGGCTGGTAACTTTCCATGGGTGGTTAACATTTCCATGGACGCAATAATATTAGATTCCAAACTCTAATTATAGAACCTGACCACTCACTTTGAAATGTAAATATATTTCTTAACAAATAAATCTAAAATCAGTTGGGTTAAAAAACAACCCAAATCAACTGGGTTGAGTGAATATGAACCCACTTTGGGTTCATATTCACTCAACCCAGTTGATTTGGGTTGATTTTTAACCCAACGGATTTTAGAGTGTACGCTTTCAAAAATAAATGCCCTCCTCAACAAGTATGCCGTACTGGGAGTAGTAACTTATTGACATGTTTGAGTCGAATCAAAAGCGGGAAAAACCCATAAACTTGTGTTCATAAGGACAAACGTTCTTGAATGTACAATACGATTTCCGTGGACTGGTGACTTTCCACGAAGGGACAGTATTTTCACGGACGCAATAATATTAGGTTGCAAACGTCAATTATAGGAGTAATTATCAACAATTTAATTAATGAAGCACCGGGTACAACCCGGTGCTTCATTAATTAAAATTTTGCTGCTGATTTTTATTACCTGGTAAACGCATACGTGGACATCGCTGTCCACGGGTGGATTTCGTCCAGTCCACGACGACTGCACTGTTGTACAGGATAGTCTACGTTTCTGTTATGAAGCTTTCCCCCAGCTCCATGTCCCTCAACCTTGGTCGGAATTGAATTTGAATTTGGCGTCTCGGTAAATATGAAAAATATAATTAAACTTTTTGAAACATTGTTCAAAGGGACAATGAGGCGCGAATTTAAAAAAATAAAATATGTTGATCATTTGACAGAGCCATAATTTTCGTTTACCAAAAGTAGGCTTATGTACCATAACTCACTTGTATAAACACGTTCGTATCGATTAAATAGATTAACTTGAAGGTTAGATAGAATTTATTGGCTTTATCGAAAAACTATGCCATTGTGTTTCATCCTAATTCTGTTACCTGAGCACTAACTGAAATATCCGTACAATGTCATTTCCATATTCGTGGAAATTAGCCTTCTAAGGACAAATGCGAAGCCTAGTTATAGCGTTCGCGTCTACGAGATTTCTTTCAGATTGCCGCTATCAATAAACGCGCTGTGAGTTTCATTTTTTACGTAGCTGCAATTTATTTGAAATACTACAATGTTCTTATCTAACTATGCCCAATTGTTGCTAAAATAATGCACATTTGCTGTTTATGGTGGCCATTTATTTGAATAGCAGCAAAGTTTAAAGTAGAGACCGTGCGTATTCAGAAATGAGGTCACATGTCTTTGTTTACGTACGATAATTTTTGGGAAACTTCGTTTCTATTTTTTTAAAATTTCGTTTACATTAAAATTTTAATTACAGATTTAAGTAATTGCTAGTTGCTACTGATATTTTGAACGTTGTATACAGTGTGTTTTCAATACTCTTTCACATACAAGTAAAACTTGAGACTCAAAATGTCTTTTTTTTAAATAAGCGGCTTAGTGTCCCTTTAACCCTTACTTACAATTGACACCTGACCGACGTATTACTAAAAGCAGAGTAGTTGGTGCTAGAGTTATCTATGTTATCATGGGAGAACGATGGATTAAAGGGTAGAGTATTAGACTATAAAACCGATAGCCTACGTGGGGGCACAATGGCGATGTGTACTACGGCATACTGCTGTACTGCACAGCGATGATGCACTTGCCTTCAACCGCTGTTAACTCTCCTTGTGACGAGTTAGTACGTTGGAAAGTCAGTTGCTCGCCGCTGCTCGGTGGTTCTTTCAGGGTACTCCGGCTTCCTCCACACGTGCAACTTCCGACAGAAGGTAACCCTGGTTGTTGAACGTGTCATGAAACCCAATAAACAAAGAAACAAAAGTTTAAAGACACGTTTAGCTGACCCTTTATAAGTAAGCTGCCCACTTTGAATGGCTTTCACCACAGGCTTCGGTTACCGTCTCCTTTTATCCCCTTAACCCTTTAGACTCTGATGGCATGCCAATTCAGAACCATCAACTGGTAGAGTCTATATTCGTTACATTGCGGAAGACCAATCAATGTTCACAACGTGCAGCCTTAAGGCTGCACGTTGAAAATCTTAATTGGTCTACCACAAATATTCACTGAACAATTATCTTCCTTATGCCTTTAATTCAATTCACGATATGGAGACGAAAAATGGTCTTTCGTGTTCAATGGGTTAATATGGTAATACACGAAGTATTCCGATTGAGGTTTCCTTGGGAATTTATATTCGCTATCAATGTAGATGCGGCGGTTAAGGCAGTCTGCAGTAAACACAATTTGAACCCCCAATTTTACAAACTTGCCAATTAAACAGAACAGCGAGGGAGCGCGGTGACTCAATGGTTAAGGCATTCAACTTCAAACCGAGGGGTTCACGGTTCACTCCCCATCAGATGTAACTGCGTTGTGTCCTTGGGAAAGACACTTAATCCCAACTGTCTACGCGGGGACACGGTGGCGATGTGTACTAATGTGTAATGCACGTCGATACTGCACCTGTCTTCAACCAATACTAACCCTGCTTGTGAGAAGTTAGTACGTTGGGAGTCTTCCAGTTGCTCGCCGATGCTCGGTGGTTCTCTCCGGGTATTCCGGCTACCTCCACCCGCAATACTGATCGACACGAGGTGACCCTGGCTATCGAATGTGTCGTTAAACTCAAATAAATAAATAAATAAATAAATAAATAAATAAATAAATAAATAAATAAATAAATAAATAAACATAACACCAGAAGGAACGAACTCATCCGAGTCGAGTTGCAACCTATGGGAGAGTATGGAATTGGTAGCAGGAACATGAGGGACATCCGTGAGGTTTGCATGTTAAATTCGGATTTTCCTCGAATTCGAAATGTAAACACTGCAATTTCCTCCAAATCGTGCTCAAAACGAACAATCTCATGTGCATAAGAGATCACAAGAGATAGCGTCTCCATGGGGTTCTCAGATTCAGTCGCTGTTGACTGGTCGTTATCCACGCGTGAACAGTGATGTCCACGTACGCGTTTTCCAGGTAATAAAATCACCGGCTGTACCCGGTGCTTCATTAATTAAATTTTTGATGGTTAATCCTATAATTAGTGTTTAGAATCAAATATTATTACGCCCGTGGAAATATTGCCCACCCCTGGAAAGTGACCAGGCCATGGCGGCCCTACTGTAAGGCGTACTTCATTTCGATGGTACACTTGGCTTCAACCAATGCTAACCCTGCTTGTTTGGAGTTGCTGTAGTGCATTAGGGAGACCGACTGCTATTTGCCGCAGCTCAGTGGTGTGTCCGGGTACTCAAGCTTCATCCACCTGTAAAACTGTCCGACACGAGGTGGCCCTGGCTGTCGAAAGTGTCGTTAAATCCCAATAATTAAATATATAAATTCAGAAATAGATTTTCAAAAAAATCATGAGATTTTGAACTATAATCCCAACTTACTAATATTTCAGCTACACCATAAAGGGATGCTTCCAACGAAGACACGCCTTGATGATTTGGTTAATATAAGTTATCTCCGCCAACATGGATGGTGTATGGAGATTTAATACCTGGATGTCGTTTTTTAAACACCGAGCCACAGACAAGGTGTTTAAATGAGACATCCAGGTTTTAAATCTCCATGTACCATGCATGATGGCAGATATAACCTTTTTTCCCGAAAGAAACACAATACAAACATAGTGGAAATAAATTTGTGGGCGCATTTCTCTCGGTCCACAATCACTTGGACCAAATTCGTGAACGCAGAAGACAACAGATAGAGTAACATCCCTTGGTCGCTAGGGAAACGAGTAAACGGTATGTGTTGACATATCGTCCCCTGAGTTCCAATGTGTTCATAGAACACATTGGTACTCAGGAAACGAATTATTTGCTCCTATTTTATTTTTGTGATTGAATTGTCGGAAATCTGATGATATTTGTGACAATTTTCGGGTCTTTTGGTTCGATTTTTATTTCGAGGCGAGCAAAAGCGGAAAGCTTTCGTTTAACCCACTCTTGTTACCCCACTTCTTAAAAAAAACATCTCTTGATCCCACAATGCTGAAAAATTATCGCCCGGTCTCGAATCTTCCTTTTATCTCCAAGATTATAGAAAAAGTCATTGCACAACAACTGCGTGCGCATTTGGACGATAATTGTTTACTTGACCCTAAGCAGTCTGCATATAGACCTGGTTATTCAACAGAGACTGCCCTTCTCTCAGTCCAAAATGCGGTTTTGGAATCTATTGACAACAAAAAAGGTGTTGCGTTGGTGCTACTTGACCTTTCAGCCGCATTCGACACGATTGACCATGAAATTCTTTTTGAACGACTTTCTCAGCTAGGAATAGAAGGATCAGCACTAGATTGGTTTCGATCTTATTTGAGTAACCGAACCCAGTGTGTTACCGTTGATGGCAACAAATCTGAAATAGCCTCACTTGAATTTGGGGTACCCCAGGGTTCCGTTCTCGGCCCAATTTTATTCACCCTTTATATGCAGCCTCTGGGCGCCATTATTCGCTCACACGGTATTGAGTGCATCTTTTACGCTGACGACTCCCAGTTATATGTAGAATTTAACCCCATTGATTATGAAGATACAGCCACACAGTTTATGCGTCTCGAAAACTGTATTAAGGAAGTGAGAGCATTTATGCTACAAAACAAACTTAAATTAAATGACGAAAAAACTGAGCTGATAGTATTTTCCTCAAGATTCAGACCCGCACCAGACACTCTGCCACGGCTCATGGTTGGTGATGTAGTGATTAATCCGTCAACTAAGGTTCGGAATTTAGGTGTCTATTTCGACAGACACCTAACTATGGCTGATCATATTACCAAAATATGTCAGTCTGCCAACTGGTACCTCCGTAAACTGGGTCGCTCTCGAAAAATTTTGACGAAGAAGGCTGCAGTGTGCCTGGTGCATGCATTTATCACATCACGCTTAGATTATTGCAACTCATTGTTGTATGGGCTTCCAGGCAAGCAGATACAAAGGTTGCAACAAATACAGAACACAGCTGCCCGTATTGTCTCACTGACGAAGCGGCGCCAACACATAACTCCAGTCCTGAAAGATCTTCATTGGCTTCCTATTTCATCACGGATTCAGTTCAAGGTCTTACTTTTTGCACACAGGGCTCGCTGCTGTGATCTGACCCCGGCTTATATAAGCGACCTAGTGGTTCCGTATGAGCCTAAACGCACGTTAAGGTCTTCTATGCATGACTTGCTTGAAGAGACTACCTGCAACTTGGTATCATATGGTGGCCGCTCCTTCTCTCATAGTGCACCTAGGCTTTTCAATGAGCTACCCATTTCAGTGCGACAGACTGCGCCAAGTGCTTTCAAATCGGTACTGAAAACCTATCTTTTTGGTAAACCATACTCGGAGTGATTTCCGCGTAGCACTATGCAAATCTACAGGACAGAAGTACTGTCACATGTAACCATGATTTTTCTTGTAAAGCGCCATGGAACTTTTTATTATTGTGAAATGAGCGCTATATAAATATCTATTATTATTATTATTATTATAAATCATATACCCCCGATGTTTCGCGTGCGCTTATGTCCTGGATGCTGCATGCTCTCATACACCTTGAAAATTGGGTGCATCATTTGCCATGGCTATTTGTCCAAGGCATTCTGACCAATCAAAAGACCGAATTTATCGGGAAATAGGGACAATACATTTTATCAGTGTGGACCTGAGCCATCACGAGCGGGACAAATCAGGACCACCCCCCACCAACAGGTCATCGTCCGACGCAGCTGGATCAATATAATTTATGGATTCCCAGCATTATCGCACAGTGATGTCACCACTCTCATTAAATCGTTTATTATGAATCACTAATTAATTTTAGAATGTCCAAAATATGTGTCTAACATGATAAGATTTACTTGGAGTATAATGGGAGAAATGGGATGGGAGAATGACGGATATGTGGTTATTGAGTGACACAAGGGAGAGGGTTAGTATGCTTATAGGAGAGATTAGAAAAATGAGGTACATGCATGATATGTCATCAAACTGATCGTTTCCGGGTTTGATAGGGGATGAGAGGCGTGGGTGTACGCAGGTATTTGGGAGCACAGGATTAATAACGGCCCTCTCACCTGAGAAAACGGTCAAATTGTTATTACTATTATGTATCGATATTGACGAAATACATGATAGAGAGAGACAGGTAGAGAGAGGGGTGGAGAGAGACAGCGAGATAGAGAGAGAGAGAGAGAGAGAGAGAGAGAGAGAGAGAGAGAGAGAGAGAGAGAGAGAGAGAGAGATAGACAGACAGACAGACAGATAGATAGATAGATAGATAGATAGATAGATAGATAGATAGATAGATAGATAGATAGATAGATAGATAGATAGATAGATAGATAGATAGATAGATAGATAGAGAGCGAGACAGACAGACAGACAGAGAGACAGACAGACAGACAGACAGACAGACAGACAGACAGACATACAGACAGACAGACAGACAGACAGACAGACAGACAGACAGACAGGGAGAGAGGGAGAGAGGCAGTCAGGCATCAATAAAATATTATTTTTTTTTTTTACATTTTCTGGATAGCACCGCCACTTCGAAATTTAAATTTATCACGTAATCATCATTAAATATGTCATTACTGAAAGATCGTTCAAAACATGTCTAACAAACGAGCATCAGTAACTCCTTGTTGATCGGTTTTTGTGAACTCGTTTCAGAAATTTCCTATCAACTCGTGACTCACTGAAAATCCAATATATCTCCAGTATTACCTAATTGTGGTGTGAATACGTTCATTAATCCGTTAATCGAACATCACAAATATCCTTTTCCCGAATAACCGCTAACATGATCAAATGGGCACCCATGACGTTGTTGCATTGAGTTTATGATGATATTTTGATCATATCAGGCCTGTTTTCTTTGCCGATTCGTTGGTCTTTACGTTGGCTCTCAAATATTCATACAACGTTGAAGGAGTGTAGTTATGCGTAATACAATTAATCGAAGTACTCTTAACTACCTATAAACGGATATCTAAATTTGGCGCTGAAAATCTTTCCTGGAAACTTGTTCAGGAGAAATATTGGTGAATTATTGAGACAGGACATCGAATACTGTTAGCAATCAACATAGCACGCTCTCAGTTAGAAGTATTAACGGTCGATCAACGGGGAGTGGAGGCATGTGCTCTTTCTGTCCGACTTCCACGGAGAGAGTGGGATCTCGGGGGCAAGCCTTGGCTCAATTTAGAAAAGATCTCTAAGTATTTAAAAATACTTCTCAAGAGTTCGAATGGTCCTTGAATTTCAAATTGAAATGTCTCTTCCCAACTGAAACCAGGTCCCGAAGGCGCAAACAGTGCCCATTTCTTCATCAACTTAAACAGGGCTGGAAGCAGTTAACGTTTCAAACGTTAACGTGTTAAATTATTTTAACAACGTTAAAACAATTTAACCAAGTTAATAACGTTTAACTTCGAAGATGATAATTGTATAATATGTGGCATTGCGTCGTTATCTTGTGTTTACCCAAGCCGGATCGCAAGTCCCGATGAAGTCGAATTTTGCGCCATTTGATGAAATTGAAGAACACGAATAATTTAGATGTCCGTCAATGATAGACGACCTATTGATTTGGGAGAGAGACCATAAAGCCCTCCTATCAACGTTGATGAAGTTGACCCGCCGATATTTGATACAGCAATATCAGCTTCATCCAAACGCCTATTGTCCATGTAAGGATTTGTATTCGAGCATCGGCGGGTGTCTCTTTCTAAGGATACGGCCGCAGCGATTGTATTCTTAAATGAAAACCTCGCTGAATGTTAGAATTTACGATAATCTGAGACAACTATATTAACTACTCGTCTTCTGAGTTCCAATATGTTCTATGTGCCAGTAGGCTGCCAGTAGGCCACCCGCAGGCATTTCAGTAGGCTGCCAGTAGGCACATAGAACACAGTGGAACTCAAGAGACGAACTGTACGTAAGTTCAAGCATATTCAAATTCAAATAAATAAAAATGGCCGAAGCTATTAAAATGTTGTTCATTTTAACATTTAACGTCATTTAACTCGTTAACGCAGAATTATTTAACACGTTAACGTGTTAAGGAAAATTTTAACTCCTCCTAGCCCTTAACTTAAATATTAGAATATAGTATAGATTTGAAAGGTAAAATGAGAAAAAGACAAATTGTTGTTTTACGGTTGTTTGGACCATTGATTGCACATTTGCTCATGTTTGACCCTTCACTTAACACGGTGGTAATCACGATACTTACAAAACAAAGCTTTTGCTAACTAAATACCCGAAGAAAGTTAAAACACCTAAATACCTAAAGCGCGAAAACAATGGTTACGCCCCCTCTCCCCACCCACCATGTTCGGAAGTTTCTTGTACAGGATATCTACCCGTATCAAACGTAGATATCCACAGCTCGTCCCATTTCGTGTTCAGTTTTAGATAGTTTGAAGAAAGGTCACAGTATAGTGAATGCCACGCGGTCCTTTTCGCGATGAGTTCGCGATCTTGTCGCAACACATTACAGCGCAGTCGCTGTGGACTGGTCGTAGTCCACGCTTGGGCAGTGATGTCCACTCGTGCGTTTGTCAGGTAATAAATATCATCATCAGCAAAGCTGCAATTAACCCTTTACCTAACGAATCGCCCGCATATGCCCACGTAATATGCAAATTCAGCAGTTGAAAAAAATATTATATTTCAAAAAAATTTCAACAAAACAATATCATGGGACCCATCGTTGGAACGAGCTCGTCGAGCTCGTTCCAACAAGGGGTCACATGATATGGTTTTGTTGAGAATTTCTGAAAAATTTTAAAAAATGATATTTAAAATAATAAATTTTGATATTGTCTGCGTTGGGTAAAGGGTTAAGGAAGCACCGGGTTGTACCCGGTGCTTCATGAATTACATTTTTTATGATTATTCCCAGAACGAGTGTTTGAAATCTAACATTATTGCGTTCGTGGAAATATTGCCCATCCCGTGGAAGGTGACCAGTCCACGGCGTGCGTACTGTAACACCAGTGGATCTATATTTCAGGCAAACAATATTGCGAAACCAAGAGAGAATCTAGCGAAATTAATGAATATGGCTTCTCCGATTTCAAATTGTCGCATTCCTTTTTCGACGGTCATGTTCTACAATACAGTGGGAAGGAAAGCGGACAGGAAATTTCGATCCGGTCGTGCAGGAGTCCTAATCGGGTCGAAAGTTTCTGTTCGGTTTTATATATTACGCGCTGAGCTGTACTGAGGTTGCGAAATCATGAGTTAAATTAGCTTTTGAGCGGTCACTCCAAGCGAGTCCATAATGAAATTCAAATTATACCATGCTTACCCATTTTACTATTTGTGAAAAACCTATGACATCAATTTTAGCTTATACACCAACTGTGATGAACACGCCAGCAATGGGATTTCAGTAGTTACAATTTACACCTACAGTGGAACTACATCCTTGACCTTTGGTGACGTCTAACTGAATGGAACTTGTCTAAATTTATTGTTCGTCGCCTCGCGAAGAGTGAAATGAAAATGATAATTATTTATTACGTGTTTAAATGAGTTTACTCCCATAAAACGCCAACAAATTAACAAACCTGCATTGTCTCATGTTAATAAAGCATCCATAACTCGAAATAGTAAGTTATTATGTTATTAAAATGAAAAAGTTCATGTTTATTTTTCTATTTTGTTTCGGTGATAAAATTGACAGCGGAAGTACCCCCCCCCCCCCCCCCCCAAATGCTCATGTAAACAAAAAGAAATTCGCACGTACATACGGCTTCTGCTCTGTAAAATTGAGAAAAAATAATAGTGACTCTTAATAATCTGACGATCATGGTATAAATAAAATATACCCATAGTGCCTTGGTGTACCAAATGTTCACCACTTGTGGTGAAGTCGTGTTAACCAGGCGCAGAAGGCTCGCTGTTAACACTACTTCACCACTCGTGGCGAAAATTTGGTACAACCAAGCTACTATGGGTATATTCTATGTACAATCTACATTACTGCCGCCGTGGACTGGTCATTTTCCAAAGCTGGGCAATATTTCCATGGACGCAATAATATTAGATTCCAAACACTAATTATCATCCAAGATTTAAATAATGAAGCACCGGTTACAACTCGGCGATTCATTAATTAAAATTGTGTTGATGCAGCTGGCTGATGATGGTTTTTAGTATCTGATAAACGCAGGCGTGGACATCACCGCCCACGCGTGGAATACCAAACACCATGCCATTGTAATACATGGATTAGGGCAATAATGCAAGCAATACATTGTCCTGATTTACGAAATCAGTTTTGATTCTCGCGAACTCATGCCACGAGAATCAATTTTCAGTTCTTAAACAATTTAGAACTTGAGAGTGCTGTATACCCTTATAAGTGCAGTCAGTTAATATTCCATTGTAAAAAAAAAAATAAACTTCGTATTGATATATTTACTCGAGTTTAATCAATAAAGGCTTAGTTCCAATTTTGGTCAGTGTCATTTCTTACATTGTAGATATAGAACACATATTCCAGCATATACGATTTTGGTAGTCTTGCGGATGAAAGTTTCAGTACCTTGGCGGTGGTTTCTAGTGAAGTATTGGCTTGTAAAGGCAGCCAAGACTTCGTTAGAAAGCACCGCTACGTCAAAGAGTTACGTTATTATGCGGGATCAAAAACAAAATATATTTATAAACAGAACTATCGATATATTTAAGGAGACTTTCAGAATCTAGGTCAAGAAGCAATGAACAGGATGATTCGCTTTCGAGAATCATTTGCGAGATCGACTCCGATTCTCGTATGAATTTTAATTCCCCGCTATGGCCACTCGTCAGTATACTTCACTAACTATGATTGGGTCAAGGGGCGTCTGAAATTTTCCGTTTAACATTCAAAGTCAGCATGCCTCTGGCATCAAACACGATTTTGCTTACTCCGTCTAACGCACGGGTTTACGTTCCTTGTGTGAACAGAACAATTAAATACAGTTCTCTCCATTCACGCGTGCATCTTTCAATAGCTTGACCTGTTGAGGAATTCAGCTGTGCAACAAAGCACTAAAGTACTCATTGTTACTGATGACAGACAATCGTTATAATATAATAAACTACGACAGAAACGCTCATTATTTTCTCTCGAACACTTTTTTGAATTGTTAAAACTTTACAATCAGCAACGACGACTTCAATCATTTAAAGACGGCTTTAGGAATGCTGCTGTCTTGCAGATTCACTGAGGAGAAATCAATTCGAAAGATTTCAATACACATAAATAAGTTCCGATCTATATTGTGTGACGTGTTTTTATTGAGTTGACTGAAGAGTCGAGAGTGATTGTTTCGTTATTGAGAACCATATTTGTGCACTTTAGAAATAAAAGATACAACGCACGTGGGGTGGAATTTCTGTTGGTTAATCTGAATAGACAAGAACAAGTAGTCATATATAAATCGTTGGAACAAAAATCGAAAAAGATATTTATATTCTTGGCTTCAGATGGAGGAAGTTTCGAATAGAGAAGAACAGTCTACAAAATATGTTGTAATATGAATGTATATTTTCTGCTCTTCTATTTGTTCGCTTACAGTCCTATCGTTCTGAGGCAAGCCATTATGGTCTGTCTGAATTGAAAATAAGAACAGCTCATGTAGAGAAATCATCATACACTTAGGAATCCTTAAAGGCATGTTCGCACAAAACATCCAATGGAAACATGTCGAATCTCGTTTACCACTTAAGGGACGTGTTTTTTTTTCTAGCGGCTTAGCAGTGATTTCTAGCCAAGTCTTGCCTGCCTCTTATGCAGCCAAGACCTGACAAGAAACCACTTCGAAAGTAATGCGACTATATTCCCTTGGACTTCTTGTTGATTTGGGCGTTAAAGTGCCTGTTATAATACAGAGTTTGTCGAAATCAGATGAAGACATTTGACAGTTAACACCATATTAAAGGAAATCCTATGGCACCATGCTTTTCATCGTCATCAATTACATGTACATGCTAAACTATGGAGGCACTTGCCCTCCAGAACCATTCCGAGGGCATATCAGTCGCCGCCCTGTGACTTTCAATAGCACAAACCTGAGATTTGGATCACACGCACCACTGTGGCTCTGCCAAATGCATATTTTATTAAATGAACAGATTGAGTTCGCCACTCTCTGATAAAATATGCGATAGGATAAATATGACACAGAGTTATAAAAATGGAGTAATCGACTTAACGTTCCATGAAACACTAAAACCAATAGTATATTGTTTGTTGAAAACTGATGTTGCGTTGCAATTGGTTACTCGGGCAAACGGGATATTTTTGTTGAATTAATTCAAATGTTGTTTTAAACCAAGAAATATTGGCTTTAGTTGTTTAGTTACTAATCTCAATGGCATGTGAGTTTTGTCAAAAAACAATCACAGTTAATCATTTTTTAGTTTTTAATATGGATTGAAACGCGATTACCCCAATAGTAACCACGTATCACCATATGAACCAACATGGTAGTCTATATGTTTCATACTGGGCGACGAAGACACGCGTCACCCTAACAACGCGATGTGCATGTTCACTGACACTGCTCATCAGAATGATAATGACTTCCTAAAATGGCCGTTATATGAATGCTACTTGACAACACAAGTGGCACCAACAGTGCAACGCAACCTGATGTCACTTCCTCTCCCTCGCGCAAACGAGACAAAATGCATCCCCTTCATACTACGTACGATTGTTCTTGCGATTTTGAGCATTTTACAAATCTGTCATATATTTCGAGGAAAATTTCACTTCCATTGAATCTGAAAATGTCTCTAGAAACCACTATCGTTTGCTTACAGAAAGACATGCAGAAACGGGGGAAGAGTTCTTAACTTTGGTAGTATTATTTAACACACCAGAGACGATTTGCAGCAATGTTATGAAGTCTTCTGTGAGTTTATGTGACATGCTAGGTATCGACAATCGCTATGGTCGACTCGACTATCCTGATCATGAGTCGAAATAACTCCGGCCATGATCTGATCATGAGTCGAAATAACTTCGGTAGCAAACCTAACACAGCCATCCTTTAATTGATTCGGCTGCCAAAAACACAATCTACTTATACCTAACAGGTAACACACAACAATCCCAATGCTGTTGCTAGGATAACTCAAATACTTGACGAGTCTCCTTTAAAGCTGTATGTTATAAACACTCCCATCGGTCCGCGCACGCGGAATATTTATTTATTTATTGAGGTTTACGACACATTCGACAGCCAGCGTCACTTCGTGTCGGATAATCTTACGGGTAGAGGAAATCGGAGTACCCGGAGACGCCCACCGAGCATAGAAGAGTAATGTCAGACTCCTGAACGTACAAATCCGCACAAGGAGGGTTAGCATTGGTTGAAGGCAAGTGTACCATTACCGTGCACTACACCTTACTACACAATGCGACAGCCCCATCACTACCGTCCCGCCACGTGTGCAATCGGGATTAACACTTTACCCAACGAATCGGCCGCACCCTTGTAATATGCAAATTCAGCAGTTGGAAAAATAGTATTTTTCAAAACAATTTCAACAAAACCATATCACGTGACCTCTCGTTGGAACGAGCTCGTTGAGCTCGTTCCAACGAGAGGTCACATGATATGGTTTTGTTGAATTTTTTTTAAAAAAAATTAAAAAAATGATATTCAAAATAATAGATTTTGATATCGTAGGCGTTGGGTAAAGGGTTAAGTGTACCAGTACTGTTGCCTGGCGGGGATCGATCTGTGGACCTTTCGGTTCGAAGTCTAATGCTATAACCACAAAGCCACCGTTCTGCATACCTCGCACGTGGGGATCTTTACATCGAGTGGCGAAATATTTTGTGACGCGACCAATACGTATATCGCTGGGTAGAATTCACCATGTTTTGGGGTAACAATGAGAAATTGGGAATGCTTACGCATCAAATAGTGTACACTCAGTCGAAACCAGGAGTGCAGCCTGGCTCAAGGTCGTATTGTTACTTCTAATAAACGAAACCAACAGACAGTTCTCGGAGCGGTCTGTTGTTTTCGTTTATTAAAAGTAACAATGGGAAACTTGGCTTTTTATGGTAAGCCAATTAGAAGCAACGTATTCACAGATAATCCGCCATTAAGAATATCTATCTGTATTATACCTACATGTTCCACCACTGAGGCCCCGTTCACATGCGCCGATTTACGTACGTGAGTAAATTTGTAAATATGCAAATTATGCTCACATGTGTAAAAGTATGTTTGTGCGATGCGTTCACATGCGTTTGAGGATTCCTCATCATTTCAACCATTTCCTTGAAAATGGATGGACTGTTCAGGTTTAGGAGACGTACAATGCTGCCATACTGCTTGGGGTTAGAGTTTTTACTTTTGTATTCCGACGTAAAAAAAGGACAAGAGGTATACAATGATCAACTGATTTGTATAATCGGGTTATGTTGAGGACATTTGACGATGGGCAATAGTTGGAAAACTTCAAAATTGAGGAGAGAGACATTTGAAGAGCTGTGTAGGAGTCTTAAACCTGACCTTTCTCCCGGTGATAAGGATGTACGGGAATTCATGTGCCAAAACGAGTTACGATATATCTTTACTAGCTTGCTACCCCCGCTGAGGACAGAACTGTTGGCAATCTATTCGGTGTTGGAAAGTCTGCAGTGTTCAACTGATTGTGTGCTGGAAGCCACTACCAGGGCTTTCAAAAAATGAGAATACCAGAGCAAAAGCCGTCATTTTCCTTCTCATGTTCCATATTCAGTCAGCGATAAATAATACTTTGTTTATATAAATTTATTTTATTACAAATTATTGGAGAGTGCCTGTGGGCACTCTCCAATAATCTGTAATAAGCAAATTTTGATGAACAATTTCAGACCACAAACAATAAACTAGCCCTCAACCAGTTAAATTTTACTCAGCGTTCATATGAGAAAAAATACTGATGTGCAAGTTTTGCATATATGCAAACGAGAATTTGCATTTGGTTCCCACTAGGTGCAAAAGTGAAAAAAATGCATATTGAGTAAATTTTACTTACATGAGTAAATGCGTTCACATGCGCTGATTTGCATGCCGATGCAAATTTGGGTGTATGCAAATAAATACTCACGTATGCAAATCGGCGAATGTGAATGGGGCTCAAGTGTCGTTGTTTTGCGAGTGTGGTTTTACAATAATTTGCACGCTTTTATTCTTACCGGGAAAAACATTAGCAAATCTCACCCCCAAGACTGTTATATTAATAAAAGGAAAGGTAGCGGTATTATATGCCACCCCCCGCACACTTTTGATATTATCAACAGAATATAATTACAGAATATCTATAATAGATGGTGAAATAGCCGTTTTCTTTTTTTAATGGGTTTCAAAAGGATAAAACTGATTTGGAAAAAAATGTTAAAAGTCAGTTTTTTTGCATTTTTATACTAAACTACAAGTAAATGCCTGCAGTTTGTAAAATGATGCGCACATTGATGATACAAATTTAGAAATTTCACTTTTTGATTGAAATTCCCTTGCCCTTCCTGTTTAGTAAACTCACAGCGTCAAGAAAAAAATAAAAATAAAGAGAGCTAACTCGACTGTAAGTTCCTTTCGGTGATGAAAATTGTCGGCCATGGCGTATGTGTGATAGTGGGGGTGGAGGGCGAGGGTAAGCACTCTATGCAGCAGACAAATCCTCTTTCCCTGCTTCATTTTACCTCTTGACGATTAAAGGGTACATGCCCCCCATAGATGGAGATACATTATATTCCATGAGAAAAGATGACTTTTTCATTCCTTTCATGGCAATTGGTGCACATCACGTGCGAGTTAATTTTAAGCATCCAGAAAGTGGACGCAAAGCTATTGCAAAATGTTTAAAAAAATATCATGGCGAGATTACACGAACCAATTTTAAGGATATCGCGAGTATATTAGTTTGACATTTTTCAGTAAAAGCGTGGAGGAATGGGCCAGCCTCCACCCACGTGTCAACGCAGCTGATGAACGTACTCGACATATCTTGTTATGAAAATCGACTTTCGATAAAGGTATCTTCCTGGAAATTATTGGATGTACGAGTTTCCTTTTGTTACTTCCAATAATCGAAAACAACAGAGAACTCTCGGAGCTATATTTTGTTTGCATTTATTACAAGTACCAAAAGGAAACCTGGCTTTTTATCCCAAACCTACTTAGAAGTAATTAGTTCACAGATAATCCGCCATTATGAATATCCATCGGTATCATACAGTACGTGGAGAGTGGATTGTAACTAAATCACCCGCGGAGTGGAGTTGCCACCCATGCTATAACTTTCAAATTGTGTACATATCGACAAAAAACACAAGCAATGTTTCAGCCAATGGACCTCCAGGTTAAACCCGGAGGTCCATTGGCTGAAACTTTGCTGGTGCTGGTTATGCTTTGCAACAAATTTGCAATTATTGCCCGGGTGGAATCTCCACTCTGAGGGTGATTTAGTGATAATACACTCTCCACGTACTGTACCTACCAACACTTATGTCTACTTTAGCCCTTTGTTTAGCGAATGAGTTTTTGCAGTAATTTGCAAGAAGATTTTTGTTTGCTTTCCAGGAACAAAAATAGCAAATCTTACTAATGGAAAGATCAGTGTCTGTATTATATATCACGATGCGCACACTATTGATATAATGAAAAAATAGTTATATATTAATATCTTAATGATGGTGAAAAAGCCGTTTTCTTCTTTTTAGAAGAGATTCAACCAAGCCTGAAAATAAGCAGTCTGTCTTTTGCAGAATGAGGCCCCCAGAGGATGAGTTTGCTGATGCTATCCTATACGGTGGGCCAATTTATCCTCTGGGTTCCTCTTTGTGTTTAAGTTAGAGACTCTGATTCAGATTGAGGTTCACAAAGGGTAAACTTAGTGATGCTACCCTGCTGTGCAGGGCAGCATCACTAACTTCACCATCAGGGGACCTCATTTTGCAGATGACAGTCTGCTTATTGCCTGGCTTGATTTCAACAGACTAAAAGTCAAACATTCAAAATGACTAGAAAAGCATGTAAAACGCCGCCTTCTGTATTTTTATAGTACTCTGTAGGAAAATGCCCGAAGTTTGTGAAATGATGCCCTCATCGATGATACAAATTCTCTAACATTTCGAAATTCCAATTTGTGTATGACATTCCCATACCCTTAGTGTTAAATTTTTGATAGCTTTAGAACACTGAGGGGAGCTATTTTGCTGAAAATCTTCTCTCATGGCCAGCATTGTCAGCCATGAATGGGCCAGTCCCCAATACTCCCACCCACCCTACACGGCTACATGGCTAACTAAAACAGTGGAAAATAACTTCGTTTCGTATTGATGGCGCCTGTGGTGTTGATTCTATTTTTCCACAGGCTAGACCACCGACGAGTCCACGTTTCATTTCGAATGATGCTGATGCTGGGTCAAAATGTCGTGATGCAATTTTCGAAAATGAATAATGAATCCTGACATTTCGTTTGTCTTTTTTAATTGTGGGATGTCTTAAAAATCGACGATGTGGAGCAATCATGTCATGTCGGTATATTATGAAACAAAAAATAATAATGATTGACTGAAAATAAACCCCTGGGATGCATACATTTTTCCCTGAAATACTAATGGTGACTTACTATTCAGTAAAGCCCTTTTGTGTATACTCAAATTTAACAACTTTTCCTTACAATGATCTGAGCGAGTAACACGAACAGACACTTGAATACACTCAATACTAAGCACTTATTTCAACAGGGAATTGTGTCTAATAGCTTGAGTATCAAGAGTTAATGGGAGTTATTGCTTTTTTGTTTCTTTTGAGAATTCTTACACATCATGGAAACTTCCGTCCGCTTTTGTTTAGTGTCATCTGAACTTTACCCAACCAAACATCAGTAAGTTCTCAACAATTCTCCATTCATTAGAATAATAAGACAGAACGGACAGTTCGTGAATCACTCGTTATGTTTTCCAAAATATAGGTAACGGTCGCCAGTTGAAACGACTGGAACGTTCAGATAAGTATTGACACAATTGTTCGATCAATGTGTACTAGAACGTTTGAAATAAGGGACTGCAAATCTTAAATTTCGTATTGAATCGACTCTGTCAGAGATTTTCGAATCCATTCGAATGTCAATCGAATTTCACTGTTCTTTAAGTTGAATTGCACCTTCCTACAAATAAAATTATTGCCAAGTTCCACACAAGTGTTTTGTTTAATAGCATTTCATCTGTTTGGAAAACTCAATAAAAAATGCGGACTATTCCAGAAACGGAAACAAAAGTAGTTTAGGAAACAGAATCGCCATGAGCTGTTCTTCTAGGAGCAGGGCCAATACTATAAAACGCTTACAGTTATATTTTTCAGAATTGTATTTTTCTATTTAAAGAAATAACTAACTGAAATGTACCACTAACATTTTCAAAGATTTGGCAATTTGCCGACTGGCAAATTGCCATATCTTTTGAAATGCTAGTGATTCATTTCCGTCATTTATATTCACTTGTAGAAAATACATTTCGGGAAAATACAATTGTAAAAGTTTTATAGTATTGGCCCCAGGTCTCCTGTACAAGAGTTCAAGAAAATGTGGAACTTGGTAGGATTTTTAGATTATCAAACTTTTCGAAAAAAAAACGCGACTCGAATTAAATCGAATCACGGAAAGATTTCGAATAAAATTTCAAATTTCGTAGCTTTGTGAGATCGCGATTGCAAGCTCTCTCCACTTACAGTTTTCGCCACCTGTTAACCTCTATCACCCATGCCGAAAGTGTGGAAGTAATCTGGAAGATCGATTCAGATAATGGGAAATACGAAGAGTGTAACTTCTGCAGATCTTGCATCAAACACTCCAGTCTGAAAATATTTAACTTATGCAAAACTCACATAAAATACCCGGACATTATCTCAGTCCGGAGACTTTTATGTAAGATTTGCGTTTTAATGACAGAAGAAAATCTAGTAATTTAATTTCAAACATCGAACTGAAACGAACGCTTCCTGCTCGTCCAATGAGGGTCATTAGCTATGTTTTTGAAAAGTAGAATTATTTAGAAAAAAGACAATTCACGTTTGATATATGATTAATTTTGTATCAAGTTTCATATAATGGAGCTGGCAGCTGCTCGTCGTTGCTCGGTTGGTTCTCCCTGGGTACTCCGGCTTCCTCAGCCCGTAAAACTATCACGGTCATGATTAGCCATTGTGCATATATATATAACCTTAAACACCAATAAATAAATAATAATAATAAATGTATCAAGTGTAATACGTTTGTCATATGATTCAGCATCTGATTGAAACTTGTGAGACGTGTCGATGACAATTACAATGGCAAACTCGCACGACAGTAACTGCCAAGCGCTGTCCATTTTAACATAAGTGATTTTACCAACAGCCACGTTCTGAGAACCGTTGGTAAACGAATTCAGTCATGATAAAACTTTTAAAGGCGTCGACGTATCATTGTTTGGCATTGTAAGAAACTACATATCCAGGAGAAAATGTCATACATATATAATAAACGTATAGTGTTTTCAAGTAAGATAATTATTCTACGAGTAGGATTAATAATGAAACCGACGAGCCTCTGGCGAGTCGGTTTCATTCTTAATTCTACGAGTAGAACAATTGTTTTACTTGAAAACACTATACGTTTATTTTGTTTATCCCAAAAATCTTCTACAGGGCAGTCGCGGCAAAACCGTACTATAATTCGCTACAAAACACAGCGAAAAGTCAAAATTGGCAAAAATAAACAAGGCGCAGTAATACATTTCTGTCTAAAAATAATTCCCCTACAAACTTGAGCTAAACTTGCAAAAAAATACGCTATTATATGAGCAGTGGGTGGTGTTTTCTAAGGCATTGTGTAATACTTTCAAAACGATATGAAGAATTCTACAATTGAACTATTAATTATACTAGACAAGTGTGGTAGAGGCCAGATGACAACAAGCCCGTCCCTACTAGGGAAATAAATTCTTTCAGTGTTAAACCTATGGGGAAAATGTATCACCTTACTAGGTGAATTAAGCAAACAATTATCCAAGGCCTTTATTGTTCAAATAAACGGCCATTTATTGGATAAAGTCAAATTATGTCTACATCTAAACACTGTTAAACATTTAATAAAAAAAACAAAAATAAATAAGAACAGTTGTTTGTCTTTTCCATTCCGGTACAATTTCGGTTCTCCGTGTCAAGCAAATCCAGCCAGTTTGACAAAAAAATTGTACTTTCAACACCAGCTGCAACGGTGAATCATTGGGAGTGAGAACAATGAATCTAACAAGCATTTTTGGAGTATACGACGGTTTTGTATGGTGTGTGGAGCGTGGATTATCAATAGAGTTGAAACGGTTAACTGATTAATCTATTCACCAATGATCAATATCTTGATCGATCTAAAAAGTAATTGGATTGATCAACCGTTACTTTTGAACTACTGTATTATATGGGTTAACAAAGGAACAAACTTGCTCCAAAACAGGTAAACATTGTCACACTGACTCACATCAATTATATGAGGCAGAGTAAGGCATGCAAGTTACTGCCGACATACTTGTTTACTTTCATGATCATTATACTGTATCAGTGGCTGGAAATGGTCATTCTTAATCCTGTACCCATTGGGGTCGTAGACGATACTTGCAAAATAAATTAACGAATTACAAAAACTTTACAATTTTTGTCTCAAAAACATGGTTTATGACCCTTCAGTGGAACGAGCTCAACGAGCTCGTTCCAATGAGGGTCATAAGCTATGTTTTTGAGACAAAAATTGAAAACATAATAAATTTGAATGGAGATTTTGTGTATAGGCTTAGTCGGTTTTGTTTGTTACGTTGGGTAAAGGGTTCATGCTGTAAATCATCAACGGTATAGCAGTTATTCAGATATCTATTTGGACAAGTGATTAATCGGATTACCAAGGTTAATCCACGTGATTAATCGATAAAAAAAACCCTTAACCGTTCCAACTCTAATTATCAAGAAGAACTCGCAGGGATGACTTTTGACCAAAACAGAAACCATCACCTGACTTAGAAAAGCTATCGAAACAAAGGCATTGTTTTGGCCAACACTTTGAAAAATATGAATGGAAGACGACACTAACAAAAATGTTTCTTGCACATTTTTACCTCCAAACACGGCTTATGTCACCTAATTAGAACGAACATGAAGAGCTCGTTCCGATGAGGCGTCATAAGCTTTCTTTTATTTCAAAACATTGAAAAAACAATAAAATTTGAATGGTAATTTTTTTTTGAAAGACGCACTCCGAAATAGAGTTACGCTAGGCAAAGAAATAATCGACCATCAGGTCTATTCTGGAGGTGATTTAGTTGAAATGTTGCTCATGCAACACAGACATTTTTCATAATATTACGTTATTGTGTAGTTTTAAACTCCATTCCTTGGGTGTTTTAATTGTAATCCTCTCTTCAACTGGTGCTATGTATGTTGAGTAAAATGGTTATGATAGGCCAGTGAACGTATGTTCTAAGTGCAAATGACATAATGTTCAGATTTCGTGTCAAACAGTTTTTGCATTAACAGTTATCGAATAGAATTGTGTATTCCTGTATGTAGGTTTATTGATTGCTTGGTGTTTTTTGGTCTTGCTTAATTACACGCTGTACATGTTCGACCACTTAATGTCTTTTGAATAATACCACAGGAGAGTACTACATGCTTATTTGGTAATTATCCTATTAATGCGTCAATTAGGATTGAAAGGTCAGCTGTTTCCGAAGTATTGGAAAAAGTGTTGTTCCATACAAAAAGTGCTTCAAGTTTTATGCAATCTACATTAAGTTCGTTCTAACTTCTACTTAGTGGATGGAGAATGATTTGATATGACCGTCCCAAGGATGATGAGTGGTTATTCAGAGAGACAAAATGACGCTGGATTACAACTAGAAACAGTGTTCTACATTATCTACCCGACATATAATACCGATCCAAGAGGGCTTTACCCCCCAAAACATTTTTTTTCAGAAAGTGACAGTGATTTTGCATCAAAATATTGTATAATGTCATTGGTATTGGATATTGTTTTTGTTTATTGCCGTTTATTGCGGATTAACGCTACTTTCAACATCCAGAGGCACATAGCATCGGAACGTTTTATGGGTGGACGGAGCCGAGGTACCAACAAAAAGCACCGAGCAGTGGCGAGTAACTGCCAGGCGCCCTATCTTGCTAAGTCTACACACGCAGATATACAGTCCAGTCGCCGTGGACTAGTCACTTTTCACGCGCTGGCAATATTTCCCCGGACGCCATAATATTTGATTCCAAACACTAATTACAGGAATAATCTTCAACAATTTAATTAATGAAGCACTGGGTTGTACCCGGTGCTTCATTAATTAAGATGTTGCTAATGATGTTTTTTGCTTCCTGGTAAACAGATGCGTGGACATAACTGTCCACGCGTGGATTACGACCAATCCACGGCGACTGTATGGTAGTAGTGGGTAAAGTTAAGTACAACGTCGATGTGCAGTGAAGCTGCTGCTCTACAGTAGTCTACAACTCTCCCCAAGTCCAGAAGATGTAGATGTTGTACCAGAGGCCCCCGATACACGGTGTACTCAGATAATTACGAACTCAATACATACTTATTGTAAGAAACATGTAAAACAACTTCTCGGCTCAAAGGCGTAGTATGCTAGGTGGAAGTACAATTTCGTTCGTGATTAATATCAAATGGAAATAAAGGTTTTAGGACGCAGAAGCCGACGCACAGTGACGACGTGGGGTTGTTCGACAATTTGTGACACCTTTATTAGTTGATATACCTTTGTCGCCACAAGCAGGGAGACAGCCAAGAGCTGATCCACAATCCATACGGAGGTTTTGTTTGTTTTCCATCCTTATTTCCCATTCCAGATTCCAGGTATAGTTGTCAGTGACTGATGGCCATCCCTCTGCGGGCAAGTGTAGTTAACAACTGATGATATATTTACTTTTCTCCATACAGTCTGAAATCAGTTGTGTTAAATATTAACCCGAATAGGCTGGGTTGTGTGAATATGAACCCAAAATGGGTTCATACTCAATCAACCCATTAGATTTAGGTTGATGTTTAACCCAACTAATTTTAGAGTGTATAGTGATGACTTATTCTCTTTATGACTTATTTTGTTTCTGTTATAGCAACTTTATGTTAAAGAAACTGGATCAGTTATTCTACTTATTCTTCTCGCTTCGTTTCACATTAACCCTTTACCCAACGTAACGGCCAAAACCGGCCAGCGCTATTCTCAAAAATCGCCAATTAATTTTCAAAATATTTTCATTTTTTGTCTCAAAAACATAGGTTATGAC
Source organism: Pictodentalium vernedei (assembly GCA_031216915.1). Taxonomy (NCBI): domain Eukaryota; kingdom Metazoa; phylum Mollusca; class Scaphopoda; order Dentaliida; family Dentaliidae; genus Pictodentalium; species Pictodentalium vernedei. Next base: position 79,921,730 of record CM062288.1, on the reverse strand, counting down.
CCCTCGTTGGAACGAGCTCGTCGAGCTCGTTCCAACGAGGGGTCATAACCTATGTTTTTGAGACAAAAAATGAAAAAAATTAGTTATTCAAGAATTTTTTTTTGCAAGTGTCGTCTGCTTTTCATGTTAGGTAAAGGGTTAAACAGTGGAATAGCCTACGTACAGTAATTTAGTCTAATTCGCGTTTCATCACATCCCTAGTTACAGGAAAAGAAAGAAATGGATAATTTTAGAACAATGTATTAATTTTCTTTGGAATACAAATATGGAAGGTAAAAAATTAATTAAACGGCCGTGATATGAATTTTGGATTACCACGACAATTTGTCTACTTTATCGTACATTCTTATCATTGTGCGACATCGTGTAGCGTTGTAGCATTCCACACAGAAATTCGTTTTTCATAGAAAATTAGTTTTGTGTTCTATATTTGATTTCGCTTGTACGAAGTTTTTAAATCACAGATTGTCTCACGAAAGATATTAGAGAATTTTTGTCTGCTTTCAGAATAGGTTACCAGCAAGTACCAGAAAACTAAAATGTTCGATTGTGCTTAAATTGCTTTCAGCAACACTGCCAAACTACAGTATAAGTGACACTTTATCCTTTGGTGAGGTGATGAGTTTTAAATGCACGGATAACCTAACACTCGGCCAGCCGCTATGTACTCTTCAGCCAATACCCATACTGTCTCTTCGGCTAATAGCCATCCACCGGGTAGCCTAAATGAGCAGAGGCTTGAGGAACGAACAAGCGAATTTGCTGTTCACGAAATTCGGTCAATCTGCTTTAAGCCTGCTTAGTTTAGTTGAAACATATTTTATTCGCCTTTAATTTACAAATGGGATTGGATAACAAGTACTTGTCCCTCTATCCCGATAAATTTTGTCTTTTGATTGGTCAGAATGCCTTGGACAAATAGCCATGACAAAGGGTGCGCCCAACATCCAAGGCATATGACAGCGAGCAAAATCCAGGGTATAAGCGCACGCGAAACATCGGGTGTATGGTTTCAATGAAAGCTTTTCGCTTCCGCTCTCCTCATTATAAATCTCGAACCAAAAAAACCCAAAATAGTCACACATATCATCAGATATCCGGCAATACAACCATAAAAATAAAATAAGAGCAAATGAATCGTCCCTTGAGTACCAATGTGTTCTATGTCCCAGTAGGCACATAGAACGCATTGGAACTCAGGGGACGATATGTCAACAACATATTGTTTACTCGTCTCCTTAACGACCCAAGGAATGTAACTCTATCTTTTGTCTTCTGCGATTATAAAAACAAAAGTATTATCACGAATTTGGTCCAACTGACTGTAGAGCTGAGAAATGCGTCCACAAATTTATTTCCACTAAGTTGTATTGTGTTTCAAACTGGACAAAAGCGTTATCTCCGCCAAAATGTATGGTATATGGAGATTTAATACCTGGATGTCTCATTTAAACACCTCGCCTGCGGCTCGGTGTTTAAAAAGCCACACCCGGTTATTACATCTCCATATACCATACATGTTGGCGGAGAAAACTTATATTATCACTTAAAAACTCTCCTCTCCCAGTATATGAACATTACATTCGAATAGCGATAGATCATAGTACGGGGGCGCGGTGGCGTTGCGGTAACCAGTTCCTGTCAAATCACCGAAGTTGAGCAACGTCGGGCCCGGTTAGTCATCGGATGGGTGACCGTCTGAGCGACCGATTTGGACTCCCGCGTTGTGTCCTTGGGCAAGAAACTTAACCCCGATTGTCCACGTGTGGACACGATGGCGCCGTGTACTAAGGCGTACTGCACGTCGATGATGCGCCTGTCTTCAACCAGCCTAACCCTGTCTGTGCTGCAGCACGGAGTTACGATGTTGGGGAGCTGGCTGCCGCTCGTCGTTGCTCGGTGGTTCTCTCCGCGTTCTCCGTCTTCCTCCACCCATAAAACTGTCACGGTCATGATTAGCCATTGTGCATAAGTATGTAACCTTAAACATCAATAAATAAATCATATAAATAAATAGATCATAATTCCATAAATATATAAATACAATTCGTATATAAAGGAGGAAAAAAAACATAAGAAGGGAACAAAAATAACAACTAGACTTAATGATTCTGGAAAATCATGGCATTTCCAGATGAGATTCCATGATTTTCCATGACCCCAGAGTGTCTGAAGAATTGGTTTAACTGTATCTCAAGTACTTTAATTGATGTTCAGAGCTGACCAATTAATTCACCAATTAATCTATTAATCAATGATCAGCATCCCGATCGATCCAAAAAGTAATTGGTCGATTACCGTTACTTTTGAACTACTGTATATATGGGTTAACAAAGGAACAAACTTGCTCCAAAACAGGTCAACATTGTTACACTGGCTCACATCAATTATATGAGACAGAGTAAAGCATCAATTTACTTGCTGATAGACTTGTGTACTTGCATGATCATCATACTGTTACAGTGACCTGAAATGGTCATTCTTAACCCTTTACCCATTGCGGGCAGCAAACGATACTTGAAAATACATTCATGAATTACTAAAACAGAAAAAAACTTAAAGGGTTCATGCTGTAAATCATCAACGGTATGGCAGTTTTCCACATATCTATTTGGACAAGTGATTAATCGGTTAACCAAGGTTAATCCACGTGATTAATAGATCAAGAAAATCCCTAAACCGTTTCAACTTTAAGGATGTCCTGAGAAAAGTGAGTAGAGTAGTGTTTAATTGTGAGTGTTTAGGTTAAAGTGTCATTATTGGTTGAGAGAGTTGATATCGATACCGTCTTCCGATAAGTCTAAGTCCGATAAAATGAGTTATGCTTGTTTGACACATACCTACATACCCACTGAGTGCTGTGGATATTTGCAAATAGCCCATTTCATCTCAAATGTATGTACAATTTTGATGTCTGGCAGTTTGTAGAGTTATTAAACGCTAACGGGAATATTCTTTCCATGCAACTTGTAATGTCAATGCCGTACCAAGACCTGTGAATGGCCAATTTTTCTTGAAAATTTACAAGATGCTTTCAAAGAAATCCAGGGAAAACATGAACTCTAAGCTTTTGGTATGCATTATTGTTTAACCAGTTCAAAAACGGGTTAAGGATTGTTTTTTTGAGTACCCTTATTGCTTACAAAAACAAACCTCGGTGGATTCGACATACAATAAATGAAGTTAAGTTTATGTCTCCGCTACACGTTGGGTGCTGTAGGTACCCAAACACAGACCATTTCATAAAACATTCGATGTTTGAGAGCCCACGGAGGGTTAACAAACGCTTACTGGAATATTTTGTCCATGCAACTTGTAATGTTACACAAAGACCTGTGAATAGCCAATTTGTCCTGAAAATCTACATGAGGTTTTTAGAAAAATCCTTGGAAAACACGTTGGGTGTTGTAGGTACCCGAAAACAGCCCATTTTATCAAAATTTTGATTTTGGCAGCATGTGTAGGGTTAACAAATGCATTGCCTAGTATCTCTTGTATACTACTCAAAGTTTGCTAAACACCAAATATTTGACACATCATTGTGAAATTTGCTGGTGACATATTTGCGATATGTTTGGTGGATATGATTGAGGAATGTATTGAGATGGTCCCCCAGTGTTTACATGAGCTCTCTTGACAGGCAGACTGTTCGTGTCAGTCGTGGAAAGCATGTACCCCTTGATTTTCAAGATGTTTTCGTGTACTGTCTACATGTACATGACATATGTAGGGTATTCAATCTTCAATTCAACACAAACCCTCTAAGCTAGCCCTAAGCTGGCTCTGGGCAAAATATCACATTCCTATGTATGCCCCCTTTCTCAGTGCAAGAATGAAACTAAATTCCACTTATCACCTGGACTGCAGAGATCATTCCTTACATATTTTTATTTTACTTTATTTTTTCTACTTTACATGTTATTTTCAGTTGCAGCTGATCCTTCACTATCTCTCTTTCTCTCTCTCTCTCTCTCTCTCTCTCTTTCTCTCCCTCTCCCTCTCCCTCCCTCTTTCTCTCTCTCTTCACTTTTTCCCTCATTCGTTGCTTGTTTATCTCCCACTTTTTTGTTTTTCCATAGTCTACATTTTCCCTTTCCCTGAGGTGGGTGGCAATAATACAGACAGCTGGCTATGTCACCTCCCTGCAGAAGACAAATATGTAGCTTCATAAATCCTAGATGTGATATATTATTAATACTATTTGTTGTTACTTGGGCAGTTATGTTATAAACATGTATTATAAAGTCTTTTGCAAATAAAGTTATTACTACTTACTTACTAACCCTTGCGATTTAATGGTTGAATATGGCAAATGCAAATGTAAGAAGACATTTGTCTGAAGCAGAAATGTGGCGGGCTGTATGGATGGTGGAACAAGGGGCTACCCATCATCAGGTTGGTGAAGCCCTTGGTGTGTACCATACGGTGATCACCAGAGTCTGGGCAAGATTTCAGCAGTATGGCACACCAGTAAGACGACATGGTGGTGGCAGGGACAGGACAACATCTGCAGCTGAAGACCGGTTTTTGATCATTCAGGCCCGTAGGAACCGCTTTGCCACAGCAACCTAGCTTCGCAGTGACCTTCAGAATGTATGCGGTATAAATCTTTCGACGCAGACTATCCGGGCAAGGTGGTCTCCGAGAAGACCATGTATTCGCATTTCGCTGTTTCGGAATCACCGCCAGACACGATATGAATGGGCCATGGACCACGTTGGAATGACCAGAGAAGATTGGCGATCTGTCCTTTTTCAGATGAGTTAAGGTACTGCCTTGACCACACAGATAGGCGTTCTAGGGTATGGAGAAGACCAGGAGAGCGATACCATGCAACATATATTGCTGAGCATGTCCGCAATGGTGGATGGTCAGTCATGGTCTGGGCGGCATCAGCTGGGATGGACGTACATAACTCTGTGTCCTTGAACGTGATACATTGACTGCACAACGGTATATTGATGAAATCCTGGATGCCCACGTCAGATTGCATGCAGGTGCAGTGGGTGATAGATTCATGCTGATGGACGATAATGCCCGACCTCATGTTACCCATGCTGTTGGGGAGTACCGACAGAGGAAGGGGGTTGTGTTTGTGGGCTGGTCAGCAACATCCCCTGACCTCAATCCAATCGAACATGTCTGGAATGAGTTGCAGCTTGCAATTTCATCCCATCCAGTCCAGCCAAGAAGTGTCCAGGAGCTTGGTGCCCTGATGGTCCAAGAATGGAACAACATCCAACATAGGACCACCAGGAACCTGATTGGGATCATGAGAAGGCGTTGTCAAGCTGTATTAACAGTAATGAGTCTCATACTCGATACTCAACCCATACCAGTTTGCTCCGTCCATTTTCCATGGTTATCGTATTCAAAAGCTAAAAAATAATGTCAAACATAAATAAAATCTTAATTTCTGTATAAATAAAATCTTAATTTCTGTCCTTAAATGATTAAAGATATATTTAAATAAAACATATATACACTTTTCATGACAATATTTCAACTAAAACGTAAAACAGGTAGTTGGATACACTTGGTGTTTAGCAAACTTTGAGTAGTATATATCAATCTTATTGTCACAGTCAGGTGTAACGGTGATGAATGTTTAAACAAAGTCTACAAGACGCGTTTTGAGAAAGAGCCGATAAAAACCTAATTTGACAGTTTTTTGCCAATTCGGTCGAAAGAAGGGTTAAATTGAAAATTCCGCTTAGGTACAATTTTAATGTTGTCGAAAATGGCTTGAGAATCGTACAGACAAAATTTGTGGAAAAAAATCCGTGGAAAAACAAAAGTCTTTTCCAGAGGGAAAGCCTAAAAATAGAACACAAATAGAAAAATTATTTTGAATTATAATTTAAGGATTACAAATTATAATATATTATAGATTACCCCAATCCAGTCTTCTATGTAGTGAGGCAGGCAAGATGTCTCTGCCTGTGATCAACATTAGGTTAAAACGCACAGTGACATAATAATAATAATAATAATAATAATAATAATAATAATAATAATAATAATAATAATAATAATAATAATAATAATAATGCCCCTTTTCGAGGGACATGTTTATAACTAACTCTGTACCTGCACGAGCCCTGCAACTAGCGACGAAATCTTTAAAACTTTTCACAACTGTATTTCGTAAATGTAATTGCTGGGATAAAAAGTAGCTTGTTTTGAAAGCACAGATAATTTTTGTGCCATATTCTATATATTAAACGTCTTCGAATCTGACATAAATCGATGCACTGCCAAAAAAATAGTCTTGTTCTTTTCATTTGATAAACTCGCCTGCTTGTGGGGGTCATCAAGTTTATTTTAGAAATAATAAGTTCTGTTCCCAAATGTTCACGCAATGGATGCCGTGTACCCAATCACCACACAGATTGTAGTCCGGTAATTGCATTACATGCATGTATGTTAACCCTTTGGATCCTGTGCCAGGACCGTCAACTGGTAGAGACTGGAATCGTTACTAGGAGGAATGCTAATGTATATTTCCTACGTGCAACGTAGGGGTTGCATGTTAAAAATCTTGATTGGTTTACTACAGCTGAAACGGTTAGCCGATTAATCGATTAATCAATGCTCAACAACTTGATCGAAGTAAAAACTAATTGATCGATTATCAGTTACTTTTGAACAACTGTATTATATGGGTTAACAAAGGAACAAACTTGCTTCAAAACAGGCAAACATTGTCACATTGACTCACATCAATTATATGAGACAGAGTAAAGCATGCAAGTTACTTGCTCACATACTTGTTTACCTGCATGATCGTTATACTATATCAGTGGCTGGAAATTGTCATTCTTAACCCTTTACCCATTGCGGGTAGCAGACGATACTTGCAAAATAAATTCATGAATTACTAAAAAAATTCAATTTTTGTCTCAAAAACATAGCTTATGACCCCTCATTGGAACGAGCTCAACGAGCTCGTTCCAATGAGGGATCATACGCTATGTTTTTGAGACAAATATTGAAAACATAATAAATTTGAATGGAAATTTTTGTACATAGGTCTGGTCGGTTTTGTTTGTTACGTTACGGGTTCATGCTGAAAATCATCAACGGTATGGCAGTTATTCAGATATCTATTTGGACAAGTGATTAATCGGTTAACCAAGGTTAATCCACGTGATTAATCGATCAAGAAAACCCCTTAACCCTTTCAACTCTTTCGTTTACCACACAAATTCACTGAGTAACTATCTACTTTATGAATTCAGGTCGTACCAGAATCCTGGGACGCAAAAACACCCTTTAGGGTTACTGGGTTAACTTTACAAGGTTGGAATTCTTTTGAATATTATACACGAAGGAAGATAAAATATAGTATAAATTGGTAGTCGGGCCGGTAATCAGATTTAAGCCTCTTGTATGATAAGAGTTTTACCACGCGGCTCACCGAGTGGTTAAAACCCTTACTCTACGAGTGGTTTAAATCTGATTACTGGCCCTAGTACCTATTTATTTTATTTATACCATGCTCTTAATAAAATATCGACCTTGTCACTTAAAATGGAAAAAAAAACGACACTTTCCATCGCAAACACGTGTTTTTTTAATTTTATTTACATCTGCGTCTGTAGGCAGTACTTCCGGCTGAACGTGAATGCTTGATTGCCAGCTTTCCACATCGTCAAAGTTGATTGATTTACCTTGCCTTTTCAACCAAATTATTATTAACAATTCTTAAATTTTATTTTTACCCTTTAAACAACGTAGCGTGTAAAACCGGCCAGCGGTATTCTCAAAAATCGCCAATTACTTTTCATTATTTTTTTATTTTTTGTCTCAAAAACATAGGTTATGACCCCTCGTTTGAACGAGCTCATCGAGCTCGTTCCAACGAGGGGGTCATAACCTATGTTTTTGAGACAAAAAATTAGTTATTCAAGAATTTGTTTTGCAAGTGTCGTCTGCTTTTCATGTTTGGTAAAGGGTTAAATATTTAATTGTAGATACATGTAGATTTGATTAAAGCAAAAATTAATTTTGTTTATTCTATAAACATATTTGGGGTATGTTATTGTTTTAATGGTTCCATTTAACTTTGAAAGTGTTTTTTTTTTTTTTTCTATATTTATGACCTTGCGATAGATAACACCTATCCTCCTTGGGGACAATTGCATGTCAAATATGACCGCATGTCGTTTTGAGCGTGAAAAGTGACGAGAAATAACTCGAAAGTATCGACATCCAAAAGGAGAAGAAATAGTTCAATATATTTGACCGTCTGGTGAATTTACGACTGCTATTAACCATTCCTAATTTTTATCAGTCATCGTTCGTTATGCGAAGGTGTCTATTCAAAGCATCTTTACTTTTCTTTTGAACATACCGAATGTAAACTGATTTCCTTGCCAAGTGGTTAGTATTCGAGAATCAGGACAGGGAGGAGTTAAAATTTTCCTTAACACGTTAACGTGTTAAATAATTCATCGTTAACGAGTTAAATGACGTTAAATGTTAAAATAAACAAAAATTGTAATTACTACGGCCATTCTTATTGATTTGTATTTGAATATGATTGAACTTTCGTACAGTTCGTCTCTTGAGTTCCAATGCGATCTATGTGCCTACTGGCAGCCTACTGACACATAGGACACATTGGGACTCAGGAGACGAGTAGTTAATTTAGTTCTCTCAGGTTATCGTAAATTCTAACATTCAGCGATGTTTTCATTTAAGAATACAACCTCTGCGGCCGTATCCTTAGAAAGAGACATCCGCCGATGCTCGAATATAAGTTCTTACATGGAAAATAGGCGTTCGTATGAAGCTGATATTGCTGTATCGCCAAATATCGGCGGGCTAACTTCGTCAACGTTGATAGGAGGGATTCATGGTCTCTCCCCAAAATCAATAGGTCGTCTATCATTGACGGACATCTAAATTATTCGTGTTCTTCAATTTCGTCAAATGGAGTAAAATTCGACGCCATCGGCACCCGGCTTGGGTAAACACCAGATAACGACGCAATGCCACATATTATACACATATAATCTTCAAAGTTAAACGTTATTAACTTGGTTAAATTTTGTTAACGTTGTTAAAATATTTTAACACGTTGACGTTTGAAACGTTAACTGCTCCCAGCCCTGACGAGAATGCTTGTCATTTAGAGATCTAACACATCTTCTGTTTTTCGTTTTAAATAAACATAAATAATTTTTCAGCTTGTGTTGAGCCTCGCGTCCTTACTTCTGGTACTAAAACGATAATGATTTATTAATCATAAGATGAAACAGATTCCCGAAATAGAATTATATAAACATCTTTCGAAGTAGTCTTTGTATTTCTTTTGTAAATATTTAGTTGTAGGGATCTTAGCATCAGTCATTCTCATATCCATTGCTTCTATTCTTTGAAACAGGATAATAGTGAATTTCCGCTTCGCGTAAAATAAACTTACAGTTAATTAAAAAGTAGAAGTAAATTGCAATTGCGTTTATATATTTGATGATCACGACAACTCTTGAGTTGTGTAAAACCATATAAAAAGAAAGTCTTCATTTTCCTATTTTTCAGAAAATATACGTTTTAACCCAACAATTACTGAGAGATAATAATTAGGGCTGAAACGTTGACCGATTAATCGATTAATCAATGATCAACATCTTGATCGATCCAAAAAGTAATTGATCGATTAACCTTTACTTTTGAACTACTGTATTATATGGGTTAACAAAGGAACAAACTTGCTCCTAAACAGACAAACATTCTCACACTGGCTCACGTCAATTATATGAGACAGAGTAAAGCATGCAAGTTACTTGCTGACATAGTTGTTTACTTGCATGATCGTCATACTGTATCAGTGGTCGGAAATGGTCATTCTTAACCCTTTACCCATTGCGGGTAGCAGACGATACTTGCAAAATAAATTCATGAATTACTAAATATTTTCAATTTTTATCTCAAAAACATAGCTTATGACCCCCTCATTGGGACGAGCTCAACGAGCTCTTTCCAATCAAGGGTCATAAGTTATGTTTTTGAGGCAAAAGTTGAAAACATAATAAATTTGAATGTAGATTTTTGAATACAGGCCTAGTGGGTTTTTCTTTGTTACGTTGGGTAAAGGGTTCATGCTATAAATCGTCAACGGTATGGCAATCATTCAGATATCTATTTGGACAAGTGATTAATAGGTTAACCAAGGTTAATCCACGTGATTAATCGATCAAAATAAAACCTTAACCTTTTCAGCTCTAATATTAATTTTGTAAAATAAAAATATGTGCTATCGTAAACAATTACAAATTGCAACAAAAGGAATCTCACATTCGTTATTTGTCAAATCTCGCATTCCTGGCCTTTTTCGTGATGAAAATCGAGTTTCGATAAAGTTATCTCCCTTGACATTATTAGATGAGTGAGGAAAGTCACTTTGTTAAGCATGTCATTGTTGAGAAAACCCCTATGGCATCGGTAAAAAATAAAGAAAAGTTTGCTTTTTTACTTTTAACAAACCAAAAGAGCAGACAGCTTTGGGGGCTGCCTGTTGTTTTCATTTATTATAAAGAACAAAAGGAAACTTTGTCTGTTTTTCCTTGCAAGCCAATTAGAAGCAACCAGTTCATATATGATGTATCTTTAAGAATATGTATCAGTATTACACTTACCAACACTAACGCATCCACATTAGCTCATTGTTTAGCGAATGTGTTTTCACATTGATTTGCAAGTTTGTATTCTTCCCAGGAAATATTTTATGTTTGATATTTCCATCCCCTGAGTGAAATGTATCGGGTCCAAATCGCGATCTGATCGCGAGAGACAACTTTCGCGATTACACTACCTTTTACATTTTGGTGTCTCATTTCTAGTGCGACTTATTTCTTCGCGTTAACTTGCAACAAGTATAACTGTCAACAATAACAATATAGCCGATACAGAAACTCTTACAATTCAAGAGAAATGGGATATTGCATTAGCAATTCAGTTCCGTTATTAGAAGAGTATTTAATATTTAGTAATTCATCAAAGAGGTCAGTTGACACTCTCATATGCGGTCTAGAACTCTCGATGCCAGTAATAGTAGCTAATGAAATCCGAGATTAAAAATCACAACTCACACCCCCACACCCAAAACAGATAAAAGTTTGTATTGAATAGTGCCCTTCCACAGTTGAAACCACGGGGCATGAAGCAGGGGTTGTAGACTGTGGTAAACATACCTGTTTTTCTGGAAAAATAGGACCCAGTCACCAATGCTTGGGAGTCAACTCCTCAAAAATGGGCATCATAGGTATAAACGGTTGGCTAGACTTGACTTTATCTCCAAGTTGCGGTCACGATTAGCAATGGCGCAGCAATATGTGACCCAAACGCACGTAAATAAATAATTCAAAGTGCCCAGTTTTTAGTGTCTTGGTGTTGTAAGTCAGATACAAATTAAAACCCTTTGAACCCCAGCGGCCGCTTTACCGGCCAGGAACATGATACGTCATAACGTCATTATATAGGATGGGTGTTCGATAAATATTGTGGGGTACACCAATCAGTATTTTCAACGTGCAGCCCGAGGCTGCACGTTGAAAATACTGATTGGTCTACTCCAAATAATGCAAATAATGAATATGGACTCTTCTAATTGCTGCCATTGAACTGGCCTGGAAGATACCACTAGTGTTCAAAGGGTTAAACCTTATGGTGCCGGTGACTCATTGGCTAGATCAAGAGGCCGTAGTTTCCATCCTGGCGCACATCCTCTGCGTTGAGTTCCTCTGCAAGACACCTAATCCCAACAGTCAAAGTGATTGCACGTCGGTGCTGTGTGCTGATGCGTACAGCACATCGATAGAAGGCAGTTACAGTTACTCACCGTTTCTGGGTGATTCTCTTCGTGTACTCCTGAGGCAATGTCGTAATAATTAAGTATTTTCTTCTCTCTTTAAAATCTTGACAATGCGCCAAACCTCTAATTTCAGTCTTGGGATAAAACAAGGCCAAATATTACACATCGAGACCAATGTTCAAAATGAAACATAAAATGATGTATTAAAACTTTGATGAAACTGATGACTTCGCCTAATTTGAGTTCAGTGGTTACATCACTTACATACATTACATTGCCTGTTGCCACTGGCTTTATATCCACTGTCTTTGTTCAGCAGAAAGGCTCAGGTTAGAGGGACCAAACATTGTATAAAGTTCAGACTGTGAAGAATCGTATGTCGTCACCTGAGAGCAACAAGAGGCCTCCTGTAATGCTTGAGCAGATGGCGCCTTGTTGCACTCATGGGACGATGTAATGTTTTGGTAGGAATGTCAGTCCGTCTAATGCATCAATATTTATCCTCTCCACATCTATGTCTTATGTCGAAATAAAATTCCAAACTGAACATTTTACCCATAATGTAACTAGAAATTTAACCTATCAGTCTTGCTTGACAGAGAGTGGTGGAGCCGCTCATTTCCAGTTGCTAAAACCTTATAAGGCAAGAGTATTGGAAACACGGGGATGAACGAGTTAAAATCTCTTCGCCTTTTCGTTATTTATCTTTTGTTTGTGCCAGCTCAGAGTCTGTCAGCTGATTCTTTGCGTTCTTTTTATACAAACAATAATAAAATGGCGTTTCACATCAAGCCAAAGATTATTAATCATACATTTGTTCGTAATAAGAGCGATTCGAACAGAAAGGAACACCTTTGGGAGAAAGTAGAGACGTTTAAGTAATCACTAATGCACGTTTTTGAGATACAGTACGTGGAGAATGTATTATCACTAAATCACCCGCAGAGTGGAGATTCCACCCGAGCAATAATTGCAAACGTGTTGCAAAGCATAACAATCACAGGCAAAGTTTCAACCAATGGACCTCTGGGTTAAACCCGGAGATCCATTGGTTGAAACATTGCTTGTGTTTTTGTCCATATGTATAAAAATTGAAAGTTATAGTATGGGTGATAACTCCACTCCGCAGGTGATTTAATTACAATCCACTCTCCACGTACTGTACAATACGCCTGTATGTACCAGTCACAGTGCGGTCAAGTTTCCAGATGGGTAGAAATTTTAATGTCACTCTTTTTTTTCAACAATTTGTAATTGGTTTGGTGACTTGGCTGCTCGATAATTATTTAGGGTTCTATCCTCTAGGCAACATAGTGTACCTACGAAACTGTAATCTCACACAATGAGATCGGCCAGACACGACTGAAGTGGCAAACTTGCTTGCTGAATAATGGAGAAAATTCTCCTTGAATTGTCAATAACTTGAAGTCAGTGTGAATTGGGCCGGCAAGTAGTTTAGAAACAGCGAAAAATGTCAGCTGTTCGTTTGTTTTGTTTTTTGTTTTTTTTTGCTTAATGGCATGTGTTCGGCATTGATTAAGACAGTTTACTAAACAGAACTCACAAGAATCAAGGAAAGATGCCGGTATCAGTTGTGAAGAAAAGAAATGAAAAGTCTTCAATTTGCTTTTCCTCCAACGTCGTTTTTCTTCTGGTGTTCCAGATTCAAACACTGTCGGTGTTTGTATAGGTATCGCTGGACTAAATATTTGAATTATTAGTTACCCGCCTTGAAACGGATGTGTGCTGATGCAGGTTTTAGTTTTATTTTGGGATCAGGGTAGTTTTTAAAGAAAGCTGTAAATTCTCATCCCTCTCATCTAATTTATTAGGAAACAGTCTAGAAAGATATTGTGGATGCAATACCAGTTTTTAAGCCCTGTTGACAAAGTTGGGGCACGTTTCCTTAAAAGAGCAGATTTCCCATGTTTTTGACTCAGTAGAAGCCAAACGTTGGATTCTAATTCAGAAATGACCCCTTTATCTCATGAAAGTAGTAAACTGTCTCTTTGATAGGGTTGGGGAAAATTATAGGTATCGCTGAACTAAATATTTGAATTAGCGCCACCTGCCTTGAAATGTTGCACACGGAAAAGATCCAATCTCTAAAAATAAACACCCTTGAGAAAATATATTGTTTCAATAAACATTTGAAACATTCTATTGACAACTTGCATTATTGTTGAATATTCTTGATAAAAAAGAGGGTGATTTGATGACTTTTGGACCTAAAACATACAATTTACTTTTTGTGTGTTTTTGTAGGGAATTCCCTGAACAACTTGTGCACGTGACCGGTACTTCCCTTCGTGTCAGTTTTTTCTCTCTTATTTGTTGCATGACCCCCCTGTTTTCGGGCCAGAAAAGTTGTCTGAAGGGCTATACCTGACAAAGATATTTAAATGCCAAAATTAAAGTGATGCGATCATAATTGTTTCCGCCTGAACGTCATAATGGTCGCCTATGGTAAAATATTTAGTTCCGTGATAGCTGTAGTGCAGTCGAGTTTGATCTATTCCGCCACCGCATACGCATTTCACAGTACAATACGTGGGCGAAAATCACCATTAAAACACTCATAGTGTGTAATTACAAAGAGGTCCATTGCTTCACACTAAAACCAGTTGGGTTAAGCCTTTGGGACTACGGTACGTAATATTACGTACGGAAATTGCCGTGCGTTGCGACTACAGAACGTAATATTACGTACTCCGACTTTGTACCCGAGCGGTCGCTTTTTCGTACAAGAATATGGAACTTCATTAAATATGCATGTGTGTGGTAGACCAATCAATATTTTCAACGTGCAGCCACAAGGCTGCACGTTGCAAATATTAATTGGTCTTCCCCCAAATAATATATATGGATTCTTCATGGTGCTGTCACTGGACTAATGCAGAATATACCACCAGGGGTCAAAGGGCTAACGATAGCGTTTGACGTTGCCGAAACTTGATTTTTCGAGACGTTAAAACGTTACGATAACCGTAGACGGAGAAGGTTAAAAGTCAATCCAAACCAAATGGATTAAGTGAATACTAAAACGTGTTTTATTGCGAAAAAAATAAGAAATTATTTTTATCGCATTTCTGATAATTAAGAATGGAAATGTAAATGTTTGATCAGTGCATTATCGTTTGGAAAAAAAACATAGAAGAACTAAGCAAGGACACAATTTAGTGGATCCGACCGACAGGAAGTTAAACGCTCACGTGTGGTCGTTTCCACTTGATATGGTTTCGTTAAATCTTTTTGAAAAACAATATTTTGTCAGCCGCTCAATTTGTAACATTCAAAACTGAACTTTATTATATGCTAGCCTGTGAATTATAGCAAATTATCTAAAATATATTTTTCGATATCCATCGATTCGATGCCTATCGAGAAATATCCCTCAGTAGCTTCCTAAATGACGACACGTTACATCACGTCGCCTTCTAGGAACGAGCAGCTGATCTTTATTGTTTTGATACGTACGCATTCGGGGTCGAATTGGGGTGAATATTGTGTAATAAAATGTCTCGTGGCATATAATAAAAAAACAAATCTATTCTTTTTTAGTCGATATCTGGAATTATCTCATGAGTGTGGACCTGAAAGTTTTATTTTTCACGAGCGCTTCCGCTAGGGTGAATTTTCTCACCCCCTAAAGGACTTTACGCTTCGGCGTATGACGTCGCCTTGACGGAATGATTATTAGCTGCTTTTTGTTATTGTCTTGGAACTGTTTGCTGTCGAACTGGGCTGAATATTTGCGCAGTAAAAGGTCACGTAACATATAATTAAAAGAAAATCTGAGCTGTCTTAGTGAATATCTGGAATTAACTCGTCCGTGTGGACCTGGAAGTTTTATTTTTTCACAAGCGCAAGCTGGGCTAGCATATAATAAAGTTCAGTTTTGTATACGACGAAACTTTCAGTTCCACGCGAAGGAGATAATTCCCGATATTCTCTAAAACAACGTAGATATCCTCTATTTATTTAAAGGTGCCTCCCCATGCATATGAAGTAATGCCAATTGTTGTTATGCCATAGCACCGAACGGTGTTTCGGTGAAACTGAAGTGGGAGCTATCAAGAATGGTGATATAATTTGCCGGTGCTGTGATCGGACAAACCGTCTATTTTTTGTCAGATTGCGATCTAGTTTTACACTAACTCAATTGTGTCGACATGTGATAACTACAATGCATCAAAATAAGACCGAATCCAGAAAAGAATAAATGACAAAAGCATCTGAGATGATTCAATGTTCTCTCAGTTTCGACATGTGTGATTTACAGTACTATGGAAAGAAAGAGGACAAGGGATTTCGACTGTTCGCTTTTGTAATTACAGTCCTTCATATGCATTCCGACACGAGATGACCCTGGCTGTAGAAAGTTCCGTTAAACCCCAATAAAAACAAACAAAAACTCCATATGCATCCGAGCATGAAAGACATCATTAAACATGGGATTTATATCTGCACATATAAGTTTAATGTAGTGACGTTTCAGTCGGGTGTACAATACACCATGCAATCAGTTAGGTTAAAAATTAACCAAAAATTAACCAAAATCAACCGGCATGGGTGAATGGGAACCCAAATTGGTTTTGTAACTACTTCACTGATTGACATTTTCGCTGTAAGAAAGACAGTCAACTTGAAGACTTGAGAGATCTAGATCCATTTATGTCTTATCGTGGTTTGCATCATATCTAGAAGGTCGCAGTCAATAAATATATATCAATAAGATCGGTTCAGAAAGCAGGACGTTAAAGTGTGGTGTTCCTCAGGGCTTAGTTCTTGGGCCGCTCTTGTTTACTCTGTACAATTCTTCTCTGGGTCGCCTTCTTAAAACGCATGGCATATTATATCATCTGTACGCAGACGATACCCAACTGTACATCACATGCAACCCATCTGTTCCAAGTGACTCATTCACCTCAGTCAATAACATGGAAACTTGCATAAATCTTATGCGGGAATGGATGATAGACTTTAAACTGAACATGAATGACTCTAAAACTGAATTCGTAGTGATATCCGGGGTTCGCATGCCTACACCCCCTGTTTCATCAATTTTGGTTGGAAACAACATTACTGTGAAAAGTGAGTCGGCCAGGAATATTGGACTGATTATGGACTCAAATTTAAAACTAGACATCCATATCAAAAAATATGTCAAAAATGCTACTGGCAGCTTCGTAATGTTGGAAGATTGCGACCTTATCTTAACCTGTCAGCACTTGGAAAACTTGTGCACCCCTGCATCGCCCCACAACTAGACTATTGTAATTTAGTGTTGGTGGGGCTGTCCCATTGCCTGATTCAGAAGTTTCAAAAAGTTCAGAATATTGCTGCTAGGATAATTACTGGTTCCAAACGCTCTGAACACATAACATCTGTTTTAAGACAACTACATTGGCTTCCAGTTAAACAGAGAATTGATTTCAAAATATTGATCTTAGTATTCAAATGTATGCACAAACTGGCTCCAATTTACCTGCAAGAGATCTTCATTGTATATAAATCCTCACGCAGTCTCTGATCTAAAAAACAAATTCAACTAGTTGTACCTTTTAGCAGATCGTGGGTCCCAGATTGTGGGATTCCCTGCCAATTAGTGTCAGAATTTCAGAAACTCTCGATGTCTTCAAAAGAAACCTTAAAACTTTCCTATTCACTGAAGCATTCTCCTGAACCTCTGTAAGAGGCAACCAAAACAGATGTGACTCTTTATTTCAGAAAAGTGTATTTATTTCTGTCAAGCGTTTTAGAGCACTATTTGTGGTTTTGCGCTCTAGAAAATCAATTATTATTATTATTATTTATTATGATCCGCTACCACTGTACCACTGTTCTTTAGATAGACTTTATGAGACAAATTTTATTCACAGGGCCCCTATCGCCCTCAATAATGTAAAGTCCAACATTATATTCAACGTATTGAACCAGGATGAGAGCGTTGTGTCTTAGTGGTAGACTGTTGGACTTCTATGCTGGGGGTCAAGAATTCGATCCCTGGCCGGGACGACCCGCGTTGCGTCCTTGGGCGGGGCATTTTATCCCGGTTGCCTACATGAGGGCACGATGGTGCCGTGTACTAAGGCGTACTGCATGTCGATGGTGCACATGTCTTCAACCGCTGTAACCCTGCTTGAGCGCAGCTTGAACAAAGTTAGAATGTTGAGGAGCTGACAGTTGCACGCCAATGATCGGTGGTTTTCCTCGGGTACTCCGGCTTCCTCCACCCTTAAAACTGTCACGGTCACGATTAGCCACTGTACATGTGTATGTGACCGTAAATACCAATAAATAAATAAACAAACAAATAAATAAATAAATAAATCGAACCGGGATACAATTGTCCCACAGTTCACTAAAAAGTTACTTGACACTGCTCCCTGTCACATACCCAACAAATGGATCACTGTTAGAAAGGACAAACCGATACGGATGCATAACGAAATAAGATTACTATTAAGACAGAGGAAACGGTTAAATCGTGTTTTGAAAGGCAAAGTCTCCCACAGTCCTTTGATAAATATAAACAGAAGATAATCAACGTGGTCTCGACTATCAGGAAGGCGAAGGCAGCTTATGTTATATCGTACAGATTTGAGAGAGAGTTACATACGCTTTCAGCTTTCTCCCGAATCCCTTACTGCCACGTACAGAATATTTCACGTACAGTCAGTACTCACTAGTCGTGCAACTATGCCAGTCCAGTGGTGGAAAACCTTTAAGACCTCCACATTTGGAGGAACTTTACTGGCAATATCAGAAGATTTCAATAACAATTCTTCTGATATTGCCAATAAAGTTCCTCCAGCAGGTTATGTTACCAGCCGATGTATCAATCTCCGAGCAAGTAATAATCTCCCAATTACCTTTTGTAACACCCAACTGTACCAGTCTCCATTTATACCGAGAACTACAATCCACGGAACGACATACCGTTATCAATCAGGGAAGACTCATCGGTGAGTAATTTTGCAAGTTATCTTAACAGGGGCAATCTGCGACCACATTCATTTTATGGCCATGCAAAATCGCGTGTAGGACAAATCTATCATTGCAGAGTGGATTCCTGTTGCAATACTCTTAGTACCCATTTATTCAATTACCATCTGACGTCATCGCCCCTATGTCAATGTGGTGAACTCGAGACAAGCGGCCATTTTCTTTTGGCCCGTCCTGTCTTCGAAGAGGCACGCGGGTCAACAATACAACACCTTCTTTTTGCACTAGATGTGACAACACTCCTATTTAAATGCGAATTCCTCACTAATCGTCCCCTGAGTTCCAATGTGTTCTATGTGCCAGTAGGCACATAGAACACATTGGAATTCAGGGGACGTAATGCATACAATGTGTCTGCATTTGAAATGGTGCAAAACTTTATTCTTCGTAAACGCTTCGAATAACTGCAACCCTTCCGCTGCTCACCTTTGAGTTTACTGTGAGTGGAATTGGGGCCAAGTCACTCACTTGTTAATCTCTCAATACACCACCTATTCCTTGTGAGCATTTATCGTGTTAACCAACTATCTCTTTTAAGAGAGCGACAAGTGGCTCTTCTGTAAATGGATCATCAAGCTAATCAGATGATCGGGTGGCGGAGGGGTTGCTTGGTAGTCTTATACGTGAGCTTTTAGTGAAACACCCACATCAAATGAAGCATCTGCGGGGTGAGTGCCTGATTCACTATCCGCTAATCACACTGTTAGTGTTTTTCGTTCCAAAGAGGGCGGGGTTCCGGAGAACTGCTACCGGCGCTGTGTGCTGCGGGAGGCGAACAGTGTTTCGTATATTATTTAACAATACATTACATTCTAATGAAACAATACGTATAACACATGCGAGGCATTGATAGTTTCCCGACGGTGCATGGTTCTGGTGACGGTTTTGCGGAGCTTTGTTCCGTCCTGGAACGAAAAACGTTAACAGGACACCCCCCCCCCCCCCCCCTACCCCCGCCACTGTCAATTAGGATATTTTCCTGGCATATTAGTGTTAGGCTGTGATCTCCAGGTGCGTCAGTCCTCAAACTGTTGTTGATCAGTGTTGATGTCTAATGCATTCAAGTTAACGCCCACCTTCTCTTTCACTCGTCCTTTCGTTCTACTTTCTTCATTTCTTTTCAGGGTTTAAACAACATCCAACCAACTCACACGTTCCATCTGCCCAATTGAAACTGTGTGATCGTACAGATTTGAGAGAGAGTTACATAAGCTTTCAGCTTTCTCCCGAATCCCTTACTGCCACAACTTAGTTTGATATGGTATGTGATAATTGAATTCACAGAAAGTTATGTACAAAACATTCAAACAGTTTACACTTGTTCGCATGTATACAGTTAACTTGTTTTCTTAAATACATATTGTTTAAACAAAAGCGATTGCTTTAATTCTGGAGAACTATTGCTCCTTTTGCTTGGTAACAAAGTGGATTTAGTATACTAAGCTGTTAAACAAAACAACCCTTTTGGGCCGCAAAGTCGAAATGTCACCGTCTCTCTACACAAATGAGCAATGGAACCGCACATTGCCTGTCCATAGTACTGTATACGGCAACACTATTAAGAATACGGAGCTTAACCCTTTGGACCCGAGAGGCCGGTTTTACGGCCAGGAATGTGATATGTCATAGTATCATTAAGTATCATGTCTGCAAAGTGGAGGTGATGAGTAGACCAATCAATATTTTCAACGTGCAGCCAAAGGGCTGCACGTTGAAAATATTAATTGGCCTACCCCCAAATAATGAATTATTTATTTATTGATGTTTTAAGGTGACATACTTATGCACAATGGCTAATCGCGACCATGACAGTTTTACGCGTGAAGGAAGCCGGAGTACCCAGAGAGAACCACCGAGCATCGACGAACAACTGTCAGCTCCTCAACATTCTAACTCTGTGCAAGCTCCGCCCAAGCAGGGTTACAGCGGTTGAAGACATGTGCACCATCGACGTGCAGTAGACCTTAATACACGGCGTCATCGTGCCCCCATGTAGACAGCCGGGATAAAGTGCCTTGCCCATGGACACGACGTGGGCTGTCCTGGGCGGAGATCGAACTCTGGACCTATACCACTGAGCCACCGCGCTCCCCCAAATAATGAATACGGATTCTTTTAATTCCTACAGTTGAACTGACATGGAAGATACCTGCAGGGTTGAAAGGGTTAAAGAGTTAAATTTTCCCCATATTCTCTTTGTTAATTTTGGGGTTTTGGTCTTTTCGTCGAGTGCCAACAGTATCTGTCTCAAAAACGTACAAAGCAAATAAAAGTGTTCAGTGTCACATCAAGGCAATGGATATTAATCATATATTTTTCTCCAATAAGAACGATTCTACCGGAGAGCAACACCTTTTGGTGAAAATAGAGACGTTTAGGTATTGCGCTGTCAGATACAATTTTTCCTGTGTGTATCAGCAATTGAACAATTGAGACTTAAAGATGGGCGAAGATTTTAATGTCGTTCATCATTTAGCAACAATTCGTAAAATGTCTCGTGACTTGTCTGTCTGATCATTATTTATAGCTTTATCCTTCAGACAACGTAACCTTACACAGATTGCAATTTACTAAACAAAGAGTGTGGTTTTCATATCTTATTTCGTGTAAGGTTTGAAGTCAATAAAACTAATCAGATGAAAAACTGGAAGATTAAATTACTTCCTTCCGACGCTTTATTGAAAGGTCTCGTCCGTGGGCAGAAGTATAAGCATAATTATCAATCAAAATGTTTTTTTCTAATCCTCACTTGCCCGAAATGAGGTTGTATAATCCCCAAAAGAAAGTGGCGTAGACGGTTCACGTGTCTCCAAATCGTTGTGTTATACAATTATTGTTGAATGAATATTGTTTGAACTAAAATAGTTTATTGAATAAGTGCGTTGACTCGATTTTTCCACTTTCTATCAGTGGTTTCGGTATTTCTGAAAATGGTCGAATTTCCTGTATTGGTGTGTTTGGTGTTTTGTAGTTCACTGGATTGCACAGGACAACTATAACATGTTTGGCTGTTTAACTCTTAACCCGCTGGGTATTTTCTAAATGTATTTCATCAAATCTAGTCAAGGCTGCTTTGAAGCAGCCATGACTAGAT
Organism: Pictodentalium vernedei; assembly: GCA_031216915.1. Taxonomy (NCBI): domain Eukaryota; kingdom Metazoa; phylum Mollusca; class Scaphopoda; order Dentaliida; family Dentaliidae; genus Pictodentalium; species Pictodentalium vernedei. Next base: position 79,899,810 of record CM062288.1, on the reverse strand, counting down.
TTGATAAAAATGAATCCAAATGTAATACAAGGTATCATTGGTGAAAAAATCCATTCCATTTACATGGAGACAATATGATTAAATGAACACAAATTATACTTATTTCAGTGGCAAGAGAAACCTTGTGCTGGGAAGGAATATCTACCAGCAGCATGCAAAGAGTTAATCGACGTGACCGCATAATCAGTTTGCATTGCTGATGTATGCTTTTAAAATAATTTATTGCCATTTCCGTGGATTGGGGTTTAACAACAAGAAAACAATTTCTAAATAAATAAATAAATAAATAAATAAATAAATAAATAAATAAATAAATAAATAAATAAATAGTAGCACTGCTTAGAATTCGCTGCAGAGTGTTTGATGCTGTACACATTTATAGTTGGAGTTGCAGTTTACCACAAGCGAACTATTCCGCACGGTCCTGAAATTACTGTTGGCTATGGAGCTTTATAACCAGACAGTCGTTTAAACAGACAAGTTGCTAATTTGAAAAATTCTAACTCTTTGATTTTGTTTGTACACAAAAGATCATGCCACGAAGCCACTGTCAGCAAATTAGTATACGACATAATCAAAGCACAATTACAAAAAATCTGTAATTGAAAAAACATTAATGCAGATGAATTTTCAGAAGATACCATATTGGAAGAGACGAAGGGAATTATTAGCCGAAAGTGATCGGGCGGATTTCCAACAAGTACAGACAACTTCTTAACGTCACTTTTATTATAAATAATAATTTTACCCTCGCTGTGTAATGATCGACACGAACATCAGTCGTGCATTATTTTAATGATAACGATAGTTGTGGAATATTAGAACACTCACTTTGTAGTTGATTATCTTAAATGCAGCACATTTAGTTAGTCTTCTAATAAAACCCCAGTGCCAGAAACAAAACAGAGGTTCATGCAGTGGCGTAGGAAAAAAAAGTCCCAAACTTTGTAAATCATATCTAGTATCTACACGAAAATAACCACACACATCTGCATATTCTACATCATACAGCCGCACATGAAACTGTCTTCACCATTTGCAGTGCATAGAAAAGTTGGCAGCCGATGTCACTGACTGATTTGACGCTCAACAGGTTAACATCTTCCTCTCTGACATACATCCTCCTTTAACCCTTTACCCAACGTAACGGCCAAAACCGGCCAGCGCTATTCTCAAAAATCGCCAATTAATTTTCATGATTTTTTTCATTTTTTTTCTCCAAAACATAGGTTATGGACCCTCATTGGAACGAGCTCGTTCCAATGAGGGGTCATAACCTATGTTTTGGAGAAAAAAATGAAAAAAAATGAGTTATTCAAGAATTCTTTTTGCAAGTGTCGTCTGCTTTTCAGGTTAGGTAAAGGGATAAACACCAACAAATATTTTGTTAATTTTCAGTTATGTTTCTCTGGACCTTATTCACAATACAAACGGAGGGTGCATTGGGAGGGGAATCAAAACGAATTTCCCAAAACATTTGTCGGGAAAAAAGAACAATCTCCAACATTCTACATAAACTCCAATTCCTTCCTTGTGAGATAACAACATGCGACGAATAGCAACGACATTGCAATTTGTACAGTTTTGAAAATTTCTTTGAGTAATCCGGCAACTAGATCATGAGGGCTACATGCCATTGTTGAAACAGTATGTAAACTATCGCCTCCAGCTTTCTTTGTTTAAACGGCATGAGCGGTTTAGTACAAATAATATAAGCTTATTTCTGCATAATGGAAACTATGGTTTCGTGAAGTGTCCAACTTCTTTAGTTAGTGACGTATTGCCTTTTTAACTGGCTGATTGTTAGATTAATGTTGTTGGTTAAGATTAGTTCCTTCAGTACGCCTGTCGTGGACTGGTCACTTTCCACGAGTGGGCAATATTTCCACGGACGCAATAATATTAAATTCCAAACACTAATTATAGAAATTTGGCTGCTGATGATTGTTACAGTTAAAACTAGAAGTCCTGTCACGAATAGTGCGCTTATCTAGGCTTAATTTCGCGTTGCAATTGCGCGCAATTGCCACATTGAATGGCATCCAAAGCACGGCAGGTTCTCCTGGTTACTCATAGCAAACACATGCAATGTTTCTGCCAATGGACCTCCGGGTTACCCGGAGGTCCATTGGCTGAAACATAGCTTGTGCACAGGCCATATGCACAGAATTTGATAGCTATACTTGGGCCATAACGCGCACATTAACATGCATATCAACGTGTTATTTGTGCGCATTTCATGACAGGACTTCCAGTTTTAACTGTATTACCTGGAAAACGTATGTGCGGACATCACTACTCAAATCATGGATTACAACCAGTCCACGGCGACTGTACTGTACATGCCCGTTTTGTAGCAATGAAACAGAGAATGTCTGTATGACACCTTTTAATTTAGGCAGCCTTACTTTTCAGTATAATCCAAATATGGGCATCTGGCATTCGGCCTGGTAAAAGTAAAGTATATTCATAAACATCTTAGCTGTATATCATCCATTGCGAATATAAAGATGGCACCTACATGCTTTCAAGGGACGAAATGTCAACGCATTTTCTACACTCAAGCGAACAAAGTGTTTATTCCAGTATCGACGGGGGAGCCCCGAGACGTGAAGTGGTATTGGTTTATTGAAGAAGACATATTTCCCTTAATCGTGTTAAGAGGACCCAGTAGACGATGCCTTAGGTCTTCTAAACTGTGCAGTGGAACAATATAAACGATTGCCTAAACTTGCCTTTATAGACTCTATCGATAAATAGGTTATCTCCACCTGATCTCATGAACTCTTCTACGCTGTGGAGACTAATATGACTTACTTCCGGTTGGTATGCGAAATTCTTTATTTCTGAGTGTTCGTTTGTGTACACTGTGATTCAGTTAAATAACGTTGTCAAAACTGTGATTATATTAATGCAAAAAGTCTACCCCGTAATCGTGTGTCATAATTACAGTGCAGTCGCTGTGGACTGGTCGTAATCCACGCGAGAGCAATGATGTCCACGCATGCGTTTACCAGGTAATACAAACCATCACCCGCAGAACTTTAAATAATGAAGGACCGGGCTGTACCCGGTTCTTCGTTAATTAAATTTTTGATGATTGTTCCTATAATTAGTGTTTGGAATCTAATATTATTGCGTCCGTGGAAATACTGCCCACTCCGTGGAAATTGACCAGTTCGCGGCGGCCGTACTGTACAATGATAACATTTTTCAACAGTTATGTCGTTGATTTGTGTGATGTGAAGTGTACATGCGCGTGCCGATATTGATTGTGGCGTCACATTGATTGCCAAGCACACTTTTTCTAGGGGTGAACACATCGGGACCCCACTCCACCAACCCATTCCCGGTGAGTTGATGTCGGGGGTCTCAAGGTATTCTGTGATGTTCGCCCCAAGGCGAAATTAGACTATGCGCTATCAATCCGAGTCGTAATGTTTACAATACCACAAATACCAACCGGCCGTAGTTAGTCCATGGACAACTCACTTTCCGATAGACTCTATACTTGTGTGTTACAGGGAAGAACAAGCCATAGACGCTGAACCTAACCACGTACCCCATTAACAAACAAACCTATAATCCATTTTATTATGTTTGCCATAGTGTACTAAGCAACATAAACCGGCTACAATATGTTAAATATCACATTCCTTCTGAGGAGAGTACAACCGCAACAAACGAATACATTTGGAGTTAACTGGGGAGTTCCCGGGGTCAGCGTGCACTTACGACTGTCAATAAAGATTGTCGGAAATGAAGGATTGACAGCACGCAATGCAGTTTAGCATGTATTAGAAAATTACGGCACATGCCCGTATTGTAGCAATGTAACAGAGAATATCTGTATGACACCTTTTAACTTAGGCATCCTTACTTTTCAGTATAATCCAAATATGGGCATCTGGAACTCGGCCTGGTAAAAGTAAAATGTATTCTTCAACATCTTAGCTATATGTCATCTATTGAGAGTACAAATGTGGCATCTACATGCTTTCAATGGACGAAATGTAAGCGCATTTTCTACACTCAAGCGAATAAAATGTTTAGTTTATTATCCATGTGGGAGCCCCGAGTCGTGAGTTAGTATTTTTTTACTGCAGAAGACATATTTTTCTTAATTGGGTTAAGAGGTCCCGGTAGACGATGCCTTAATTCTTCTAAACTGTGCAGTGAAACAATATAAACGATTGCCTAAACTTGCTTTTGTAGGCTCCATCGATAAATAGGTTATCGCCCCTGGTCCCATGAACGCGCCTACGCTGTGGAGACGAATATGACTTACTTCCGGTTGGTATGCAAAATTCTTTATTTCTGAGTGTTTATTTGTGTAAATTGTGATTCAATTACATAACGTTGTCAAAACTGCGATCATATTACTGGAAAAAGGTCCACCGCGTAATCGTGTGTCATAATTACATGTATGACGACAACATGTTCAACGGTCATGTCGTTGATTTGTGTGATGTGCGGTGTACGTGCCGATATTGCTTGTTGCGTCACATTGATTGTCAAGCACACCTTTCATTGGGGTGAATACATCGGGACCCCACTCCACCAACCCATTCCCAACTGGGGTGAGTTGATGTCGGGGTCCCAAGGTATTCTGTGATGTTCGCCCCAAGGCGAAATTTGACTATGCGCTACCAATTTACAATACCGCAAATGCCAACCGTAGTAGTTAGTCCAAGAACGACAACTCACTTTCCGATAGACGCTATACTTGTGTGTTACAGCGAAGAACAAGCCATAGACACTGAACGTAACCACGTTCCCCTTTTAACAAACAAACATATAATCCATTTTATTTTGTTTGACATAGTGTACTAAGCAACATAAACCAGCCACAATATGTTAAATATCATATTCCTTCTGAGGAGAGTACAACCGCAACAAACGAATAAATTTGGAGTTAATTGGGGAGTTCCTCGAGGTCAGCGTGCACTTTCGTCTGTCAATAAAGATTGTCGGAAATGAAGGATTGACAGCGCGCAGTGCAGTTAAGCACGTATTAGTAAATTAGGCAGATTACCTGTTTGGATGTCATGCTTTAAGTCGCGTGATATCTTTCATTTTCACTTTTGTTGATGGCTTTTAGCTCAGCATATCAACATTCTTGAGTTTTACTTTCCAAGTTTTTTAATTATCTGATTTATTCAGTTCGCGATTCTTTGAGAATGCATGCTATAACTCATGACTGCCACAGCTATTTCAAACGTGTGAAGGTCGTAAAACATAACTTTGAAACTTTTAGTGAATGTATAGTGTGTGCTGTAATGTTGGGTGTAATAACAAATTAAAAATAATTAGATATTTTTAACCCTTATCCCTTTACCCAACGTAACGGCCAAAACCGGCCAGCGCTATTCTCAAAAATCGCCAATTAATTTTCATTATTTTTTCATTTTTTGTCTCAAAAACATAGGTTATGACCCCTCGTTGGAACGAGCTCGTTCCAACGAGGGGTCATAACCTATGTTTTTGAGACAAAAAATGGAAAAAAATAGTTATTCAAGAATTTTTTTGCAAGTGTCGTCTGCTTTTCAGGTTAGGTAAAGGGTTAATGAAACGGAAGCAATTTTTTCGGGAACGCCCGGTCAATTATTTGTAATGTACATTACGGCTCCCGTGGGCTTGTCACTTTCCACGGGTGGGCAATATTTCCACGGACGTAACATTTTTTCGATTCCAAACACTAATAGGAATGATTATAAAAAAATAATTAAAGAAGCATCGGGTACAACCCGGTGCTTCATTAATTAAAATTTTGCTGATTATGATTTTATTATCTGATAAACGCATGCGTGGGCATGCACAAGCGTGTGTTAGGAGCAGTCCACGGAAACTGTAGTGTAAACATTGCCACATATTCAGCAAACTGCTTTGAGCCATCTCTGAAATTAAGGAGGAATTTTACGCTTTCCTCCTTAAGTCATTTAATGAAGTCTGAATGATTTATTGGGATCATTTGCCGTTTCTGTTCGCCACACTACAGCCATCATTTTGAAGCTATATTGGCCAAAGCTTGTACACTTATTAATGGTGACATCTAGTTATACAATTAAGCATTCATTTTCTGATATCTGAGCCTTATCTAAAGCAACGTCAAGTTTAATATTTTTACTCTATCTTTTAATACTCAATTCCGTATGAGGACTCCCTCTTTAAACTTTTGGATATGCCATCTCCATCGTATCTAAAAACGCCATACTGAGCTGGAAAATTATTAAAGGTTATGGCCGAATCTTCGCGTAACGTAATTGCCGTCAACGTCACAAAAAAATAAATGTCGGCCGCTTTTCGTGATGTGGAGCACATCAAAATAGGAGGTAACATGTTTTAAAACATTTTTGAATTATTTAATAAAGGTAGTTTAGGAAGCAGAACCACCTTGGACGCTTCTTCTGTCGACAGGTTTCCTATACAGGAGGATAGCAAAAAAATGCTGTTGGGGAGCTGGCAGTTGCTCGGTGGTTCTCTCCGGGTACTCCAGCTTCCTCCATCCGTAAAACTGTCACGGTCATGATTTGCCATTGTGCATGAGTATGCGACCTTAAACACCAATAAATAAATAAATAAATAAATAAATAAATAAATAAATAAATAAATAAATAAATAAATAAATAAATAAATAAATAAATAAATATAGCAGAGAAATTCACGTGGAAACATTTGATAGGATGTGGAAAATATCTCGACGATTCAAAAATCAGTGTGCCTCGAATCGAATCGAATCGAAACATCAGAACAATTTCAAATCGAATCGAATTTCGAATCCTATTTCAAGATGAAACTAAAATGTAGACATGGCCATTGACTGATATGCGTGACTTTATACAGTGTTACCGCTAGGTAAAACATGATGAGTTCGTTTCGGAGATGAAAACGCAAGAGCCTCCGCATTACTATGGCTCACAAAATAGAGTACTGTTATGGAATGTGCCCAGGTTGATTCAGTTCCCTCACACGTGACACATTTGAAACATGTGTATCAACAGATATCCTCATCATTCTTGAGAGCTTTTATCAGTTAGCTGCTCTCACGGAATAAGATCATCTCTCAGTGTGCGTCCTTGGCTACCATATCAGCAGATCTTGAGCTTACTTGTGAAGTACCATTAGGTATTAATGCGTCTTCCCACATGCAATGTTTTGCAGCAGCAAAACATTGCCTGTGGAATACGTATTAACACTTCTGCATTTTTTCTGTGCGTCCCCAGAAAAAATAGCCACAACTAAATAAAAAAAACGTCTTGTTATAAACGTAGGGATCTGCGAATCACAAATTTCTTTTCGAATCGAATCTCAAATCGAATCGTGTCTCTGATATCAACATCGAATCGAATCCCGAATCGAATCTTGAAAGATAAGTTATTTCATATTGCATCAAACGGAAGTTACGGAACACTGTGATGACCCTTACGGGACGGAGTGAACACCTTAAACACCAATAACAAAATATTCTCTGAAACAGCTAGGCCTTTTGTCCATAGTTTTAGTTTTTGAAGGCCTAACTTGTTACTATTCACGTTCTTAAGAACGTGAATAGTAACAAGTTAGGCCTTCAAGAACCAAAACTATGGATAATGTTCTGGGCCAAATTCACACCTTACCTAACAATTAAACATTGTCAATGTCAGAGACACCTAAGGCCCCGTAAGGCCTGGGCTGACGTGGGGTTATTTAGTCCCGCTGATGAAGTTGCGGGAAAATTAGACCAACGTGGAGGGTCGGAATCCAAGTGTCGCGAACTCGGCGCAGAGAGCTGAGTTAGACCGACGCCGTGATTCCTTCTCTGCCAAATTGTCCTGAAATAGGTTCGATTTCCGTTAGGTGTGATTCCTAATCACTTCAGGCTGTATAATGGAAAGAATGATTTAAAGTAACAACGATTCTTTTATTTACACATAAAAATAAATCCGTTTCAATATTTCAACAATCAACAATTCAATTCTTTTCACAGAAAATGGGTCACTACGGTTAAATAATTCTAAACAATCATATAGTCATTCTATAGCCCTGTACTGGCACTATAGTCTACACACTGAAATGTTACTACCGTGAGCTCGCCATAAGAGCTTCACAAATCTGAAATGTTATTACTGTGAGCTCGCCATAAGAGCTTCACCCGCTTAGGCTCAAATGTCAACGTCTGCGCGTAACTGTTCCTCTGGCTGTCGGAGGGTTCCGACCAGCAATGTTCGTCATCTATAAACCACCGTACTTCTGATTTGGGTCAGATATTGTCTACTCATACCTTATGTGCCTTTTGAAAGTCCTCCGTGAAAGTCCTATTGAAATATCCACCGTTCCTGGTTGAATTCACGATTCACAAATGCCCTTTTTTGTGCTAGGGCGAAATTGTCACTCACACCGATCTCCAGTCGGTATTACGATGTTCCGACAGCAAAATAAACTACTCAGAACGCAATCAGGCTGACGCTTCAAAGGGTTAATACGCACAATACAATTAACCTACACTTCTGACTATTGCAGGACGATACCTGCTACTCGACAATCTAAACTTTAACGTTCCACCTGGGGTGTTCCTTCTCACGAATTCGGCCCCGTAGCCGCCTATCAACTTTAAGCTAAATCAATCATGGAATGCCCTCTCTGGCGATTCCAGCCGTTTCAGGGTCCTGTGATCGAAGGTACCCTTATACCAGGAAACAGAGTCCGCCTGTCCTGGACTTCACCATCGTGTGTGTGACCCCAAGTGTGTCTAATGCTCTGCTCTTCCAGGTATATATACTTTTTACCCTAAACTGTCAGGTGGACCGACGCTCATCTGTCCACCTGTCAAAACGGTGGGAGATGACATATATCGAGACAGAATCAATACAAGTCATCTCGCGCGTGACTTAACCGATTCGTTCTTGCCATTTGTTGTTACCTAATGATCAGGTGACGATACGATAGACATTTCTATCGTTTTCAAATCTCGTTTCTTAATTGACCGTGACGATAAATGAGATTAGACCTTATCTAACATACCGTTTCTTCCCTGGGTCCCTGCGCTAAAGCTGGATATACACCACGTGTGTTTTTCCAGCTTTACAGAGAAGTGAAATTCATGTAGGTTTTTCGCCTTGACGCGGAATATATTTTGAACTTACAATATCTTTAAATATGAGGCCCCTTGCCCCTATATTTAGGCTGGCTTTGCCCTGACAACTCCCTTCCCGAGAGAAACACCCTGTGTATCTCTTAAAACGCAAGGGGCAAAGCCACGCACGCTCGCCTCTCACGCCTTTTTACGATCTACCATCATGTTCAAGACCACAAAACTGTACCCTAGTGGTCGTGGGGGGGTCATGACCGGGCTCATATGTCGGCCATGTCGATTCCCACGACACACTCGCTACCACATGTTCCCGTCTTGCGGGTTTACATATGATATGGGGAGTAGCCTTATCCTTAGATTTGCAGCACTCTCTATCTCTAATACTATACATTTACACCTAAACATACACATTTTTATACACATTCGCCCATTTTGCAAACAGTTCACTTGGCACTCACTCCGACGAGTAACACCATCCGCGCCTTTGCGTCAGATGGGTTAATTCCAATGGAGTGTAACTTCGCCTCCCATTGTCCTATGACTTGTGAAGGGGCAAACGACCCCTGCATTATGTCGAGCCTCACCCTCGCCAAGCTCAACCAGGGGATTAAAATTTGTTCCTCACACACTCACACATTCAACACACGGATTTCCCGACCGCGCCTTTGCGACAGACGGGGTTATTGTGCCCCACACTTACAAAACTCGACACACAGGCTCCCCGTCCACGCACACGCGACAGACAGGGCAGTGTATCTCACATTCGCACTCACAACCAACTCTAGTCGGCAGTCAGAGCAATAATAATACTAAAAATAAGAAAATTTCTTCCGGGCCTTAACACCGAGTTTACGAAGCCCATCACCTCACCCACAAAAATATTTGCGACTGGAGCCCCCGTCCCAGACACCAGGCCCACAGCCACCCAACTATTGCTTCTTTATAACCACCGACCATTGGTAGGGGCCCGGTTCCCAGAATCCCCTTGGGTAACCCTCGACACACCCCTACTTCTCGCCCCGTTATTTCTACGGGTTTTCCACCAGGGTCCCCATACCCTGTCATTTTCGCATTCCCAAGAGCTTCCCATGGCGCTATATCCCCCAGGCTCACTCGTCCCGGCGATTACCGTCGTTCGAACGACACTGGCCGTCCTTGGCCCTTGTGCCGTCGACCCCCCGGTCCATTGCGACGACTTCTTGCGCACATTGGGCGCTGTGCGCCCCCGGCACTCTCTACGTGGTCTCCGCCACCTAGGATGCTTCTCCTTTGATTTGTGGACCCTTTCCTCGGTCCCCTGGGCGCCCACCTTAGCGGTCCCATCCACTTTAACATACTCAACTTGTGTTGACCCGTGCCCTCTCAATTCTGGGGAAGTTTGCCCAGCCATTTGCGTGGGTCTGGCCTCCCCTCTCCACACGGGTGACACCGACTTCTTGGGGCGCTCAACTCCCCCACATAAATTTGCTTGAGGGTCTTTCCCCAATGATCCCCTTGGGTTCCCTCGCTGTTTGGCGTTTCGCCTGGACCGCCTGCGGCCCCTTCTCCCTAATAGGACAGGAGTCGTCCCTCCTGAAACTTCCCGACATTTCGTCGTGTAGGGGCCATCCCCTGAACCATCGGATTGGTTCCCCCTGGGAACCTTCCCTTCATTACTCGTTGGACCCTCACTTGGCCCCCTATCCCTGGACCATAACTCATCAGGGCTTGCCTTCACCCCTGGGATATTACCTATGACCAGGTCATACACAGGTGATTCAATGCACATGGCTTCCACTTCGCCACAATAAAATGGGGTATCCACCGTTATCCTCGCGATGGGGAACCTTCTAACGGTCCCATCTATCAAAATACACAAATGGTCACGACCCAACAATTGCTTGTCGTCAACCAGTTGCCTTCTAACCGCTGCAGAGGAGCACCCAGAATCCCGGAGCAGACGGATCTCCCTTTGTCCCACATACCCTGGGTACACTGGCATATCAACCTTCTCCTGCGAAGTTGTGAGCCTCTCACACATGCCACTTATTATCGGGACAACCTTCCCGCCTTCCAGCCTTAATTCTCCCTCTTGTATACATTCCCGGAGGGGACTGTGTTCTGGACCGATAGTTTGACAGAACGCTGCCGTCTGTCTACTGGGCCCTGGATCTACGCGGTCACCTTGCTTCCAACCCCTTGGTGCTGCGTTCCCGACCCCCTGCTGAGGTGGTCTAATGTTCCCAGTGGTCCTTTCCTGCTTCTGCCAGCAGTTCCTGGCAATATGACCCCGCTTGTTGCAGATAAAACAAGTGGTGTCCTTGGGAGCGCTCCCCTTCCGGCTGGTCTGCAACGCAGGAGGATCGGGGTGGTGTTGCCTTACGGGTGCCATTGCCAACCCGTTTGCCCCACCCCTAGCCGATTTGGGTGCGTTTACACTCCCCCCGTGGGCCTCGATGTAGCGTTCTGCCACAGTTGCCATCTCATCATAGGTGGGCGGACCCCTTTCCCTGATGAACAGGCCCAACTCCTTGGAGCATGTAGTTAAAAACTGCTCCCGGAGAAATAGATCTCGCAGAGCTCCATATGACTCATTCACTTCTGCGAGATCAGTCCAGCGGTCAAAGTACCGCCTAGCTCGGGCAAAATACTGAGGTACAGTTTCTCCCTTCTCCTGCTTAATTTCTCGGAACTTGGTCCGGAATCCTTCTTCAGTGAGCTGGTATCTCCGAAGGATGGCATTTTTCAGCTCACTGTAGTCGTTAAGAAGTGCAGGAGGCATACTGGTATAAGCCTCGAGGGCTTTACCTGACAACAAAGGGCTCAAGCACATAGCCCATGTGTCTTCTGGCCACATTTGACTGGAGGCAAAACGCTCGATCCTCTCCAAGTACGAGTCCAAGTCATCTGTGTTTTCATTGAAATGAGCGAGATGGTTGGCGTGGGGCATGAATTGCTACCCCTGCACTCCCATCCCCTGAGCGCCGACTTTCATTCTCCACATCGGCCCTTGCTCTGAGGAGCTCTAATTCTCTCTCGTGATTCTGTTGTTCGAGCTCCCGTTCTGCCTCCCTTGCCTCCCTTGCTAATTGGGCTTCCCTCTCTCTCGCCTCATTTGCTAATTGAATCTCTCTCTCTTTCGCCTCTCTTGCGTCTTTCTCACGCTCTCGTTCTAATTGGGCTTCTCTCTCCCTCGCCTCGTTTGTTAATTGAATCTCTCTCTCTTTCGCCTCTCTTGCGTCTTTCTCACGCTCTCGTTCTAATTGGGCTTCTCTCTCCCTCGCCTCGTTTGTTAATTGAATCTCTCTCTCTTTCGCCTATCTTGCTGCTTGGGCCTCTCTCTCCCTTGCGTCATTGCGTAAGGCAATCCCCTTGGCCTCACGTTTCTGCTCATCTTTAACGAACTTCTGAAGTTCAGCTCCCTCAAGGCCCATTTCCTTGCCTAATGATACCAGTTGGGCGAGGGGTGTAACAACATCCATTTTGATTTGTTCTTTCTATCTTCAACACTCGTCAGAAAGAATGAAGAAGGAAAAGAAAGAAAGAGAAAAAAAAAAATATGGCAATTGATCCTAATTTACCTCTGTAATTTAACGTAATTAAACGCACCAAATATTCTGAAACCTACCGCAGTTATAGTGGCTATTAAGTATCCTTTTGGGGACTACTGTATTGCGATATTAAACCCTTGAACGGCATCAACTGACCGAACGCGTCAAAACCTAAACAGAACCGCCGTTAAAATAAAACAAAATTTCCATATAGCCATTTTTTACCTTTTAGAAATATCCTGGTAGCGCTCGCCAATCAATGTCAGGGACACCTAAGGCCCCGTAAGGCCTAGGCTGACGTGGGGTTATTTAGTCCCGCTGATGAAGTTGCGGGAAAATTAGACCAACGTGGAGGGTCGGAATCCAAGTGTCGCGAACTCGGCGCAGAGAGCTGAGTTAGACCGACGCCGTGATTCCTTCTCTGCCAAATTGTCCTGAAATAGGTTCGATTTCCGTTAGGTGTGATTCCTAATCACTTCAGGCTGTATAATGGAAAGAATGATTTAAAGTAACAACGATTCTTTTATTTACACATAAAAATAAATCCGTTTCAATATTTCAACAATCAACAATTCAATTCTTTTCACAGAAAATGGGTCACTACGGTTAAATAATTCTAAACAATCATATAGTCATTCTATAGCCCTGTACTTGCACTATAGTCTACACACTGGAAATGTTACTACCGTGAGCTCGCCATAAGAGCTTCACAAATCTGAAATGTTATTACTGTGAGCTCGCCATAAGAGCTTCACCCGCTTAGGCTCAAATGTCAACGTCTGCGCGTAACTGTTCCTCTGGCTGTCGGAGGGTTCCGACCAGCAATGTTCGTCATCTATAAACCACCGTACTTCTGATTTGGGTCAGATATTGTCTACTCATACCTTATGTGCCTTTTGAAAGTCCTCCGTGAAAGTCCTATTGAAATATCCACCGTTCCTGGTTGAATTCACGATTCACAAATGCCCTTTTTTTGTGCTAGGGCGAAATTGTCACTCACACCGATCTCCAGTCGGTATTACGATGTTCCGACAGCAAAATAAACTACTCAGAACGCAATCAGGCTGACGCTTCAAAGGGTTAATACGCACAATACAATTAACCTACACTTCTGACTATTGCAGGACGATACCTGCTACTCGACAATCTAAACTTTAACGTTCCACCTGGGGTGTTCCTTCTCACGAATTCGGCCCCGTAGCCGCCTATCAACTTTAAGCTAAATCAATCATGGAATGCCCTCTCTGGCGATTCCAGCCGTTTCAGGGTCCTGTGATCGAAGGTACCCTTATACCAGGAAACAGAGTCCGCCTGTCCTGGACTTCACCATCGTGTGTGTGACCCCAAGTGTGTCTAATGCTCTGCTCTTCCAGGTATATATACTTTTTACCCTAAACTGTCAGGTGGACCGACGCTCATCTGTCCACCTGTCAAAACGGTGGGAGATGACATATATCGAGACAGAATCAATACAAGTCATCTCGCGCGTGACTTAACCGATTCGTTCTTGCCATTTGTTGTTACCTAATGATCAGGTGACGATACGATAGACATTTCTATCGTTTTCAAATCTCGTTTCTTAATTGACCGTGACGATAAATGAGATTAGACCTTATCCAACATACCGTTTCTCCCCTGGGTCCCTGCGCTAAAGCTGGATATACACCACGTGTGTTTTTCCAGCTTTACAGAGAAGTGAAATTCATGTAGGTTTTTCGCCTTGACGCGGAATATATTTTGAACTTACAATATCTTTAAATATGAGGCCCCTTGCCCCTATATTTAGGCTGGCTTTGCCCTGACAGTCAATTACTCAAATAAATAGGAATTGAGCCTACATGAATTAATTTTCTAATGACAGTTTTATCCTATTTTTGTTGGAAATGTAACAAATTGAAGTTAGTACGAGAGATTCGAAAAAATCGAATCCTGAGACTGATTCGAGATCGATCTCGAAGCATACGCATGGTATCGATATCGAATCGAATCTCGAATATTCGCAGGACCATATATAAACGGTAACTATAGGGTAAAAGTTGGTTCAGGCAATGAGGCCGCCAAGCGGATCTTATACCTCCATTGCGGAAACCATATTTTACACCACAGTCACAGCGGATTGGTCGTGATCCATGCGTGGCCAGTGGTGTCTTCCAGGTACTAAAACTCATCATCTGAATAATTCTAATTAATGAAACACGGCGTTGTACTCTGTGCTTCATCAATTAAATTTTTGGTGATTGTTCCAATAACTAGTGTTTGAAATCTAATATTATTGCGTCCGCGGAAATATTGCCCACCCGTCGAACCTGACCAGTGAAAGCGGCTGCGCTGCGCATCGTCCATGTTGTGGTTAAAATTCCAACTGTTTTAGTATTGTAATTGGTACCTCCATACTGTCAAGGGATGGGGTTAAATTTCACAGCAGCTGTTTCTAAATGAACTAACTACATTGTCCCTTATACCAAAAGTTCCGGTCACGATGGCCAGTCAAAAAATATTAAGTGGCCAGGCGAAATCTTTATTCAGTTTTCAAGGTTTATAGATATGCGCGCATTATGTTTTAAAAGACAAGTTCCAGAAATGCCTTCATACCTTTTTGTCCTCCAGTCATTACTATTCGAGTCAACAATGGATCCAGATTAGCCAGGGACACTGAGATGAAAAGTAGTGAACAAACGTTCCTTGGCCATCCAAATTGAATTAAACCTTCATTATTGTCTCTTGCTTGAAATATTATGATAAACATTGAAGAATAGCTTCGTGCATAATTTATCCTACAAATTTACCTTCAATAAAAAAACTCGTTTTCCGATGGCCATCCACTGAGGGTGTACTGTGTGTTTTAACCCTTTACCCAACGCAGACGATGCAAAAATTTATTATTTTAAATATAATTTTTTCAAATTTTTCAAAAAATTTCAACAAAACCATATCATGTGACCCCTCGTTGGAACGAGCTCTTTCCAACGAGGGGGTCAAATGATATGGTTTTGCTGAAATTTTTCGAAAAATAATATTTTTTTCAGCTGCTAAATTTGCATATTACGCGGGCGGATGTGGGCGATTCGTTGGGTAAAGGGTTAATATACATGGGGAGTGGGCCAATTACCCGGCGCTTTTCTGAAAACCGTACCCAGAATTTTTCAGACCCCAGATCCGGAAACCGGGAAATTTCCCAATTTGTGTCCTCCCCATAATATCCTACTGCAATTAAGACTAAATGACTCAAGGGGTGATACATTTTCAGCAACATTTTCGGCAAAATATTTCCTAAGTTTTGAGGAAATAAACGAATATGAGAGAAAATGAAAATGAATTTGCAACATTCGTGTTGATCTTCATCACATGCTTCGACTTTAGTACCAGTATTTTGTCTGGCAATCGTTTCACATAACAGTCATTGCCTCCAACAATCAGTAACAGATCAGTTGGTTCGCGAATCTCGAGACACGTCACTTGTGAATCAAGCCCGAAGGAAACGTGACATAGTTCAATTAGGTTATCAAAAGCGAGCGTACATAATTCATAGAAATGAGACAGAGGCCAGATCCCACTCTCAGTCTCTGACTTGCAGCTTAAATCCTAATGAGGAGTGAGAATTGTTTTTAGTTATTTTCACTTTATTCTATCACTTCTATAATTATAGGTTATCGGGCAATATTAAGGTTACGATTTTCACATTATTTGGGGATTGATCGGATGTTCCTCCGTAAGGATGACGAAACCCGATAGACATAAGGGTCTCGTGCCCCTAGCCTTTCTCAGAAATAGTTGAAAAAAATAGATAGGTTCTGGGAGAGAATGGAGGGGGAGCTTTTAAATATAGAGACAAAATAAGCATTTTTTCTGAATGTGTAGGTGTGTTAGTCCCAAATATAGCTCTTTTTAATGTATTCCTATGACACCCCTAAGGCATATATGTGTGGGTTCCCTTCTGTGAAGGGCTAATATTTCGATGAGAATCCAAGAATCTATTCACGCAAACATTTGCGCCAATGTTGGTATTCGCGTGAAAAGAATTGAGTAAATTTAACCCTTTACCAAGCATGAACCAAATTATCACGACACTTTGTCAATAAAATTGTATTATTGGTAAATACAGATTATCATGATAATGTGCTTGTCATGTGGTTTGTATCAGATTCGAGGCGGTGTCCAGAATGGGATCTCAATGAGCCGGCTTTGCCGGCCCGTTGTGATCCCATTTTTGGACACCACCGAGAATCTGATGCAAATCACATGACATGCACATTATCATGATAATTCATTTATCTAACAATTCTGCCACATACACAGATTAAATCTTAACCCTTTTAACCAACGTAACGGCCAAAAGCGGCCAACTCTATTCTCAAAAATCGGCAGTTAATTTTCATTATTTTTTCGTTTTTTTGTCTCAAAAACATAGGTTATGACCCCTCATTGAAACGAGCTTGTTCCAACGAGTGGTCGTAACCTATGTTTTTGAGACACAAAAGGACAAAAATTAGTTATTCAATATTTTTTGTTGCAAGTGTCGTCTGCTTTTCATGTTAGATAAAGGGTTAAATTATTTTTAAACATTTTTGGGACAAAATGTTCGGTCGATCACTGAAACGCACATAGAATGTATCCATGCGCCTGTTATGATAGCCCGTAGCGCTACGGCCCGGAAACGAGTCGTCTATATGATACGGCATCAGAATGAGTCGTCTATTGATACGGAATCGGAACACATTATGTGATATCTACCGTTTCTCGTGGTTTTCAGGCCAAATCTATATGATCGTTAGATAAATATTGCTTATTTTTTTTTTTTTTTAAAAAGTATCAAATTCAGTTTACGTTTTAAAAATTAAAAAGCAGCCAAGGGTAAAGGGTTACCATGTGTTATAACGTAGAACATGGGCTGAACCATGGTGGCCTCATGGATGGTATGGATTCTCGCAACCATTTTCGCGAGAATTCAAATGGATGCTCCCACATTTCGAGGAAATATTAGTCGTGCTGTGACCCCACCCCGAGTCTCTCAACTACTTTCTACTAGTGCTCAAACGACTAGTGATTTCCAAAGTCGACTAGTCAATACCCAAAAGTCAAGTCGACTTCGACTAGTCATTGGTGATAACTTGTCTCCTTATAACAGTGTTGGTGTTCCGGTAGAGTGCTGAAGGTCCAAATTTGGCTTCACTTGGACATTCATATACAGCAACTTACTGGAACATTATTCTGTTAATGTGCTTCTAATTATGCTAAGAGTGAAATTATATAGTCTTATTTAATTTGCCTTGTTGCGATTTATGGGAGAGTGCATATAGGCACTCTCCCATAAATTGCAACAAGGCAAATTAATAATATATCCTGATAGCCAAAAATAATTCAACACTCTACCAGTACCATTTAAAACAAACTACTGTCACTACTATTAGATGGCAATAGATGTATACATTGATTGTCCAATATTGCTGTTCAAACTGTCTGACAGTGGCACAGAAGGGATGCTATCTACCTAAAAGCTTGAACTCCTCCGACTAGTCGACTGCACAATTGAGAGTCGACTACTGGTTTGCCCGGAGTCGACATCGACTAGTCGACTAATCGTTTGAGTACTACTTTCTGCGTCCCTATAATCTATCCATGTTCTTACTTGCTACCAGGGTCTATCCATGTTCTTACTTGCAACCATCATACACCTAAAAATTGTGAATACTGGACGACCTGTGAATAGTAAATTCCATTGAATGGTCCAACAAATTCTATAAGTAATAAAGTTATGTTACAGACTGACGTCCCAACATCCGGCCACATATCACCACATGCCCGATGTGCATGTAAGCTACAATCATTCATATTTTCGCTCTATAAAATTTAGACGTTACATTAACTTCTATGTCACTTCACATTACTTTTTTTTATTTTAACCCTTTACCTAACGTACCATTCAAAACCGGCCAGCGCTATTCTCAAAAATCGCCAATTAATTTTCATTATTTTTTTAAATTTTTTGTCTCAAAAACATAGGTTATGACCCCTCGTTGGAACGAGCTCGTCGAGCTCGTTCCAACGAGGGGTCATAACCTATGCTTTTGATACAAAAAATGAAAAAAAAATAGTTATTCAAGAATTATTTTTGCAAGTGTCGTCTGCTTTTCAGGTTAAGTAAAGGGTTAATCAATTCAAATCCATTTTTTGCTCCATTTTTGGATGAATAAGATCCCTGTGTTTCTGATAATGATCAGGAAGATAATCGCGTCATTACCATATTTATATTCTATTTATTTTTTATCACTCATTCATAATCGACTTCTTGAAGTGACTTCGGATTGGAATATAAAAGTGTCCAATAGGCAACATGCGGTGCTATTTAATACCATACTGAGTCAAAAAAAAGAAGGTATAATAAACTTCGAGGAGCCATTTGTTTAGTATTATCGACATTAATTCATAACAAATTATTCCAAATTCATATTTCGAGTCTAACTGTTAAATTTGCATAATTTCATGTTCTTACTGTTACCAGCGTCACGTCAGGACGTCACAATTCAGACATGGGGTGAAATGAAAAGTTCACACATGCAGTCAATAGCGTGGGTGCCTCTTGGATGGCAAGACACCGACGACGCATGGACCGGATAAATCTCTGGATGTCACCCTGTGGTATTGCGTCCCACTCCTGGCTTAGAACATTACGTAAATCGCCTAACGTTTGGAGATCATGAAATCATACCCGACGGACCAACTGATGCCAAAGATGCTCGATTAGCGACAAAACTGGCGAAAGTGGGGGGCCAGGAAAGAAGTTCGATGCTCTGCGCCTCCAAAAAGTCACGACAGATAGCGCAACGTAACATCGGGCAGTGTCTTGCTGGAATAACTGCAATCCGACGTTACCGTTGAACAACGGGACAACAAAAACGTTAAAAATGTCGTCCCTATGTCGCTGTCTATTCAGATTACCATCGATGAAGATCAACTGCGTTCGATGGTGGACGGAAATTCCTGCCCAAACCATTACACTACCCCGTCGAAACGGTCGCATTCCCACACGCAAGCATCAGAAAACCGTTTTCCTTGTCGGCGATACACTCTTGCCCTACCATCAGCGCGTCGTAGACAAAATCGTGACTCATCACTAAAAAGAACTGTGCTCCAACGCTGCCGAGTCCAGCGAACACGCGCTGACATACCCATTCCATTCTCACGGTACGATGACGTTGGGTAAGGATTGGTCTGTGGTATGGACGCCTACTGCGGATGCCGTGTTCAGCGAGTCTGTTGTGGACAGTTTGTGCTCTGAATCTATTGTTAGTTCTACCAGGAGTAATTGCTGCTGTCCTCCTCGCAGGAAGGAAGCGAGATCCCGCAGGTTAGACGCCCCGATGTGTCGATCTTCTGCAGGGGTAGTAACTCTTGTTCGGCAGTAGATCCAGTGGCTCTATACCTTCCAATGAGACGGTAAATTGTGGTCGCAGTGACTGACTCCGTACTCAGCAGTGAGCTCATCTGGAGGTATCCCAGCCCCATGCATACCAATGGCACGCAACATCTGATTTTCGGTTAACATTAGTATTTTTTAAAACGTCGGAAGACAAAAACTAGCGTGCTTTCTCAATAACCCGGGCTCTCTAGCACACAAAGAAAATCATCGGTCACCCATTCAATTTGACTTTCGGGTAGCACGTGCTGTTTTGAAATCCGTAGCGAAATTGTATACGATTGGGTGGACAACAACAACATGTCATTAATCTCTTTGAACGACCACTTGCCCACAAACATGTAACATTAGAACTATTATATTTCATCCTTTATGCTATTTTTCACATTTGTTGCTTTTATACTTTCTTTTTTTGACTCAGTATATATTTAAGTAGCGCTTTTGTACATTGTATTTCTTTTTAAAATTAAGATGAAGAAGAATTGAAAATTTTCAGAAATACAAATATGATATTCAAACCATATCATGTGGCCCCTCTTTGGAACGAGCTCGACGAGCTCGTTCCAAAGAGGGGTCACATGATATGGTTGTGTTGAACATTTTCGAAAAATAATACTTTTTCAGCTGCTGAATTTGCATATTACGCGGGTGGATGCGGGCGATTCGTTGGGTAAAGGGTTAAATACTTCAGTTTCCGTCAATGATATCCGTGGACTGATCGTAATCCATGCGTGGGCAGTGATGTCCGCGCATGCGTTTACCAGGCAATCACAACGATTATCAGCAACAGTTTAATTAATGAAGCACCGGCTACAACTCGGTGCTTCATTAATTAACTTTTTGAACAGTATTCCAATAATTAGTGTTTGGAAACTAATATTATTTCGTCTTTGAAATATTTTCCACTCGTAGGAAGTGACCAGTCCACAGCCGCCTTACATAATTATGTATTGACGTGTAAATGTTTTTTGCTTTTCCCGCCCATCTGTCAAAAAAGGTGTCTTTGAATCCCCTTCATTTACAATCATTTGTGACTGTCCATGGGGAAGTGAATCAGTATTGGAACTGAGGAACGCAACATTCATTATAATACTGATACATTAATTTACAACTTAGTATTCATGAAGGCTGTTCACAGAAATATTCCTCTTGAGTACATTAGCCTATATTAAAAGTAATTTAATTTGCCAGTTGTCAAACATCTAACACGTCCCAGTTTCTCCCGTCGCGACCTTTGTTCTGGTACACGCGATAGTCACGGCATACTTGCATCGAAACGGACCCGCTCCGCCTTACATCACTTTGAAAATCTTATTTTTATTTTTTTACCATGGGTGACATAAACATATATAGGATGCGGGTATGCCTGTTCTTTGTGCGTGCGTGTGGGAGTATGCACAGGGAAAATCGAATGGACGTTTACTGTGTCTTATTAATAAACCCCGTCTTGCTTTTCATGATTATTGAAGTCACTCTAAATTTGACTCTGAGAGAACTCGAGGAAATCTGTATTTATCAAAGAGAGGGACCTTCTTACAAAAAAAGCTAGATATAATCACACTCTCAACAGTGACGTCCTCAGTTTATAAAAAAAAAAAAAAAAACTCTTCACGCTATTAATCATAGAAACTTGTTTTGCCATTCCCCCTTGGATTTTTCTTCTGATATACCTTTCCGGAGATGTTGAATCAATGAATTAAATCCTGCCCCCCCCCCCCTCCCCCTAGTCTAAATAGAACGGCTCCATCAAGCTGTGATTCGTCATTAGCCGGGTTTAAAATCTGCCAAAAGAACATTCAAAGTTTAAAACCAAAAATCGATACTCTTCAATGTGAAATAATGAACTATGACAATTGTGCATTTACTGAAACATGGCTAAGCTCTGTCGATAGCAACTCTGATATCAGGCTTGAAGGTTTTCATGAGATATTACGTAAAAACCGACAAACTAGGGAAGGGGTATAGCTTTTTACTTAAAGTCTGGTATCTCATCTAGACCAGATCTAGAAACACCTCCTATTGAATGCGTATGGGTTGAGTGAGGTATTCGCTTTCACTAAGTCCTTTCTGTGTGTGTGTGTGTGGGGGGGGGGGGGGGGGGGGGGGGGGAGTTCTACCGACCTCCAAATAGTAACGCTACAATCTGTAACGTTATATTTGCATCTCCTGAGAGGGCCAATGATTCTGGTGTCCCCGATATAATAATTACCCGTGATCTCAATGACAACTTACTCTCCCGCCTAAAAGGTAAATTCAAAGAGCTTGACAAATACTTTAACCTGAGACATTTGGTGTCTGATCCCACCTTCTTCACAGAAACATCAGAAACCTTACTGGACGTAATCGCTGTTAGTGACTCGATTAGAGTGATTTCCTTTACAGTTGTCGAGCCCTTCCTTCCTGATTTAATAAGGTATCGTTGTCCAGAGTCAGTTAAAGACAATTTTACGAAAAAAAACATGGAAGTCTCAAACGCCAAATTGGGTTATATTGTGAAGGTGACTTTGATGGGCTTAACAACGCACTTTCCTGCTATGACTGGGATTCTCTTTTTTCTAATCTTCAGTTCCAAAGTCTTAGAGTATGAATCGATCTATATCCCAAATAAATTAATTACTGGTAGGAGAAAGGAACCTAAATGGATGCACAAAGAAATTAGACTTTTAATACGTCGCATTATTAAATAAATCCAATAATCGCCCCGAGGCCTGGAAAAGGTATCGGGTAATAAGAAATGAAGTTGTTTCTGCAATAGGAAAATCCAAAATAGATTACTATAACAAGATCCAAGCTACACTGGATAATACTGCAACCGATTCTTCTAACTGGTGGAAGACACTCAAATTGCTCCTGGGAAATAACCGGACTGAAATTCAAAATTTACTACCTTCCAATAAAATATTATCATTGAATTCGGAAAAAGCCGAAGCGATATCTTTTGTGGAATCTCATCTGTTGGTGATACTCGCACGTGTCTTCCTCGTGTGATATTCCCTGAACGCCCGACGCTCAGCAATATACAAGTATGTCCAAGAGATGTGCGCGACTATTTGATGCTGTTCACTAAAATCGACTTTTTAGTGTGTAGAACTTGAAACAACTGAGCGTTTACGTCTATATTGCCCCTTCTATTCTAACTTTCGAAATCATACAATCATGTCTCCACCTTTTACTGTCGATGTCTCAACGTTATTTTATGGCTCTGAATTTTTGAATAATGTTGAGAATCGTGAAGTTTTTGAGTTTGTTCAAAAGTTTGTCATGTGGAGTGGGGGCCTGGCTGCTGAGAGCCCTCGGTGCCAACTGTGATTGTTGGACATTTTGTGAAGTCCCAACTACGTTCTTTTTTTCTCATTTAGCTTTTAAACAACACGTCTACTATTTGTAAATGCGGCTATGTGATGACTACAGTGCACGGCGTTTGTATTGTCGCGGACTCGCCCGTTGGAGCGGATTTCACCCATGTAATACTTGCAGATTGGTTGCAAAGCGTAACAGGCGCTGGTTGAGTTCCGGTCGGTGTCTCTCAGGGTTAAATCCGGAGGTTCATTGAATGGGGCACTGCTTGTGTTCCATGTGCACAAATATCGAAAAAGTGATTATTTTGTAGATGGCTCCGCCCCGCGGGTGGTTTGGATGCAGTCTGCTCCCCACATGTTGCACTTTGTTCGAAAGGATATGCGATATCTGTGTAATATTTTTTCTTCCCCCATCCACTTCCTGCCTCACTGTTTAACTTTTCCTCTCTCAATCACCTTTTCTCTGGGACGTAGGACCCTCCTCCCACAAGCATTAATTTGCCTACTTTCACCTAGACTAAGTGTTACGAATACCATTGCTCCAGGCTGTATGTAGAGAAACAGTTATTTTCATTAAGCCCACCCCATCTCACGCCAAGCGTCCTACGCCCCGACTGCCTATCTAGCTTATACAATCAATATTATATATATGCCATGTCTATAATTTATTTTAAATACTCTTTTACAATGCACAAAATTGACCCTAGCCTCCAATTAGTGTAATTTCGTCATTAAAAAGGGAGACGACGATCAAAAGCTCCTAGCTTACTATCGAATCACATCCTATAATTTGTGTCTACGCCTGTTGTATTTCTTACATTGTACACAATTATTTCAAATAAATCTTACTTTTTCATGTTTTTGTTCCATATGATGTAACCATGTAACATATTGGTTTCAAGTAAATATTGTTTAACCCTTTACCTAACCTGAAAAGCAGACGACACTTGCAAAAATAATTCTTGAATAACTATTTTTTTTCATTTTTTGTCTCAAAAACATAGGTTATGACCCCTCGTTGGAGGTTTTTGAGACAAAAAATTAAAAAAATAATGAAAAGTAATTGGCGATTTTTGAGAATAGCGCTGGGCGGATTTGACCGTTACGTTAGGTAAAGGGTTAATCCAAAATCTATCTGAGTCGCGGTAAAGCTCAGCTCGGGTCGATTTTATGGAACTCGGCACAGGGATTCCATATAAAATCGCAACTCATTAGAGATTATCTCTTAATGTAAACTAAAAATAGTTTCTACGCAGAGTGTCTTCAATACTTAACAAGTAACCTAACATATTTCACTTTTGAAAATACATGTCTTGTCAGTAAAATTTTACCTAATTTCAGAGTATTTCATGGAAAAGCACATTTTAGGACATTTTTTTTTCGGAAAACCCTACGGAAGACGCAACTTTGATGCATGCGACAAATGAAAGCAATTGCTATTATTAGTTTTCAAAAAGCTTTTACAAATATGGTCTGATCCCAAGCGGAGAAAGAATGGCCGATTATTGCAAATAGTTTAGTAGTTTTTGAAAAGAATAATCGCTATCTTTGTCAAGAGTTTGGGGTGTTTGAAAGGCATTTAGCTTAATGTACATTATCGTATTTTCTTGCCAGAGTGAGCGAAAGAAAAAAAAAACAAAGCTCAGAAGTTGAAAATTTGCAGGTGAACTGTGGGTTATCTGGGTCCTATTGATTTCCCCTCATTTTATCTCCAGACAGGCATTGTTCGTTCACTAGGACATGGAGTTGCATAAGCATTAGACGAAACGAAGTGGTTGTTCTCCAGAAAGGGTGGAAGCTGCCTTATTTCACTGTTGATTGAATTTTTCAAAAAGAAAGTCTCACATTCCAGCAATACAGATACAGGTAGATATATACACAGAACCGCACATACGTTTGAATGGATTAAAAATTATCGCACTCAATTGCTTTGGCCCAGGATGTCACGAGAGCCGAAGGCTCGAGAGATACCCTGGGTCAGGGCAATCGAGCTGAAGATGGAAGGCTCGAGTGATATCCTGGGTCAAAGCAATCGACTGCTCTAATTCTTAACCCATACAAACGTAAGTGCGGTTCTGTATTTATACCACACCCCCATGTAACAACCAGTCTACACGAACATTGAACTAAAAGCACTTTCTGAGTTGATAATTGCTGCCTTTCCTTCGTTGCCAAGAAAACATCACTGTTAATAGGCAGGGTACCAGCCCTAATTTGCTTTTCAATTTTACAGCATTCAGTTGGTCGAAACCAGTTGACAACGATCAGTGTCACGATCACGTTGTTCGAACTTCAGATATTGACTAAACTGCGGGGAATAACATAACAACAATTTTTAAATAGCTAATAAGTTCAGCACACTCCATCATTATATGACCAGTTGTGGACAGTATTTGTCAAGAAACAAACAGTCAACATGTTATTTATATTTTTAAATGTGTTTACTCGAATCTGATTGTTTAAATATCCCGGGTAAACAAATCTAAATGACGAACTTGGAGTTTCCAAGCGACCTCGACTACAATGCATTCGACCACTGATGGCGTGATTTGTTTAGACGGGTTCCTTCTCTGTTTACGTTGGAAACGAAATCGAACTTGTTTTGTATCACCACATATGCGATACAACTGTATTTTTTACCGTACAGGTAGAACAGTGGAACCCCGTGCTTTACATTAATAGGTGTGTGATAAATTTTATATTAGAGGCCATCTCGCGAAGCTCCTATAAGCTGAGACTTCGAACAATATTTATTGTTATCCAACAGTTTCTGTTTTCCAATTAAATAAAAACGTTTTGTTTTCAACGTGCAGTTCAAAGGTCATGACGATAGTCGACATTTTGTTTGTGAATATGCATACAATAGTTTGACCACACGGATCAACCGCAAGTTTACATCATTGGTCTCTATGCAACTGTGTTTCTGGAACGTCAACGGAAAACGAGGCAACGCATTCTGCCCACACCTCCCCTAGATGGCGGCAAGTCAATGACTCTAGTATATCCTTCCATCGATAATGTTTTATGACATGAGAGCTGTTACGCGGGTGTGGTCACATTGTAAAATAGTTCGTATCATCAAACATCAAACGAAAGCATTGCTTGGAAGTTAGTACCATGACATAAATCTTACGATCGCAGCACTCGTGTTTTGTCAATAATAACTAAATTATGTTGTAGAGTACGACAGCCGGGGATTGGTCACTTTCTTCTGTCGGGAAATATTTCCACGGACGCCATAATATAAGATCTCAAACACTAATTATAGGAATAAGCATCAAACATTTAATTAATGAAGCACCGGGTACAACTCGGTGCTTCCTTAATTATTTTTTTCTGATGACGACTTCTATACCCGGTAAACGCATGCGTGGACACCATTGCACACGCTTGAATTACGACCAGTCCATGGCGAGTGTACTGTAAATATTCCATTTGAATTCACGTAGAAAAATGTATTATCATCACAAATTCATTTTTCACAGACATCAAAGTATAAATTTTAATATGTGATCAGTGGCATCTGAAAATGTATAACCTTCACTAGTTTGTTGTTGTTGCTGAACATTGTTTGTTGATGGCAAAAACTGCCCCTTCCCCCACCCGCGCCCAATATGACGCTAAGTGAGATACTTTTACATATTTGACCACCGAGCGTCCCAGCTCAATAGGGCTGTACGGTATTCAAAGTTCAATACCGGTATCGGTATTGAAAAAAAAATACCGATATATACCGGTATATTGTAGACTACGGTTCAAAGGGTGAAAACTCGGGCGATGTTCTGGCGAACTGAGTTCGTAAACAGTTGACAACACAGTTACATTTTGGGCTGTTAACAATTGAATAAACTGCAGCGTTATTTTATTTTGATTTAAAATCACATCACAGAGATAGCTCATACATGAGGAAAAACAATAAAGTCCCATGCCTTTTTTGTTCGAAAAGAATATCCCACAATTCGTCACTGTAGCTGACTGAAGAGTTTATCTTTCCTTTGTTCGTGAACATTAATTAATACAGATGTTTTATGGAGTGTGTGCATTTCGCTCTCTGTATTTTTCTCTCCATTGTTTGGTTCTTCTTATGACCTATTGTATTTTAAGTGTTGATAGATATGGTCAGTGGTGTGTTTGTGTTAGTAATGCTCACGTGAGCGGCAATTATTAATGTCTGAATGAATTATTTTTCTGAAGCCTTCCCGTTCTTTCTGTTTCTGTACCGTGTATGTTCATACCCCCAAAATTTCACCTGATGTGATGCGTGGTTATCGCAGTTCTTAAAGGGTTAAGATATACGTACTAGGTGATTTTAATTCATTATTAATTTCTGAGATAAAATATGTAAAAGTATATTTAAAGTTACAAAAAAAATAGTTCAGTTTTAGATTACTGGTTGTCGTTTTAAAACTGAGAAGAAAAGTCCCTGATCAATAGCTTGACTAATATGTTATTCATATGTCGTCATTTTTTCCAGTCACTCACAGCCAGCAAGGAACAAAAGCTATCACAATACGTAACAACTGAGAGACTAATTACAAGGCACTTTCTGTTGTGGCATTTGTGAATAGTGAAAGAGCGATTATAAAATAAATCAATAGTGATTAAAAGCTAGAGAATCCGTTCAGAGTGTTTTGTTTTCACATCTATATACAGCAAACTACTTTAGCTACTCCCGTACCGTGATGGATTCAGGAAGAGTCGTTACTGTCAAGTGACACAATCTGAAAAAACTATATACTGCATCAATCAGGCTTCCGGCTTCCGAGCATTGTCCTTGGTCAGAGCTGTTAGCTTTCTTGCATCTTTGTGTTGTCATGGATTTCATGATTAAAAACATAGAGGATACCTACTGTTTTTGAGTGAGTATCGGAATTATCTCATGAATGGCTGCAAAGGAATATTAGTTTTCACGAGCGCCTGAAAGCCGCGAGTGAAAAATTAAATTCCTTTGCAGCCAGAAATGAGATAATTCCGATACTCACTCAAAAACAGTAAGTATTATTTTTATTATATGCGATGCGTTGTTTTTGTTGCGATTAAAAGAGGTAATGTGGTGTTTTCATTGCAATCAAAACCGGAGGTGGTGAAAATGATGACAATGTCAACAAAAATCAGCTGACCCATTTACTTATTGGCCCCGATTTCAAAATCAGACTACCACACAACAAAAAATTCCACATAAATCCCCCTAGAAAATGGTTATATTGTCAGTTACGCACACAGAATCAATGAACGCGTGTGAAAGTGGTTTATGACATTCCCCCAAAACAATGGGTGGCACATTTATTCAAACGTAATAACAAAAATGCACTGTGCAGATGCACAAAAAAACATGACACAATTCACAAAATGTTCAATGAAGGACGCGGGAGGATTTTTTAAATGTTCAAATTGTTTTTAGCATATTTGTCAATCACTGTCACTGTCACTATCGATGAGTCGGATTTCTTGTACTTCATTTTTGGACTATTCACAACACTAACTTTGTTACTTTGAGACTAGCTAAAATACACATTTACCGGTGCTGCCTGTATTGGATATATAAAAAGTACGTTCGTCGGCGGAGTAATTTCATTCTAATTTTCTTGCGTGATTCGATTAATCTACATATATTCCCTTATATCTATCGTGACGATAAATATAGAAAAAATATCGGTAAAAAATTTCTCCCTATCTTTTAAAAAAGCATATAATAAAAGCAGAAATGTCGTACCTTGATTGAAACACGGTGCCATATCCAGTGCTGAAGCATTACTGATGGAGTCCTGTTCCACGCAAGATAGTATTTACTTTACGAGATCGCAAGAGCCTTTAAAGTTTGCCTAAACAGATAACTGTACGTCTGTATTTTATAGATCATTGTATGTTCTATGTTTCAGGGTGTGACATATCGTTCCGCCGATTCCAGTGATATGTCGCCACTATTGTGTTTATACATTTCCGATAGGGATTGTTGAGATTTCGGTATGATACCAAATTGAGCTGGGAAACATAAACGATGTTAAAGTAAATATAATTCGTTCTCCGTATATGCCATGAGTAAGATCTGCGCGTGTTGTCCAGGGTGTTGACTGATTTGCCACCATCACCTCTGTTCGATGATTTTGGGTACGCAATCAGGTAAAAACTCTATAGATCCTTGCCTGACGCAGCAATACTTCAGAATTTAGAAAGATCTAGGCAAAACACACCCATGTTTAGGGTTAAGTGGTAAAATCACGAGTGACGAGTGTCGGTATGTAGTGATTTTTTAAAATTTTGTTTTATATTTTTATTTTTTTTCGTAAAATATTATACAGATTTGGAAAAGAGAAAATTTCGTATTGGAGAGATATATTTTTTCTGTAAACTGATTAGACTGGTTACGTGAAATAATTCATGAGAGGTGAGGGCCGCTGCACAAACATTTATGATCAGAATGGTTCGAAACTTGGAATGTTTGTTTGGGGTTACATCTAGATGGGAGCTATCGATTTTCTCCAATTTCTGTCAAAAAATGTTGTAACTGGCAACGACCTTTGATGAACTTTGCGCAGTTTTGCATGAATATTTCCAGTTGACACATCTGCAGTGCACATTTTTGACCGAATCATTTTGAAACTGAGTATGTTTGTTTGGGGTGACCTCTAAATGGAAGCTATCGATTTTCTTGCATTTTCGACAAAAATAGTTTCCATTGTCAACGACATCTGATGTACTTAGTAAACACGTAGTGCAGTTATACATCAATATTTCCCTTTGATACACCCTGCGGTTATCTCCCAAAACTTCTACAGCCAAAACTTCTACAACCCAAAACTTCTACACTGTGATTGATCAGTTAATTGTTCACACCTCCTTTTGCAATGGAACAAACCAAACAGTGATTAGATGATCACCTAAAATAACTGCTCATCTTAATAATAAAATTGATGAGTTGTATGTGTATTTAGTAACAACAAATCACAAAATAATATTAAATAAAGTGAATTTTAGTCTGTGAATATAATTGCGATAGGTTTAAAAAATGGTATATAATGAAGTATCTCTTCATTTCATGTCATCAAAAATATCAGAATGGCTGGTTTGAGAAAAGTAGAGTTTGTTATGTCACAGAAAGGAACTTCCCGAGTACTCCTAGATGGATATTTGTATAACAAGAATGTTGCTAGAAAGACATGCATCCATTGGAAGTGTGCACTGTCTACATGTAAATGACGTTGCACAACTGTGGGAGATATTTTTAAAAATGTAACTGAACATTCACATGGCCCAGAAGACAGCAACCGAGTCAGATTCGTGAGTCCTGTGAGAAAGAGAGCCAGAGACGAAACTACAAAGATGCACACTATGTACAACAAGGAGGTAGCAAGACAAAACCCGAATGAAGTTTCTTCTTTTCACAGACGGTGAGGATGACAAAATGCTGTTTTTTTCCCACCACTGAACAGCTTGAGTCACTTCAGACAGCTGAAACCATATATATGGATGGAACATTCACATCTTCTCCTGATCTTTGGAATCAAGTTTACATTATGCATGCACGTACTTATTCAACCACATATCCACTTGTATTTGCTCTGCTGCCAGATCGACAGGCAACAATATATGAAAGACTTTTCAGCCGGCTCAAGATGGAAATACAACAAAGACTAAATTGTTCTTTAACCCCAAGCCGTGTACAAACTGACTTTGAACTTGCAGCGATACGTGAAGTTGAGAGAGAATTCCCCAGTGCCAAAATAAAAGGGTGTTTTTTACACTATTGTCAAGCCATTTGGAGGAAGACACAACAGCTTGGGCTAGCTGTCCAATACAAAGAGGACATTGAGGTACAAAAATGGTTCCGTAGGGCTGCTGTTCTAGCACTCCTTCCCTAAAATTCTATACAAGACACTTGGGTTGATGTCATGAGCTCTACATCAGAGGTCTCAAGAGCTACAGACTTCAATGACTACATAGTGACTACCTAGGTTGACGATGATGCAAGGTACCCAATCTACATGTGGAATCATAATCTCACTACTGGACCACGAACTAACAACAATCTAGAAGGGTTTCATAACCGACTGAACAGGACATTACCTCACTGTCATCCCAACATTTACCATTTTATTGAAGTCATAAAAAAGTAGAAAATGCAGACAGAGCAAAAATTGGACAATTAGATTTTGGTGCAGCCCCATCAAGCAGAAAACGTGTCTACACAGAAATGGAAAATCGTTTAGGTCGTTTGAAGGAGCAGTTAAATTGAGGACAAAAGACAAACTTGGAATTTTTAGATGCTGTAGGCCATCTTCTGAGATTAGGTTGAGGTTGGCCCTTTACCTAAACCTAAAAACAAACTAATATTTTTTTTGCACTAAATCAACTGTTATATCTTTTGTTATAATTCCATTGTTATATTTATTAGGAACTAAATGTATTTAATTTTATGTCAAAAATCAAAACTACTTATATCCTTATTTAATTTTGTGTCAAAAATCAAAACCACTTCTATTTATTATGAACTACCTGTATTTAATTATATGCACGTAATCATGACATATGTCAAAATCAAAACTACTTCTATTTATTATGAACTACTTGTATTTAATTTTGTATTAAAAATCAAAACAACTTTTAGTTTATATGCACCTTATCATAAAATTAATAATAAACAACCCATTTTTCACACACTGTGTTTTTATTTAATTGGACAATCCCATTCACAAGTTAAGGTAACATGCAAAATATTAATCATGCCTTGGACCCTGAAATGTGTTGTTTTAGACAGTAGAAGTTTTGGCTGTAGAAGTTTTGGGAGGTTACCCACCCTGCAGGGCACATTTACGATTGGGTCGTTTGGAAGCTTGGTGTGCTTCTCTGGGGTGATATCTATATGGGAGTTATCGATTTTTTTCCATTTCTCCCAAAAACATGTTGATGCTGGCCTTTGAACTTAGTTTAGTCAGACTTCAATATTTCTCTTTGGCACACCCTTCAGGACACATTTATAATCGGATCACTCTGAAACTTGGGAAGTGTGTTCAGGGATGACCTCTAAATGTGAGCTATTGATTGTTTTCATTTCCGTAAAAAAATATTTTCGTTATCACCAGCCTTTGAACTTACTGCATTTGTGAAGCAACTTATCTCTTTTGCACTTTCTGCAGGGTCTATTTATGAATTTCCATAAAGAAGAGAGAAAAAAACATTGCCACCTGCAATGACCTTCAAACGTAGTGCATTTGTGCGTTAACATCTTCCTTTGACATGCCTCAGAGGGAGCATTCATTATCAGGTTGTTTTGAAACTTTGTATGCTTGGGTGACAAAGATAGAAGCTACCGATTTTCTTTTCATTTCCATCAAAACTGTCGCTGTTGGCAACAAACTTTGAATTTATTGCATTTGTGCATCAGCATTCTTCTTTGACATGGCCTACAGGCGACATTTATCAGGGAATTGTTTTTGAACTTGGTGTGCTCATCAGGTGAGACCTTTCGATAAGAGCTATTGATTAGCATTCATTACTGTGAAAAACGGTGCCATTTACAATAACCTCTGAATTTGCAGCATTTGTGTTTCAACATTATTCCTTTAGCCAGTCTTACAGTTTACATTTAAAAATGTATGGATCACTCTGACGTTGTGCACACACAATGCTGTTATGTTGAAATTTTGCCATTTCGCTTATAACTTACCAAGTTCTAGTTTGTCATGTTGAGCTACAGTGTCATTGATACTTTCATGTTCTCATTTTTGTCTTAAACTTATAACATATTAACTCCTCTTTGGGACGAGCTCATTGACCTCGTTCCAATGAGATGCCATAAGCAATATTTTCGAGTTAATTAATGAAAACGTTTAGTTGTGAATACATTTTAGCTGCGATAAGCAATCCTGTCTGCGCAATGTCATTCAAACACCTTGGGTGGATGAGGATCAAGGACAGGAAAGAGTTATTGAAACTCGGTTATCCTAATTATTTGATAAATCTCCCAGACAGTCGATGGAGTAAAGTAATGTTTCAGAGAATTTTCAACTCAAATACCAAGACAGGGTGGATGGTCCAAGTGAGGCAGCTATTAGAGAACTACTCATTGGGGATCTCGGACCAAGCCGTCGGGGCAAACCAGGATAAAAACATCGTAACAGAAAGGGTCATGGAGGATGGTAACCTTAATTGGCGAGAGGGGTCAAATCAAAGAGATCTTTGGGCGGCCTGCGTGATAACGGAAAACCTGGTTTTGAAGAGTACCTGGAAGGCACCTTTGGGGGTCACTGTTGTTCAAGCTGAGGTTGCGGTCCCTGGAGCTGAGGAGGAAAACAGCGAAAAGGAGTGCCAGATGTGTAATTTAGGCGTGGTAGAGACCCTGGGACACTTTCTTCTAGAATACCCAAAATACCAGTCTAAAAGAATAAGATTCACTGGAAGTATAATGGGGAAGTGGGATGGGAGAATAAAAGACATGTGGTTAGTGAGAGCCTCAAAGGAGAGTGTCAATATGCTAATCGGCGAGATTGGGAGAAATGGAACAAGGGATGTCATCAATCAGTTCGCCTCCGAGTGTTTGGAGGAGAGAAGAAGCGTGGAAATAGGGAGGCAGTTGAGAGTACAGGGGCAACCGAGGTTTTCTCACCCAAGAACCGCGACAAATCAGCGGCCGGCCAAAGTGTTGTTATTATTAATAACTTTTAAAATAGATTTTGTGGGGGGGGGGGGGGGGGGGGTATCATGTTTGGTATTCCAGTGTATCGTATTGATATCTAGTCCTATGTTCAAAAGATATGTTAACGGGGTATTTTTTCCTCGATGGACTTGGATTTTGTTTAAATTTACTATCAAACTCAATAACTTTTAAAATGCTTAGTGTCATGATATCATATTTGGTACGAAAGTGTATCTTTTTGATGTCTAGACGCGTGTTTGATGCACGTGCTATTTAGGGTATTTTGTCAAGATATGTTGCCATTTATGGGCTTAGCATTTGTTTCGTTTTAACCATCCGTCGCAGTTCGGGTGCGAAGTCATAATTTGTTTTGCACTTCTGTATGATTATGTGATGTCTTCAAACATTATTCACTTCGATGAATGGGAAACGCATGTAAGAAAATAATATTAGTGTGGTGAAAATCGTCTGATGTTTATTTATTTATTGGGATTTAAAAACACTTTCGCTACCAGTGGTTACCTTGTGTCGGACAGTGTTAGGGGTGGAAGGAAACCTGAGTACCAGGATAGACCCACAGAGCAGCGGCGAGCAACTGTCATATTTTAGAAGCGTAGTAACTCCACACAAGCAAGGTCAGCATTAGCTGAAGGTAAGTGAGCGATCGAAGTAGCGTACACCTTAGTACACAGCGCCAATGTGCCCCACGTGCCAATCGGGTTTATTTGCCTTACAAAGGGACACGTCGAAGTTGCCGCTTGTGTGGATCGAGCCGTGGGCCTTACGATTTAAAGATCAGTGCCCTTTCCACTGAGCCATCGAACACACTTTTACTGTTATTGTACAGAAAATGCTAAACATTTTTTTCGTCCTAAATGTTACAGACTGAGGCGATCTTGGCCGAACATTTTATAGTGGTTCATAATTTAAGAATGTATACACGTCTCCCACCACAGAATCCTGAATGGGTTATCAGTTCAAACTGTAGTCAGGAGTATTTCATTCCAGTCCCACAAAGAATAAGTCAATACGTTTTAAAATACTAGATCGTTGATGCAAGATTAGCACATTGATGCGAAAGTACCACCGAATTGATTCCTGACTATTAGTGTTGAAACGGTATTCGTAAAATCATTATTTTCAACCAACCACCGCGTTCAAAATTTACATAAACACTGTAATCATTAATGGAAGTTGATAAAACGTCAATAATATGAAATTTAGTTTGTGGATGGAAGTTTGCCTAATATCTGCTTGAGACTGTAATGAGATCCTTAAAATCTTGAAATGTTCTCTGTGTTCTGACAAGAGGTTCATGGTTGGAGAAATAATGCAATTAAAAGTGATTACAGAGAATTACGCAAAAGTAAGCATCCACTTATGTGGATTCTTGGACTCGTGTGAACTGTTAATGCTAATCGGCAGCCAATTTGAGGAAGAGTTGTGAAATCGCCTAAAAAATCGCCTAAAAATATTATTGCGTTTCAACATTAAAATTTAACCTTTCCAAGAGGTAACAGAACGGGGAAATATAAACATATACAATTGCATCCTACTTTATCTTTACATTTTAGTATATTAAAATATGACGTCTTGTTTGTTTTTACTATAATCCTGGCTGTCTTATATTCCAACTACATCATCAAAACATGCCTTCCACGAAGGCATGCCTTGATGATGTAGCTGGACTAATTTTTCCGTCGGGACTTGATCAACTACAGGCGGGGCAAATCTGGTGTGCACCTCACCTAGATCCGCGCTATTTTCACAAAATCGCCATTCATATTATTTGATTTGCTGAATGTTTGCCACGGCAATGTACCTAATGAATCGTCGATTGGAGGTCATGAACTGTGGTGTTTAATCAAAATGTGAATGTGTTCAGATATAAAAAAAAAACATGAAAGCATCCTCTTCTTTTCGTGTTTAGTAAAAAGTTAAACAGTACGATCAGTTTGAGATGGATCCGAACATAAATGTTCTATGGCCTTTTTCAGTTGAAGAGCAATGTTTTGAATTACGCAATTGTGCCCATTTATAGGACTAGCAGAAGAATCGTTCTCGGAAGGAAAACAGGAAATTCTCATTAAAAATACAAATAACACTTATATCCATATTTCGGCATCGGTTCAACACCTGCAATACGAGAAATGTTACAAATGCGACAAGCTTGACAAAATGTAATTAACAGTCTTCGAGATTACAATCAGCACAAAATGTAATATTACCTTTTAGTAACGGGCTTGACTTGACTTGATATCAATGCTGCGTTCACGATTAAACATTGTGCAGAAATGTAACCTACAAATATAAATAAATAAATAAATAAATAAATAAATAAATAAATAAATAAATAAATAAATAAATAAATAAATAAAATTTTACTGCATGCTACCATTGACGAGATGGAGAAATGTCCAACAGATATGTTTCGATATCTGAGTCAAAATACGCATAAAATAATATCTATCCGGAAGTGACGCCCATTAAGCAATAAAGTTAAAACAATATCTCCGAGAGGTGTCGCAGTTTGTGTAATGTAATTGCAATTAAATCATGTTTTAATTGAAATTAAAACATAGCAAAGCATTTAGTAAAAATAATAACAATATGTTCGAGCAGGTACCATAATTATCCCATTCTCGACTCCAAGAAAATCGGCCGCTCGTGAAAACTTATGTTTTCTGATAGACACCCATAAGACAAGTATAGCACCTACACAAAAACAACAGATGCCATCAATATTCGTTTCTTTTTTAAACAAATATGCCATAGAAACATTATGGGAATGAGAGCAGCAGTCAAGATTAAACATTGTATATAAATATGTGACATTAAAGACCAATAAATAAATAATTAATGTATAAGGTGAGATTTCTGTAATACGAAATCGTATTGCAGAATGAGTAGGTTCTGTAATTCAGTGGCAAACTCTTTGGTCATCGAGGGTAACTATCGATCCGTTCATCTTCAATTCCTTCTGTGACACTTCTCAGGTCGTTAGCGTTCCATAAACATGCCTCGTTTTTTTTGTCTCGAACGTAATATCGTGTTGCGGGAATAGAACGGGAAATCTCTCGACATCTGCATCGTATATGTATTTGTTTGTCCCGCACTAGATGAGATTTGTGTGATTCGGTTGCAAACTTGAGAAGACGTAGTTGTTTGTGGTTTTGCTTACAGACTGTATTGTCATGAGGAGTAACTGTCACAGGGGAGAGGGGGGGTGGTTCCTCCATTACGCCTGGGTAACTCTAGAGTTTTAGATTCTCCACTGATATATATCAGTATGCGAGTCGTCTTCTTTGGCCGTGCCCCTACTCCGACCCCACAGTTCAGAATGTTTCCTACGCCCCTGAAATCCACGTATCTAGAATTAATTATTAAGCTAAGTTTCTCTTGTTCATTGGGTACTTACTTTTATGGCATTTTAATGAAAATTATATAATAATGCAATGCAATAAATAATAATGCAATGTTAACGTCTAAAATCTACCGCAGTGCTCTCTGACTTAAATTATTACCTCGTATCACAGGCGAACACACCATTTGATAAATCCATGATATTCTCAGCTCAACTCAACGGAGCATAT
The DNA here is from genome assembly GCA_031216915.1 of Pictodentalium vernedei. Classification (NCBI taxonomy): domain Eukaryota; kingdom Metazoa; phylum Mollusca; class Scaphopoda; order Dentaliida; family Dentaliidae; genus Pictodentalium; species Pictodentalium vernedei. Next base: position 79,862,271 of record CM062288.1, on the reverse strand, counting down.
AATGATAAAACTATTAATAATACTAAAAATAAATTTTACATAGTGCAAACATATCTCACTGAAAACGTTCCAAGACGCTGAAAAACATCGCAGAAATAGTACTAGATACTTGTTGTACATTCATATAGTATTGGTGTGCTTGAAAAATAAAAATTAAATAAATGAACATCGGAAAAATATCTATATATTTATTCGCAATATAGATAGACAGAACGCGATGTTTGTTTGAACCGGTGGGTGTTTACATAACTCGTTGGAATGGCGTTGTCATATTTCGCGAGAGCCGTAGGCTCTCGCGAAATATGACAACGCCATTCCAACGAGTTATGTAAAACACCAACCGATTCAAACACACATCTCGTTCTGTGTTTATTACACATCCCACGCATTAAAATTCAGCTAAATAAACAAACTTTAATTCCGATGTTTAAACCCAAAGATGAAGAATCCGTTTGTTTTGCTCGTAGCTTTACTGATCAAATTGATCGATAGAAAATCAAAACAACCTATGGGAACCAGTCTAAATTACATTGGTTATCTTTTCTGTTGGGAGTATTTTTTGAGATTCATTTCGCTGTTTCTTTTCGGCATTTGTAACCATTTGGTGGCTATTACTGATAATAAAAATAGAAGTACAAATCTGGGCCGATTTGCAAAACAGCTAGGATAAACTTTTTTAAAAGAAGCATGTCAAGATGTCCGAAGATTTACCGATATAAAGTTGACCAATTTAGATATATCCTAGGGGATGTGCAGACGAGACGACCCCGGGACTGGATTAATGTTGTGGTTGGAAATGGTTGTTTTTTAATATTATCTCATTTTTAATTAACTACTTTTTTGTGAACCGACTGCAATTTGCTTTGGACATTTTCATTTTCACACAACGCGACAGACCATCGATAATTGTATAACGAAATTTGGAAACTTTTCGAAGCGTAACCAATGACTCGACGAGAAAGGAACTAGAAAAAACGGTGCTGGATAAAAAAGTTTCCGGCCTATACATCGCCAGTTGAATACAAAAACATTTATGTCATAGCGACGATTCCGTTAAATGCAAGGGTTTAAAGTTTAATGGATGAGTAATAAAAGATCTAACCATTCGAACCATTGCAATCAACACAAATCACCATTCTATTTTACTTTATTTTGATTTCCTTTTGTCAACTGAGCAGACTGAGTCTTCTTATAGAGTCAAGCTCGACGCAGAGTTTTATTGTTCGGTTTTGTCTGGGAAATAATGCCAACACCGTCGCTCGGAGCTAGTACTTAGTAACGGGTATCACTGTATTACTTAAACAAATTAAATTTCTACCAAGTAACCAAGAAAGCATTTTTAATTAGCGGGTTCAGGTTCCATATCTTTTAATTAAGCAAAAAACCCGTATCTTTAATGGATGAATGTTTATCTACCCTTCCTGGGAAGCGTCCTTTCAATGTAATTTGCTGGTTCAATTTCAACATCTTTAAGTTAAGAAATAAAACGTATCTTTAATGGCTGAATGTTTATCTACCCCTTCTAGCTATTATTTACACACAGATAGCTTCATTATAAACACACCGTCCATCAACTCGCAATAAACGTACAGTTTCAATAACAATCAGGTGATAATTATCCGCCATCTGGTGTGATTTTTTAAATGTCGACATAAAAATAGATCTAGGCGTTTTTACCGTAGAATTATTAACTTAATTTGAGGCAGTTTTCATCTGTATAATGATCTACTGAAATTCCATGGTGCCTGAAGCAAAACACACACAATGAACTTTTCTCTTAGACTTGGAAGACATTCTTGCGTTAACAATCGCAGCAGCGCGAGAAAATAACGTTTCTTCTTGAGAACGGAAGTCATTTTTTCAAGAATAAAGTTTTTATGGGGGGGTTGTACCCGGGTTGTACCCGGTGCTTCATTAATTAATCTTTAATAATTATTCCTATGATTAGTGCTTGCAATCTGATATTATTGCCTCCATGGAAATACTGCACACCCGTGGAAAGTGACAATTAATTAATTAATCAAAATTAATTAATTAATTAATTAATGTTTAACGACACTTTAACAATCAAGGTCATATCGTGTTGGTGACAGTTTTACGAGTAGAGGAAGCCGGAGTACCCGGAGAGAACCACCGGGCAACGGCGAGCAGCTGCCAACTCCCCAACATCGTAACTCCGCACTGCTGCACAGGCAGGGTTAGATTGGTTGAAGACATGCGCACCATCGACGTGCAGTACGCAGTAGTACACGGCGTCCTCGTGCCACAATGTGCACATTCGGGGTTAAGTGCCATGCCAAAGGACACAATGCGGGAATCCGAATGGATCACTCAGACGGTCAATCATTCAAGGACTAACCTGGATCGACGTTGCTTAACTTCGGTGATCTGAAGAGAATCGATTACCACAACACCACCACGCCCCGGAAAGAGACCAATTCACGGCTGCCGTACTGTACACACCCAGTATATTGCTAATTTAAGAAAAGAAATGTTATCAATATATTCAGTGAATTTGTATTTCGGGATCACATATGCCTAATGTAGATAAAGAAATTCAATCGGATCGTGACTGGATCTCTTTCTTCTTCAAATCAATTTTGGATCTCGCTTATCGAAATATAAATGCGATAATAATGAGTCTCATGAGGTATTTTCGCTCGATTTTCTTGATTTTGTCTTTACTTCGTAATAGGGTTTAGTTCCGGAACGGGAATTTTCTGGTTCTTTTTTTTTGAAAGTCAGTCACCATACCGGGAATTTTCGGGTTCTCCTTTCCGAATATCTGTCCCGATACTCGAGAAATTCATAGACCAGAATCGGGAATCAGAGGTTGCGAAATGCAACCTTTGATTCCCGATTCTAGTCTATGAATTTCTCGGGCATGAGCACGTATTTTCAAAACCGGTAACCGGGAAACTCCCGTTCGCGAGATTAAACCATAGCTCTAATGGCAATGCTGGTCTCTGAAGAGGTTGATATTCGCCGTAAGCTCATAAACTATAGTACGTAATCATTGATTCTGTGGTCTATCATATTCCAGGGTATCGAGATTTCTTTAAGAATTGGGAGCAGCAACAGCCGTGAAATTTCGGTTCTCAGTATTAAACCTTACTTCGCAATATTTCTTTATGGAAATTTCGACCCACTGGTCTAAGTAAATCGCGTTCAGAACGCGGTGGTACAGGTTTTTTTATAATAATTGTTTGCAGAACCAGTTATTTTTCTGCTTTGAGACAGCATGGCCAGATTGGCCGTCTTCGTACAATTCCCAATACCGTGGAGTGGGTCGGTGGGAGGGGGGGGGGGGGGGTTCACAACTGACCAGTTTTGTTTAAAGTCAGACTATTAGTGAAAACATAATTTTTGTTAGATGTATGGTCTGTATCTGTGATTATTGCGTGTGAGAAGCCCTAGGGTGGCCGGATTGTTAAACAATTTATATAAATCTTTAGGTAAAAATGCGGTGCTGGAAGCAACATGACCACACACCTCATAGCACCACTGTTGAGACTCAATGCCAGCTGGCAGTAAAACCATTTTCCTACGCATACTGGGGAGGTTGTGCTGCTTTTCCGAGTTCTCTATTTCTTTTAGGTCAGTCATACGAGAAATTATGATATGAGACTTATGATGTGAGATTTATGTGGATCTTTGCCATTAATCTTTTAACTTCCTACCGCATTCAGTCAGTCTTACCCAATAGACACAGAATGATCAGTTTGACCATTTATTACACACCTGTTCTATGTAATCCCCTATCTAAAACAAAAATAAACCTGCGGAAAATGAAAATCGTTGACCGGCTATTTTTAAAAAGAAGCGAAATTTACTGAAATTTTCTACAAATCGTGCAATGCAGTTACAAGGTGAATAGCGATAGCTCGAAAACCGTCCCCTGAGTTCCAATGTGTTCTATGAGCCCTTCGGCACATAGAACACATTGGAACTCCAGGGACGAAATAGTAACACGGGTTCCCCTTGAAATTTGGTTGGCGATAAAATGTGCTCTTTTTTGATAGCTGTCAAATGAATTGTCGAATGTCCTAATACTTGTTTTTATACATAGGAAGGCGTGTAAATAACACAAATCGACTAGTGGCTGCACTTGTGCCATCGCGGAGGGATAAAACTGGAGTCATGTAGCCTCTCGTTTTATCCTTCCGCACTGACACTCTTGCCATATCGATTAACCCATTTACACACGCGTGTTGTTCTGTGTATGTATCTAATGGCATGAAAACTGGATGTCTAACTGGATAAGATAAAACGAGAATTGAGACGAGATATAGACCATGCGATGTGGACGAAAGTTCGGGAGTTGGATGTTATTACTTGGTTAGTTTATATCGAGCGCGAGGTAACTTCATATCAGCCTAAGACCGAAGGTTGAAGTCTGATGGGAAGTTACCGATGGCTAATATTTCGGCCGATATGAAACTAACCAAGTAATGGACCCTTTATTTATTGAAATGCAACAAATAATTAAAACAAAATTCAAATCTGTTACAGCTTTTCTGGGAGAGCTATTTTTTCTCATTCATTTCACAAGGTCCGAAGTTTCCTTTTCCCCTTCTCCAAGTTCAGCTCTCCGAATTTCTCGGCAGCCCCACTGGGAAGCCGTTAAGTTCGGTTAACTAAATTACCTCTTCTCTCACTTCGACAAATCTACACTTACGACTTCTCTTCACCCACCTGGTCCTTATTGCCACCATTCATTCCGCACCATATAAAACTACCCCTTTTGGTAACTTTAAGTTTACTAGCTGCATGCATTCAACGAATAACGGCGAATGATTTCACTGTAAGCAAAATGGTTGTGCCTAGCAACATATCAAGGCGGCCACTCTTGCTTAGTTCATATGTGCCGTAATGGGCGTTATATTAGCCGAGTCGGAAGTCATATCAGGCGAGCGTGATAATGGGAAATTTTGAGACAGTTGAGACAGAAGAAAATCATATCTAACAAATAAATCAATTTATTACTTCACTACTTGTCGGTGTTGAAAGTACTGAAGGTGTTAAAGGTTTTATAAGTTTTTATATACAGTACGTGGAGAGTGGATTGTGACTAAATCCCCCGCAGAGTGGAGTTATCACCCAAGCTATAACTTTCAAATTTTGTACATATCGACAAAAAAACACAAGCAATGTTTCAGCCAATGGACCTCCGGGTTTAACCCGGAGGTCCATTGGCTGAAACTTTGCTGGTGCTGGTTAATCTTTGCAACAAATTTGCAATTATTGCTCGGGTGGAATCTCCACCCTGTGGGTGATTTAGTGATAATACACTCTCCACGTACTGTATATACTTGTAACAGCGGAACATCCAGCCCGCCTGGCTGTCCTCGCCCTCCCCTTTCACTTTGACAGATTAGTTTTTTAGGTATTTTGAAGATATGGAACACAGTTTTCGTATCTAGGTGTCTGGAATGCCATATGTGGCAGTGTTTTGCAATAACCCCTGTTTTTCGAAGGGTATCGTTCGCGGGTACTCCATATTCATTCAGTCACGAACGATGGCAGCTGATTTACATCACCCAACTTATAACAAGAAAACTGTATAGCACCATCTATTTTAGTTCAGCTCATTTTTCAGCAAATGCAATGCAGGATATTTCAGATAATAATGCGGATGCGTTTAAATCCTAACTTAACCTACCTACATTTATCTTACAATAACGTATTTCCCCCAATACAAGTTGAAACGGCTAGACAAAATACAAACCTGTATTGAGGGTAGCAACCGCACGGTCACGTGCGATCATTCGATTCAGAAAGAAAAGGCTTTTTACCTACACTCATCGAAAACAAATTACGCATGTCGAAGCCAACGTTTTTGATAGCAGTACTTAAATGATCTATAAAACACCAATTCGACGACAAAAATTAGACGAGATCATTTTTTACCGTGATTATAGACAAAAACAGAACTGTATACAGGGTAGCATCACTGAGATCATTCGTTTCAGAAAGCGAATGTTTTTACCCGCATCGAGTTATTACACATGTCAAGGCTACCGTTTTGATAATAGTAAATAATTACATAGTTAATGTAGTTATACGTTTTGGGTTCAAATACTCAATTCTCATTGGTCAGCTGGGTGAAAACGTCATGACCAAACGTAATTGATTTTCCATTGAATACATTTGGTCGAACTTTGACCCGCATTTACGGTAGAGCGCAGTTGACAGAATATAATTCGGCTGGTCTTTGGGCGGGTTTTTAAGTTATAGCGTCTATCGCAGTGATCAACTCCGCTGCTGTTTCTTTGGTGACATTTCCCAACTGTGACATAAAGCCCGTTACTAAAATACTCGTTTCCCTTTCTAAATTTGTGAAAATTAAAGCTTTTTTGCCTTTGGGGTATCATTTATACGGAACAAAGGCCTGCGCTAGTTCTTGATTCCAAAGACTGAAAGCCGTATGATTTTTAACAACGGCGAAAGACGATGCGTGGGAAAAAAAGTAGTTTAAACAGTTATGGAATGTAATTATAAGAATTGAATGCAAATTTTATAATCTTTATTGGAGTATGAACGTGTTGGAATGGGTACAAATTGTATGAATCCCTTCGGGATTCATACATAATTTGTACCCATTCCCACACGTTCATACTCCAATAAAGATTATAAAAATTGCATTCAATTCTTAATTGAATGATAAATAAATCACCGACTCGGCCAAATAAATTAGACTAGATCATTTTTGTCATGATGATATTTTTATATAGGCCCACCATGCATTAAACGTGAAAAATAAAACAAAAACACGCACAGATTATTACACTATTATAAGCTTCAGCGGTCATAAAACAAGTGGTAAAAATAACGATTACGTCATGCATAATGCAAGAATGTAATACAGTGACGTCATTATCATTATTCATAAAGAAACAGTTCATAGACGCTGAATGATTGTCATCATGTGCGGAAACAAGTCAAAAAAGGGAGGAATGTTGTAAAATAAATTGATTATTACCACCATGAAGGTTTCCACGATCGTCTATTGAAATCGAGGAGTTGTCTCCAGGCATATATCGACGAGTCTGTTAGGAGCTGGTGGTGATAACCCAGTGATGTTTCCAAAATTAAGAGGAAGGGGAACGGGGCTCATCATTTCAGCAGTCATCGACGATTTGCTGGGGATCTCCCCGCGAATATTTTGAAATTTATTTCTCAAGAATCGCATTCTCGATTTTTCCCTGTGAATTTCATTATAGCCGAAAAATCAGAACGATTTACTCTCTCTCCGTTTATGAGAAAAACGTGGAAATTGCGCTCTGATGAGACACGAATGACTTATAATCCAAAACAAACGCGCATGTAACTTACTGAGGATGGCAGTCTGCGTATTTAGATCCGACCTATAATTAAATTATATTATAGTTTGGAAAGCGAATAACTTACCGATAACTAAAATGGTTTTCATGCAGTTGGCAAGAGGAAGGAACTGAAACAGGACTGTAACTGTCAGACTTGTCAAATAATGTTTTTTTTTTCCATTCGCTGTTCTTCGGAGTTCCTCTTATGAAGAGACATACATCAAACCAGCCTCCCGGGTCATTCGTTTCTAATCTCCATTCTAACCCCCAGTCATTAAGACACAAACTGTTTTATACTAATACTGGTTCAACGACTTTTTTAATTACTTCATGGTGGATAATGGTCTTTTTTAAAATTTCATACTTTTATCGCCACGATATAGCTTTAGCTGCTGATGTGGAGTTAAGCACCAATAAATAATAATAATAATAATAATACTGGTTAACCCTTTACCCAACCTTACGGCCAAAACAGACCAGCGCTATTCACACAATTCAATTTTTATTACTTTTTCATTTTTGTCACAAAAACATAGCTTATGACCCCTCATTGGAACGAGCTCGTCGAGCTCGTTCCAATGAAGAGTCATAAGCTATGCTTTTGGTGCAAAAATAAAAAAAATATTAGTGCTTTAATAATTTTATTTGCATGTGTCGTCTGCTTTTCGTGTTAGGTAAAGAGTTAAGGTTTAATACCGAGGACGGGGATTTATCGGCTCAGCGACTCCCGGTTCTGAAATTCAGCCACGATACCCTGGAAATTCATAGAACATGGTATTAATGATTGCGTGATATCGTTTATGAGATCAAGACGAATACCAATTTCTTCCGAGACCAGCATCACTGGTGGAGCTATGGTTTAATCTCGCGAACAAGAATTTCCCGGTTACCGGCTCAGAAAGTCAGTGTTACTTCTCGGGAAATTCCTAGACTAGAATCGTGAATCAAAGGTTGGCGAACGCAACCTTTGATTTCCGGATTCGGTCCTATGAATTTCCTGGGTATTGGGACTGATATTCACAAACGATAACCGGGAAATTTCCGGTACCGTGACTGAGTTGCAAAAACGAGAGCAAGGACATTTTTTTTTCCGAGGATTAAACCCTAATGATGGTACAAAAGCAATAAGAAGATATGATGTAGCGTAAATTCGCAATTATGTGCTCGGAAGTGCTCCACAGTGAGATAAATAAAATGAGCTCTTAGCCATAAAAAACAACTCTTAACTGATACATGGCAGGAGTTAAAAGTTGCCACAAACCTCCCTAAAAAGATGAGAGTTTAGATTTGTTTCAAATGGTCGAAGTTTTCTGATGTGTGGCCTTGAATTGGCACAACATCCCACAGTCTAGGCCCAACGAATAAAACAACTCTATTATTCACTGGCGTAGACTCGGGATTTAGCGTATAGGGTCTAATTCATTTACAAGAGCTACTTCGTGTATATTTTATTTATCCACAAAAAATGTCCAACAAGTTTTGAGGTTTTGAACTACAATCTCGATTGACTGATATTGGAAGTACATAATCAAAGCATGCATTCAACGAAGGCATGCGTTGATGATGTAATTCTAATATTTTATCGTTCAGGACTTAAACCATTATAATCGGGGCAAACCAGATTGACTCTCTCCCCAACATCGGTCATCATCCTGACACTCCTGCTATCGTGTCTTCCCCTTAATCCATGTACTGGAAGTTTGTCAATGTATGTAACTTCTCAAAAACACTGAATCAATTGCGGGTGGCAAATTCTCGCATCAGTATCAATCCAGTCACCATGTACTTAACAAGTGTGTCTAACATTCTTGGATGTGAGAATTTCAACATGTGCACTTCTCACAATCTTCACGTCACACTTGGAGACCCAGCAAATAACTTGAGATAATGAGACGTTGAATATCACTTATCTTGCCGCAGTGTCTGGTATAATATCAAGTCACTTGAAGAAAATGAATCCGACTTCAAGTGTTCTTGTTAAAGAATATGCGTTGTTACCATCTCTTTGTTAAAGTATCGCGTCTGAACGATCCTTGATATGAGGATAAAGTATCGTTGCATGGGAAGTAATTAATTTCAAATATGCGTAACATTCATCGATCTCTATTATCGAACTGTTACCGAGTATGTAATTTTACATTTTTATAGGATCTTGTCTGTCAAAGTATTGTCAAAATGACACGGGCATGTTTTTTTGTTTTTCTTACAAGAACTATTTACTCCCAATACAAGTGAAAACGTCTAGACAAAATACTACTCTGTATTGAAGGTAGCAACCGCACGCACGATCATTCAATTCAGAAAGGCAACGCTTGTATTGTTATAGGCTAGAAAAGTTGAAGTTTATTATTTTTATAAAAAAATACACACATTTTGACGTTTACAGTATTTTCCAATAAATTAGTGGTTTCACATCACCATTGAGCAAGCTTTATTACTGAACATAGTTGGCAGTATTGTTTAACCCTTTACCTAACGTAACGGCCAAAACCAGCCAGCGCTATTCTCAAAAATCGCCAATTAATTTTCATTGTTTCTTTCATTTTTTGTCTCAAAAACATAGGTTATGACCCCTCGTTGGAACGAGCTCGTTCCAACGAGGGGTCATAACCTATGTTTTTGAGACAACAAATGAAAAAAAATAGTTATTCAAGAATTATTTTTGCAAGTGTCGTCTGCTTTTCAGGTTAGGTAAAGGGTTAAAGAGATTAAGGGTTCATTGTCACACGGAGTGGTTAGTGACAATACGGAACAAAATATGTACTGAGCATTGAAAAGTGTGAACAAACAATCAAATCAGTCATTAGGTGAATGGGATAGTAATAAGTTTGTTTACTTGTGTACAGGGTAACAGGTTTCTTAGGTAACTTGAAGAAGGTACATAATTCTCACAGGACTGGAAGCCAGCACTTCAGTTATGTGAGAATAAATATTAATTCGTGTGTTCCTTTCTTCAGATTCCCGTAAGCCCATGGATAGGTGTTCCAGTCAGCGAGTTCCCCAAGTCAGCAGTAAAGTGCAAATTCAGCTAAGGGGTTAAGTTTTGGCTATTCCCCGGGTACTAACGTAAAATACGAAAATAATCGACCGGTAACAGTATGTGCACTCAGCGAAAACGGATAACATATGTCGAGGCTACCAGTTTAAGTAACAGTAATTAAATGATAAATAAACAACTCAACGCAACAAATTCGACTAGATCATTTTTTTTATCTAGAGCTGAAACGGTTAACCGATTAATCGATTAATCAATGATCAACATTTTGATTGATCCAAAAAGTAATTGATCGATTAACCGTTATTTTGAACTACTGTATTATATGGGTTTACAAAGGAACAAACTTGCTCCAAAAACAGGCAGACATTGTCACACTGACTCACATCAATTATATGAGTTAGAGTAAAGCATGCAAGTTACTTGCTGACATATTTGTTTACTTGCATGATTATCATACTCTATCAGTGACAGGAAATGGTAATTCTTAACCCTTTACCCATTGCGGGTAGAAGACAATACCTTTAAAATAAATTCATGAATTAGTAAAAATTTTCAACTTTTGTCTCAAAAACATGGCGTATGACCCCTCATTGGAACGAGCTCAACGAGCTCGTTCCAGTGAGGCGTCATACACTATATGTTTGAGACAAAAATTTAAAGAATAATAAATTTGAATGAAATTTTTTGTATATAGGCCTAGTCGGTTTGTTTGTTACGATTGGTAAAGGGTTCATTCTGTAAATCTTTAACGGTACGGTAATTATTCAGATATATATTTGGACAAGTGATTAATCGGTTAACCAAGTTTAATCCACGTGATTAATCGATCAACAAAACACCTTAACCGTTTCAGCTCTAGTTTTGTCATAATGTTTTTTTGATATTAGGTCTGCATGCATTAAACCTGAACAATAAAACAAAGAAGCACACAGCTGAAACACTGCCATGAAAAATCAGCCGCAATAGTACAAGTAGAATAATGAATGGGAATACGTCATGAATAGCCCAAGAGCGCAATACCATGACGTCACGATTTTTATTCATAAAAAAACAACTCATAGACACTGAATGACTGCCAAAATATATGCGAACAAGTCAAGAAATGGGGAATTATTTAAGATAAATTGGTTATTACCACCAAGTTGGCTTCGGAGGTGGTGTATTGAAGTCTCGACTTCACCTCTGGGTCATATATCGACCTGTACTAAGAGATTCGACGAGAAATGCCCAGATACGAAGTCTCAACTTCAATACTCTGAAACACGCATGGTGATAATAACGTATATGTATTTACTAGCTCCATATATATTGTTCCAATGTTTCACTTTCTATCTTGTTCAATTTCCTTTCACGAATGTCTTCTCAGTTAACTCCCAAAAGCCTGGACAATAATAGTGTTATTTGACCTTGAACATTATGTTATTGTAATTTATCATATGACACGTCCGCTTTGTTCACTTTAAAACATTTGATATTTTGTTTTCATATTAATCAATGATAAATAAAGACTTCCGTCAATTTCATTGGTCAATTTCAAAACTAGACAATTTTATTGGCTGAACAAAATACAACTGGTCCACATTTTCATAATTTGCATAATTAGAGTTGGGAGCTTTCATTGGTCAATTTCAAAACTGGACAATTTGATTGGCTAAACAAAATACAACTGGGTCACATTTGCATAATTTCAGTAGGGATAATTTACGTTATCTGTCCTATTTAGGGAGGGTTATATTGTAATCTTTTACCTACAAGAAAAACGCCATTCATTTTTTTATGTTTTCACTTTTTTGCTTCCAAAACATAGGTTATAACCCTTCATTGGAACGAGCTCGACGAGCTCGTTCCAATGAGGGGTCATAACCTATGTTTTGGAAGCAAAAAATGAAAAATCTTACTCATACGAGGATGTTTTTTCCAAGTGCCGTCTGCAACTCAAGTTAGGTGATGAGTTGAAAAGTCATATTAAGTGGCTAATTTATGCGTGTGTGTGTCATATGATAAATAGAATATGAAATGAGTGTTTTTCTCATATAATATTTATGAAATTCGTCCGAATTTTCCGTTTGGGCTCGCCAGAGGCTCGCCAAAACGGAAAATTCTTAGACTCGTTTCATAAATATTATATGAGAAAAACACTCATTCCATATCCTCTATGTATTGACGGCAACATGGTCTGAGGTTTGCGGCTCGGAGTTTATGTCCACTCCAGACGCAAGCCGTAAACTTCTGACCATGTTATCATCATTTCGTCACGATTACGTATATGTTCCAACAAGACCCTAACCAGAACCTAAACCTAACCTCGTGAAATGATCAAGGCACATTTTAACCATAAAACGTTTAGTAAATAACCTCTCGTGTACCCACGACGTCACTCGATAAATAATCAGTCAAGCAGATGCATGTTGAGGTCGCGTCATCTCAGTTCAGGTAACATCCTTAACTGATTTGTAATTTTAACAACACTTCATTCGGGCACGATGTGTTCAGTTCTTGTTTATGGTGATGCTGAGATTTTGTATTGCTCATCCGCTTAACATTGACGCATTAACTCTCTGCTGTGTGAAGCTGTTGGGTATGCCTCATTTCAAATATGTTGCTTGCTGACGTCACACGATAACATATCGTCGGCTGAGTGCTAGAATAGCCTATGTCTCACAGGGGACATAGGACATTCTAGCATTCAGGCGTCGAATTATGCTGCTGGACGCGTACACATAGAAGACAAAACCCACGCGAGGTTTCGTCCAATGAGAGGGAGAATATTTTAGTAATATTGGACAATGTTGACGTCGCAATTGTTTTGGGTAGACGACACCTGATCCAAAACAACTGATTAGCCCATACACCATTCCTACATATTGTAATCCAAAACGTCCGTGTTATGATTCACTGGGAGTATGATGGGGAAGTGTGATAGGAGAATGAAGGGCATGTGGTTGTTAGGTGACACAAAGGAGAGAGTTAGGATGCTTATCGGAGAGTTTGGAAAGAATGGGGTACAGGATGGCGTCAAGCAGTTCGTCTCACAGTGTTGGGAGGAGAGAAGCATGGGGATAACGAGGCATTTGGGAACAAAGGATGATTAAGGCCTTTCATACCGGAGAACCGTGACAAATCATCGGCCTGTCAAAAGTGTTGTTGTTATTATTATTATTTTTTATTTATTGGTGCTTAACGCCACATCAGCAGCAAAGGCTATATCGTGACGAAAAAACGATAGAAATTAAAATGTCAGTTATGAAGTAAGAAAGAATAAAAATATGAAATAAGTGCAATATAAATGTCTCAAAGACAAGAGTGGTGTGAACAGTAGTGGGGGATGATACAAGAACCGTAAAAACGTACAAACCAACCTGATGACATTTAGATTTGACGAGTCTAGTTTAAAATATTAAAACCAATTTTAAAATTTACGAAAAAGGTTGATTGTTTCAAAAATGAAAGAATGTTTTGCGGGCTCGTTTGATAAATGAGATCTCCAAGAGAACATGCAGTGAAATACTGCCCTCTGACATAATTAAAATCAGTGCAATGTAAAAGAATGCGCTCCACTGACAACACCCGTTGGCAACGAACACATTCTGGTCGCATATTACCCTCCAACAAAATGTGATGTGTAAGTCATGTGTGTCCAATATAACATCGTGTCAAAACTACATGATTTTTCCTACAAACATTACTAGACAGGTAGTGATACAAAAATACTTGGTCGGAAGCGATGGAGCTTGTTATTTGTCTCCCAACCCCTTTCCGCCTGCCACAAAGATTTGATGTTGGTACTGAAATGACACATAAAATCAGTGAATAGAATTGTAAAATCAATGAAAGGCTTATTTAAAGCCTGTTCTGCTGTACTGTCTGCCCTGGTGTTACCTAGAGCTGACACGGTTAATGGGTTTTCTTGATCGATTAATCGCGTGGATTAACATTGGTTAACCGATTAATCACTTGTCCAAATAGATATCTGAATAATTGCCATACCGTTGATGATTTACCGCATGAACCCTTTTCCCAACGTAACAAACAAAACCGACTAGGCCTGTATACAAAAATCTCCATTCAAATTTATTATGTTTTCAATTTTTGTCTCCAAAACATAGCTTATGACCCCTCATTGGAACGAGCTCGTTGAGCTCGTTCCAATGAGGGGTCATAAGCTATGTTTTTGAGACAAAAAATGAAAATGTTTAGTAATGCATGAATTTATTTTGCAAGTATCGTCTGCTACCCGCAATGGGTAAAGTGTTAAGAATGACCATTTCCACCTATTGATACAATATGATGATCATGCAAGAAAACAAGTATGTCAGTTAGTAACTTGCCTGCTTTGCTCTCTCTCGTATAATTGATGCGAGTCAGTGTGACATTGTTTACCTGTTTTGGAGCAAGTTTGTTCTTTTCTTAACCCACATAATACAGTTGTTCAAAAGTAACGGTCAATCGATCAATTACTTTCTGGATCGTCCAAGATGTTGATCATTTATTAATCGATTAATCGGTTAACCGTTTCAACTCTTGTGTTACCGGAGATACCAACATGTCCAGGTAACCAGCAACACACGGTATCATATTGGTGAGACATGGACAAAATGAAAGAGTTTTTCAGCTCGGGGTTGAGTAAAGCAAGCAAAGAAGAAAGATAGTCGGACAAAACAATCAACGTTCGTTCCTGCACATTCTCGATGTGTTCAAACGCAAGTTGTAAAGCTTTAATTTCAGCTGTTAAAATAGAACTTTTGTTTGGTATTCTGATTGAGGTGGCCCGATCACCAGTAACAACAGCTGATGATACTCTGTCATCATCTGTAGATCAATCTGCATAGGTCATTGTATACGTACCATACTTGTACTTTATTTCGGCATATTTTTGTTTAAACTGCCAACAATTTGTGTCAGGCGTTTTGGTTTTTGTAGAAGCAAGGTCCAAAATAACTGTAGGTTTTTTAAGGTGCCAGGGAAGAATATGTGGTTCACTGCTTTATTTTATCATATGTGATTCAATTTTGGAGAATTCTATGTGGGATTTAATTGAAATTCCCAATGGAGGAATATGTGTCTAGTGTTGGTTAACAAATTCGACATTTTGAGGGTCAGAGACACAGTTATAAGCAGGATTTGATGGATTAAAGAACAGTTTAGAAACATATTGAAGTGACACTTTAATTCTGTGCTTCTTAACTGGTTGAGTGCTGGAAGCCCATATTTGGACTTTATTCTGAAGTGCAGGTGCCACAGCTTGAAGACTCATATTCAGTGGATGTGCTTTGTATTACCTTTGGAATGATATTATTTAGACTGTGAGAGTTTGCCTTGTTACAATTTATGGGAGAGTGCCCATAGGCACTCTCCCATAAATTATAACAAGGCAAAGACATGTGTACAAGATTTGATGACCAAAAACAATTTAGCACTCTACCAGTCAAGAGAAGGCTCCTCGGCTTCCACAAGCATTGAATCTATTCATGATGTTCTAAAGGCACCCAAGCTAATTATAATGCCACTATTATGAATTGTATCGAGTGACTTGAGATACGACTTCCTTTCATAACCGTACACCACACAACCGTAATCTAATTTGGACCTAAAAAGTGGTCTATACAGATGGAGTAACGTTTTGTGTTCAGCACTCCGATCAGTGCTACCAACTACCTTTAGAAGGTTCAGTGCCCTTTTACAATTTATCTTTAGATGTTTTATGTGAGAAGTGACATTAAGTTTATTGTCAAACAACAAACCTAAGAATTTCTCTTCTTTTACGACTTTAATGGTACTTCCATCCATTTTCAACTCCGGGTGAAGATAGTGCTTCCGGGGCTTACATAAATGAAGACAATTAGTTTTGATGACGATTCTTGGGGGTTCTGGGTGATCAGTTACATAAACTATTTAGCCAAACAAACATAAATTAGGGCATTGGATGAATAAAGAATATACCCACAGTGGCGTTGTGTGCCAAATATGCGCCACGCGTGGTAAAGTGGTGTTAACCGCGAGTCTTTGGAGAGCGGTTAAAACCACTTCACCACGAGTGGTGAATATTTGGAACACCGAGCTACTTTGGGTATATTTTATTTCAATCATCATCGTCAGATTATTAAGAGTTTAAATGTTAAATAATACAATATTCAGTATTAACATGTGCGAATTTTGTTTACATGAACACCAGTGGGCGGCACTTCCGCTGTAAGTTTTATCGCAGAAACGAAATGGAAAAACAAAAGCGCAAATCACGAGGCCTTTTTCATTGTAATTACACAATAACATACTGTTTCGAGTTATGGATGCATTATTAACATTAGACAACGCATGTTTGTTAATTGTTGGCATCTTATGTGGTAAACTCATTTAAAACGTTTCACTCCACTCTTCGCGAGGCGACAAGCGATAAATTTAGACAAGTTTGCATTCAGGTCGAGGTCACGAGAGGTCAACTTATAAGTAATTCCACTGTAGGTGTAAATTTTTACTACTGAAATCCCATTGCTGGCGTGTTCACCACTGTTGGTGTGTAAAGCTAAAATTTATGTTGTAGACTTGTTGTATACAGTAGAATAGGTAATCAAGGTAGAAATAAAGTTCATCTAATCTCTGTAGTGTTTTCCTTATTACATTTCTCCCTTATTGACTTGTTCGGTGGACAGAGAAATGCGACAATGAAGAACACGGCACATTCTCCCATTTGTCGGATAGACTAAGCAACGAGAGTCCATAGGAGAATAAGATCAGTTCCTCCCCGGTAAGAGAATTTGATTAGTTTAACCCTTTACCTAACGTGAAAAGCAGACGACACATGCAAAAAAAATTCTTGAATAACTAATTTTTTTCATTTTTTGTCTCAAAAACATAGGTTATGACCCCTCGTTGGAACGAGCTCGTCGAGCTCGTTCCAACGAGGGGTCATAACCTATGTTTTTGAGACAAAAAATGAAAAAAATAGTGAAAATTAATTGGCGATTTTTGAGAATAGCGCTGGCCGGTTTTGGCCGTTACGTTGGGTAAAGGGTTAAACAATGTGAAAACGGCCGGCCGGTTTCTTGTGGGTCTTATGGTTCGGCTTTCGGGTTTGCCGCAATAAACGGAGCCGAACCGGAAAACAACAACTTCAAAACAAATATAACAAACAAACTAACATCCTATCAGCTCTAAGCTCCTCATGGGTGTTCACAAATTTCGTTTTAGAGGCTCGAATTAAAAAAAAATATTAAGATTGTAATGTCTTTTTGAATATCGTTGGCGATTATTTTTGTTAAGTTAGATACAGGTTTAATCTGGTCACGTAGGACATATCGGATTTCTGTTTCTCTAATTATCATGGAATCATGAATACCCGATTTCCATTTTTTTTTTCAAGTATGAGGTGCAGGGTAAAGTTCGCTTTACCATTTTATATTTTATTTTAAAAGGTGTTTTTTTTAAGTTTTGGAATATTGGACATATCTAAAAATGTTTTTTTTTTTTTTATTTCAAACAGTATTCAGATTTGGAATATATGAAATATTTCTCAATTTTCGCTTTTCCCGTTTTCAGCATATCGGGGTACTATATAGAATAAATCCTTTAATACTTTGTCCATTAAAGATTTATTTTAAGACACAGACTCCTATAAAATTATGTCATTCCTCAAGTAAATCAACATTTTTAATAAATATTAGATTGTCTATACTCGTTTAAACTCTGATATATTCATATCTATTCAACAAGTTGATCTACACAGCATTGTTTAAACCTTTACCCAACCAATCGGCCACACCGATTCAGCAGTTGAAAAAATGTTTTTCAAAAAATTTCAACAAAACCATATCACGTGATTCCTCGTTGGAACGAGCTCGACGAGCTCGTCCCAACGAGGGGACACATGATATGGTTTTGTTGACATTTTTTTGAAAAAATTCAAAAAATGATATTTAAAATCATAAATTTTGATATCGTCTGCGTTAGGTAAAGTGTTAAACAACTGATCTCATTTTCTCATTACCGTTTTCACTATTCATTGGTGTTTCTCATATTCTTTCCAGATTTCATCGACTCGTTTTATTTCATAGAAGATATTGTTTTCTTATGAAACATTTTCATCGCCACCGTATAGTCTTAGACTGTGTTGTCGCGTAAAGCACCAATACGTATTTATAGAATAAATAGGTACTAGGGTCGACAATCAGATTTAAACAACGAGTAAGATAAGGATTTTAACTACGAGGCTCTGCCGAGTGGTTAAAACCCTTATTCCACGAGTGGTTCAAATCTTATTACCGGCCACAGTATATCTTTGTTTTATTTATACCATGCTCTTAATAAATAATCGACTTTGTCACTTAACATTGTGAAAAAACGAAACTTTCTAAAGCATGGGTTTGTTTTGTTTACATCTGCGCCGGTGGGCAGTACTTCCGTTTGCGCGTGAATGCTTGATTGACAGTTAGACATATCGTCAAAGTTGATTGAATTTACCTTGCTTTTTCAGTTGAATTATTATTAACAATTCTTAAATTTTATTTTAAATATTTAATTGTAGGTATTTTAAACTTAATAAATGATTGCACGTAGCAGGTAAATCCCAAAACGTCGTACGAATGAATGCATCGAAATCGGCAAATTGGGTCATGTGAAAGGTCAAGTTGTAGTTGCTGCTATAGGTGTACATTTTTGTAATGGCATTCCCATTGAAAACGTGTTAACCGCAGTAAAAGCTTTACATCGGTAGTAGGGTTACAACTTTAACATTCGGGCTTTTCACAAGTAATAACATAGGTGAGTACGGTATAAATAATACTAATTGGACACTTCTACCTTAGCAGTGTTAGTCGTCGAACAATCCCTGTTAATTTGAATTCCAGATTTCCAATTATACAGAGGTTTGGTCAATTAGAAGCTCAAATTGCTATGCCCCAAATACAAAATCAGTCGACGCGTTGGCGTGAGTACTTTCAATGTTACTGGAAATATTGTTAATGAATTTTAGAAGTTTAATCCATTCACTTGACTCGATATGCAGGTTTTGCCGCAGGTGTGTTATGCGTCTTTGTCGACGAATGTAGATGGCATCGTTGTCAGATCAGTCGTCTAATATATAGAGGCTATCTACACCGTTTTAATAAATATCGGGAATTATCTCATGAGTGTGGACATGTAATTCTTATTCTTCACTACTTTCAGGCCCACACGAATGAGATAATTCCCGATATTCAATAAAACAGAGTAGATTTTCTTTTTATTATATGCTCCGTGACATTTTACTGGGTAATATTCAGCCCAATTCGACTGCAAAGAGTTTCAAGACAATAACGAAAAAAAACTACTGATCGTTCATTCAAAGCAACGTTCAAGGCGACGCCATGCGTCGAAGCGTAACATCATTTAGGAAGCTACTGAAAAAATTCATCATGTGGAACTGAAAATATTATTAAAAATAAAACTTTCAGGTCCACACTCATGAGATAATTCCCGATACTGACTAAAATAGAGTAGATTTTTTATTATATGCTACGTGACATTTTATTACACAATATTCATTCTAATTCGACCCCAAATGCGTACGTTTCAAATCAATAACAAAGATATGTTGATCGTTCCGTGAAGGAGACGCCATGTGCCGAAGTGGTTAAGTGCCTTGCCCAAGGACACAACGTGGGAGTCCCAATCGATCGCTCAGACGGTCACCCAATCCAAAGACTAACCCGGCTCGATGTTGCTTAACGTCGGCGATCTGACGAGAACCAGTTACGTCAACGCCACCGCGAACCCTGTCGAACGCATTCAATCAGTAAAATTTGCTTTTCCAGGCAAAAGGGAGTAGTTGTATGGCGTGGAATTAACGATATTAATAAGTGTAAGGACTGAGTGGAGAAAGAGAAAAAGACGAGAGTACACAAAATTCAGAGTAGGGCTGAAACGGTTGGCTCATTTTCGTAACCGACTAACCGAGCGCTATAACCAGATAATATCCGGTTATCCGTGGCCATTATTTCACAGAAGATGGGATCAAAACTATAGGAATTGGAAAGCAGTATTCTCAAACTATTCCGTAGTGTGTATACAAACGAACGTTGTCGAGTACTCGACAACGTTCGTTTGTATACACACTTCGGAATAGTTTCTGCGATTACTCATTACTCACGGAAACTCTCAAGTCGATCATTAACGAAGTCTTGAAAGCCAAAGTCGATTATTTCTCAATATACACAACGCGGCTTCGATGTGTAATCTTTCACAGAGGAGAAGCGGCAGATTTACTACGTTGGAAACGTGGAATGACAATCACTATCGATATACCGGATAACCGGTTGACGGTTTTTCTAATCGGTTATGTAACTAACTGGTTTCAAACCGATTATCCGGTTAACCATTTCAGTACTAATTCAGAGCAAACTCAGATTCGGTGTGAAAAGCTGAGATTCTCAGAACTGAGAGAAGAGATAGTTAGTCTATCCAAAACGTCTGGGTCAGTGGGGAGACTGATATGTTCGGGTAGGTGGACTTGGAGAAGATGACACGTCGATCTCTATGAAAAGAACGAAAAACAATAACACTTTCAGAAAACTCATCCGAGAACATTTTTTCAGATGTGTTTTGGTTTAATAAATAGAGAGGTAAGTACCGAGATACTAACCCTCGGCAACTTCACACCAACCTTCGATCTTCGGCTTCAGGCTGATATGAATTTACCTCGAGTTGATACCAAGGCCGATATTTCACAAACCAAGAAATAACCTCAAATTATCTGCGGACTTTCTGTATAACCATTTCATGAGGGTTGGGATAAGCTCTTAATGCTATTGTCTGAGTTGGTTACCATACTCAATCACTGCGTAGAAGCGATTGGGGTTTGTTTATTAAGTGTAATCTGTTCATCTGTGTAAACGTTATTACAACATAAATCGCTAAATTAACTTTCATTTTACATTGATTAATTCGCATTGGGCGAAGCAAAGTGATTGTCTGGGTTTCTGTCAGATATTGTGGCATGTATTGCTGTTGACGGTAAATGATATTGACTGGGCGCTGCCTCAAAGGAACAATTACTGTTTAGTCTAAAATCGCATGTAATGTACATGTTAATGACTAACCAATACAAAGACAGTTCAACTGTATTTGTATTCCGTCTGAGATGAACAGCAGACTTACGCTAATCAGATCTGTAACATTCTCGCTGGATGGCAGGTGAAGTTGATCAAGTTCTATTTTATAGCGGAATATTCACAATCAGGCGATCAGGTCGCCGTTCTAATACCGTTAGGAATTCGATGTAGTTATAGACTATTTTTCTTACAAACCTTTCGTGGAATTTGCCCGCAGACTACCGTTGATTCAATATGACACCCCTTCACTCACCAAATACACATAGCTACTTTCATACTCCGGATATAGATATTCCAATCAAAAAGTATTTGTCTTGAGGACATGCGAGCATTAACACGGTCTGTGGGACTACGCGGCGTAATCACGAAACTGCAGTACCGTCGCCGTGGATTTGCCATAATCCATACGTGGGCAGTAATGACCACGCATGAATTCACCAGTTAATAAAAATCATCATCAGCAAAATTTTAATTAATGAAGCACCGGGGTCGTACCCGGTGCTTCATTAATTAATTTTTTTATGAGATTCAAAAAATTTATTGTTTGGAGTCTAATATTATTTCGTCAGTGGAAATATTGCCCACTCGTGCAAAGTGATCAGTCCACGGCGGCCGTACTACACAGCTATGACGGGTCTTCATTTAGACTTATGCCTAACATATCTTATACTGTTATTAATGTCATTAAGAGGGAGCGAGGTGGCTCAGTGGTAGACTGTTGGACTTCAATGCTAGAGGTCTCTAGTTCGATCCCCGTCCGGGACGACCCAAGTTGTGTCCTCGGGTGAGGCACGATGACGCCGTGTACTAAGGCGTACTGCACGTCGATGGTGCACATGTCTTCAACCGCTGTAACCCTTCTTGAGCGGTGCTTGAACTGAGTTAGAAATGTTGAGGAGCTAACAGTTGCTCGTCGATGATCTGTGGTTCTCTCCGGGTACTCCGGCTTCCTCCACCCTTAAAACTGTCACGGTCACGATCAGCCGTTGTGCATAGGTGTGTGACGTTAAACCCCAATAAATAAATAAATAAATAAATAAATAAATAAATAAATAAATAAATAAATAAATAAATAATGTCATTAAGTATTCGTTTTAACGAGAATATGTCTTCCGTTGAATGAAAGAAAAATGAATGTCTATGGTGTCTGAAATATTTCAGTTGGTCGGGAAAACGAACAGTAATATTCCAGAGGAGTGAATCTAAATATAGGTGATGTACTATTTGAGGGCTACACTGGTTCCAAACCATTTAAAGGTTGCACTGGTAGCAGACCATAACAGCGTCGGAATTTTTACAGGATTTCACCGTTGGCTTGAGCGTGTTACTCACAATGGGAATAGAGCTGAAATGGTTAACCGATTAATCGATTAATCAATGATCAACATCTTGATCGATCCAAAAAGTAATTGTTCGATTACCCGTTACTTTTGAACTAATGTATTATATGGGTCAACAAAGGAACAAACTTGCTCCAAAACAGACAAACATTGTCACACTAACTCGCATCAATTATATGAGACAGAGCAAAACATGCAAGTTACTTGCTGACATACTTGTGTACTTGCATGATCATCATACTGTATCAGTAGCTGGAAATGGTCACTCTTAACTCTTTACCCATTGCGTCTAGCATACGATAAATTCATGAATTACTAAAAAAAATCAATTTTTGTCTCAAAAACATAGCTTATGACCCTCATTGGAACGAGCTCCTTCCAATGAGTGGTCATAAGCTATGTTTTTGAGACAACAATTGAAAACATAATAAATTTGACTTGAGATTTTTGAATATGGGCCTAGTCTGTTTTGTTTGTTACCTTGAAGAGAATTAATTTTTGATTTTCAGTCTTCTTCCGCAGAACAGACTTGCCTGCTTGGAACACCGTCCATGCTATCTATCAATAAATGCCTCCACTAATTCATCTACCCCCCCCCCCCCCACCCCGAAGGACTTGATGGAAACTTTAATCTCTTTGGATTGTTTTATGCACACACAGTGATCCAGTTTAACCCTTTAAAACAACGCAGACGATATCAAAATGTATTATTTTAAGTATAATTTTTTCAATTCTTTCAAAACATTTCAACAAAACTATATCATGTGACCTCTCGATGGAACGAGCTCGACGAGCTCGACGAGCTCGTTCAAACGAGGGGTCACGTGATATGGTTTTGTTGAAGTTTTTTGAAAAAATAATATTTTTTCAACTGCTGAATTTACATATTACGCGGGCGGATGCAGCCGATTCGTTGGGTAAAGGGTTAACAAAAATATAAATACACAAAACAAAATGCAAGTTGTCAACTAGAATAAAGAAGATCTTGTGTTTCTAATTAAGATTTTAGATATTTAAAAATCGCTTCGAGTACTGGTCACTTTCGACATTGTATGTTGTCGAAAACAATTAAACAAATTTTAGATGAAAATTATAAAATAAAATAAAATAAAAAAAAACATCGTTTACTGAGCTTCTGGAGTTTGAGAAGGCATATGAAACTCAGATACCCCTTCACTTGTCTGAAAACTGCAGTATATTTAAATCGATGGCGTGACGTTTCAAATCGTTTCCACGATATTACAATCGATTTATTTCATCGCTCAAGCAAGTGAAGACGTTGCCATCAGAGCTGCGGCCAACTTTGTTCGAGAGGGCATTTATTTATTTATTTATTTATTTATTTATTTATTTATTTATTTATTTATTTATTTATTTATTCATTGGGATTTTAACGACACTTTAGTCCGTTACTTTTAAACTGTTATATGTTGAATCACCTATTTTTCGGAGATGACTTGCCATTGCTGTCCGACTCATCGATAGGCATTCAAAACTATCTCTGAACATTGGAGACCTAAGCCTTGTTAAACGGCCTGGGTGTAAAAAGAGAAAAGGTTAGTCGCATAGTCTTTAAACATTAAGTTAACTTTTCCTCCTGATTTATTAGACGTGAACACGCCAATAAATATGGGTTATATACACATGGTGATTGTAAAAAATCTTTTATCGCGACGAGAGCGTTTTCGGGGGCATATATAGCTACGAGTCGCGCAGCGACGAGTAGCTATGTAGCCCCCGAAAACGCTCGAGTCGCGATAAAAGATTTTTTACAAACACCATGTGTATATAACCCTTTTATCTACACCCCACCTCCCCCACTCCCGTAATAAAACAAGTTTTGATTAACAAATGCAGACCACTAAAAATAATCTAGCCTTCAACCAGATAATCACTAATGTGAAAAATATCTGGTTATTTGTACTTTCCGACATTTGACGTCACATTTTGAAAAATGTTGAAGAAACTGAATTCCCAGTGACGTTTGAACGTCAGGATAATTAATGTATCGAAAGGTGAAATAATCTCATTTGAAAAAGTGTAAGTTACTAATTTTTACTCTTTTCCGTCAAATTTTATTTTTACAATTCAGTAAGTTTAATTAATGGCCTTCTTTTTTATTCAATACATTTCGATAAATACGCCCCGTTTTATTTGTTTCGATCCCCGGCAGTGATAATTAGTTATTCAAAGTGCTGAATGAAATAGTACGTCATGCAAATGAGATGGGCGTGAACGTTGTATTCTTGCGATATCACGTGACTTTTACTCTTACTGCAGTAACGATAAAAGAGTTTTTATTGACGGCGAGTTTTCGATAACGATAAAAGATAAAACGTTACTGTTTTTACGTATAAAGTAGATAATTACAATTATTTGGGTTTACGCTTGTCAAATGGCTAGCTACGACATGCCCCAAATCGGATGATTCAGTAAGTCTGTAAGGTACTTTTTTAAAATGTCCCAAATATTTGCCTAGTAGAACAAGACTCCTTGGTAAACTAATGGAAAGTGGGATGGAACATGAAGGATTATTGGATGAGGAATGACACGTTGAAAGGGGTAAATTTTGTAGTTGCGGAGATCGAGAAGGCACCAGTGGAGGAATTTTGAAACGGTTTTTGAGTGAATGCTGGGAAATTAGGAGGGAGAATGGGGGCGGAATACCCCTGTGGGGCATAAGGTTAATGTAGGCCTCCTCGTTAGAGGACCGCGACAAATCAGCGAAAGGCCGAAAAGTTATTATTATTTTACACTGTACAATCATTTGGGTTAAAAATCAACACAAATCAACTGGGATGAGTGAATATGAACCCAAGTGGGTTCATATTCACTCAACCCAGTTGATGTGGGTTATTTTTTTAACCCAACTGATTTTAGAGTGTATGCATTTATTAATGTGTTCAAAATGCCACTCAACAGTTTCAGTGTTAACAAGCTAATTTAACTGACAGGTTGAATAAAAGTTTACTCTAACGAATTGAAATATGATCTTTAGAGTTGAAAGATAAAGCTGAACAGAACTTTCTCTGTAAAATATACCTATCTCCTTTCATACATTGAGACATGAAGTGGGAACAAATGCATCGAGCAACGCGGTGCAAGAGAAACTTGGGAGGTCCCATTTGACAATAAATGATGCTACTGTACGCCAGGTCAAAACGTCCCTCAAGTACAGAAACGCATCAGCCGATTGTGCTTTGTTTTTCTAAAGGAAAGAAATAGATCTGCAAACTGAATTCATCGACTTTTTAAACATTAGTTAGGGAGGGACACTCAGATTCTTACAATTATCACCCCCAGGAAACTCTACAAATCAAAGTACAAAAACTTATTTCATTTCGGTTTAATAGTCACCGCATAGGCCAACATCTTCATAACCGGTACATGTTAGAATCTACGAAAAGACACACCCAGAAATGGCTTTGCTAACCTCCTTCCTAACAGTAAACGTAGTCAAGACAATTCACATGCACAGAGTACATTTAAAGACGACGATATTATGGAGCAACACATGATACACACAACTTCTCAGGAATGTGGACCTGGGGCCAACACCAAATGCATCGAAATGCATTGGAGGCTTAAATATGGTTCAAGATCACCGGGGTCATCCAGGGACCATTAAGTTCATATTACGAAATTGCTGAAAATCGCTTTTTTATGATATTTTAGTCACGATTGGAGCCAATCATTTCTCCCTTGCTAATAATCACGTTCTTTCTAAACCCTTTACCTTCCATGAAAAGCAGACGACACTTCAAAAAAAAACAAAATTCTTGAATAACTATTATTTTCATTTTTTGTCCCCAAAACATAGGTTATGACCCCTCATTGGAACGAGCTCGACGAGATCGTTCCAATGAGGGGTCATAACCTATGTTTTAGAGACAAAAAATGAAAAAAAATAATGAAAATAAATTGTCGATTTTTGAGAATAGCGCTGGCCGGTTTTGACAGTTACGTTAGGTAAAGGGTTAAAACACGAGATTTGATACATGCACGCGTGTCACACACACTGTCGGTCATACAAATGGAGGTCTGTAGTACCCGACTCGAGTTTTTGTGGGCGTGGCAAGATCAATTTGGAATATCGGTACGTTACTTCTTGAAGAAATGAGAATTTACGTCAATGATACTTCATGTATATTTTATTTATTCACCAGTAAATTCCCTGGATGTCATTAGTGTTTAACTACAACACCGACTGACTAATATTCCAACTACATCATCAAGGCATGCCTTCGGCGAAGACATGTTTTGATGATGTTAGAATATTAGAAAGTCGGAACTTGGGCCATCGCAGTCGGGACAAATCAGGATTACACCCCCTCCCATCGGACATCTTCGCAAAGCTCCTGTTGAGATGCAAATTTATTTCTTTACTGGAGATTAACGACAATTTCGACAGCCAGGGTTACCCCGTGTCGAACAGTTTTACTGGTGGAAGAATCCGATGTTCCCGGAAAGAACCGCTAAGCAACGGCTAGCAACTGTCAGACTCCCCAACGTATTAAACTCCACACATGCAGGGTTAGCATTGGTTGAAGACAGGTGCAACGCCGCCTCTGTACACAGCGCCGCCGTGCCCCCTCGTGGGTAATCGAGATTAAGTGCCTTGGCCATGGACACAACACAGTTACCCCTGGCAGGGAACGAGCCGTGAACCTCTCGGTTTGAAGTTCAATGTCGTAACCACTGAGCCACCGCCATCCCGTTGGGAGACAAAACATGAAATAAAATGTGGATGTCAATTTTGGTGAACAGCAATTGTCGATGTGATCAATGGGTTAGTTGAAATATTCGGGCTGCACGATGTTCAAAACTGAATACCGGTATCGGTATTCAAAAAAAAAAAAAAATACGGTGGCATACCGGTATATCGAAAACTTTTCAGATATATGAACACAAGTACCACAATCGAGACTCGAGACATCATAGTCGGAACGAATTAGCACGCCTTGATGATGCGGTTCGAAAAACCTTTACCCAACGCAGACGATATCAAAATTTATTATTTTCAAAATTAATTTATCAGATGTTCCCCAAAAATTTCAACAAAACTATATCATGTGACCCCTCATTGGAACGAGCTCGTTGAGCTCGTTCCAATGAGGGGTCACATGATATAGTTTTGTTGAAATTTTTGAAAACTATTTTTTCAACTGCTGAATTTGTATATTACGAGGGCACAAGCAGACGATTCCTTGGATAAAGGGATAATATTATTCACTCAAGACGTCTTGAAAATTAAATTGTGGGTAAATAAATAATGACGATAAACCGATATCTTTGTGATTACACCGGTATTCAATCGATATTGGCTTGAATACCGGTATATATCTCTTTATCGATATACCGTGCAGCCCTATGAAATATCAACATTTTCTTCAACTTGTCGGCTTGATGTATAGCCTTTTGGCTTGATGTATAGCCTGAGGTATCAACAAATAACTACAGCGATCGAGCGTAAGCCTTGACTAAGATAGTATTACTCCCCGTTAACATAAGACTCTGTGGCGACAGTTCGATAAGTGATAAGCCATAATTGCATATTAACGTTAAGACCCACGTGACCGAACGGATCGTGAGGAAATGACCAGGTCTCGTTATCAACCAGTTCATAATTGATTATCTACCGACACATTTTACTAGTTCACCTATGTTATTATTCGATTTGATAAACTGCGCATCATCACATCGTGATAGCACAGACAGGAAATCCGTTTGTTTCCCAATACATTAATCGTAATACTGATCTCCAATGCAAATACTGCCACGTAATGTAGTAAATTGACAGTAATTTACCTTTGAATCTATTCTATCTAATAAAACATTGTTATTGCCTGGCACGAGGTGATATATAATACGCGAATTACGCTTGGTGATACACTGCTCTGAGAACGCTCTGAGAACGTTTCTACAGAAAGCTTAATTCAAGGCATAATTGTAAGGAAATGTTTAAAGATAGCAACCAAAAGCGATGTTTTTCCCACACCTTTTATTTCCACAGACATGTTACCCGATTACACAACGAGTAAGAAAACCGAGTGGATAAAAATGTGTCAATAGAAAGACATTCCTGTAATATATTTTCTAATAATTTGCTATAATGTCTATAAATACCGAACAACATGCGCCTTTGTTCTGTGAGCCGTTATAAATTGGCTTCCTTTCTTCAAACTTCGAACAAGTCTTTATAATTGCTGGAATATAATGACCAGAAAACACTGTGATCATACGCAAAGAAGCCAGGGGGAAGAGCACACTGATCTTCTGTTTTCCAACATCTTTCCGGAAAGGCCCAGGAACCCGTCGACAAAAGTAGGATACCCTTCTATCGATCACCTCAAACTCGTCACTATGGGATTTATATCATCACCCACGATTGAAATGCGGTCCCCAGTCAGAATTAGAATACTGGACCCGCCACTGAAACAGACCGAACTGTGATCATACCTTGCCCTTTACACCTATAAAGAGAGACTAACGGGAGTTTGTACATTTGCTATGAATATAATGCATTTCCTGAAACGGAAAGAGTCCACCTGCTATTTCAAAAAGATTAGTATATTTATCGGAGCAACCACCCCCAATTTTAACACAGGGCTTATATTTCATCTGAATTTGGGAGAATCAATTTGGATTCTCGCGAATATAGCTGCGAGAATCCATACCGGCTATGGGTGTCCCAGGATCCTACGAGGCCACCATGGCTGAACCCCTGTTGCATATTGATAACACATGTTAACCCTGCACCCATCACAGCTTTTGAATTTTTAAAACGTAAACTGAATTTGATAATATTTTCAAAACATAAACTATAAAACCTTACAAAAATGGATGTCATTGGAACCGGCTCGATCCAATAACAGCCATTTTTTGTACAATTGTATTGACAAAGTGTCAGGATATTTTAGATCACGTTGGCCTTGTATTGGTTAATTTATTGCTGCTATCTTAGGTACATGGATTCTCTACATGGATTCTCGCTGGTTTTGTTGCGCGAATCTTTACGTGAATCAATTCTCGGATTCTCGTCGAAATACAAGCCCTGTAACACCTCCGTTTGTATTAGTCAAGGTCTGATACAAAATCTCAAGCCACCAGTCGAATTCTGTAAGGAATTCGGCGCTGCAAAGGCCTGGCACTAGTCCAGTCTTTGAATAGTGCATTGCCTATGTTTAAATTCACTCGTCCAATACTAATACCATCCGATACGTTTGTTTATTAAAACAATTGTGAAAAGAGACTCGTCAGTGCAATAGTTTTATGCTTGTCGCGTAGTTAATATCTTGATGTTTCCAAAGTGAATTAAATTCTTACAGTTTGGGATATCTATGACTGGAACACAAAATAGTATCTGTGTATGTTTGTTTGTAACAGAATATCACATTACATCAACGGTAGTCTGTGACAACTCATTTCAGAAACAGATAGCCCATAATAGCTTCGAATTCTACACATAACTGGACTGTTGGTCGGAGAGCTTGGGTCTGATATTCAATCGAATGACATTTGGCTCAACTAGTTTTTAAACGTCTAACTGGACCGAACCACGATAGGTCGGGAACTTTGTTGATACCTGTCCTCTTCCACTTTCATTCAGCCTCCACTCTCTCATTGGTAACAACCACCTTAACCCTTTACCCAACGCAGACGATATCAAAATTTATTATTTTAAATATAATGTTTTTACATTTTTCAAAAAATTTCAACAAAACCATATCATGTGACCCCTCGTTGGAACGAGCTCGACGACCTCGTTCCAACGAGGGGTCACATGATATGATTTTGTTGAAATTGTTTGAAAAAAAAAAAAAAAATTCAACTGCTGAATTTGCATATTACGCGGGCGATTCGTTCGGTAAAGGATTAACAAACACCGGGGGATAATACCATAGAACTTTTACAACAGTATTTTCTAGAATTGTAATTTGTAGTTGCGGCTTTAAATGAGTTGAAATGAACCATTACCGTTTCCAAAGATGCGCAAATTTGCCAACTGGCAAATTGCCATATATTTTAAAATACTAAAGATTTATTTTAGCTAGTGATATTAAGGTCACTCAAAGTAGCTCTTACGTTTCTCAGGTCACTTTTTTGTAAAATTGCGCGTGGGCGGGCGTTTTTTTTATTTTATTTTTTTTATTTTTGTTGTTATTTCTTTGCCATCAAAAGTTCCTGTTCTTTGGTTGTTTTATGTTTTAGGCCTCATCATCTACAGAATAGCATGGATGGTGGTGTATTTCGTCCCTTGAACGCAAGAAGGCTTTAAAATGCTAAACCATTGCAAAGTCTTGTTGCACTTAAGGGACAAATTTATCAATTTTATTAACATTGGTAAAATATCAAACATATACCATTTAATTTTTATTTTTTAAGTTTACATTGGTGATAAAAAGAGAGCATGTACCAGCCAAAGGACCATGCGGGAGGACCTGCGAAACATATTTTTTAACATTTTAGGCCTAATAGTTAGCAAGTGCAATTCTAGAAAATACAATTGTAAAAGTTTTTATAGTAATGGCTCCTGATCTGTACTTGGAAAACGTAAATACGTTTAATCCAGTCGCAAACTTTCAAGTTCCGAGAAAATCTAATCGCGGACTCCTCATTCAGAGTGAAGTTTGCAGCATGGGTAATTATTGCAGTCCCGCCACTAATACTGTCATCCACAACAATCAATACTCGAAACGCGTTCAAATATCCAATCAAGAGGCGCCTGGAAAGGTGGTAACGGCGTCACTGACGTGTTTACTTACGTATCTTTCTGTTCAGATCAGGGATATTCTGGTAATTTGGAGAAAAATGAGCAATGATACTTTTTTTAAACATCTAAGGGTGACATTTTTGTCTTTGAGAAATAACTATAATACCGTCCTTTGAAATAACTGTAATATCATCCTTTGAATGAATTGTAATATCGCCCTCTGAAACAACTGTAATACCGTCCTTCGAGAGGAACAAGGCAATGTCAAAGCATTGCTGATAGCGGCACCTTCTCCCAATTTAACCCTTTACCTAACACGAAAGGCAGACGACACTTGCAAATACAATTTGTGAATAACTCAATATTTTCATGTTTTGTCTCCAAAACATAGCTTATGACCCATCATTGGAACTAGTTCGATGAAAATTGAATTGTGATTTTTGTAGATAGCGCTGGCCGTTTTTTGGCCATTACGTTGGGTAAAGGATTTCGGGAAGATATAATGTTTCAACAGACCTTGAAAAATCACCGCTATCTCAGCCAATATTATATTAAAAAGGACACACATTGCACATCTGTTCTTCACTTCTCTATCTCGGAGTGCGGCGCCTCATTTGTTATGGACTTCAGATCGAGTTGACGGTTCGATCCTGCCGCGTCATATATGTTGTGTTCATGGGCGGGGCACTAAATAATGACTAGCCCGTGTACTAAAGCGTACGACTCGCCGATGGTACATTTGCATTCACTTACTGTGAAACCTGCTTGAACCGGGTTAGTAAAATGAATAAAGGAAAAGTTATTCTTAAGTGCAATTTTCCTCGGGTACTACGCTGGATTCCTCCACCCGTTAATCCTTTACCTAACATGAAAAGCAGACGACACTTGCAAAAAATATTCTTGAATAACAATTTTCTTCATTTTTTTTTGTCTCAAAAACATAGGTTATGACCACTCGTTGGAACGAGCTCGACGAGCTCGTTCCAACGAGTGGTCATAACCCATGTTTTTGAGACAAAAAATGAAAAAATAATGAAAATTAATTGGCGATTTTTGAGAACAGCTCTGGCCGGTTTTGGCCGTTAAGTTGGGTAAAGGGTTAAACTGTCAAATGCGATATGGCCCTAGCTGCTCAACGGGACATTAATGGATATTACAAAAAGAAACACACATGTTACCTTCTTATTCAGCTGGTACTCTTCTTTCATAAAATTTTAGAGCGTTCGGCAATGATGTCTCGTGGTCATCTCGATAGTCAATTTAACCTCCGATCTAAGTGGGCACCCTCTCAAGCGTTAAATGAGGCAATGCACACACGCCATGATTGCAGATGAACAAATCTCAGTTTCATTCACAACCGGCTTTACTTCGTAAAAGTCTGAAAGTAAATTTGAAGGCATTAAGCATAAGAAATGGTGGACACCGAGAACTCAATCCTTGCTTTCTGGCCAAGTGTCGTCTTCCCATTCAGACAGACGACTTGTGACTAGAAACAGCTGTTCAAGATATAGGCCTTTTCCTCTTCATCATTATTCAAAATGTCAATTTTAGGCTGTCTGCTACAAAGCAGCGGATGCAAGTGGACTCTCCATGGGAGGGTGGGAGGTGGTGGCTCAGCGGTTACGACGACACTGCACTTCAAATCGGCTCAGTAGGTAGAAGTGCAGGTTGCAAGCCGAGAGGTAGACGGTTCGATTCCCGCCACGGCCAACTGCACTGTGTCCTTGGGAAATGCACTTTACCCCGATTGCTCACTTGGGGGCTCGGTGGCGCTGTGTACTAAGGCACGCCGCACGTCGATGGTGCATTTTGCCTTCAACCAATGCTAACCCTGCTTATGCGGCGTTGGTACGTTGAGGAGTCTGGCATTACTCGACACTGCTTGGCGGTTCTGTCCGCGTACTCTGCCCCCCCCCCCCCCCGCACGTAAAACTACCCGACTACCCTAGCCCCCCCCCCCCCCGACTTTTTTGCCCGACCATTTTTTTTTGTATGCATATATTTTAACACAACCAATGACTGGTGAAACAAGGGGCGGATCCTGAGTCTCCCCCAAATTTTCGCCAGATATGTTTCTCTCGTACTGGTTCAGCTATGTTTCTCTCGTACTGGTTCAGTTTTTTTTTTTATGTTTTAGGCCTCATAATCTACAGAATAGCATGGGTGGTGGTGTATTTCGTCCCTTGAGCCCAAGAAGGCTTTATAATGCTAAATCATTGCAAAGTCTTATTGCACTCAAGGGACAAATTTATCAATTTTATTAACATTGGTAAAATATCAGACATATACCATTTAATTATTATTTTTTAAGTTTCCATTGGTGGTGGAGGGGGGGGGGGGGGGATTATGCCTTCGGACCCTTGCTTCAAATTCTTAATTGGTCTGTATATTTTTTGGTTGGCAGTTGATTTGAGTGGACTTCATTGCAGTCTTCTTTCTGTGAGGTGTTAAGTATACTTTCTTCGAAAAAATTCATTTTTTGCAATAAATGGCAGCAAACGCTAAAATGTATACAGTCTGCTAAAAAATCGGTTAACTGAAATTGATTGTAGTCTTACAGACATACATGTACCGAATCCACCCCAAGACAAGATAATCCACAGACAGTATAATTGATGTTAACATCTGGTAAAGCATACAGTGAGGTCTATTTATCAGCTTTGGTTGTTACGACCAAAGCTGATAAATATACCTCACCTGTATGCTTTACCGACGTTTTTTAACGGCTCTCAAAGTGTGAAATCTTTCAAATACATCTCCTGAAAAATCTCAAAATATCCGCACAGATACATGGAAATGAGGGTTTTAGGACCCTGGAATTTAAAATTACCGACAACCTTCCACCGTGCGATACAGCCCCCCCCCCCCCCCCCCCCCCACCACACACACACACACACTTTGAAAATCGTTCCGCCGCGTCGCGTGTTAAACACCGATAAATAAATAAATAAATAAATAAATAAATAAATAAATAAATAAATAAATAAATAAATAAATAAACTCTACCCCAGAGAAGAAATGCCCGTGTATGTGCTTCGTCACCAGACGTATTCCACACGAAAACAACTGGAAGTGGAGCAGTGTTTTTTTTTTATTGTGGTAAAGAAGTTTTGTTTTACTGGGGAAATGGGACCTGGTAACCAATCCGCAGGGTTTGAAGTGCCTTAAAAGGGATAGCATTGGTATAAATGATTGGTTATAATAATTCTTCACTAATATATTGACTGATATTTCATCTCTGGGGATCAGTAAGTTTGTGACAAACACGGAAGCTGAATTATTATGCCTCAAAGTTAGTTTGTCCAATCAGAACGTTTGAATATCATGTAAGGGTTCGCCGTATCAAGTAACTGACCTGATATTATTTGCTATCAGGTTAGTAGCAGTCATTACTATTTTGATCAAATTGAAGCATTTCCGCTCGCTTCAAATTTTCAGAATTTGAATTGAATCAAAATAAGAGAATTTAAGTACCGACAATATTTTCTAGGTACCGTGTTTATTGATTTAAAACATTAAATATTTACAAAATTGTCAGAAAATATTGTTTACAGTCCCAAAGGTCCTTTGATGTTTTTTAACGATTCAAGCTTGTACCGACCACACTTCAAAGTCTATCGATTTTTATGCTGAAGCAAACATTTTCTTTACAGTTTACTCCGCAGATTGAAAGTGAGTTTTTGAACATTTAAAAGAGCTCTTTTAACCTTTTTCAGGGGTAATGACAATCAATGTATGTAAAGGTATTTCAGATATGCGTGTAACGAAAAGTTGTATTTTGTAAACAAAACGTCCCCTGAGTTCCAATGTGTTCTATGTGCCTACTGGCACATAGAACATATTGGAACTCAGGGGACGAAATATCGTTCCTCGAACAAGAAGATTGTTTACTGTCACCATGGATTTATAACGGTGCCAGTTACTGTTGATGATTCTGTGCGGCTGTCAATTGCAGCTTCTAAAAAAATAAACTCTCGGTCGTTCTTTGTTTCTCGTGAAAATGTATTAATTTCGTGATTTACATGGACTTTCGACACCATAAACATGTTACATGGCGTGTAGCTGGCTGATACATTTCCATACACGGCTCTGAGAGTTCATATCAGGTTCAGCTTCGCCTCACCTGATATGAACTCTCAGAGCTTTGTATGGAAATGTATCAGCCAGCTACAAGCCACGTAACTCATAACATAACTCAAGCAATATTGAATCTCATAGCCGACGAGGAAGTGAAAGTATCAAATAACTGTGCAACTGTCATCTTGCAATAACCCGAAAGTCTTAAAACCCGAAAGTCAGCTTTTCTGAACCAGGACAATGCCACGCCTTAATTTTATAATATGGCTGCAGGTTTCGTTGTACACGTTAGCCATCAATATTTACAACGTGCATCTCTAAGAAAATAGTATTTGATCCACCCACAAATGACGAATTTGGAGTCTTCGATCTGATGCCATCGGACTTACAAATGTACATAGTTAACATAATTAGCGCTCAAAATGTCAACATAAGCTAGTTAGTGTCTGATACATCATCAATCCAGTTACATAAAATGAATCTTGTTTTAGAATTTCTTTTCAGCAAAAGTCCTCTTCGCATATTTTTATTCAATTAGGAATGAAACCCCCTTGACATGGGACTACCGTCTGGTACCAGGCAGAGTAATTGATTGAAATACTGTCTGGAGAGCATCCGCTAAGCTGATTGATTCTTTATCAGCCTATAGTTCTCTTTTAATTCAATAGTTTATTTGACGTTAATGTTTCAAAACAAATTCAGCTCATTGTCGCACCCTCCCATCTGCCCCGTGTCTCCTTCCAACGCACACAAACGAACTGTTTAATAATGTCGCTCACTGCCCCCTTCTCAGTTTCACCAATGGTTATTCTAACGTACCTATCTATTTAACAACACAATACCCGCACATCCTTCATTTTTTTCACCCCCTTTCCCCAGTTTACTCCCGTCGACTCTTACTCTGTAAAACAGATATTTTGGACATTCTAAAAGAATATACACCAGGGGGCACTACTATAAAACTTTTACAATTGTGTTTTTTAGAGTTCTATTTTCTACTTTCGACTTCAAATGGTTTGAAATAAACCAACAGTATTTTCAAAGATATGGCAATTTGCCACCTGGCAAATTGCCATACCTTTGAAAATTCTAATGATTTAATTTAGTCAGTTATATTAAAAGACAGAAAATACAATTCTAGAAAACACAATTGTAAAAGTTTTTTAGTATTGACTCCAGGTTATCGATTACTCCTAAATTTTCCACGTGAGGCTCCTTATCACCGCTTTTTCAAACTTTTCCTTGTGAGCCGGGGGTTTTGACTTCATTTCGAACACCAGTGACCCAACAAATGCACGATCATGGTGCAGATCTTGTTTCCCTTATTCCGTCTTGCAGATCTCCATTAACTATTTACCTTACATGAAAAGCAGACGACACTTGCAAACAAACCTATTTTCTTTCATTTTTGGCGTCAAAACATAACTTATGACCCATCGCTGTAACGAGCGCAATGAGCTCGTTCCCATGAGGTGTCATAACGTATGTTTTTGTGACAAAAAAATGAAAAAGTAATGAAAATTGAATGGTGAATTTGGTGAATAGCGCACGTGGTTTTGACCGTAACGTTGGGTAAAGGGTTAACTACATCATTTGCCACATACATCTTTTTGGGATAAAAAATGTATACCTTCTTTTCCCTGTACATATTTTAGAAAACATATTGAATACAACTTTAAGAAACCATAACCCTCTGCACACTGACGTCATAATTCGAATTTTTCCCCATAAATACTACTAAGAAATTTAACCAATTCACTCTTGTTTGACAGAGCTCAATGAGCTCTGTCAAACAAGATTGAATTGATTAAACTCCTAGTCGCATTATGGGAAAATTGCTGATTGAAATTTTGATGTTTCGACATCTGTGTTCTGGGGGTTAAGCTAGATTAAAATTTCCCCCCCAAAAATTCAACAACATCAAGACACCAGAAACTTTTACAAAAAAGTCTCGAACTGACAATATACTTCTTACCGTTGTTTTCCGGGGCGGTTTTACCGTGCGGTCATCGTGGAAAGGTCAAACTCCACGCGTGGCCAATATTTCCACGCATGCGCTAATTGTGAATATCTGATATAAAACGATGGAATCGGAATCAAATTTTCAATTGACTGAAGCACCAGGTATGGATACCGGTAGTCGGATAAATTCAAAACACTAAATCCGAGAACATGATTTTCCGCAGATCATCCTTAAGTACTTTTCCCAAGATATGAAAAACTATTAACCCATTAGTACAGAACATCGGTAGTCTACATTACAATTCAAAAAGACACTAACTGAGAAATTCATCAACTTGTATGACCCGATATTAACTGCAAAATACAGTTTGCTACGTGTGCGTCGTCAGCCATCTGTCTTATTTTGAAATAGAGACCTTAGCGATTTAACGTATGGAAGGAATTATGCATATCAAGGAATGAACCATCTTCAAAACCAACTAAATTGGCTGTGATCGTAGCCTTTTTATGGATAGCAAGTGGCTGTTACGACAGCTTCAAATTTATTTTACTTAAAGTACAGTCGACGTGGATAATATCACGCGCGGACAGTGATGTCCATGCATGCGTTTACCAGGTAACAAAACTCGTCAGCAGCCAAATTTTATTTGAAGAACCTCCGGGTTCTACTCGGTGCTTCATTAATTAAATTTTGATGAGTATTCCTATAGTTAGTGTTTGGAATCTAATGTTATTGCGTCCGTGGAAATATTGCCCTGCCATGGAAAGTGACCAGTCCACGGCAGTCGTACTCTAAGAGGGAGATGACGAAGGCTCCACTAGCTCCCCATTCCTCCCCTCCCTGACGTACAAGCACACACTCAAGACAACAGTCTATATTCCAACAAGACTAAAATCCTCCTCCTCTGATTGGACGAGACGTCGCGTAGTATATTTGATGTTTACGACTCAAGTGGCAAATGCTACCGTCAGACGTCACAACGCGAAATATCTGCAATGGCGTTGTCCGTTTCGTAGCTGCTCCATCAACGGAGTGACTGACGAACCGCCTCATTTTACTGGATGCTTCACGTATGCGGCAGACGGTGTTCCGGATGAAGTGTTGTTTAAATTATAAACGGATTTACGATTTGAACACTAAGATGGATTGAGTTTATCAGGTTTGTTGATTATTTATTCAGTGCCTGTCGTGGATACACGAGGGGATTATTTACTAAACCTGTGGTCGGTAAAAGTTGCCTTGAACAAGGCAACTTTTAACGATCACAAGTTTAGTAAATAAGCCTGTCGTGTTCCACTATGTAGGTTTTGGGCTATGAGTAGTGTCTATAAGAACATACACGTTATTGTGATGAATTGGTGGTAACATGGTCTGAAGTTTGCGGCTCGGAGTGTATGTTCAACCGCTTGGCGTCTCGGTGGGACATAAGCTGCGAGCGGCAAACCTCAGACCATGTTGCTGTCAACTACCGTCAACTCATCACAATAATTTATAATATCATCTTTATCACCTGCTTCAAGTATTGATGTTGCATTGCCGAATACCATCATCCAGTCAACGTTTGTGAAAGACGATTATCACCAAAACAGTGTGCATTACAGTTTATATCCATAGCTGTGTGTTTAGGTCCTTGCCTCTTATACTCAGAGTTAAACTCTAAAGACGAGGCGATACTTTGGTGAATGTTTACCTGTTTTTTTTATATTTTAACCATCTCTTTCCAGATATTACTCAGTGGAATGAGATCGTTATATATGTATTGAGAGAATCAGAATTCAACTTGTATGTTAGTTCGGTTAACCCTTTACCTAATATGAAAAGCAGACGACACTTGCAAACAAAAAAAAACAATCTTGAATAAGTAATGTTTTTCCTTTTTTGTCTCAAAAACATAGGTTATGACCCCTCGTTGGAACGAGCTCGACGAGCTCGTTCCAACGAGGGGTCATAACCTACATTTTTGAGACAAAAAGTGAAAAAAATAATGAAAACTAATTGGCGATTTTTGAGAATAGCCCTGGCCGGTTTTGGCCGTTACGTTAGGTAAAAGGTTAATATTTTCAACCTGTAACCAAAACGGTGAGCATAACAACTAGTCTGCAATATACAAAGTATTGCTTGTTATTTGGTGGATACCAATTAAATCTACATTGTTGCTGGATCGCAAAGGCAGATTACTTGTATTGCCTCTAAAAAAAACCCTTCCTGCAAGATTGGATTTTTAAAACACAGTGATGTCTCATTACACTGTCCTTGTAATTTTATAAATAAGTTACTTCGTCAAAATATGTTTTGAAACTCTGACTTCATTTAGAGTGCCGCAGAATACGCCATTTACGCTACCGTAATGAAAGATTTAAGAATCGACATTATTTGGCAATGTAAATCGTGAATTGTAAAAAATAATATAGATTTTGTGTACAAAAAAAAATGATAGTTTATTAGAACCAAGTCATGGGCCTCGGTGAACCTCCTTGGATTACACACTCTCTCATTCTTGTCACCAACCCTTTGAACCAGGTCATCGTGGATGCAGTCGTTCTACCTTATAATATCAATTACACAAAAAGAAAAACGCGAACCTATCGTGCGTGTGCCTGAAAGGACAGTAATCATTCACTGTTTACAGCTCTTCGATTAGATTATTTCTAATCCCCTTTAAATACTCTGTGTCCATTATGCTTTCCACTCATCCTTTTAACATTCCATCTTCTTGTCAATCCACAACTATCCTCCAGGCAACAACCTTTTAGTCATACCGGCTTGAGAAGATTCAGCTATATGAGCATTTTCAACGATTTTCTTCGAAAGTTACACGAACGGCCAAGTGACCAAGGAGAGTGATATGTCTGGACAATGGCACAAGGAAGTTCTGTGTCTTCTTCCTTCAATTGTTTTAAGACAAGTAGCTTAATGTGCTCTGAACCGATCGTTTTATCACTTGTAAACTTGCTGAAGTGTCGATACTCCATTTATGTTGATCCCGGTGAAGGGCATGAGCGAAAAGTTCGTGTGTACTGTGAATGATGGGATTAACTCTTTGAAACCTAGATGACGTTCGTTGAAAATATTAAATGGTCTACCCCCGAATAATGGATATGGTTCCTCCAAATGTTACAGTTGAATTGACATGGAAGATACCACCAGAGTTTAAAGGGTTAATTTACTTACACATGACTGACCAAAATAGAGTTATGGGATACGCGAAAGAGAACACAAACGGACTTTGTCTTCTTAGTATATCCCCTTCTGGTCGTTGCTCGACTGCTGGGTGTTTGTCAAATGGTCGTTGAGTGGAGTTATGCCTTCAGAGCATTGCTTCAAATTCTTAATTAGTCGGTATAATTTTTGGTTGGCAGTTGATTTGAGTGGACTTCATTGCAGTCTTCTTTCTGTGAGATGTTAAGTGTGAGATGTTAAGTATACTTTCTTCGAAAAATCCATGTGTTTATTACTCTTTCTTGTGATTTATGTTTTAATGGCGATTTACTCAGTACGGAGTAAATTATTTGATCTCTTTGTCTTCTCAACATTTCGGTATACCTTTTCCCTAGTTTTAATCAACCCTTTTAGTGTTTTTGGTTTCACAAGGCAATGACTGTCTTTTACCTTTATTTTTTGTAGAAAAAAAATTATGCATTACATAATGAATAATATTGTTCAATCGAGTCCAAATCTCTTCAATTGTTGGAGCGTATATATCCCTAACATATCTGTTTTGGATTCATTAATATTTTTTAAAAGCAACTCAGT
The DNA here is from genome assembly GCA_031216915.1 of Pictodentalium vernedei. Classification (NCBI taxonomy): domain Eukaryota; kingdom Metazoa; phylum Mollusca; class Scaphopoda; order Dentaliida; family Dentaliidae; genus Pictodentalium; species Pictodentalium vernedei. The sequence continues at coordinate 79,821,021 of CM062288.1, read as the reverse complement.
TGGCATTTTGACAAAACGTATTGTCCTGGGGATTAGTTCGTGTTGGTTTTATGTCAGCAGCGGCACAAGATATGGCATGATCAGAGATTCCTGGAAAAAAACAAATTAACATGACAATATTGAGGTTGAATGTTAAATGGTGTTTTCTTGACGTGTTCTTTCGACTATTTGCGTTAAGTTGCAATACTCTAGACGTCTGTGATTGTTCGTGTTTTGGAAGATCAGGACTGGATATATTGTGGACACATGTGAGAAATTCCAGGAGAACATTGAGAGACTGAAGCCCCCAAGCAGCCACTCTCTTACAGACAGATCATCTGAAGGCTTATCACAGATAGCCAGTGGTGTATTCAGAGTTCTCAACCAGGAGCCAATGCTATAAAACTTTTACAATTGCATTTTCTAGAATTGTATTTTTGACTTACGACTTTAAATCGGTTAAAATGAACCATTATCATTTTCAAAGATGTGGCAATTTGCCAATTGGCAAATTGCCATATTTGTTAAAATGCTAATGATTCATTTTAGTCAGTTATATCAATAGGAAGAAAATACAGTTCTAGAAGATACAATTATAAAAGTTGTATAGTATTGGCTCCAGGACGGCCACATCTTTTTGAATGTTGAAAATTTCATCGCGTTCAGACTCGAGCTCCATACTACCAGCAAAGGTCTGACCCTAAGACTTTACCTAACGTAACGGCCAAAACCGGTCAGCACTATTCTCAAAAATCGCCAATTAATTTTTATCATTTTTTTGTCTCAAAAACATAGGTTATGACCCCTCATTGGAACGAGCTCGGCGAGCTCGTTCCAATGAGGGGTTACAACCTATGCTTTTGAGACAAAAAATGAAAAAAAAAAATAGTTATTCAAGAATGTTGTTTGCAAGTGTCGTCTGCTTTTCATGATATGTAACGGGTGAAGCGCTGCCGTGAAACTGATACTCTGTATCTGTGTTTTCCAACTTGAACATTGTCTTGGTAATTTGCAGCTGAGAATAAAAGCGAGTGAACAGCGCAAAAAGAGAAAAAAAGACATACTGTAGTTGCATTTTACAGCGCGGAATGCAGCTTCACTGTGTCCTTGCTCTTCCTTGTGTATATTCCACGTGTAGGTTGGTAAGACAGTGGTGTTTGTGGGTTTCCTAAACATTCCCAAGGCAATGACTATGATTATTCTCGTCGGATATGAGATGGGCAAATCTCACCGAGGGACAAGGTAATTTGTATCAGACACCCAAAACCACATTGGAATATTTTTTCAACACAAATTAATGTTCTTTGGGCTCCGATCTACCTTCGAAGGTGGTTTTTTCGTTGACAAAATCTAATCATATATTATGAAATGGTGACTTATAATTTAATATATTCCAAATGTGTATACAGGGCAAATAGATGACACTGTGCATGAAGACAGCATTTTCTCCCACCTCTAAGGTACTGAGACATATATAAAGTCGTGTGAGATAGATGGGAGAGATATGCCTGTCTCACCCCACCCACGTGACAGCTATCTCACCTCACCTACTTGACCAACCTATATTGGCTTATTAGAATATTTAATGAGCGCAGGACTATTCAATCATCGCACGGTCTTCTGTAAGCAAGCAACAATGTGTCACGTTTTCGGAAATATTAGCGGACAAACGTTTGCCGAAGAAAATAGAATAAAAACACAGACCGACCGCAAAACCAAAGGACACTTGACTCTTTTATATGAATTTTTGGATGAACGCCATTATGAGTAGAGCGAGTTGAACGAAATTCCCGTCGAACGTTATGCGAATATGTTGCAGAATTCATAATATGACGTCATCGGAATATGTAAATGTTCATTTCTCAAAAAATATTTAACCCCTGCCTTGCCGGCGTTGGGATTTAATTTTGTGGTATACACCTGTGGTATATACAGAACATTCGTCCGCTCTATCCAATAAGCAAATCAGTTTTTTTTTAGAAATGGACAACACAATTGCTCGATATAGCTGCACGTGCCCTTAAATTACTTTTGATGACGTCAGACAGTTTTGGTGGGAGAGAAAAATGATCCCTTATGGGGTGTGAGATGGAGAAATCTCGCTCTCGGGACAATATATTTGGTCCAGACACTCGGCAAGCCTCGTGTCTGGCCCAAATATCTTGCTCTCGGGTGGGATTTTCTCATCTCACACCCTCACCTACCAGGGATAATAATAAACTCCTTGCATGCTGCAGGCGAATATTCCTGCCCTGAACAGAATTTCTCTTGCCATTTACACACGTATATTTTTGCAACATTTAATCACATTTTTCTCCTATAAATGGAAGGGATTCTTCCACAAAATAGTTCTTGAGTTAAATTTGGATCAGTTTTTCAGCTAATCTAGCCATGGCTGCGTTTCAGCAACCATGACTAGACTGATGAAAAATATGTTGAAAATAGTCAGTGTGTTTAAAAGTTAAGGCGCTGGGGCGATAAGAAAAATGTTGAGATATACCATGGTAGTGCTCATAACGTTAACGTTTGCACACATGGCGTTATGTTGCATTGGTGGGCAATATATTTCTTTGCCACCCAGGTATCTAATCCAGGACACCATGTCTGGACTGGTGGGGGATTTGGAAAACAATAATGTTCTGGCCTTATGTATTCGCGTCAATGCGGTGGTTGCTACGATGGGAAATCATACATCAATTAACGGTCCCATAGCGCCATAGAAGGCATCTAGGACGGATTGTGTGATCTCTCTGGTATACCGAAGAATCGATTTACATAAATCCTATCTGAGACCAAGTGTGATGGTGGGAGGTAGGTTGCCTCCATTCCCCAGTCTGTATCTGCCATTGTCGATTATCTCCTAGAATACTGACATAACCTCAGTTCGCATGTTGCAATGTTTGCTTCAAAATAGAACAAATAAAAACAAGGAGAGAGATCTTCAATTTTGAACTTGTAATGATGGCTGTGGTTGGTAAAAATCGACGGAGAATATGCTACTTAGGGAATCTGCGACAAAAGACATGTATCTTATTCTCCTAGTTATAGTCCCCGAAAAACATCATATCCACCAAGCACTGAATTTAACCTTTCAGCGGGGTAACATAGAGTACTGAAATGGTTAACCGGAAAATCGGTTTGAAACCAGTTAGCTACATAACCGATTAGAAAAAAAAAAACGTCAACCGGTTATCCAATATATAGATAGTGATTGTCATTCCACATTTAAAACGTAGTAAATCTGCCGCTTCTCCGTTGCGAAAGATTACACATCGAAGCCGCGTTGTGTGTATTGAGAAATAATGGACTTTGGCTTTCAAGACTTCGTAAATGATCGGCAGTTTCCGTGAGTAATGAGTAATCGCAGAAACTATTCCGAAGTGTGTATACAAACGAACGTTGTCGAGTACTCGACAACGTTCGTTTGTATACACACTACGGAATAGTTTGGGAATACTGCTTTCCAATTCCTGTAGTTTTGATCCCACATTCTGTGAAGTAATGGCCACGGATAACCGGATATTATACTTTTATAGCGCTCGGTTAGTCGGTTACGAAAATGAGCCAACCGTTTCAGCCCTAGTAGCATAACGTTTCGCGTGAGACACTAAAATACAGGAGGACAGGGTTGAAAGGTTAACTGTAAAAAAAACCTCTCCAATAAACAAACTGAGACATCACACAACCCAAAGTTCCCCATTAAATATCCACGTAATGTTTTACAGCGCTGTTTGGTTAAATTTGCAACATTACTGTCTTTGAAAAGTCAAAGGCAATTTTACACTCTTGAAACTCAAAGACAAACTGAGTTTGTCTTCTTGTGCAATGGTTAAATTTACGGTCGCAGTGACACGGTAAATCGACTTTAACTTGATTATAGGTTGAAATGGACTGTGTTAACAGGAGATGTATCGTCGTATTTTCTACCATTGTCGTTAAACATCGAGAAATAGACCCCCGGGGATAAGGAATATTATGTTCACAGCATAATAATCAGAAAATGTTGTTTATAAATTGGTTTTGACATCGAAACTCAAAAGTCAAGAGTGTTCTCAGTTCCGCAATTGACAACATATAATTTGATAGAATAACTCCCTGAGGTATGAAACTTTATAACAACAGTATATACAACTCTAATTTCGTTTCGTACATAAAAATCACTGAAGTCAGTAACACTCGTATTGAACCTATAGCGATCGCATAAGCTCGTCTTTATTGACCAAACTCAAGCAATCTTTCTCTATTTCACTCCACCCATTGTGTATATGGTATAATGGTACACATTAACTCTTTGAACCCTGGCAGCCGTTTTTTCCGACCAGAAACATGATACGGCATAACGTCATTATTTAGGATAGCTGTTCAGTAAATGTATGGGATAGACCAATCAATATTTTCAACGTGCAGCTTTGAGGCTGCACGTTGAAAATATTGATTGGTCTACCCCAAATAATAAACATGAACTCTTCTAATTGTTGCCATTGAACTGGCATGGAAGATACCACTGGAGTGCAAAGGGTTAAATAAAGGTTAGTCCGTCAGATATTCTCATGAGTTCAAACTCAATACTTTACGCATTCGGAAACACAACACGGGGAAGTAATTGTTTGGACCATATTTAAAAGGGTATCCACCGTACATTAGTTAACCCCAGATCACCCAGGCGTTGGGGCGATCATCCATATACCTCTACACATAGCTGTACGTAAATCGAAGGTCCGTTATTCCCCGCACCAACGACTGAAGTAACTGCGACATCACCCCAAAGACCCTATTCTGTCTTTTTTATTGAGGGCGTTGTTAATTCTCTTCAAATATAAGCCCAAAGCAACGAAACACTGTTACAAACTTACTACATGGCGCCCCGTGACGCACAAAGCAACGTAACCAATTAACCTCTTAACTAACGAATCGGCCGCATTCGCCCGCGAAATTTGCAAATTAAGAAGTAAAATTAAAATACCATGTGACCCCTCATTGGGACGAGCTTGACATGCATGTTCCAGGCAGGGGTCACATGATATATTTGTACTGACATGTTCGAATAAATTTGAAAAGACAATAATTAAGATCATTAATTCCGATATCCTGTGCGTTGGGTAAAGGGTTAATCGTCAAATGACTCTGTTTTTGTAGTAAATGGTCAAATCTCTCAACTTACTTGCACCAAAATATCTTGTAAACCATTATGTGTCAGTGTTCGAAGAGTTACGTTCGGCCAAATCCTGCTTCATTGTTAAAAGTTTGGGAAACTTCGTCACAGCGGGCGATCGGACATTTCTCTCGCTGGTCCTGCTCTGTGGAATGTTCTACTTGAGGACATAAGTTCCACAGTTGGTGCCTTGATTCTGATGAGGCCTGAATACTCGCCTCTATCACCTAGCTTTACCTACATGAAGGGGGAGTATTCATCCAATTTTACAGCTCTTCAGTTAGTAACAAATTCATGGCCCATGCATAAGAGTACCAAGTTTCTTGAATGCTAATTGTTGATGTCTTGATAATTGTAGATATCTCAAAACCATTTATACACATATCTATGCTGTCACCAAACTGACGCTATTGGTATTAACCCTTCGCTAGCTTGCATTTTCTTTTCTCATATAAAGCCCGTGAGCACATATTTTGTGGATACATTGGCTCTAAACTACATTATTATTTTTAATCTTTGAGGCGATGAGGTCGAGGAACGGGTGCTTTCGTGTTTTCGCATCGCATTCTATTTGATAAATATATATTAGCCCCATTACGGTTACGTATAAACTGTTTCATCAGAGCTCAGCTCTTGTTTCTAAGGCCATATAGCCTTAGAAACAAGAGCGAGGTTCTGATACAACATTTTCTGGGCAGAGAACGGTTCCGAGTTAGCTAGTGCTCTCGACTGTTGCCCTACTCGATAGTGTCAGTATCCGCACGTGTTGTGGAATTATGAAAATACAACACAACATAATGTTTAATTAATTCAGTGACAAAATCCGGATATTCACAAACTGTAGCTTTTTCTCTTACAAAGAGGGCACCTACACGCTACAGTAGATACCAGAATAATCTGAAGAGAGGCGGCAAGGGAATCTAAGTTTTCACTCGCGACTTCCAGCTGCCTGTGAAAACTTAGAGTTCCCTGTAGTCACGCATGAGGTATTTCTGGTATCTAGTCAAAAACAGTAGGTATATATTGAACAAATAGGTACTAGGGCCGGTAACCAAATTTTACACAACAAGTAGGATAAGGGTTTTAAACACGAGGCTCTGCAGAGTGCTTAAAACCCTTATTCTACGATTGGTTTAAATATGATTAACGGCCCTAGAACCTATTTGTTTTATTTATACCATGCTCATAATAAATAATCGACTTTGTCAATTAAAATGGAGAAAAACGATACTTTCTATCGCAAACACATGGATTGTTTTGTTTCCATCTGCGCCAGTGGTCAGTACTTCCGGCTTCCCGTGAATGCTTGATTGACAGCTAGACAACTCGTCAAATTTTCTTGAATTTACTTTGCTTTTTTCAGTCAAATTATTATTAGCAATTCTTAACCCTTTACCCAACGTAACGGCCAAAACCGGCCAGCGCTATTCTCAAAAATCGCCTATTAATTTTAATTATTTTTTCATTTTTTGTCTCAAAAACATAGGTTATGACCTCTCATTGGAACGAGCTCGTCGAGCTCGTTCCAATGAGGGATCATAACCTATGTTTTTGAGACAAAAAATGAAAAAAAAATAGTTATTCAAGAATTTTTTTGGCAAGTGTCGTCTGCTTTTCATGTTAGGTAAAGGGTTAAATGTTATTTTAAATATTTAATTGTAGGTATTTTAAGCTTAATAAGTCATTGCACGTAGTAGATAGTACCGCAAAACGTCGTATTTTCGAATGAAACATTGCAACGTGTACTACTTTTGGTGTCATTTTTGTTTTTGTAATGGAATTCCCTTTGAAAGATGTTTTAGCTGGAGTAGAAGCTTTACACCGGTAGTGGGGTTAAAAGCTGAAATTTAAGATACCGACTTTTCACATGGAATAGAATAGGTAAGTATGGTATAACAGTTTATGGTATGCGGTGTAATGTTTTAAATGCAATACAAACATGTCTTAATTGCAATTACAACACATAAACGTCACAACACGTAGCGATCTCTATCTAATCTTACTGCATAATGCGCGTCATAGATATTCCCACATATCTATCGTACAGTCGCCGTGGACTGGTCTTGATCGACGAATGGGCAATGTCCACGCATGCGTTTACCAGCTAGCAAAAATCATCATCAGCAACATTTTAACTAACGAAGCACCAGGATGTACCCGGTGCTTCACTGATTATTTTTTTTTATGATTATTCCTATAATTAAGGCTTGGAATCTAATATTATTGCGTCCGTGGAAATATTGCCCACCCATGGAAAGCGTACTGTAGATGTGTAACAAAAAAGATACACAAAATCCAAGTCTTTCAGGCGACTTTTTTCCCGAATTCTGTTTCGTTATTTTCATGTTCAAGAATGAAAATGCTTATCTTGGACAAGGTCCTTGACAATAGGCAATGTACAGTACAGCCACCGTGGATGGGTCGTAATATACGCGTAGGAAGTGCCGTCCGCGCATGCGATTACCAGGTAATTGTTGGACATTTCTTGCACGTCTAATAATTTCGAAGGAGATAATTTTATCGAAAAACATTACAAGTCAGCGATACAACGACAAATATTTGTTACACATTATCCGTTATCAATAAAAATAAATATAATATTAGATACATATTATCATAACAGTGTGTTGATCCGTGTCGTAGTATCAGCGTAGGCAGCGAGTGTGATCCGACAATCTGATCACCTCAACGAGACGTGATACTACGACACGGATCAACACACTGTCATGATGACAAGTTTATTATTTGACTGACACACTAACAGTAACTTAATTTGCTTACCTCGATTTACTTATTCCACTGAAAGCCGAACATAAAAATAGCAGACGAAACTTTGTAAACAACGACAACGGCTTCCCTAGTTACGAAGTCTATTTTTAACGGATAAATAGCCCGACGTTATTCATACGGGAATTCTCGGCAATTTCCGTAGGAGTGTGATATGGCTTTTTGATCCGGGAAAATCTCACCTGGTGGGATCCAACAGCCTGAATAAAATCGTCAAACAGTAATGGTATTCAGGGTAAAAATATAATAGTCATATAATAAAATTAGATATTGTATTATAGAACGTTATCATACCTTAGGGGGTTCAATATAGCTCAGTGATTAGCGCAGGCAAAAGCCTACAGATCGAATAGTCGACACGGTTTTATCTCTACGTTGTAGCGCAGTTGCGACGTGTGAAAAGGCGTGCAGTACTTCTTCGGCACATTAGCCCACAACTAAGGCTAACATTGCTCAGGGCAGGTTAGTTAATTTTAGAGGTCGACAGTTATTCGCCGTTGCTCATTGGTCCTATCCGTGTACTCTCCCCACCCATACAACAACCAGTCATGATAGAGGCCTAGCTGTTACAGTAGAGTCTCCGTGGATTGGTCATAATCCACGCATGGGCAGTTATGTCGCCGCATGCGTTTAAGCCAGTTAATAAAATACAGCATCAGCAAAATTAAAAAAAAACGAAGCACCGGGTTGTACCCGGTGTTTTATTAAATACATTTTTGATGATCATTCCTGTAATTAGTGAATATAATCTAATATTATTGCATTCATTGACATATTGCCCGCCCGTGGAAAGTGACCAGTCTGCGGCGGCCGTACTGTAAACATGTCGATTGTTAAACCTTAAATGAATAAAGAAACGAATTCGCATCCCTCTCCTCTAAACTTTAGTCTAGAGATGAACAAATATTTCTGAAGTGCCACTAGATAAAATTAGCTTTTTCAGTTGTTTTTAGAAACCATGAGTATTGCTTTCCCGGCACAGATTATAACGTGACGCTAAGTAATTATCTCATATAAACACATAGGTTATGACCCCTCTTTGGAACAAGCTCGTCGAGCTCGTTCCAATGAGGGGTCATAACCTATGTTTTTGAGACAAAAAATTAAAAAGAATTAGTTATTCAAGAATTTTGTTTGCGAGAGTCGTCTGGTTTTCATGTTAGGTAAAGTGTTATCACCAGTTCTGAAACTTCAGTACGACCGCCGTGGACTGGTCACTATCCATGGGTGGCAATATTTCCACGGACGCAATAATATTAGATTCCAAACACTCATTAATTAGATAACAGCTCAAGCTTTATTAATTAACATTTTGAAAATGATTATTTTTATTACCTGGTCAATGCATGTGTGGACATGATTGCCCATCCATGGACTATGTCCAGTCCATGGCGACTGCACTGTTGACGTGATTATTTTATAACCCTACCCTCTCCCCACCCCACGAGTCCACCCTCGACAGTTTGGCATTTGTATTTTGGAAAGCAGAGGATCTGCCCAAGAATTTCCCTGATATCGACTCAAACGACATATTTGTTTCAGAAACAAACGAAACTAGACTTTCCTCTAGGAATTAATTAGATTTGTTTGAAAACAAGTTGTCCTCGCATATCCAATCAGCTTAGAACACCGAAATCTATTAACTACCGATTCCGTTCGACACAGCAGACAAATCTGTACAAGAGTAATTCATTAGTGGTACATGTTTTATATTGGATACGTTAGGCTGCCCTGTCGTCGATGTAGTAGGGTTGAAACGGTTGGCTCATTTTCGTAACCGACTAACCGAGCGCTATAAGTGGATAATGTCCCGTTATCCGTGGCCATTATTTCACAGAATATGGGATCAAAACAAAAGAATTGGAAAGCAGCATTCTCAAACTATTCCGTAGTGTGTATACAAACGAACGTTGTCGAGTACTCGACAACGTTCGTTTGTTTTCACCCTTCGGAATAGTTTCTGCGATTACTCATTGCTCACGGAAACTGCCGATCATTAACGAAGTCTTGAAAGCCAAAGTCGTTTATTTCTCAATATACACAACCACGGCTTCGATGTGTAATCTCTCCCAAAGGAGAAGCGGCAGATTTACTACGTTTTAAACGTGGAATGACAATCACTATCGATATATTGGATAACCGGTTGAGGGTTTTTCTAATCGGTTATGTAGCTAACTGGTTTCAAACCGATTATCCGGTTAACCATTTCAGTGCTACTCGGATGTAGCATTTCTAATTCTCATTGGATATGTTGTCGGGCGTCCAAATGCAAACGTCACACCGCTTGCAGGTCAGAGAGAAAAATATATATACTGGGAACCGTTCTGTATCAGTTGTATAACATTTTGAACTTGGTCACCACTTACCGGAGGGAAAGCGGGGGCGACTGTGCACAATTCTCTAAATAGCTAAATTCTCATAGAAGCCATTCATTCCAACAAAAATGTCCGTACTAATGGGTAACCGTCCTGAACACAGGCGAACTTATTTTATTTGACGTCATGACGCGATACATTGCAGGTGGTTGTTATTGGACATGTTGAAAGCGAGTTGTTAGGATAATACGTGTTCACGTCATCCATTGTGTTTATTGGAGGCGGCCAGATTGGTTTTCATGGTGGCACGTGGTTGCCATGTATTTGGAGTGTATATGCCATTTTTTAGTATATCTTATTGCCGGAAATAACCTGCAAATCATCGAAAAAGGGCCCATTTTTATCCAAACGGACCTATCCCTTGATATCCTCGTTTCCTTCCATCGTGATTAGCACGCACTGCTGTAAAGCATTAAATGATATGATCCGGAGTGTACTCCAGTAAAGAAAAAGTGTCCCAAAGATGGAGTAAAATCAGTGTTTTGTTACTTCTGTTAGCCTTTATGGCCGGTTCTGATTACTTTGAGTCTAGCATTTTGTCTTCTACCAGCTACTCCCAATTATCACTCGTCCAGACCTATACTTTCGACCAATCTACTCGCTTTATTCACCTGGAGCCCCGCTAATTACCTCTCTACGCAAATATATCTTCTTTGATCGAATGTAACTTGCTTTGGGTAGTTTTGATCATAAAAGAAGTTCTACTTGAGGTGGGTGTATAACGGTGCAATGTCAATAGACCACTTCACTATTGTATTTGTGTGCTTCCTCTGGGTGACAGTTTCCACGGACATGGCCTCAAGTTTCACTGTTATGCTGATTTAGGGCCCGCGTTACTCCTCCTACATTTTGCTGAGTAGTTGTGTTCCCAGGGACGTGGCTAGAGGTTTCCAATTGGGGGAGGTGTAGGGTAGTGAATTTCCTACTAGGCAGAGGGACCGGGAGGGGGAACGTCCCTCGCGGTCCCTCTCCCAAGTTGGAAATACACTACCGAGAAACATTTTGGAAATGAAACAAGCCATGAAAGTGGACATAAAATTGATTTTAGTAACTGAAATTCCAACATATTTATGACAGAATTATCAGGCTATTATTACTATTTGGTATTATTCTGGGAATTGAATATGTGCTAAACAAATGCTCAAGCTTAGAACTTTGAGGAATTCACACTGTCCTAACATTAAACCAGATCTTATGCAGCAATAATCAATTTTCGATGTTTCATCATTTTGTAACTGTGAATGATGGAATTAACCTAGGATAACGATTTTACATGATGTGATTTTCTTGAATTGCATTTCGAGGATTTTTTTTATTACGATAAGTAACGTACTATAGAAATCTCGTACCGATTGACATCATGCGTACTTGTGAAGCTCGATATTGTGTACATTGTAGTTGTAAATAGTAACAGTCGATTTGAAACCTAGTTGGAATTTTGGGAAGTAAAGGAGACATCAGCATCACCAAAGAAGCTCTAAAATCCTGTGAGATGGAATTTCCAACTACTCATGACTTGCCTCCAAATTTCCAACTATAGGAAATTTTGGCCATGATTGGGGGATGAGACACCCCCTTCCGCACCCCGCCCCCACCCCCTGTCGCCACGTCCCTATGTGTTCCGTATCAATAGCCAGATTTCCACTTCAACCGTTTGTCCGCGCATCTCATTGGATGTTTACTTCTTTTTGCTTATTTTAGTATTAGTCTGAAATGTAGACACGCATACGATTAGAGTTTTTACTTAACCTCTAAAGCCCCAGGCTGATGTTTACAATAATTGTTTCCGCATATACATGTATACTACAGCAGATAATCGAACATTGCTTCTACATCATTGTTGTCTGCCTATACAGGCAACCAGTATTGATGTAGAAATGCTGCCAATATAAATGCAGCATATCGGCTGAATTCTCACGAAGAAATACCCTTGGTGAAAACCATTTGATGGAGTGTGTATATATATATAAATATATAAATGCGGAGGTATGTGGGTGTATGAGGACCTAAGGGTTAAACAAGTTTCCCCATGCCTGACCCTGTTTGATTTTCTTTTAAATTATTAGATTTCTATCACAATAGTTTGGCTGATGTAATTGCGGTTGTAATTGGGGAAAAAATATACATCAATAACCGTGATTATAATCAATTACATTCACGTGTAATTGATTCTAGCCTACCAGCTTCTATACAGAAGAGAGGTGATATCATGTGAAAGATAGTAGTAATAAGTATGGTACTGAACTTCACCGAACGTGTCTGGCATAAGTAATAACGGTATTGAGGAAAGAATGGATTTTGCCGACCCAAGACGCACAGCAACGGTGTAGGCAGGTCAGCCTCGTCTAGATCCTCTTTAACTGAATAAAGTTTTATGCCAAGCCCGTAATGAGGAAAGGAGTCAAAAGACCAGGAAAGGCTATGTTGCTGGCGTTTGTGTTTTTTTGTTTTTGTTCTTCTTTTGTGGTGGCTGCTGTAAGGGCGAGAGCAGAGTTGTGGTAGTTGATGTTGTTGGAGTAGATGGAGTAGTTGGACTTATATTGCTGGAGGCCTGATCTTACTGGTATGATCGGATCCTTGTTGCTGCCTCTTATGAAACTAAGAAGTCGCTTCTCTTTTTGTTTCATCCGATCGTATCATACTTTTTATCCAGACGTTACAAGTGCCATGTGTTCGTCATGTGTTCTCTGACATCCCCCAAAACACTGTTATAAATGACTTCTACTTATATGTAAGACTCATGGATGAAGGTGCGACTTAAGTAACCCTAGGATAAGCTACCTGCTTTTGAATATTATATGCACTGCTTATTTAAAAGATTACAGTGAGACTTTAGAAAAACAAAGACCTAAATGTGCTTGGTATTTAGCTTCAGATAACCATATTTCAATTTCCAGGTGTAGTTTGTATCTGATTTTAATTTAATAATAATAATAATAATAATAATAATAATAATAATAATAATAATAATAATAATAATAATAATAAATTAAACCAATAATACATGTTTTTTTTTAAATTTCGAAGTTCCAGTAACCAAACATGCAATTGTTCTAACCATAGAGAGTCGGGACCGAAATGTTGCATAATAATAGCCATTATTCTGGGAGAACCACTTGGTCCACAAGTTAGGTATATTGTGGCAGGATCTAGAGAAGTTTATCGTACCACGAGATTTAAATTAACCCTCTGCACGTGGATTTCGAAATATTGAAAGCCCACCCTTTTAAATGATCCCACGTTGCAACCAGTAGTCGAACCAATTAAATCCGATATGATCCATGTCAAAATAAAAATGCATTGGTTTAAAAAAAAAGTCAATTATGACGTAGACTGGTCAGCTTCTTCAAACTGCTGTCATATGTCTGTAGGTTAAAGATATTAATTGACCCACTTCCTATGACAACTAAACAACCATCTAGTATAGGCCAATTGAAGCTAACCAGTCTGAGTTACATAATTTTATTACTTTCCAAAATGTAATTTACTGGGATTTCCCGGTTTGATTATGAACGATGACGTCAGAAATGAATTATGCAGTCAACAATTATGTCATGTTTCCGTGCGCGCAAACGAAGACGCTTCGCCGTGGGCATAACGGGGTCTAAATTGTTTTTTGTTTTTTTTTAAATCTTTATCTAACATGAAAAGTAGAAGATACAAAATCTTGAATAACAAGTATTTTCATTTGTTGTCTCAAAAACATAGGTTATGACCCCTCATCGGAACGAGCTCGACCAGCTCGTTCCAATGAGGGTCATAACCTATGTTTTAGAGACAAAAAATGGAAAAAAAATAATGAAAATTAATTAGCGATTTTTGAGAATAGAGTTGGCCGGTTTTGGCCGTTACGTTAGGTAAAGGGTTAAATAATATAATTATCGTTAATAATGAAAAGTAGTAAACGGAGTAATCGCTTGACTGAACTGGTTACGTGAAATGATTCATTCGAGGCGAGGGACTATATTGTAAAATACTCGTGCGCACTCGTGTTTGTACAACGTCCCTCACCTCTCATGAATTATTTCACGTAACCAGTCCAGTCAAGCGATTACTCTCTATTTGCCCCATGATCGGAAAAAAGGGTCGGCGTTGCCAAACGTACTGTAATACGACATTCTTGCCGTACTATTTTACGGTAGACGTGCGACCAGCAGGTTGCCGGTACTTTGTCAAAGGTATCGCTACACTAATGTTGCGACCGGCGAAGTACACAGAAAATCCAACGCAAAATATATGAGGACAGAGTGTTTTCCATCCTTGTGGGATTATCCGAATCGTTTGTTACGAACATGACGTGTTTCAGCCTGGGAAGTATCAGTAGCCACTATGAATGAGGCATTAAATTGGTCTGTATGTAAATAAGCTTGTTTGACACGCAAGAGACAGATTGAAATTCGATGTGCTCGTTTATTTTCATTTGTTTCTGTCAGCTAAGAGATAAAACAATACGATAACTGAATGTTACCAATGATGGACTCACCCCCATGGGCAGTTCATAATTTGATCAGTTCTATTACCCAAAGCTCTTCATTCTGATTTATGAAATTGCCTCTATTCTCTAAGCGAATTAGCTGTTTCGTCGATGCATTCATCTTTTATAAGTTGCTGGGTGAGGTAAAAATCTCAACAGCAAATGACATTTTATCAATCGATTAATTTTGATCAGGAAATCTTAAAAGCAAATTTCGTTAGTTTTCTGTTTCTTTAGATTCTGTTAGATCATGCAATTATTTCATTAAAACGTTCCCGAAGAAAATGTTTGGTGCTTGCGTTGTGCAGATATGAAGTCTCTCGTGTCTCTTTTTGACGTGTGTCTACTAAAAGAACAGTACGGCGGCCGTGGGCTGATCACTTTCCACGGGTGGGCAGTATCTCAACGGACGCAATTATATTACATTGCAAACATTAATTATGGGAATAATCATCAACAATTTGATTAATGAAGCACCGGGTACAACCCGGTGCTTCATTAATTAAAATTTTGCTGATGATGTTTTTTATTAACTGGTAGACGTATGCGTGCACATTGCCCACACGTGGATTTCAACCAGTCCACTCCGACTGTACTGTATCAAAGACTGATAAACATATCATATCATCACATCATCAAGACTTCATATAGAACACTACAATATTGAAAACAGTAAGAAAACTCTTAACTAATAGATAATTAAAACCATTTTCATGCTAATCCACTGAAAACGAGAGGCCGCTTTTCTGGTGCAGGGAAATAATACATCATAATTTCATTAAGTAGGATGGCTGCTTAATGAATATCTGGGGTAGACCAATCAATATTTTCAACGTGCAGCCCGATGGCTGCACGTTGCAAATATTGATTGGTCTACCACCAGATGATGAATGTGGACCCTCAAATTGCTGCCATTGAATTAATATGGAAGATACCAGTATTCAAAGGGTTAAATTAAACACATTATAACTTCCCGTTTAAGTTTTAGCACTCAACTCCAATACACACAGATATACAGATATTCATTCCCAGCAACCACATTTTTAAAAATGTTTCACGGCTCACTTTCTTCGTCGTTGGAAGAGATTTACAGAAAAGTTAGCTCCTCTTAATTTTGTAATGTGTCAGAAAGTTTTATACTAAGTATATGAGAATTTCATATAGAAATTCAAAAAAGTAGGGGATATCCAAACTGATGTAGACATTTTTGGAAAATGGTATTGGATACGCGTGATTGGACACATCAAAGCGTTACCAAGTTTAGTGTGGATCATGAATGTCACCGGCCCACGTAAACTTCGTGCAGGTTTTTCGCACGAGTGCCGCGTTAATGTCTGTGAGGTACGTTTTGAAATTTTTCGTTTGTACTGGACGGACTTTTTCGGAGGTTCCTTTCTTTTTATAAACTCGTTCATCAATAGTTTCTGGTTGAAACGTAACGTTTGAGGTATGCGAAGACTGACACATGACGAACGTTTACGTGCCCTTGACATGTTGGAACCTGGCAACAGACAGACTGCAGTGGCTCAAATTTTCAGCGTTACTCAATCGGTGATTAGCAGGAAGAATGGAATAACACCAGGCAAGCTGATATTGGACGTTCGGTGAGAAGTATGCCACGTCGGATCGGCGCTTGTCTCGCAACGGATGAGGATTTACAAGGTATTGGGGTCTTGGACTGAATGCGGTAAATTCTCTGACTGTCCCCTCATGTCGTCTACAGCTCAGTGCGTGGAATGTGTTCTTGTCAGACACAAGCTTATCGCTGAAATCATTTACCAGATGTCACAGTGCAATGCCTCAACTGTCTTTTTGATGAACATGTATAGAGAGTAATCGCTTGACTGGACTGGTTACGTAAAATAATTCATGATAGGTGAGGGACGTTGTACAAACAATCGTGCGCGCTACCGAAGGCGCTTTGCCGTGGATGTAATGGGGACTTCATTGTTTTTTTAACCCTTTACCTAATATGAAAAGCAGACGACACTTGCAAAAATGATTCTTGAATAGCTATTATTTTCATTTTTTGTCTTTAAAATATAGGCTTATGACCCCTCGTTGGAACGAGCTCGACGAGCTCGTTCCAATGAGGGGTCATAACCCTATGTTCTAGAGACAAAAAATGAAAAAAATAATGACAATTAATTTGCAATTTTTGAGAATAACGCTGACCGTTACGTTAGGTAAAGGGTTAACTAATATAATTATCGTTAATAATGAAAAGTAATAAACATAGTAATCGCTTGACTGGACTGGTTACGCGAAATAATTAATTCGAGGCGAGGGACTATACTGTAAAACACTCGTGCGCATTCGCGCACTCGTGTTTGTACAACGTCCCTCACCTCTCATGAATTATTTCACGTAAAAAGTCCAGTCAAACGATTTCTCTCTATTTAAACTCATTTAAAAATAGAAAACGCCGTTTCCACCATCATTTGATTTTATGTAACTTTTTTTCCTGTCAATCATATCAACAGTTTGCACGTAGTGCCATATAATACAGACACTGTCATTTTCATTAATATAAAAGTCTAGGAGGAGAGATTTGCTATTTGTTTCCTAGGAAGAATGAAAACTTGTAAATTTCTGTAAAACACCAAAGAACCAAATTGGACGGCTACTTAGTTTCTTCCAACTTGCTTGCCACCAAAAGCCAAGTTTCCTTTTGTAACTTTTAAAAACGAGAGGTGTCTGTTGTCTTCGTTTATTAAAAACACCAAATGAAAAACTCGCTTTAATTTCTACTGGTGACCTAGGTGTTTTCTCAACAGCTGTATGCTTCTTCATTAGACCTTCCTCGCCCGTCTAATAATTTGAAGAGAGATTACTTTATCAGAAGTCGACTTTCATGAAGAGGTAAGTGGAGGATGATGCACACGATAATACTCAGAAAGAAACAGCCAGTCGGGAGAATATAACAATAACATGTTCTTTTGAGGGCATTATGGTTCATTAACGGCCCTAGAAAAATGAAGCCCGAGGGCCACTTAAAGGTCCGAGACGAAGTCGAGGGCCGTTAATGGTCCCGAGGTCTGTTAATGGTCCCGAGGGCTGTTAATCATTTTTCGAGGGCCGTTAATGTACCATGACGCCCGAAAAGGAATATGTTATTACTATTATTACCACTTATCAGAGAACGCCATTTCAAGCCACTGCAGACATTTTTGATTCAGAAATAGAAGAACGCCATTTCAAGCCACTGAGACATTTTTGATTTAGAAATAGAAGAATCGGATTGTCGTCTGTTTATTTACAAACAAAGGTCAAAGGTCAAAGTTGAGTACAATTTATTTGGATGACTCGAAAATAGGATTGCTGGAATTTGGTTGAAGCGCTTTAACTACAAACTCACGCCGTTATTTACAAAATGAGATTATATATCGTATCAATACTCAACCCCACTTTTAGATCCAAAATGAAGTTAATAATCCGAAATAAATCATTGTGTAATCCGTTTTTTTTTGGAATAAATGGACAACAAAATTTCGAGCACATTAATGTCATTTTTCCGGAACATAAATTACCCACAATTCTGGGCTAGCGAGCCGTTTTCATTATTAACGCTATTTTTGCGGGCTGTTATTGAGTCTTATCGTCCACCCCAGATCATTTTAATAGCCCAAGGAGCGCCCTATAAAGTGGTAATAATAGAATATAATACGGTATTATATACCTTCATATTATTGATACGGACACGGCTTCGATCATCAAATATTTCTTTCAGTATCAGACTGAGTGTGATACAGGCAAAATGCTCGAAGTGTGATACTGAAATATCGAAAAGAAGGCTTGGTGGGATTTGTGTCATCTTCTTCCACCTCGCGCTATAAATATGCTCTAAATCCACAAACCATCAGATAATCAAGACGTTTAGCATCTTATTAGCTGCGCAATTGCATCAATTCATTTTTCACAAACAATCACTTGAGGGAAACTCATTTTGGTCTACATTTTTAATCAACGATCATCACTTCCATGATTATATTCCTGCCCCAGATTTTCGTTTCGGAAACTACACACATTTTTACTGCATACCTTAGTATTTTTTTTAAAATGACTGTAACTCCTTAGTCACCGAGCTATACATCTAAGGGAATCTTTTCATAACTTTAGTCAATTCATTTAAATAAACAACTTATCTACATAAATTAGTATATGTTGAGATGCTTTGTGTAGACCATATTAGTTTAAACAATAGATCGTCCTTTGAGTGCAACATGGCGCCATATACAATGCTTTAGCACCTTGTTGCAATCAGCAGACGATATTTATTTCCATCGTTCAGGATTGTGGACTCGGCACAAAGCTTTCAATCTTATATAACCATTTCCACATAAAAGTCCGCTTGACATAAAACAAATTACATCACAGTGGTCGTGTAGAACACAAGATTGGGCTTATGCCATATACTGTAATTATTCAGCACACTGTAATGTTATGTTCTAGCACACTAGCTGGGTACAAACATTCTATTCAGTGTAAAATCTATCCGGTCTTGACTAGCTTAAGAAGTTCTAGTGATGGTTCGTGTGTGTTTACAGTATGGCCGTTGTAGACGTGCCACTTTTCGCGGGTGGAAAAATTTTGTTCGTCCTTTCGTTCGTTTCTGTGTTCGTTCCGTCGTTAGTTGGTCAGTACCTTAACCGAGAAGGAGTCATGTTGGCATTGTTTGATTTCGGATACTGCTTTGACGGGTTGATGTAACAACTTGTACAGAGTGCATCCACATTTGTAAATGAATTAAAAATTGTTTCGTCATTTGAACTACTGTCTCATGTTGTCATGTGCCACGTACACAACCTTCTAATTGGTTTCAGAGAATATCGCCCCAATTCTTTATGCAAGCTGGTATTGAAGCATCCAACCTCAGTGCTTCAACCACAACGCCGTTTTGAGACCCTTAATAATGATTTTGTTTTTAACTGCTGGAATTGTTGGGGGCCCCATAAACCGTGCAATTGGTTGGGGCCCTTAGGAGGCGCCCTAATCTCGTTGTATGGATGAATCGGAAAGTTCGACAGTTACTTGTTGCTGCTAGGTTATTGCGTCCTGTGAGTAGACAAAAAGCAATGCAGACAAAACACCATGGAAACAAAACCCCATTATCTGGGAAAAAACACGATGTGGACAAAACTAGGCCCCTGGGAATATTCAATTGTTCGAGTCGAAGTCGAGTCGATAAACAAATTCGAGTCGAAAATAAAATCACGAATATAAAAATCGAATATGAAAAAAAGCTTATCAATAAATGTCTCGGTATACGTACATTTAATACTGCCTAAATTGACAAACCAATGCAAGGAATTGAGCGGAACCACAAACACACATCGCGAACATGGAACTTACAGTGTATTACCAATGTCATTTGGAATCACGCGTGCCGTGTGATTCCAAATGGCATCGGTCATACACTCATATTTTACAGTGGATAAAGTCAGGGCTGCATACACGTGTAATACATGTAAGACTTTGTACACAACCCAAGATGCAGGGACTTAAATCTCTCCTCTGATACACTTCAGTAAGAAGCATCCATCGCTTCATGATAAGACAATATAAGAAAGAAATCCATATTCGCAGGGTCCTAGACAAAACACCATGATGCTGTAGCTCTGACAAAACACCATGCAGACAAAACACCATACCAATACAGCCCGGACAACACACCGTGCGTACAGAACACCATTCATTTTTATTGCCAAAATCTCTTCAGAAGTGGTGTTAAGGTTGTTACTCCAGCAGAGTCTCACTTTGCAGTTCTTCTGAACCGCCTACCCTATGATCATTAGCGTTCATTTATTCTGCACTCTAAAATCAGTTGGGTTAAAAATCAACCCAAATCAACTAGGTTGAGTGAATGTGAACCGAATTGGGTTCATATTCTCTCAAACCAGTTGAATTGGGTTGATGGTATCTGCTCACTAATCATTCTTGTTGTTGTTGTATTTTTTTTATTTTTTGTAACATGTTGACTAATCTATATTTTGTTTTATGTTAATATTGTTGATATTATTGGACAAATGTTATTTTTCAAACCAGTCTTTCTCTACTGTATATGCACAAACTCGTAATGAACCCCATTCTCATCACGTTTGCATTTTAACCATTTACCCAGCGTAACGGCCAAACCCGGCCAGCGCTATTCTCAAAAAAATCACCAATTAATTTTCATTATTTTTTTCATTTTTTGTATCAAAAACATAGGTTATGACCCCTCATTGGAACGAGCTCGCCGAGCTCGTTCCAACGAGGAGTCATAACCTATGTTTTTTGAAACCAAAAATGAAAAAATTAGTTATTCAAGAATTATTTTTCAAGTGTCGACTGTTTTTCATGTTAGGTAAAGGGTTGACAAGGGCATATAATCAGTTCCTGTTGTTCACACCACCATGTGCTCCAAACCCATTTTCCAAAAATGCATGAGGTTTTCTCCGTCTGTGTATGGGTTTTGGTCCACCTATGCATGAGGTTTTGTCCTCATGGGATTTTATCCGATGTTGTTTTGTCCGCGTGGCATTTTGTCCAATGGGGTTTTGTTCGGCATTCATTGTGTCGTTCACTACGGCTTCCTCTACCTGTCAAATCTTCAGATACGACGGGAAGCTTACAATTTAATGTGTCGTTAAACCCCAATAAATAAAGAAACCGGTTGTTATTTCATGCGTTTTGCGTTGAATGAATAGTTGAAAACGTTTTGTTCTTTTTGTTTTCTTACTCCTTCCCAAATTGGGTGAATACAGATAAGTTTTGTCTCTAAGAAGCAGATAAAATTGATCATTGATCCATCTCTCCTCTGTTTTGTGTAAACAATTAGCGAATTTTACGAGTATGTAATTACTACTTATCAAGCATTCAAACGGTAATAAGTGCTGCATTTCTATTACACAGGGGTAATATAACCTGCTTTGTCTGACAGATGTGGTTGTACTTAAATAAAGGTTATTCAACAGAAAGCTGAGGCAGATGTTTCCCAGGAGTTTTTAGTCAGAGACGATCACTACATGTTATCTGCATATGAAAACATATTCATTTCCTCTCACAAGTCTGCTGAATTTTAAATTGGTCTCTTGTATTTTATATGGCGTAAACTCCTATCCTAACATAAATAGGAAGGATCGCGGTGACTCAATGGTTAGAGCATTGGTCTGTAAACAGAAAGGTCGACAGCTCAATCCTAGCCATGCGTTGTGTTCTTGGGCAAGACGCTTTATCGGATTGCCACTGTGGGGCATGGTGGCGCCGTGTTCAAAGGTGTACCGCACGTCGATGTTTCATCTGCCTTCCACCTCTCACAGAGATAATATGCTTAAGACTCTGGCAGTTGCTCCCTGCTGCACCGTGGTTCTGTCCGGGTAATTCGAATTTATCTGTTCGGCTGTCTTTTGAGGGTCTGATTTGCTGTAAAAACAGGAACTGAACTAAAACAAACAAATCAACGTACAGCTCTAATGACTACGGCCCTCTACCAGTGGGGCACGATTTCACAAATCAAATATTTAGAAATGATTATCTGCACGTTCTGGTATGCGCAGATCAAACCTACCATCTGATTAATTGTTGGAAAAGGCTCAGAGAGCTTTCTCCAATAAGTAATCAGATGATAGAGTTCTATGTATGTCATAAATATTATTAAACTTCCTCGCATTCATGCTTACATAGAGATCATCCATATATGGTCAATGTGGGCGTGGCAGTAAAAGGGTTAAGAAAAGCAAGCTAACATAGCATCTCTAAGTCAGTGTTCTAACATCTCGTGTTCGAAGGGTGAGATTTAATAGTGTTGTTTGGAGAAAACCACACAGAAAATGTCCACTGTATCACGACTGTCCGCATTTCTAATCATAGCTCTATAATAAAACCGCCGATTTGCCTTTTCGGTTTGCAGGTTTAAAAAATATAATCTTCACAATTCCAGGCCTGACGGAACTCTGAAAAAGATACCGCTCGCCTCAAATAAAAGGATGTTTACACATAATTAGTTTCAGTCAAACTGCTGGACGTTAGAGATATAGCGTCAAACGCTATGTCTTAAGGTCCAGCAATTTCATCGAACTAAATACATTTTCATATTCATTTATAATTCTTAAATAATTTTGGTCCTCTTTTAATGGCGAACAACTTTGCTGTTCAGTTCATCAACTTTGGGCATGAAATGCTAGAATGTACCTCACTGTTGGGAGGGGCTCTCTCCACTATTGTATTACATAATAACGTGTGCAGTGTTCTAGGTTTCCCGTCTAACTTTTGTTCTCTCAAAGGTAAACACTCCAAGAACACTTCAAGAACTACTCTGCCTTATGCTTAAACACGAAATAGGATTCCTAAAATTATTTATTTATTTATTATTTTTATTTATTTATTTATTTATTTATTTATTTATTTATTTATTTATTTATTTATTTATTTATTTATTTATTTATTTATTTATTTATTTATAGGGGTTAATGACACTAACCTCGTGTCGAATAGTTTTCCTGTTGTAGGAAGGCCGGGATACCCTTAGAAACCCACCGAGCAGCGGCGAGCAACTGCCAGACTCTCCAACATACTAACTCTACACAAGCACGGTTAGCACCATCGCCGTGCAGTACGCCTTAGTACAGCGCGCAACTGCGCCCCCACGTGGCAAACGGGAGTAAGTGCCTTGTCCAAGGATACAACGTAGCTACCGCTGGTCAGGATCTTACCGTTAACATTTCGATTGGAAGTTCAATGCTCTAACCACAGAGCTACCTCGATCTCTTCCTAACGGATGGAAAAGCTGATTTACCCATATGCCCGGTGTGTATGGGGCTTAACCCCTTACGACCCAGACATTTCCAGAAGTCGGGGTACCAAGAACATCGAACGTAGGTAAGCTGCCACCAAAGCTTTCAACATACAACACTGTAACTGCAATAGCGGTGTCTTTCTTCATCAGATCGCGATCTGATGGCGTCTCATTTACCCAGATGATTCGAACCTTTAGACACCCCCGACTTATATCGTCCTGAAAATCGTTTTTGAATAAGGTTATCTCCCTTGAAATTATCAGACAAGCGAGGAAGGTCCAATTAAGAAGCAAGTAATTGTTAAGACAATGCCTTTTAGATGACATCGGGGGGATACAGTACAGCCGCCGTGCATTGGTCATTATCCACATGTGGACAGTGGTGTCCGCGCATGCGTTTACTAGGTAACAAAAATCAGTTTGCTCCTGTTATTTGTAATAAACGATTGCTTTTTTTTTTGTTTTCGTTTATTAAAAGTTATAAAAGGAAAGTGTTTTTTTATGACAAATTAATAAGAAACAACTACTTTGCATAAATCCCCGTCCATTAGAATATCTATCAGTTTCACAATGTCCACTAAGTCTTGGCTACTTGTTAAGCGGATGTGTCTTTACGATAATTAACAACTTGTTTATTCTTCGCGGGGAAATATTAGCAAATCTTACCCAGTGGATTCTTTTATTATACTCTAAACGATAGATTATCGAAGAAATTACGGAAGGAAAGAAATCGTATCCCCCACTGTGAAGATATAGAAATTTTCATTCCCACTGTATTAATCAAAATGACGGCTTTCAAAGCATCACTTCAACTTCAAGGTGAATACGAGCCAGATTATCACTGAAAATGATCAGTTTGTTCTAGAAACGTATAATGAAAATAAAATCTAGCGTTGTTGAGTGGATATCGTCCATTTCCAGCAATAATTCAACACGTATTCCCCTTGGATTGATGCATGAAACCCGCTAGTCCAAACATGGCCTGAAAGTCCGTAATATAAGTTTTTGGTTTAGTACGTCCTTTCAAAGGACGTACCAATCCAAACACTTATATTACGGACTTTTAGGTCATGTTTGGACTAGAAACCCGCCAATTGAATCAGATCGCAAGACGCTATCTGTTCCGAGTATCGATCAAATCACTTCCGCGTATCAATGATTCAATGCGCTGTTTACTCTCATGCATCAATTCATGGTCAAAACGAGTAGAATTATCAGATTCTTATAAAAGCGTATAATAAAAAGAAAATCTAGTGTTTTTTGAGTAGATACGTACAAATTATCTCACTTGTGACCGAGAGAAAAGGTTATTTTCGCTCGCGCAGGCGCTCGCGAAAATAGACATTTGTATCAGTCACTCATGAGATAATTGTCGGTATCCATTCAAAAACACTAGATAACCTTTATATATTAATGGAAAGGAAAAGGTATGTATTGTGTATCACGATGCGCACACTCTCGATATAATGAACGAAAAAAAAATGTCACAGAACATCAAAAGATGGTGAAAACGTTGTTTTCTTATTTTTACATGCGTTTCAAAAGAGAATAACATTTAAAACTGATTGGAGAAAAAAATGTAAAAGCCAATTTCTGTATTTGTCCCCCGATATAAATTTGTCGGGGGACTATTAAAATATCCGGTGTCCGTCCGTATGTCCGTGAGTGCGTCCGTCCGTGCGTCGTCAGTCCGTCCATGCGTCCGTCCCACTTTGGTTTTCCGATGATAAGTTTAGTTATAGTTAGCCAAATCATATGAAATTTGGTATTAGGTGTATCAACATAAAATACAGGTTAAATTCACATCGGGGTATAGTCTGACAATTTTTGTCAGAGTTATGCCCCTTTTTTGACTTCGAAAATTCATTTTTGTTATTCCCGACAACTTCAGTTATAGTTGGACAAATCAAATAGAATATGGTATGTTGATGTATCAATATAAAATACAGGTCAAGTACGAATCGAGGTGTGGTCTGACAATTTTTGCCAGAGTTATGCCCCTTTTCGGACTTTGAAAATTCTTCTTTTTTTGGTTTCCCGATGATAACTTTAGCTGTTGTTGACTGATTCAAATATAATTAAGGTTCGTAGATGTTTTAACATAAAATACAGGTCGAGTTCAAATCGGGCTTTGGTCCGACATTGTTTGCAGAGTTATGTCCGTTTTCGACTTCGAAAAATTAATTTATTCTTAAATACTTCGAATTGCACACTTTTTTTTCGGGGGACGTGTGGCTGAGCGGCCTTTTATTTGATTCTACTCTGCATGAAAATGTTTACCGTTTGGGAAATGATGAGGATATCGATGATTTAAATTCGCTAATATTGTGAAGTTTCAATTATTATATGGAATTTCCATACCCTTGGTGTTAAATTTACAGACAACTATAAACAAAAATCAATCTGTTTCTGTGTGAGTGTTGGGGGGGGGGGGGGGGGGGGTGGGGGGGGGGAATTGTCCTGCATATCTCTTCCAATGACGAAAATTCGTCTATCTGTAGCAAGAAGTCATCTACAATGTATCTTCAAAATGTCTCCCCTCTGCTGAATAAGGCCAATTAGGGGTTAAAACATACCAGAGACATTCAGGTAACTTACAATTAATAATCAGACGACTTCTCTTCTCAGACATTTTGTCAAAGTTAATGTATGATTACCATTTTTTTAAAACATAATACAAAGGAAATTTAGATAAACTTAACACAGGTATTGAAGCGGTGGCGTGAATGGAAACTGACCATCACTATTTTTGGGGTTTCTCTCTCTTTTGTGGAATTTCCGCGGTCCTCATACAAGACACCAGATATCTAAATGCAGATACCCGTTTATTTTCTCATTTTCACTGTCTTCAATTTAATTCCGTGCTTGCGCGGGGTTTATTCTAGTAACACTAATTGTTCATGCTAATACAAAATATAAAAAAAACAAAAACAATAAGGCCTAAACGAATTAAAAATCTGTTTCTCAGCCCTCCAGTATGGTCCTTTTGGCTGCCGCATGCTCCATTTTTCTAACCAATATAAACTTTAAAAAAATATAAATTAAATGGTTTATGTCTGATATTTTACCCAAGTTAAAACAAATGATAAATTTGTCCCTTAAGTGCAAGAAGGCTTTGCAATGCTTCAGCATTGCAAATCCTTCCTGCTCTCAAGGGACAAAATACACCCCCACCCATGCTATTCCGTAGATTATGAGTCCTAAAACATAAACCAAAAACATGAACTTTTGATGGCAAAGAAATAATTATAGACATAAAAAAATGAAATAATAATCCGCTCGCCCGCATGCAATTTTACAAATAATGGCCGGAGAAACTGAAGATTTACTTTGTGTGGCCTAATCTATATTCCCGATATATTTGACGCAGTTCTTTTTTTCAACACAGATTGTTTCACATCTGATACTGGTCTCAATTATGAATTTTGGGACACATTGAACTAAAAATAATGGCACAGATATAGGGTGTCTTCTGGTATCTGTATGGATACCGATGGCTATGGTTCATGCAGCTCACCCTAATGTCGATATTATTGTCGTGATCTGGCGGCAAGATGGTCTGAGGTCGGCGGTGAGAAATTTATGTTCATCTGGCTCGTTCCAGTGAGGGGTCACATGATTCGGTGTTGTTGATTTTTTTTTTAAAATTGTAAAAAACAAAATTAAAATAATAAACGTTGATACCCTGTGTGTTAGGTAAAAGGTTAAAGTATCTTAACCCTTTACCCAACGAATCGCCCGCACCCTCTCGCGTAATATGCAAATTCAGCAGCTGAAAAAATATTATTTTTCGAAAAAAATCAACAAAACCATATCATGTGACCCCTCAACGTCCAAAGAGGGGTCACATGATAGGGTTTTGTTGAGATTTTTAGAATAAAATTAAAAAATGATATTTAAAATAATAAATTTTAAAATCGTCGGCGTTGGGTAAAGGGTTAAAACATAACTCCATCTGATTTAATCTCTAGTTCTAGATAAATTCCCCGGGATGCCAACGTCTATGATTTTGTTGTTACGTTTGTCATTTCACCTTTGCCCCCTTATTCTTTACTGTTATTTGCCTTCCTCAAAATTCTTTGTATTTTATTAATGTTACGCATTCTGCCTTCATTTGTACCTAGATGCCCCCATTCGACTGGGGAAAAGCGTCTGTAGCCAAAGCCATTATAGCGTACGAAAAAGAGATCTAGTGTCATGGAAAAAAAGAAATTTTCTCTGTAAATAATAGTCTCGTTGATTCTTTGAGGTAACAGTTATTGGCATTTCGGGTTCATCTTATTCCATTAACGTTCAGATCATTATGGACTTCCTGTCAAATAATGAGTTTTCGGCATTGATAAGCAGAAAAACTGATGTTTGTCCAGCAAAACAGATATGACAAAATGGAAGAAAGTAATCATACAAGGTCAATAAGTCATATATGATCTCACGAAATAAGATTACTGTTATCTCAGCAAGGATTCATCTACTTCCATTTATTTTTTAAAGAGAAAATACCCACAATGAACACAAATAACACAAGGTCATGCTAAGGAAGTCTTGACAAATAATTAATTGTTCAATCTTTGGAAACGAAACGTCTGATAATACGTGCTGATAAACTTGACATATCTCATAAATTACAACTTATATTTTTTTTAATTATCCAAGCTCACGATGCGGATGATGGTGAATATAGTGAAAATACAGTAAAATAGTACAAAGTAGTGAAACGGTGGGAGGGGTTCAGTATTCAGAAGAGTGAACTGCACATGTATCGTAGAGCCGTGAGAATCTGAGAGTTAGGATCGAATCAAGTCTCGAATTGAATCGGTCAGAGGCTTTCGAATCGAACCGAATCTCACCACTTTTACCACTTTGAATCCCGGTGGCATCTTCCATTTTTGTTCAATGGTAGCAATTGGGGGAGTCCATATTCATTATTGGGGGTAGACCAATTAATATTTTCAAAGTGCAGCCTTAGGGCTGCACTTTGAAAATATTGATTGGTCAAATCCGCATATTCTCCTAACAGCCATTCAACTTAATGAAATTATGACGTGTCATGTTCTTGGGCCGAAAAATGGGTCACTCCGGTGCCAAAAGGTTAAAGTTATGGATATTGTACCTTCTTACATCCGTGAAATAATGCAAATATTGTCAGTACGACTCCATTAAGTATTGTTTTCAATGGCGACTCCTCTTTTTGGGGCAAGTGAATTAAAAAATGCGGAATATTCCAGACACGGAATTAAAGTAGTTACGGAAGCGGAAACTCCTTTGACTGTTCAACTGATTGAACTATCTCCAGATCTTCTGCTTTGTGGGGTGTCAGTTCTTCTGAAGAAGGGAACCAGTGGGGTGTACATTGATGTGAACATTTCTCAAACATAAATGGAAAGCTTTGATCAGTCTTTTGTTAACTTCAAAATTTTAACTTCAAAACTCAAAGTTTTAACTTTAAATCTCAAAGTATTAAACTTTTAAGTTTGAAAGTGAAAATGTTGATTTTCAAAGTTAATATTGTGACCTTTAAAGTAAAAAAATTGCCTTTGGTAATTCATATTTTTTCTCTTACTTTCAAAGTTTTATTTTAACTTCCACAGATTTTAAATTTTGAGTTTGAAAGTTACAATTTTGAGGTTGAAAGGTGAAAATGTTACTTTCATAGTTATAATTTTGACTTTGAATGCTAAAATTTTGTTTTTGAAAGTGAACATTTTAACTTTTAAAATTTCAACTTTTTCATGGTCTTTTTGGAACTGGCACCCTCTGACATCTTCATCGCCGTCCGCACCCGCATTGCAAACAATTGACAACAACTAAAACCTCTTCGTTCGTAGCTCATACATTTTGACCATCAATAAATGTATTCGTAACCCTCTCGACTATATTTTCTCGGTCAGCTCACGATCAGGTCGCGATTCACATTCGCACCATGGGTCCCGATTTCATAATTGAAATACTGGGAATAAAGAGCGCATCAAGAAACACATTTTTTTTTTGTAATTATACTACTGTAGATAGTGGCTATAGCTGGCATATATTACGCCTAGGTTTATTCCGATGCATATGGCATCGGGTGTATTGAAGGAGTGATGTACCCAGGAAGAACGTCACTTCTCCCTTGGAATGAAAATACACTCCTGAGAAAGATAAATACGCTCTTAAATACACAGAACTGCACGCGCGTGTGAATGGGTTAATAGATATGGCACGACTGCCAGCGCGGAAGGATAAAATCAGAGGCGGCAGGCCTCGAGTTTTATCCTTCCGCGATGATTCAAGTGCCATACCGATTAACTCGTTCACACGCGCGTGTCGTTCTGCGTTCATTACACGCCTTCACGTCTAGAAAAAACAATTATTAGAAGGACACTCAACAATTCATTTGACAACTATCAACAAAAAGAACGCATCTTATCGCCAACCAAATGGCGAGGGGGAACCCGTGTTACGTTTTCGACCCCCGAGTTCCAGAGTGTTCTGTTCGCCTACTGGCCTACTGGCGCATAGAGCGCATTGGAACTCGGGGGACGATTTTCAGCTATCGCTAGCGATTCAAATTGTAATTGCATTGTATGATTTGTAGAAACATTCAGTGAAATTTCGCTTCTATTTAAAAATATTCCGTCAACGATTTCCGTTCCGCACATATACGCGGAACAGATTTTCATTGTCCGCATTGTTTAGTGTTTCTGTAGATGGGGATTACATAGAACAGGCGTGTAATAAAAAATAAATACGCCCCTTAACATGTATACCAGAACGACAAAAAAAAGTATATTTTTGACATATTTGAAACAATAAAAAGGAAAGACAAAATCCTATAGAATTGGGTATATAATGAGAAAAGTCTAAGAATGAACTGTTTTGGTATATGGCTAGTTACATTTAGGTTACAGTACGGCCGCCGCGGACTGGTCAATTTCTA
Organism: Pictodentalium vernedei; assembly: GCA_031216915.1. Lineage (NCBI taxonomy): Eukaryota > Metazoa > Mollusca > Scaphopoda > Dentaliida > Dentaliidae > Pictodentalium > Pictodentalium vernedei. The sequence continues at coordinate 79,790,562 of CM062288.1, read as the reverse complement.
TGGTTGGTCAATATTTAGACGGACGTAATAAAGTTAGATTCCAATCACTAATTGCAGGAATAATCATCGAAAAAAGACATTAATGGAGCACCGGGCACAACCTAGAGCTTCATAAATTAAAATTTGTGTGCTGATGATTTTTGTTACCTGGTAAAGGCATGCGTGGACATCACTGCCCACGCGTGGATTACGAACAGTCCACGGCGACTGTACTGTATGAAACTTTTCTTCAGTTTCGCGTCCTTCAACCTTGATTGGAATAGGATTTAAATTTGGTGTCACGACGAAAACTTGAAAGCTCGAATTATTTCGGTTGAAACTTTGTTTAATTTGGTTATGAATAAAGTATTTCGATTCAGGTTTCCAGGAAGATTTACTTTCAGTGTCCATGAGGTTGCAATAGTTAATGTAGTCTGCGGTGAAAATGATTTTGAATTTCGAATTTTAACCCTTTACCTAACATGAAAAGCAGACGACACTTGCAAAAAAAATTCTTGAATAACTATTTTTTTTTTCATTTTTTGTCTCAAAAACATAGGTTGTGACCCCTTATTGGAACGAGCTCGACGAGCTCGTTCCAATGCGGGGTCATAACCTATGTTTTTGAGACAAAAAATGAAAAAAATAATTAAAATTAATAGGGGATTTTTGAGAATAGCGCTGGCAGGTTTTGGCCGTTACGTTGGGTAAAGTGTTAAAAAAGTACCAGTCGAACGGAATGGTGAAGCGAAGAATGCTATCATCTACCTCGCCTCAATTGACGAATTTTCATTTAAGCGTAGTTTGGGGATTCAGCTCATGTTTTTAACCCTTTACCCAACGTAACGGCCAAAACCGGCCAGCGCTATACTCTAAAATCGCCAATTAATTTTCATTATTTTTTTCATTTTTCGTCTCAAAAACATAGGTTATGACCCCTCATTGGAACGAGCTCGTTGCAATGAGGGGTCATAACCTATGTTTTTGAGACAAACAAAATAGTTATTCAAGAATTGTTTTTGCAAGTGTCGTCTATTTTTCATGTTAGGTAAAGGGGTAAACCAAATTGGGGCTTCATTTTATTGTGCTCAACCAGAGCAGGTGACACGTGTTTGCTCCAGTTACAACACATAATATGTACAGTGCGGCGTCGCAGGATTACGGTGTTAAATTGATGGAGGAAAATTTATGTTCTTATCAGTGTTCAGTCGACAGCCAGTGACTGTCGTCTGAACCCCAGTTCGAACGTAAACCTTGCCACCTTATCTTTGCCATGTCCGCTTGGGACTCTTAGGATTCCTGAAGGTGCCTGTGGCTTACAACGTCAAAGGGTGGTCAACGATAATTCACTGACAGATTATTTATTTACATGTACGAAGAAATATAATATGAAACAAATTACTCACAAAATTATCCGTAAGAATACACTAAATACGCGAATAAAAGTTTATTCTTTAGGGCCCTCGACGTCTCCCACAGCTAGCTCTGTCCGCTGGATCGACCTCATATCATCTTCATTTTCTCACAGTTTGTGATGAATACAAAGTGTCTATTCACTTCTCGTTGCTTCCTCCTCGCAGGGTTAACTTCACCGTCAGTCGGGCTCAACACATACAATGTTCTGCTTGGGCGAATCTACCAGCGTTCTCACAGTTCAACAGAAATTCAATCGGCGTCTACCACAGTTCACGATCACTTTGCGCTTTGTCTGGCTCTCACGGGGTCAAGTTATTCTTCGCCTTCAGATATATACTTAACAAAGCTTACATAAAAATATTCTGCAAAGTGTTTTCAACATCACCAATTCTCGCACCGCCTAAAACTTGTTCAACTCGAGAGCTATTCAAGCGCTTACGCAAACTCCTAATACGGTTCCTAGACCTCAACGTTACAGCTTTTACTTCTTTGGCTACTATACCACTACGGTTCGCAACCGTTAACAAACTACTATCGGTTCCTTACAACCCTCACAGGGTTAGGACAATACGCTGACTTTCAATCTCGGTGCCTATGAGCCTCGGCCACCAAGGCTAAATTCGAACCTTCTCTGAGTGCCCTCAGGTCAACTGCCTCGCAACGACCCACAGCCTTACACACCTTCCGACTGGAATTGGCTGGAATGAATTTTTCGAGAAATCCCCGATTATTATTTAGATAGCCGGAACATTTATTCTCAGTTAATTGCTTCTCTTGAACTTGGCCGCTTAGAGCTATCTTAATTTAACACTCGTTTTAAAGTTCCTTTGAAAAACTCGCACTTTGGTATCTTTTGTCATTTCAGAGACAGGATAGATGCGTAATATGGGTGTGTGTCCAGAACATATGTGATGCACTGTATTCTACAATTAGATTTTAACTGGCTTTAATTACCCAGATAATTATTACAGAAGAGAATATTGTCTCTCTTACTATTGATCTGTTATCAAAAGCTCATGTGGCGTTGAACACGTGCACCATAAAGGACATTAAATTTCATGCCTAATTAGCAGAGTTTGAAAAATCTATTTTCAGGGTCCGTCACATACCTATCGAAAATATTTACACTTTTATACAACAAAATTGCAACTTTTAGCTATCACCTTGACATACGACCGCCGTGGACTGTTCACTTTCCACGGTGGGCAATATTTCCACGGACGCAATAATATTTCAGTCCAAACACAAATTACAGGAATAATCATCAACCATGTAATTAATGAAGAACCGGGTACAACCCGGTGCTTCATTAATTAAAATTTTGCTGCTGATAATTTGTATTACCTGGTAAACGCATGCGTGGTCATCACTTCATGCCCACGCGTATATTACAACCAGTCCACAACGACTGTACTGTAACGGGTTTTTTTTGGAAAATTAATCTAAGCTAAATATAAAAATGAAAAACTATTTGACAAAATGGCGACTCCGGTCATATAGACAAGGTAATATTTTTGGAACGAAATGATTCGATTTGCGACGTGTGTCGCCGAGAACGTAGATTGAGAAATTTGGTCATAATTGTGTGACCCACTATCAGCTGTGGAAGAAACATACAAGTTCGACAATGTTCAAAAATAAATGGCCGTACAACGAGATAACTTTATCAAAATGTAGTATTATTATAGAGGACTACTGACTGGAGAAGGAGGCCCCCACCAAATCCTCTCAACACACGGGCGAAGTTGATACATATTGCACGGCTCCACTGTGAACAGAGTGCCTGTAAACATGCTTGAGGACGGTTATGCAACAATGTTAATATTTCCGATTTATAACTTGGGAGCAATGTGCAGATTTAGCGAGTTTGCAAAACCCGGTTGTGTCTACAATAAATCAAAACGATAATTTTGAGAGGACAAAATGCTCTTCTAATCGAGGCCATCGTCTGGTAAATCCACTGGTCATCTTCTACTAACAGCGTTAAGAAAGACACGATCATGCTGTTGCATACACCTCGTGTGTCGTGTGTCGGGTGTGTGTAAATAAAAACAAAATCGCCCGAGTGTTTCATTGACGATGATACAAAGAGCGTACCCAGAAGCCACAAAGAAAGACATGAGGTTGCTCACTTTTATAACGGCTATTCAGCTTTCTACTTTAAATTTATGCGACCAATTATAAAATAATTTCTCTTTCAGAAATACATCAGTTTGGCGCTAGGAGAATTTCATTGCCAAATCAACGGTATGCTTGGTCGAATGGATCACTAGTGTAATATGTCTGCAGTCATAATGATTTTTCTTTTGTAGAATAATTGAAGAGAACACACACATCCGTGAGATATCCCTACACCGGAAATATCTTGTCTGCTAGATGTGAAAACAATAATTTGCACTGAAAACACAGCTCTTAACTGTGTTACAGTAACCCTGATTGAAACACTTTCTTCAGTTGACACATACGTTTCTCAATTGTGCGGCTGGTTTGAGGATTTGGCTTATCCTGCGATTAAGAACGGAGGAACCGGAGGCGCGTTCCTCCTTCCCTCAAGTTTCCCAGAACACTTCGGCAGAGATAGGCTATTATCGAATGGGGTGCAGATATATGAGACTGACGATTCCCCTGTTTGATCTGCCTCCTCCACGGCCTTTCAAGTCGAGAAAAAAAGCATCTTTGTGGCTCGATCTGTAAAAAATTATTTACCGGGCCGAGACATTGTTTTGGCCCGGTGAATAAATTTGGTATATATGGCGCTACAAACATGGATTATTCTCAATGTAGAGGTACCTTAGTCTCAAACTTAGCTTTCTGTAATGTATTCCTTTCCTGTCATGTCACTAAACCATATATTAGTATGTGTGTGTGTGCCCTTCTATGGCCGTCTCCTCCAAGTTGGAACGCCCCTGTATGTTATTTGTTAATATGTTTGACTCAGCTGTACCACCTGTATAAAACACACAGAGTTGGTAATACAAATGGAGGTACGTACTATCTGATTCGGGGTGTTGTGGTCGAACAAGATCAGTTTGGAGTATAGACGTGGTACGTGTTTATCAAATAAGAAGTTATGCCATGACTAGGGTTTATTATATTCCCTGGTTTTGTAGGAACCGGGAACGGGAATGAAATTACTCTCAGAACCGGGAACAGGTAAATTTACCGGGTAATATCAAGGAAATTTCCGAGGGTAACATGACGCATTTATTTTAATGAGAATGAACATATTTCAATTTTAGCAATCTTCCATCTCCAAACGGAAAAGTTCTTTCCCTAGGATAAGTATGAAAACCCAAACCCGCATCAATCTCGTCTTTATTTTCAGAATCACTCGCATTATCACCTATTCCTTCTCCAACATGAACACCCTATTCACTGCTGTCAGCAGTCTCCTCTGCTTTGAGCAGAGGAGACTGATGCCGGCAGTGAAGAGGGTGTTGATGTTGGTGTAGGTAGTGAATAGTGATACGAGTAATTATGAAAATGAAGACGCGTTTGAACTTTGACGAGGGTGAAGAAGATCTTGCTGTTGAAAGGGAGGGAGTGTCCTCCAGAACTGGTTGAGAGCTACAGTGATTTGTTGAAAATGGTTCGTTAGATATCAGGACTATAAAAATTTCGGGAATGGAAGGGCTGACGAAATCCTATAAAGTTTCAATTCAGAAAACTTCAGTTCAGTACTCAAGCAGTGCCACGCTTCATTCCCGGGCCCGTGCTGTAGATTTCCCGGGTATCGGGGCCGGCTTTCGGAACCGGGAACCCGGGATTAAACCCTAGTCATGACTGTTAAGCGCGTAATAGCGAGTAATCGTTTGGCTGGACTGGTTACGTGAAATAATTCATAAGAGGTGAGGGACTTAGTACAGACACGAGTGCTCGAATGCGCACGAGTGTTTTGCAGTATAGTCCCTCGCCACGAATGAATTATTTCACGTAACCAGTCCAGTCAAGCGATTACTCTATTTATTACTTTTCATTATTAACGATAATTATTATATTTAACCCTTTACCCAACGAAAGGGCCAGCGGTATTCTCAAAAATCGCCAATTAATGTTCATTATTTTTTTTTTATTTTTTGTCTTTAAAACATAGGTTATGACCCCTCATTGGAACGAGCTCGTCGAGCTCGTTCCAATGAGGGGTCATAACCTATGTTTTTGAGACAAAAAATGAAAATAATAGCTATTCAAGAATTGTTTTGCAAGTGTCGTCTGCTTTTCATATTAGGTAAAGGGTTAAAAAAAAACAAAAAAAGCAATGAAGTCCCCATTACATCCACGGCAAGGCGTCTTCGTTTGCGTGCACGGATACATGATAGAATTGTTGATTGCATAATTCACTTGTGAAGATTATAATCAAATCCGGAGATCCCAGTAAATCACACTTTGGAAAGTAATAGAAATATATAAATATTAATAAAGAAGTTCTACTCCTAACGCCCAAACACCCCAGGAAAACAACACATTATTTGGTATGTTCAGAGCACGAAAACATGCGTTTTATTTTTTGCACAAAAAATAATGTTAATTTACATGTTAAGGTAGAACAAAAGTACATCCTTGTATGTCCTAACAGGGACACATTATAAAGATACATGACGTTTCAAATTGTAAGCATCATAACCCTCAGCACAGCTTGGCGTAAAGTCAACGTTAATTTTAGTAGAAAACAAGGGAAGGTACGGCGGGGCCTCCATTATTATGTACATACATTTGACAACATCACAACAAAAACAAACTATGATGCACACCAAGGGCTTGACCAACCTGTATAACATGTATGTGGCATGTGGGATAATCAGGAGAAGGGTCAACGTTGATAGTAAGAAGGGATAAAAATTAGTTTAAAAAAAAAACGAGACGAGAAAATCTTTTAGCGTTCCACACAAACAACTCACCTTGGGCGGAATTGTTTGTCCATCCTCCATTCTTAACACAAAAGAAGAGAGCGTTATTTGTAACCCCAGCAACTTACGATAAGTTGATGTCGTTGCCATTTTCTTTGTGCACTCTCGTCATACAGAGAGGAAACTTTCTCGAGAATGTCGCGTGTTTTATTGGAAAAAAAAACAACTCCAGTCAATAAACACATGGGAAGATAACCCGTTTTACCGTTTTTTTCGTTTGCCATTATTTCAAAACAGCATATACACCTGTTCTGGGATGTAATCTTGGGTAAGACCGCGTATTCACTAGCACTGTACGAACGACGTAAAAATGTGAAGACGATAATATCGGAAGATTCATGACATACGTATTGTTACCATTGTCAGCGTAAAAAGTGTGCACATTGTCCCAAAACAACATGTATTACACTATGCGTAAAACATGACAATCCAGATCTACAGGCGGAGTGCGATGGGGCGACAAATAACAAGCTCCATCGTTTCCGACCAACTGTTTATTGATCAATATCCGTCTAGTAACCTGTATATAAAAGAATGTGTTATTTTGACACAATGTCATATTGTTCATACGAGACAAACACATACCATTTTGTTTGGGGCTATTAATAGACCAGACTGTGTTCCTTGCCAGCGAGTGTTGAAACTGGAAAACATTATTTTGCACTTTACATATTTTACTCTTGTCAGACGGAAGTACTTTAACTGGTAGAGTGCTGGAAGCCCTATTTTTGGGCTTTACTAAAAGTGGCAGGCTACATTCTGCCTGAGGAAACCTTTATTGTCCCTGATATGAATCAGATTTTTCATACAATACCTTGCTCTCTGACATTTAATTGGATAGTGCCTATAAGGCACTATCCAATTAAATGTAATAGAGCAGTATATGATGAGCTTTGATTTGTTGTCAGAAAAAAACTCAGCACTTTACCAGTTAATGCACTGTCCATTAAAGACTTGTTTTAAGACACAGACTCCTCTAAAATTCTGTCATTCCTCAAGTAAATCAACATTTTTAATAAATTTTAAATTGTCTATACTCGTTTAAACTCCGATATATTCATATCTATTCAACAAGTTGATCTACACAGCATTGTTTAAACTGATCTCATTTTCCCATTGCCGTTTTCACTATTCAGTCGTGTTCGTCATATTCTTTCCAGATTTCATCGACTCGTTTTATTTCATAGAAGATATTATACCAGGATTACCTATTCTACTGTATATAAAACGCCTATGCCATACATTTTAGGTTTACACGCCAACCGTGGTGAATACGCCAACAATGGGACTGCACTAAAATTTACCACAACAGTGGAACTACATCCAAATTGACCTTTGGTGACCTCGCCTTGAATGCAAACTTGTCTAAATTTATCATTCTTCGCCTCGCGAAGAGTGAAATGAAACCGATAATTATTTATTACGTTTTTAAATAAGTTTACCTTATAAGATATAAAAAAAATAACAAACATACGTTGTCTCGTGTTAATAAAGCACTCATAACTCAAAATACTATGCATTAAAATGAAAAAGGCCCCGTAATTTGCGCGTTTCGTTTTTTATTTCGTTTCGACGTTAAAATTGCCAGCGGAAGTACCGCCCACCGGCGCACGTGTAAACAAGAACAGATTCTCACGTGTGAATATTTATTTATTTCACGTTTGAACTCTTATTAATCTGACGATCATGTTATAAATAAAATATACCCAAAGTAGTTTGGTGTAAGAAATGTTCACCATTCGTGGTGAAGTGTTGTTAACCGCGCGCCAAAGGCTCGCGGCTATCACCACTTCACCACTCGTGGCGAGCATTTGGTACACCAAGCTACTATGGGTATATTCTACATTTAACCTCTTTTCTAATTAATAATTTTCGTCGCTACGGTGTAGTCCTAGACGCTGTTGTCGGGTAAAACATCAATACGTATGTATATACACATTCAATTTGTAGTAAGGCAGCTTCCTCACAGGATTTGTAAGAGAAGTCTATTTTGCGTATAACCACCGTCATGGATAACTGCTTGGTACCCAACTCTGCAGAAAAACATGTTCGATTTGCCGATGTATGCCGTACCATGATTAAAAAAAGCGGATAGACGAATTCGAAGGGATATCGACTCGGTCGCCATCTGTCCGAAATTCACTCCCTGCTTTTTTGCTCACAGCACAGGAGAGTTTCACCTGCTAAGAATAAAACGCGGAAACATTGCATTCCCGACAGTAACAGATGCTATTTCCGTCTCTTCATTTTTATTTGGTTTTGATTACGCAATATTATATTCATGCCACCTCAATTTCCCAGTGTAAATATGTCCCGATTAGATCGCGATCGGATTGAAAAAGAGACCAGGTCTGAGCTCACAGTACCGTATTCTTGGTACGCGACTTGTTTCAGTTCAGTCAGGTCCTACATGGGTTCAACCTTCGATGTACCCACTACTCAATAAACCCCAAACGCCCGCATCTGGCGTGTCAGGTCGGGGTCCCTGGCTTACCAGGGCAGGGATGTGATGGGATACTAATATGATAAGTTAGCAGTAGTACCGCACAGTCGCCTCGGATTGATCGTAATCCACGCGTGGGCAGTTATGATCACGCTTGAGTTTACCTGGTAATAACAATCATCAGCAGCAACATCTTGACTAATGAAGCACCGGGTTGTACCCGGTGCTTCATTTATTAAATTGTTGATGCTTATTCCTGTAATTAGTGTTTGCAATCTAATGTTATTGCGTCCGTGGAATATTGCCTACCCGTTGTAAGTGACCCGTCCACGGTGGCCGTACTGCTGATGTGTTGAACCTTCAAATGTACCCCAATACTCAAAATGCCCCAGTCGTCATCACTTGGCGTGTGGGATCGGGGTTCCTGGCTGATCAGATCAGTGATGTGATGGGATACTGATGTGAGAAATTAGAAACAGTACGTATCTTGTGAACATCTGAGGTGCCACCCAAGCGCATCCGGCCTGTCAAGATAGGATGGCGGTGAAAGAGAGGAACAACAGCTTGTTTAAGATTTAAACATATATTACGTTTCCCTCATTGCATTAAGCACCGTGATCTTGTTCCAGTGAACCAAGGATATGTTTTTGAGACAACCAATGAAAAAAATGTGAATGTCGAGGTTCGTGAATAGCATCGGTCTGTTAAAGCCGTTAGTTTAGGTAATAGATCTATATTGTTATCCATTGTTATCCATTCAGATTACCTCATATAGCGGCTTGGTGAAGTGTTATAACTCGGTGGTTATATCTTTGGACTTTAAACCGAAAGGTCGACGGTTTGATCCTGATTAGCGGTAAATGCGCTGTGTTCTTCGGCAAGACATCCGACTCCGATTGCCCATGTGGGGAAGGGAGTAGGTGGGTAATAAGGCTGCACGTCGATGAAACACTTGTCTTCAGCCGCTGATAACACTTTACCTAACACAAAAAGCAGACGACTTTTGCAAACAAAATTATTGAATAACTAAATATTTTCATTTTTGCATCAAAAATATAGCATGTGTCCCCTTGGTATGAGCTCATTGAGCTCGTTCCAGTGAGGGGTCATTTGCTATGTTTTTGAGAAAAAAATGAAAAAAATAATGAAAATTGAATGGGATTTTTGTGCATAGCGCTGGCTCGTTTTGGCCGTTACGTTGGGGAAAGGGTTAACTAGTAAGTTGGAAAGTCTAATAATTGCTCGCCACTGATCGATGGTCCTCTCCAGGTACTCCGGCTTCGTCCACCCCAAAATGCTCTCCGAAACTATGTGATCATGGCTGCTGAAAATACCATTAAACCCAAATAAACATTCAACAATCACATCGGTGTGACCCAGATTACAATCTTGGTGTACACATGGCCATAGCAGAGAGCCAATACCAGATGGAATTTATTCCATGATGGTGATTGGTACATAAGCTACATTATAAGCACGGTTTCTTCCACTCGTCATGAACATTACGAAACGACTATCAAAGCTGCCCACCTTGAGTTCTGATTCCGATCAAGACTTACTCAATACAATGTCTGTCGTGCAAGTGTATATTCCCATTTATCTTACAACAAGAACGTATTTACCCCAACACCAGTAAAAACGCCTAGACAAAATACAAATGGGGTGTAGCCGCCGCACGTGGGATCATTCGATTCAGAAAGATAACGTTGTTTACCTGCAGTCAATTGAAATCGAGTTATTAAACATGTCAAGGTCAATGCTGTTCATAGCAGTAATTAAATGATAAATAAATCACCAGCTCAGCAAAATAAAATAGTCTAGATTATTTTTGCCATGATGATATTTTTTTTATTATATGGTAGCTTGTGAATTATCGCAAATTATCTAAAAGATATTTCTCGATATCTACCGGCTCGATAGATATCGATAAATATTTCTCAGTAGCTTCCTAAATGACGTCACGCTACGCCGCATCACGTCGCGTTGAAGGAACGATCAGGTGATCTTTGTTATTGTTTTGAAAGGTACACATTCGGGATCGAATTGGGATGAATATTGTGCAATAAAATGTCTCATAGCATATAATAAAAAGAAAATCTACTCTATTTTAGTCAGTATCTGCAATTATCTCGTGAGTGTAGACCTGAACGTTTTATTTTTATTTTTCACGCGCGCTTGAGCGAGTGAAAAATAATACTTTTAGGTCCACACGGTGAATTTTGTTCAGTACCTCCTAAAATGACGTTACGCTTCGGCGCATGACGTCGCCTTGAACGTCGCCCTGAATGAACGATCAGCTGATTTTTGTTATTTTTTCAAACATAACTGTTTGCAGTGAAACTGGGCTGAATATTGCACAGTAAAATGTCAAGTAGCATATAATAAAAAGAAAATCTACACCATTTTAGTGAATATCGGGAATTATCTCATGAGTGTGGATCTGGAAGTTCTATTTTTCACGAGTGCCCTTGCGCTCGTGAAAAATAAAACTTCCAGATCCACACTCATGAGATAATTCCCGATATTCACTAAAATAGCGTAGATATCCTCTATATATAGGCCTACCGTGCTTTAAGCATGAAAAATAAAACAAACATCGTCACATCTGAATAACAACTATAAACTGCGATAATAGTACAGGTAGAACAATGAACAGAGACTACGTCATGTAGAGCGCAAAAAGGGAATACCATGACGTCATGATCTTCATTCATAAAAGAAATCAATTCATTGACTCTGAATGATTGTCTTGTGACTTTCAAAAGTCATTCGTGTACTTCTTATTCCTGGATTGTTGTTTAACCCTGTTAGTTTGAATGACGACAATTCATGTGCAAAATGCTTGAATGGATAACCAGTCTCCTCCGAAATGCACTTTTGCAAACAGGTATCGTCGGGTAAATCCGTAGTAATGACACTTCGGCCGGCCGCTGATTTGTCGCGGTGTGTCGCGTGTGTGTTGCGACATCTTCCCTTCACTTGACACGCTAAGGCGTTTTGCTTGTCTTCTGTCCTTTGTTTTGATTATATATATTTCCTCACCAGACGCCCGCGTGTGACGTTTTTATGCCTCAAGTTAATTACCCGTCTGTCTAAACTGTATTTGTCGTCTTTAATTACAATGGTCTCTGCATTAGAAAGTCGTGTTTTATCTCAAAGGAAACCAGTAAATTCTCAAATTGCCATATTAAAACGACCAGTCAATAATATTTGACATTTTCACACGTCAGTCGCGTGCAATAGTCGTTTATACTGGTCATGACAATCATGGGCAGACGATATAATGTGCAAGGTGGGGAACATATACAATCTCTGCGTTTATTTTTTTCACTTTTATTAACACTTACGCTGCAAAAAGCGACTATTGTCAACTTTTTATGGCGATTATCTGCACGTTCTGGTATGAGCAATCTGATCAATTGTTGGAAAGGGCTTAGAGAACCCTTTCCAACAACTAATCAGATGATAGGGTTTCAAGTATGTCATATATTGTATTAAACTTCCTCGCAGGCAGGCGTACATAGAGGTCATATTCATATATGGATAAAGTGGGCGTGGCAGTGAAAGGCTTACTAAAATCATGGGTAGCGTTGTATTGTTATCCAGGTAGATATGGCCCTAACGAAGAGTGATGCAACAATTAGAACAGTCAGATTAAAGAATACGTTTCTGCAGTCTTCAGATTTCGTCAAAGTATGAAAGGTACTTGCTATCTGTTCCATTGCTCGTATTTTTATTCTGCCAAGAATGAACTATAATATACTAAGCATTTTAAGGGTCAGTGTTTTTTTCTGAGGAAACATTTGCGGAAAATGTGGAATAAATCAAAATTATGTACAGTACTGTGATTACAAAAGCGGGCCGACAATATCGCCCGGATCGCGACTAAATCACAATTCTTACGAAATTATCTGCCCGCGTTATCCCTCGCAACACTAGAACCCTACCTGCTGAAAAAGAAATGCGTTAGCATCGAATCGCAGATGCTATTTTCGGTGTGTGTCTGTGTTTGGTGTTCCGTACTGATTTTACAATATTTTATTTGTGAAATATTGTCCCTGGTGAAAGCATGCCGAACCCAAATCGTGATTTGATGGAGTAAAGACCATTGCTGTGAACACATTATTGTGAGCTGAAACTGAGTGTGCGCCGTGAGTTTCTTTTTTTATGATTCAGTCAAGGCTACTTGCTCTTTAATCTACTGTGCAACAATTTATTTTGATTACTGAATGTATTATGAAGCATAAATGGGAACACGGGAGATGAGTGGTTACGGAATTTGACTTCAAACCGAAAGCCAGGGACCGATCAGGACTATTTAAAATACGCTGTAGCCTCGGAGCCTATTTTTTCAATTCATGCGCCAGATTTCAATTTACGGAGTCACACTGCTGGTTGTAACACACACTGCAAGTATGAAATAGCTCTCATCATTTTCATTTAGTACACTATAGCAAACATTAATCTTCACTGTGGTTTCTGATCAAGTCTTGGCTGCCTATTTAGGCAGCCAAGACTTGATCAGAAACCACAGTGAAGATTAATGCTTGGTAATTAAGACTTGAAGTATTAACTTAAGCACTCTACAACAATGATAAATGATAATCATATATATAATACATGTAAGAGTGTCTCTCTCGATTATTCAACGAAAGAATATCAAAATATGATCTGAGAAGTTACGCGCCAACTGAGAAGCCTATTTCTGAGATTTAAGAGCCAGGTCCTGGTGTTTCAGAACCAAATACGCACTGGCGCATGCCCAGGTCGGTCCCTGGAAAGCGTTGTGTCTTTGGGCAAGGCACTTTATCTCGATTGCCCACGTGGGGGCACGGTGTCGCTGTGTACTATGGCATATTGCGCGTCGATGGTTCACTTGTCTTCAGCCAATGCTAACCCTTTTTGTGTGGAGTTAGTGCGTTGGGGGTCTGGCAGTTGCTCGCCGTTGCTTGGTGGTTCTCTCCGGTACTCCAGCTTCCTCCACCCGTAATACTGTCCGACACGAGGTGACCATGGCTGTCGAAAGTGTTGTTAAAACCGCAATAAATAAATAAATAAATAAATAAATAAATAAATAAATAAATAAATAAATAAATAAATAAATAAATAAATAAATAAAATCACACTCAAAAGTGAGATATTTGACACCTCCGTGAGAGCATTATTGAGGTCGTCCGATGGCAACTCCCTGGGCATTTCTGATTAAAACCTACAACTGTCAGATTAAGTCTTATGGCTTTCTTTTCATAAAATAAATCAAGTTGGCTTGTGGTTCAATAACAGAAAAAGAACTGGACGGTGATACCCCAATCTAGGCTATAGATTTGAACTTCGAATATTCATGAACATTGTACTGGTTCAGTTCGGCGCGAATCTTCATTGTTCTGGTACCAAATCAGCTGAAAATAATTGTTGCACTGCTATAAACACCGTCCTACTAAAATTGGACAGCGGCACTGGATTTGGGATGAAAGAAAACTGTCACTGTCATGACATGTCTTTTTCTGTGTTTCATGATCTACTATAAGCCGCAATCTTTATTTCTGCAAGTATTCATCCAGACATATAGCGCAAATCCCCGGAGAACTGGTTGTCAGAATCTTAATAAGTCTGTCTATGGAGTTAAGCCAATTAAAACCCCTCCTTACAAAACCAAGTGAATGCAATCTGATGGCACAAAACCGATCGTGTACGATATTGGAATTAATGTGTAGACATTCTTTATACAAATTAAGAGTCTTACACTCTACAGTGGTAGTAAATTAAACTGACCACTTTGAGAGATATCAACAATGTATGCACTGATTGGCTAAAACACATATCTTTTTAGATTGCTGGAACGCTCATTGGTCACATATAGAAACATGTCTCAACCAACACCACCTTACGTTATAGAGGGGGGTGGGTGGATGTAGCTATTAACTGAACAATATTCAACAACAACAGAATATCTCTAAGGTTTTAACTTTTCTGACACCTCGAGGTCGCCGATCGCTTTTTTAAAGAATATGCTTTGATGTCTGTCAAAAATGGAGATGTTGATGATGTGCACATTTTTCACAGCAGTATTAATTAAATACATCCCACGTATTTAATTTATTATTGAGAAAAACAAGTGCGGAGATTACAAAGTTGATATGGTTCAAAAGGTTTTCGTTTCGTGCTAGGTCGACGCCATGACGTTTGATGAAGTGGAAGTTGTTACGCTGTGACTACAGTCACAGCGTAACAACTCACACATCATCAAACGTCATCGATGAGAGGAGTTACCGTTTTGATTGACCTGACACCATCTAGGAGGGAGGGTAGGGCAAAGTGGCAGATTGAGTTGACATTTTTTGCTGACGTTCCGGCAATCCAATGGCATACAATACCTGGAGAGTGTATTATCACTAAATCGCTAAATCACTCGCATAATGAAGATTCCGCCCGAGTAATAATTGTAAATTTGTTGCAAAGCATAACCAGTTCCAGGAAAGTTTCAGCCAATGGACCTCCGGGTTAAACCCGGAGGTCCATTGGCTGAAACATTGCTTGTGTTTTTGCCGCTTGGTTCTCTTATTATGTCGGTCAATATTGTCTCTTCGGCAAATTAGTGAATGCATTCAGTGTTTGAAGGGAGACCCTGTGATAATTTTATTAAATTAAATTGCATCTGGCTCTAAATACAAATACATAAAGTGTTGCCAGTTTGTTTAGGGGTTTTGGGTCTCATGGTTATATCAGTTTGTTTTGTTTAAGCTTCTTCCATTTACCTTTCACTCAAAACTTGATGCGACTGTCAGAATTCCAAATTACATTGTTTGAACTTGGTATGAGTCAACTCATCTACGTTTAATTTTGGTAATTTGTATAGTAATTTTAATATATCGCGATTTATATATATATATATATATTAACGTATATTATATAATATATATATATATATATAATATATAATATAACGTATTATATATAACGTAACGGAATAAGTATTAGTCAAAAATGAAAGCCGCTTAGAAGGAAGTAAACTTCCGAGCATGACGGCAATTTGACGAAGTTATATAAAATATTTGATGAAGTGTATATATATATATTAATATATATTTAATATATCGTTAAGTTTTTTTATACTACCGGGAGAAATTTAGCATGATTTTGATGCTAAAGCGAAATCTAATGACTTACCATCCTCTCAAATGTTGATTTGTTTCGCCACCGAGCACCAAGGCTTCTTGCAGAGATTAACTCACAAGTTCACATCCTAAAAGATTTTTGACAGACACCCAATTAGACTGACAGGGGCCCTCTTAGTTTTACAGTTCTGTGCCATAGTACACATCCCCATATACTCGGTCAAAATGTTGCGTCTTCTGAGTCGCGGAGCTGTGTAACGATTTTTTTTTTTTTGTATTGGGAAGCTACCGTTATCAAATTAGCCCATTATCTAACGCATAAGATATCAAAATTTGTATATTAAGTTTCATTTAGATGCACAGAAGGGAGTTCCAAGTTGCAACAGATTGCAAAATCTCTGCACTCGGGACATTCTGAAACATTGTGTTAACCCTTTACCTAATCAATCGGACGCTCCCTATTACAAATTGAAGAGTGGAGAAAAGGTGTTTTTACAACATTTTTACACAACCGTATCATGTGACCCCTCGCTGAAACGAGCTCGATGTGATCGTCCATTGGGGGGGGGGGGGGGAGTGGAGATGGGGGGGGGGGGGGGGGGGCTCACGTGATGATTTTGTTGACCTTTTTTTGAAAAACACCTGGAACAACTTGGAACTCTCTTCCTTGTATCTAAATGGAATCTGTAAGAAGTCTTCGTCAGCTCTTTCTTTTGAAATAAATTTGAAGGCGGTCTTCTGCTTTTTAAAGCACAACTTCGATCTCTACGGTCTGCAAATCGTGTCATGTTACTGGCATTCTTACATTTCGAATCAAATCACGCGTTTCTCTATATTTAGACGTAACCACCTTCTCGATACAATGTCTAGGCCCTAATGGAGATTTAATTCCCTTAGCCACGAAGAATACCACCACATGTAACTCTGCAATGTATGTAGGCATGCTTGCCGTCACCACACACTTTTCTAAGCTGGATTTACCAGTCTGGATTCCTAAAACTCCACCTTCTTTTATATTCGCAGGCAGGAACCTGGAAATACGTTACATAGCTACAGGCACCCGACAAGATTACCAGTTACAATACGATAGCATTCTACTTAGGATGACAAAATACGTTTAATTAGGCTCAGCAAATTGATTGCAGAAGCTGTCCCTCTCGTCATCACATCGCGGGGTAATCGCGACACATTATCACAGGTTGATTAAGATTTCATGAATTCAATTTTAAGGATTCAAGGCTAAATGATGAACAACGGACGAAAATAGTATCTGAAATGAAATGTTTTCTCGTTTGGCTTTCGACTGGTAAGATTCTGCAGTGCTGTTGGCAGGGAATAGACATAAAGGTTTGACCGTATCGCGACCCTGTTGCGATCCAATCAATACCCTCTGCCCTCCTTTGTAATTATAAAGTTTTATAATAATAACGGAAGAAAGAGATGAATTGGAAACAGTCGACATTTCTCCCGGGCTATTTTTTTTGTTCGTTGACTACAAAACAGGGATGATAGACTGCAGATAATTCATTATCAAACTTCTGAAATTTTATTGTCTATAAATCTACATGAAAATGGTCTTGAAGACCATTTTCATGTAGATTTGTTGAAATAAAATGTCTATGAAGTTACTTCTAGCTGTATGTCCTCTATTTTCTGAAGAAAGACAGTTTTCACAAATTTTCAGGTCAAGTTAAAAGCTTTTAGAAATATTTCAGATAATTTATATACCTTCCACTCTCATCCTAGACAAAAGCAAATTACTGAAACATGTTTTATTCTAAATTACTAGTGATCGCCTTCCTCTGAATTTGTTACGGCAGAATGGCAAGACTACAGATGTCATGACTTGATTTAATTATTTATTTATTTATTAAGGTTTAAGGATACGTTAACAGACAATGTCATATCGTGTCGGTGACAGTTTTACGGGTGGAGGAAGCCAGAGTACCCGGAGAGAACCAACGAGCAACGACGAGCATCTGCCAGCTTCCAGACATAGTAACTCCGCACTGCGGCACAGGCAGGGATAGATTGGCTGAAGACATGCGCACCATCGATGTGCAGTACGCCTTAGTACACGGCGTCATCGTGCCCCCGTGTGGACAATCGGGGTTAAGTGCCTTGCCCAAGGACACAACGCGGGAGTCCGAATCGATCGCTCAGACTCTCACCCATCCAAGGACTAACCGGGTACGGCGTTGCTTAACTTCGGTGATCTGACGAGAACCGGTTACCGCAACACCATCGCGCCCCCTTGTATGACTTGATTAAATTAGAGTTACTAAATAATGTTTTCAATGGGAATCCATTTGAGAGTTTCCATGTGCGGCACCTTAACCGATTTATCACGTCGTATCGGCGATATCCACCCAGCGCTATTCACAACAAAATACCATCCATTTTCATTTCTGTTTAAACTTTGCCCTGAAGGTATTGCTTATAATGCCTGGTTATAAACAGCTCATCGAGCTCGTTCCAATGAGAGGCCATAACCTGTGGTTTGCAGAAAAATACAACATTTAGCTAGGACAAACGAATGGACAAACAAACGTTCGTCTTGGGCTTTTAACCTTTCAGTCATAGATAAACTATAAGAGCAATTTGTTGAGTGACACAGTATAAATTTTAAAAGGTTCTTCTAGGTAATCTATACAATAATGCAGGATTTATGCTTAGGATAATACATTGATGCTTTGGAGATCATTTTATTTTTAACTTAAGAGGGAATATGTTTACAGGCTGACGACTACGACCGATATCATACTAGAGGTATTGTGTGTTCTGGTATAAGGGCATTAGGCTCCACATTCCGACACGAGGTGACCCTAGCTGTCAAAAGTGTCGTTAAACCCCAATAAATATGTAAATAAATAAATTAGGTTCCACGTCGCGTGTTGGACGTTTGCGATGAGTTGGGATGTCATATGTTTGAAAAACGAGAGAAAACTGCGTTATGAATACAAATTGCGAACGATTGTCAGAAAATCAGCTATTTCTCTTTCTTCACGGATGTTGACAATATCCTGCTTAAAAAATCGTACTTACTCTTCCTCACCATCACCCCATCCTCCACAATATTTTGGGGGGCCATCATAGACAGACAATCTGGTGGGCTTGACTCCACCCCGCACAAGGGTTAGTGTACAGTACTGTGATTACAGAACTTGACAGAGAATTTCGACGGAATCGCGACCTAGTCGCGCTCCCATAAAAATGCTCTGTCCGCTTTAAACCCAACAGCGCTGTAGAATCTCACCTGTCGAAAGGGTAACACGGACTCTCAGATACTATCTTCACTTCTTTTGCTTTGACTAAATTTTGATTTCACCCAAAAATATTTCTGAAACCTCGAGTAACTGGGTAATTGTATCGCGACCAGATCGCGATAATATCGAGAACGATGCCACTTCTGTGACCACAGTACTGTTGTGTTAACCCTTTACCTAAAATGAAACTCAAACGACACTTGCAAATAATTTTTTTGACTAACACATTTTTTTCATTTTTTGTCTCAAAAACATAGGTTCTGACCCCTCATTGGAACGAGCTCGATGAGCTCGTTCCAAAGAGGGGTCATAACCTATATTTTTGAGACAAAAAATGAAAAAATAATGAAAATTAGTCGGCGATATTTGTGAATTGCGCTGGCCGGTTTTGGTTGTTACGTTGGATAAAGGGTTCAATCAGTCTGTGCTACTTGTTCGGTTTCCTATTTCATCACTGCATCTGTTTCATACATCTTTGTTCCTCTCGTTTCAGATTTACTGATAATTATTCAGACATATTCCACCTATCTGTAAAGTAAATCTACAGTAATCACTGTCATTAGTACGTGTGTGAATCAATGCAGTATCACAGAAGCTAATAGGTATGAACTTTCCAGTCACATGTTTGCATAGTTTCACACCTACCCCATGTATCCGTATTTGTTAAGCTTCACCACATCTGAGATGACACATCTCATATTTTTCCTGTGCAACTAAAGTTTACTAAACATATATTTTCGCTTTCCACACAAACGTCACTGGAACGTGTTTGATAAACACAGACAATTGAGAGGTCACAAGCTATGATTTATAAAATGAACGTTCAAACATTAACGTAAAATGATTAACTGTTTTTGTTTGTGGCTGTGTTGCTTTACGGGAAGGGTGGCGCCTTGTGTTAAGGCGTTGTGTACGTCAATAGTGCCCTCAACCACTGCAAAATCTGTTCGTGCCGGGTTAGTAAGTTGGAGAGTCTGACAGATGCTCACTGCTTCTCGGTGGTTTCTCCGGGTACTACTGCCTCCTTCATCCGTAAAACTGCCCGACATGATAAGACGTGGGCTGTTGAGAGTGTCGTTGGCCATTGCTAAATAAACAAACAATCAATGTGCAAGTGATCACTATAACTGGAATCTAATCTAAGCACACTGAACAAACTTTACGCCCCATTTCCATCACTAAAATCCACACGCGTTATTTTTTCCATTTTTTTTTTTTTTTGAGGTTGGCTTTGCTCTCTACCGTTATATTACAAATCCCTGTTCTCAAACAAAAAAAAAATATTTATTTATTTATGTATTGGTGTTTAAGGTCACATACTTATGCAGAATGGCTAATCGTGACCGTGACAGTTTTACGGGTGGAGGAAGCCGGAGTACCCGGAGAGAACCACCGAACATCGACGAGCAGCTGTCAGCTCCTCAACATTCTAACTCTGTTCAAGCTGCGCTCAAGCAGGGTTACCGCGGTTGAAGACATGTGCACCATCGATTTTCAGTACGCCTTAGTACACGGCGTATGCGTGCACCCACGTAGGCAACCGGGATAAAGTGCCTTGCACAAGGACACAACGCGGGTCGTCCCGGACGGGGATCGAACGCGGGACCTCTAGCATAGAACTGCAGCAGTATACCGCCGAGCCATCGTGCGCCATAAAAATATATATATATATATCACTTTAGAGGTAAATCGATGACGTCTTTGCCCTCAACCATTATATGACGAAACCCTGTTTCAATACAAGAAAACAAATTTTTTTAACACTTTAAATGTAAATTAAATTTAAAAACGTACAATGTTTGATGGTTGAGTTTTGGTCAAGTAACTTCATCGAAGGAAAGTGTTCGGGAATTTTGAGAAGAAACTGAAGATAGTAAGGTCAGTTTGATAGTTAGAACCTTTTATTCATTATTATTACCTCTTTTGCGGGCGTTCCTAGCACATTAACGACGTTTTACCGGGCGTTGAAACCTCGTAATGCTCAACAAGTACATGTGATGTGACGTGTTGGGCCGTTATTGACTATAACAGCCCAGCCCAACACGTCTAAATATAGACAATGACGTCACATCTCTCGGCCGATCAACAATATTTTCCCAGATTTCCATTTGGATCGAAATTCAATTCGGATTTTTTTAATTTGTAAACACAATTATCACATTTGTTTCAAGTATTTACCTTTGTGTCACGGATAGATAATTCATCAAATATAGGAAGCGATACACGCAAAGTAAGTGATGACATCTTCGATGAATAAACTCTTTGCTTAAAGTTCGCATTTCGAAAATATATTTCATCATCTAACTTCCCAAATTTCGCCGTAGACTGAACAGACGATAGTCATGTTACCCGGTTTGTTTGTCAACAAATCAGGCGATAGTGTCGCTGTTTTTTTTTAATTCTAAAACGTCAAACTTCATTTATTTATCTTATTTCACATATAATTTAATTGTAATGTCCCCGATGTACGAAAGTGGCAATAATAGAAATAACATGACTTTGTCGGGAATTACAGTGTATCAACGGCTCAACAGAAATGGTTAACAGCCCTTGAGCTTATTAATGTTAATACACTGTAATGCCCTTTAAAATCAAGTTATTGTTATATTTGAGGTTTTCTGCATCCAAACCCCAAGTGCTGTAGCTGTGTTTTGTTTCTGGCAACAGAGTAATATAAACGAACAGTTCTGCATATTTGAAATAATGACCTATTTCTCATATAATGATACCCATTTGTTGTTAAAATAATGCTTACTTATTGTCCGTGGTATTCATTTTTGGTCGAATAACAGCAAAGGCGAAACAATGTACATTAAGCCTTTTAACCCGAGCGGCCGATTTTCTGGCCAGGACCATGATACGTCATGACGTCATTATAACGTCATTATATAGAATGGCTGTTCAGTAAACATGTAGGGTAAACAAATCAATAGTTTCAACGTCCAAATAATGAATAAGGACTCTTCTAATTGCCGCCATTGAACTGGCATGGGAGATACCACGAGAGACCAATGAGTTAAAACACACTGCCGACAAGTATAGGTTCCAGCATAGAAAACGAGTGATATTGAATATACAGTCGCGAGAGTTAGTTAACGAGGACTTGTCCGAGTAACTAGCTCGAGCGATTGTATGTTCAATATCACGAGTTTTTGTGCTGTAACCGACTTGTCACATTGATGTTTGCACAAACAATCAAAACACGAACAATCAAACACTCCACTGAACCCTTGTCTGACACGTGCCCATTCCCGTTTAATTAGTTAATTTCTTAAGCCGAACTTGCAAGACACATGAAGATTGATGGAAAGCAAGTGATATTACTTCATTTTTTCCGTTTCGTCATTGCGCTCAAAAGGTTGAGCGAGAAATTAAACGTTCCATTTATCATTTACACCCGTGTGTGGATTTCTTTCTTTAACTCTTTCAATAAAATCAAAAGTCAGGTAAATTCTCGTTTCTCTGTTCAAAACATTTTTGCACAGGTGCCCTTAATCTTTCCTCTCGGCTGTGTTTGTATTAGAACTGACAAGTTACACAATCACTGTCTATTGTTCCTTGATTGGTAAAAGTGTGGCGATATATGTTGAATATCACACATGCTCTAACCAACTCTTCGAAATATATCACACACTTTTAACAAAGGCGTGACGTCATAACTATGTGACAACCCCATTTGTTTGGTCTTTGCTACTATCCAAAAGAATAATTGCCAAAGCAATAATTGCGCATACTTTTAAGAATGGCCTAGTATTCTTAAAAGGAACGATCGGACATTCGTCTAAACAATAAACAGTTATTGTTCATTAAAAACACCTTTGACCTGGATCAAGTACTATAAAGCGTTTACAATTGTATTTTCTAGAACTGCATTTTCTAGTTACGACTTTAAATGGGTTGAAATGCACTATTAGCAGATTGCTATATCTTTTAATATGCTAATGATTCATTTTAGTCAGTTACACTAATAAGTGGAAAATACAATTCCGGAAAATACAGTTTTAAAAGTTTTATAGTTTATATACTGACGGAAAAAAGAAACGCAAGTTCAGTTTGGGTAATCAAATTGTTTTATCCGTAGACCAAATGTAGTAAAATTTGACACATAGCTGCCTCAGTGCACTGTCTAAAGAGTCTTTGGTTAAGATTCAGTCAGCCATGACCAGGTGCGACGCTGAATGCTTTCAACGTTTTTTTTCGGCTAGGCATCCGGGCACACCCACGTGGTATGGGCTTGAAAACCATACGAAATCGAAGTTTGGAACAGTACACAAAGATTGCAGAACATCTGAATTCGATTAAAAAGCAAAATGCCGCGAATGTCCGAAGTTGTTAGGGGCTGGGCTTTTGCTCTAATTAATCAGAGCCAATCGCAACGTCTCATCGCCCAGCAGTTTGAGGTGAACGAAACAACGATAGTTCACTTAGTTGGGCGTCTCAGAGCCACGGGAAGACTAGCTGACCGTCTCAGGATCGGACGTCCGCGCGTTACGTCGCTACGTCAAGATAGAGGTATACGACTCTGACATCTCCGTAACATATTTCAGACGGCGAAGGAGACGGCGAGTCAGGTAGGCACGCGTAGTCGCCGAGTGTGTCCAAGAACATTTAGGAATCGGTTGCGGAAGTTCAGTTTAGGGGCACGACGCCCGTACATTGGTCTACAACTCACACCCATGCGACGTCTACGTTGATTGGAATGGCTGCGAGCACATGCACCAAATCGTTTTCACTTGGTCCACTGAAGATTGTGTTATTCGCTGACGAGTCTTGGTTCACTCTTTACAGGTCAGATAGACGGCAAAGTTGCTATCGATGTCGAGGTGATCGATATTCTGACGCGTGCGTTAAGAAAACAACAGATTCGGGGGAGGGTCTGTTATGGTTTGGGAGATTTCTCATGGCGTGTAAACACCTCCCATCCAGGGCAATCTTACATCCGTAATATATCGGGATCAGGTCCTCATGCCTCACGTACGTCCACTTATCCATGTGCGTAACCTTACGTTTCAGCACGATACTGCGAGGCCGCACCTTGCTAGGGTTTGTCGTGACTCCTTCAATCAAAACAATGTGCCAGTTCTCGATTGACCACCCTACAGTCCAGATTTGTCCCCGATCGTGCATGTGTGGGAGGAGCTGGGCAGGAACCAAACAACGTCGCTCTGCTCACGCAGGCATTTCTTCAGGAGTGGAATAACATCCCACAAATGACCATAAACAACTTGATGGTCAATGGTAAGGAGAGTTAGAGTAGCGACTGAAGCCCGGGGTGGGCACACCCATGGGCGCAGATCATGGGGGGGGGGACGTGTCCCCCCCCCCAAACATTTTGTAGGGGGGGACATCATGTGTAGTGCCCCCCCCCCCCCCCCATAAAAATCCGAAAACAACTTGACATGGAAAGTTATCACACAAGATGTGGGGGCTTTCCCGTTTGACACGAGCATGTTGATTAACGTTTATTTATGTGAGTACAGGCTCAAGTGTTATTTTATTTGGGGTATATGATAATCACTATTAATCAGATTAAACGGACCAGTATTTCAAAATATTACGTGTTGTTGAAAAAACTATATTTTCTATTAAGACAAACCAACAGGAAATTCACCCCAGAGCCACCAAAATGCAGCATTTGAGAGCTGCATTAAAATATTTTCGAGGGTTTGCCCCACCCCCCACATCCGAACCACCCTCAGTAAGCTACGACACTCACAACTGATGCTTTGGGCATCTGTCACCCCCGCCCAACCTCGACTCTTTGTGAGACGTCTGCAGTAACAACTGCAAGTACCTTAGATGTGTCGAATGAGCAGTCTTACGAAATATACTTTAAAAATAGCTCACCGTAACTTACGATGAGCTATTTTTAAAGTATATTTAAAATCACCCAATTCTGTAGCAGTGATATGAAAAAATTCAGTTAAAAATAGCCTTTTAAGGCTTAAAAAAAACAAAAAGGATTTCACTCCAAATGCTGCCAGAATGCTTCTTTTTATCCGTTTCTGAAAAAAATTTTCTGGGGGGAGAACCCCCCCCCCCCCCCGACCCCCCTCCAAACGCTCGTGCCTTCGGCACTCGCGGCAGATGCCTTCGGCATCTGCTTTCGGTCATGTCCCCCCCCACTTCTTACAACAGATCTGCGCCCATGGGCACACCCTCTATTGATTGTTGATCAGGAAATGGCGTGGGGTACCCACGTTTGAACGTTATCCAAGCAAACGCCCTGTGTGTTACGACAGCAAAACTCGTCAAAATGTAATCAGCAATGAAGAAATAACATCAAAATCTAAACAATTAAATAATCATTCGTAACACATTTGAAATATTTACCACAGAAAAAAATGCGTTTTTTTCCTCCAGTATATATTTTATAGTCTTATATGTTGTTACTACGAGTTTCAATTGAAACATCCGTGCACAACGTTCTACATAACGTGATCGATGAATTATCCCAACGATAACTTACCGATCAAAAACAGATCACGTTCTTCAATATTTATTCTCTCAACAGCGATAAAATGACTTCATTATTTTGCATTAAAATAAAATGTAATGTAAAATGGTTTTTAACCCTTTACCCAATGTGACGACCAAAAACCTGTCAGCGCTCGTCTCAAAAATCGCCAATTAATTCTCATTATTTTTTTATTTTTTTTTCTCAAAAACATAGGTTATGACCCCTCGTTGGAACGAGCTCGACGAGGTCGTTCCAACGAGTGGCCATAACCTATGTTTTTGAGACAAAAAATGAGAAAAAAATAGTTATTCAAGAATTGTTTTTGTAAGTGTCGTCTGCTGTTCATGTTAGGTAAAGGGTTAAGTCAGATAATACACTCGACCCTGAATATTCGGCAAGATAATGGTGGAAGACCAATCTAAAAGAATACACTGGTTCTCATACATTATCATTTGCGCAGAAGAAACCATGCTATCACATATTGGATGCATGGGTCCTTTACTGGCTGAGAACATGACAGACATTAAGCGTGGCGACTGACAAAATGGACAAAGTGCTCTCTGAGGTCTCGTTTTCTATTAATGGGATTACATCCAGCTCATTGGATATTCTCGGCCAAATTACCATTTTGGGATTTCATATATGTTTGTAATGGTGTGGGTTTGGTATGTAATAACCATCACAGATGATATAGATTTACAAGTCATATGTTACTGTTGATTCATTTGTGTTCAGTTAAGTGCATTTTATTTAGAGGTCAAGGTCAACACACAGTAGTGATGAATGTCTGCTCCAGAGCTGATGTGAGCTAAATCTTTTTACCGAGGAAATGAGATACTTTTTAAAGGATATTTCTGAGGCGCATGGTAGAAACAGTGTAGAAGAAACGTCCATGTGTTTACTTAGTTACTATGGGGATTGGATGCTGTGTAACCCAAACGGGAAGTGAAAAACGTTTTTTTGAACATCGTTCATGTAATTCATACACGAATTATAAAAAAAAAAAATACCCATAAAAACTAGCAAATTACTTGCCCCAATGTTCCAAAGATTAATTGTGTCCATTATGGGAGCTATGATTTTCAGCGAAAAATAGCACCTTTGACGATCTGTCTTCTTTCTTACCTGTCACTGTTGTTTTGTCTCTGAGTATTTTATTGCATCATGCGAATGACTCGCCGCTCTATCAATGCGAATACGAAACGACAACTTAAATGCGTTCTTGCATATTGAAGCTCAGATTCCACGCCTGTTTTTTAACTCGTTTTTAACTGCCGGGATTATATAGGGTAATTTTCAATACACACAACCTCGTGACATAATATTACAGTACTCCTTTATATTGCCTCAAAATACATTGGCTAACCAGGCTCTTTGCCGGGAATTGCGTCTATCGAAAAATGACTTGTTCTTGGACTAACTACGACCGATTGATATTTGCGATGTTGTAAACATTAAGAATAAACTTGATGGCGCCTTTCAAATGCTTTTCCTAGAGAAGAACCAATGGGGGGAGGGGGGGAGGGGTGTGGGGGGGGGGGGGGCTCTATCAACTAATGGGCTGGTGGAAAGGGTCCAGAGCTGTTCTCCACACGATGAATGGGCATGGCAATGAAAATGACATGACTATCTACAGTGGATTGTACACTACACACCACACAAAACGACGACATGTTCGTTGATAATTTTGTCGGTGTAATTATGATAGACATTTACGCACACAGCCAGCGATTGGATTTTCCATCAATACGATCACAATTTTGACCACTATTTTCAATAACACCGCAATGTGTGCACGCTCTGAATCAAGAAATTCCGCTCACCAAACAAAAGTAAATCTTCTATTCACTGCAGCTCAGAAGAGTTCATGAAATCAGGTGGAGATAACCTGCAGGTATTTGCTGATAACGCTTTTACCGTATTGTTGAGGATAATAATACACGTATGCAGTTAGACGACTTTCAGAGAGAGCGTACGGCGGGTTCATCCCAACCTTGATCATCCCCTGATCAGGGTGATTGTCAAAATCAACCTTCGAACGCAAAGAAAATAGTCCATGCTTTCGTTGGGCTACTGTGTGTTGGTAAAAGAAACAAGTTATTCGCGTCCTTGGTCGTAAGATAGATGACATTGGCAGAATAAAATGAAGCTGTGAGAAAAACAGGAGGTGCATCCTTCCGTGAGGTGATTAACAGCAGATTCTCGTACATGTACACTCGGATGAGAAAACCACGCTTAAGATAATCTACATAGGTAGTATTCTGTTTTTAAAGTTGGAGGCAGATTAAAATTCCATCCTTAAAAAAAAACTGACAACTGACTGTTCCATTTGAATGGAGGTCTGATATGTGTCAGGCGGTTTTTATAGTTCCGTTTACGCTTTGAAGATGCGTTGAGCTTTTGTGTGGCCAACTATAAATTACCGACAGATTAAATTCTTCTGATTTGCTGACAAGCCCTTCGCGTCTATATGTTTACTGAAGTAATGTTAACAGATACCAACAACAAGGCGATATTGAGCAACAGACTGATATTAATAGACTCTAATGGCACCCATTGTTTATGCAACAGCTACAAATTATACTCCGTGCTATCAGTAGCATTCGTTTATTTGGCATCAAATTGTAGATCCGTCTACTTACAGGGATCATACTTGTCGGTAGTTTTATACAGCTGCATCTTATAGATGAAGAAACTGCATCTTGATCTGGAGCCCTACGAATCTGAAATTTCGAGTAAATTCGAATCTCGAATCGAATCTCCCAGCTTTTGGAGTTACGATACTGCACATTCTTACAACAGTAGAATACAGCAAATATTGTCTGTGTCCAATCAACATTGTATTCAAAAACGGCTGTTTTGGGAAAGTCAGCTGAAAAAGCTGAGTGTTAAAAAAACGGAATCAAACAAATTTCGGAAGCGGAACCTCCATAAACTCTTCTTCTATCATCAGGTCTCCTGTACAGGAGACCTGGGGATAGAAGACGAGTTCAAGGGGAGACAATTTGGCGGATTTTGACAACATCTCGACGATTCGAAAATTTCGGAATAAGTGCAACTCGATTCGAATCATTGGGGCGATCTCGAACCGAATCGAATTGTGAAGCTTCACGTACCTCAATGGTGATCATTTCTCAGCAATTTTTCAGTTCCGTCGCTCAAGCGCAGTAGGGTAGGAACAGAGTCGGCGGGAAGTTTCCGCATCCCCCACAAATAATTTTGTCCGAAATTTAGAGGTCGGTCTGTGATTCTTTTTTCATCAAATATTATTCAATTCCAAGAAGAAAAAAAAGTTCTCCTAGAGTCAGAATCGTAAGACTTGCGGCGTTTAGACTTCAATGTTTACGAAACAAATATGACGGTGTAAACCCCGTTCTAGTAGTATCTTTCCGACCTCTTATTCATATTGCTAATTTATGACGAAAATCTTTTGACTTTTGCCCTTCGCCCAACCGAAAAAAATGAACTGTAAATGCCACTGCTCTGACGATATTAGAAATTACCTGTGACGGGTAACCACCCAACAGTGACGAACATGTAAACCCGTGCTCTCTTATATTACTTTCAATGGTCAAATGACAGGTCCAAGTTGAAACAAACTAACACATATTTCAAACAATATGCGACGTGCATGAACTTCACAACTGGGAATAGTTACTGAAGGAATACATCCATCCTCTTTGACAGTAGTGAAGAACGATTTCTCGATCTGGAAATTTAGCTGATTTATCATCTTTAAGAGATCCTTTATGACTTGTTAGTAGCCAAGATTTAGATCGTTGCGTTTTGTGGTGAAAGTGTTCGGAGCGTCACAATAACCCAGCTTGTATGTTTCGTTTTGGTATTAATGAAGTACGTGGTAGCCGTTACTTGTTCCCAGTTCCTTATTCGACATGTGTTATCAACCGGTTGATAACGAATGCCAAAATAAGGAACTGGGAATAAGTAATGATTGTAACGTCTGTGTGTTCTAGAATTGCTTAAGGGAGGGGGGGGGGGGGTGTGCATTTTTATTAGATTTGTGCTCTCATTTAGGAAACGTTTACAAACTGTATCTGTGTGGAACGTCTGTGTGTTGTCACTCATCTTCAGCCATTGGAAAGGTACAGTTCAAATCACTCAGCAAACCTGAAAAAATCATACAAATAAAAATGTTCATTGTTGAATATGGCTATTTCTAAAGACGGGAAGGACCATAACATTTACTCCGACATAAATTAGCTATGCATTGTGCCGGCACGTGGCTACTTATATTATTTTCGGAAAGACAATACTTTAGTCTATTCATGGGCGGGGGTATTCCCACCTAACATGGGCACTTTGTGAAAAAAAATGCATATCAGTCTCTTTGATTCTACCCGGAAACTATCAGTTATCTCTGTCTAATTCTATTTTATGAACATCTGCTAAGCTTGGAGGTGAAAAACATTTAACGGAAGGGATGTTACTTTTCCGGCAAACATTTTAGTGGGGACGGCAATGTCACTATCCAGCGTTTTCGTAACTAACCACGTGACGCTACATTAGCGACAAATTTTGGTCAAGACACAAGAGATGTTTGTTTAACTCGGTTGCGACTGATGTATCCCGCCTGAAAACTGCATGGTATGTCCAGAAATGCGAGAGAAACGCAAGAGAAACACGCTGAAGGGATGCAACATTCGGTAGACATTTACGCTTACTCAATGTATAGTTGACCCATCAAACTATTACCCTTTGAACCTTAGCGTCCGCTTTTCCGGTCAGTAACATGGTACGACATAACGTCATTATATAGGATGGCTCTTCAATGAATGTGTTGGGTAGACCAATAAATATGTTCAACGTGCAGCCCCGAGGCTGCACGTTGAAAATATTGATTGGTCTACCCCAAATAATGAATGTGGACTCTTCTAATTTCCGCCATTGAACTGGCATGGAATATACCACTAGAGTTCAAATTAAAAAGGTTAAATTTGGAAGAAATAATCGAGCCTTGTACTCGCAAACTACGTTTCAGACTCAGTTTTATCGCCCAAACAATGAATAATCCATTTTTTTCTGGATAGAGAAAAGTAAGATACATTCTTGACACGGAAGTGTTCAATACAGAGTGATTTTTGTTTCATAAATCCAGCTGGTGAAAGATTTTGTGGTCTAAACGTTAGGAGGGTACAGTGTAAAGACGCATTGCGATCTCTTTTGGTCCTGAGTATGTAAATGGTGTGTGTGTGTGGGGGGGGGGGGGGGGGGGGGGGGGCGTCAATTCTGATTGAGAGGTGAATGAAATGTAACTCGGTTACCAGTATTAATCTTCTTTCGCTAACAGGGAAAATTATTGTGTGTTCCACTTATTTCCGAGGACGTAGAGTAAATTTCACTGGAATTTTCTACAAATCGTGCACCGCAATTACAATTTGAATCGCTCGCGATAGCTAAAAATCGGTGCCTGATTTCCAGTGTTCCATTGGAACTCAGGGGACCATATAGTAAGGCGGGTAAAGCGTGATAATTGTTTTTATGGATGTGAAGGTGTGTAATAAACCCATAACGACACTCGCGTTTGAATTGGTTAATCGACATGGCACTTCTGCCATCGCGGTCACCGACACGATATGACCTTGGCTGTTAAAGTGTCGCTAAACCATAATAAATAAATAAATAAATGTATGCTGTTATACTTGAATAGGATGGAATATATTATCCTTTTACCAAGACTTAAAAAGTATAAAAAAAAGAAATGCATTTATGTATAACTCCCATATGCAATATCTGCTACTTGCAAAGCAGTGACATTCGATTCGGTATTCACGTCAATTCGAAATCCTCTGCCTAATTCGTTTCGAGACTTTAAGATTCGACGCGAAATGTGAGATTACCATGGTCCCATTTTAAATGGTGAAAGGGTTAAACACGCAAACTCAAAATAGGCGCCGATGGAATATCTATTCCTTATGTTCAGCGACTACGGAACATTTAATCCGTAATGTATATGTCAATAACTAATCGAAAGGAGTATCCGAAAGGACAGATACACACAGAAAATCCGTTGAAAAAGAGATATCTGTATTGATGTGGAAGGGCATATTTCATCTCAATTTATTGCGCAATGTAAAACCAGTAACCTGATTCTCGTGATATTTTCAAGTAATGGGTAATATCGGGAGTGCGGTGGCTCAGTAGGTAGAGGTGCAGGCTGCAAGCCGAGAGGTCCTCGGTTCGAATCCCACCTGCGGCAACCGCGTTGTGTCCTTGGGCAAGACACTTCATCTCCATTGCCCGCGTGGGGGCACGATGACGCCGTGTACTAAGGCGTACTGCACGTCGATGGTACACATGTCTTCAACCAATCTAACCCTGCCTGTGCTGCAGTGCGGAGTTACGATGTTGGGAGCTGGCAGCTGCTCGTCGTTGCTCGGTGGTTCTCTCCGGGTACTCCGGCTTCCTCCACCCGTAAAACTGTCACGGTCATGATTAGCCATTGTGCTTAAATATGTGACCTTAAACATAAATAAATAAACGGATAATATCAAATTGGAAGCACGCTGCATTATTATAAAGAAAGGTCGAATATATCCGTATTTTACGATTGTTTGAACGCTGCGAGCCAAATAAATGCAGGCGAAACATATAGGAATATAGACCACTATAACTCTCATAACATTGCTATTTGCGACACCCCGTCCCTTTCGTCTTCTGATTCTGAGGCAATGAGATTCAAT
The DNA here is from genome assembly GCA_031216915.1 of Pictodentalium vernedei. Lineage (NCBI taxonomy): Eukaryota > Metazoa > Mollusca > Scaphopoda > Dentaliida > Dentaliidae > Pictodentalium > Pictodentalium vernedei. The sequence continues at coordinate 79,758,275 of CM062288.1, read as the reverse complement.
CTATCTTGAGTAATTTACCATGACCGTTGTTGGAGTTTTTCCTGTATTTCACGTGCGCCTTTCGACGCACGTGAAATACAGGAAAAACTTCAACTCTGTGTCCTTGCGGCTGAACAAGCGCATTTTCCGACTTGCTCATTTCGAAGCACCATAATGCGGCCTGCTAAGGCGTACAGAGTTTTAGTAGTTCAGTCAATGCGAAGCGAGGCCAGACGGTGGTTGTGATCGCTTTGTCAGTTGCAAAGCTGACAGTTACAGTAGTGTGGTCGCAAACATTTCTCATCATATCGCGTTCCGATCGCGGAACATTTATACCAGGGGTGGAACATAAATAAAATCTTTCGAAATTAAGACAATAAAAGTGAAAATATGTAAAAGATTTACTCGTACTCCTCTTAAAAAAATATACTACTCAAAGTTTGCTAAGCACCACATATTTGACACTTCATTGTGAAATTTTCTTGTGACACATTTGCGATATTTTTGGTGGATATGATTGAGGAATGTATTGAGGTGGACCCCAGAGATAACATTAGCTCTCTTGACAGGCTGTTTACATGAATATGAGATGTGTAGGGTATTCAGTCTTCATTTCGACACAAACCCCTGTGACTTAATGATTGAATATGGCGAATGCAAGTGTAAGAAGACATTTGTCTGAAACAGAAATGAGGCGGGCAAAAGGGATGGTGGAACAAGGTGCTACCCATAGTCAGGTTGGTGAAGCCCGTGGTGTGTACCAAACGGTGATCACCAGAGCCTGGGCAAGATTTCAGCAGTGTGGCACACCAGTAAGACGGCATGGTGATGGCAGAGACAGGGCAACATTTGCAGCTGATGACCGGTTTTTGATCATTCGGGCCCGTAGGAACCGCTTTGACACAACAATCCAGCTTCGCAGTGACCTTCAGAATGCATCCGGGGTAAATGTTTCGACGCAGACTATCCCTGCAAGGTTGCACGCAGGTGGTCTCCGGTCGAGAAGACCATGTATTCGCATTCAGCTGTCCCAGAACCACCGCCAGGCACGATACGAATGGGCCATGGATCACGTTGGATGGACCAGAGAAGATTGCCGACCTGTCCTTTTTACAGATGAGTCAAGGTACTGCCTAGACCACACATATAGACGCTCTAGGGTATGGAGAAGACCAGGAGAGCGATTACATGCAGCCAACATTGCTGAGTATGACCACTATGGTGGAGGGTCAATAATGGTCTGGGGCGGCATCAGCTGGGATGGACGAACCGAACTCTGTGTCCTTGACCGTGGTTCATTCTGATGGACGATAATGCCCGTCCTCATGTTGCCCATGCTGTCCGGGAGTTCCGACAGAGGGAGGGGATTGAGCGTATGGACTGACCAGCAAGATCCCCTGACCTCCATCCAATCGAACATGTCTGGAATGAGTTGCAGCGTCCATTTTCAGTCCGTCCAGTCCAATCAAGAAGTGTCCAGGAGCTTGGTGCCAAGAATGGAACAACATCCCACAAAGGACCATCCGGAACCTGATTAGGAACATGAGAAGGCGTTGTCAAGCTGTAATTAACAACATGATTCTCATACTCAATATTGAACCCATATCAGTTCGCTCCGTCAACTTTTTTGGCAAATTTGAAAAAAAATCCTCTTTTACCAATAATATCCATTGTCCATGGTTATCGTATTCAAAAGCTAAAACATAATGTCAAACACACTCTTTATTTGGTCCTTAAATCATTAAAGTTATAATTAAATAAAAAATATATACACTTTTCATAACAATATTTCAACTGAAACGCAAAACAGGTTGTTAGATATACTTGGTGTTTAGCAAACTTTGAGTAGTATATATTTATTCCTGCAAGGTGAGAAGGTGTCAGCCATCCTTCCCATGCTTCTTGGTTCGGTTACGATTTTACCGTGATGTGGAGTTTCTGTCACTCTATAATTACCCCCAAAAGAAGCACGCTAATATAAAATTAAGTTGGGAGTCGGTAAGGGGCCTTTTTTGCGACTATTATAATCCCTGATGGGTACGGGTGTGGGATGGGAAAATCTCACCCGAGGGCAAGATATTTGGGCCAGACACGAGGCTTGCCGAGTGTCTGGACCAAATATCTTGTCCCGAGGGTGAGATTTTCCCATCCCACACCCGTACCCATCAGGGATTATTCCCCCCCCCCCCCACCATACAGCGGTTACGTTAGCCAGAGGTAATCGGCGGTCACGTGCTGATATAATCAACTCATTTGGTATTCGTTGTTTTGAAAAACTAATGACACCATCGGAAAGAGCATGCAAAAATTAAGTATATACCAAAGGTATATACCACGAAATCATTTAGGAACGGTGGCATCCTGGGGTTTAAAGAGTTTTAGAGCATCAAACTTTGATCACACGGCATTCTGATGACGTCAATATGAATTAGTTGGTAGCAAGAAACTGATACGATATGCATAACGTCATAATAACGTTATAAATGTATAACGTCGTGTGGGTGGGGTGGGATACATATACAGAACCACACTTATGTTTGAATGGGTTAACGATTACTGGACGAGAGCGAGTGGCGGAGGGATACCACGAGAGCCGGTAGGCTCGAGTGGTTATCCCAGCGCCACACGCTCGAGTCCAGTAATCGTTAACCCATTCAGACATAAGTGTGGTTCTGTATTTATTACACACCCAGCCATGAAAAAGAATTCACTGTAATTAATCGCTAATTTAATTAAATAGTCGACAATTTGAATGGTAGAAAGAATTTTTGAGAGAAACGGGCAATTTTGTCAGAGTACCAGTCTTAAGTCTTTGACCTTGCCACCTATAGAATCGATGTTGATTCATTTTGTTCGCAAAAAATGTCGATCCGAACACTCAAAACTCAAAAGATTGCGTTCAGCATATCCATATATCAGACGTCACAAATTATGAGGTATCAAATGTGTTTTCAAAAGTGTGTACACGTGCAGGCATCATTATATCTGGAGGATGGAAAATGTACAAGGATTTTAATTTGAATACGGTGCGAACTGGCCGCTCTGTTTAAATTTCGTGCTTTTTAAACTGAAAATATGTTTGAACTCGGCTGGACGATACATGCACTTCTGCCACTAGGCTATCGCATGTGGGCATCGGTCATTTCTATTCTGCACTGTAACAAAAGTACACATTGGACGAGAAAAGACATTCTGTGCAATAATTAACCTCCCGGGGCATTCATTCGATCGTTTGGAGTAACTGAGCCTGAGGCAGTTTGAGATTCTATTCTGACTCGGAGTCGGAGTGAACTCTGCAGTCTTGGTAAGTTTGCACTTTATTTTTCAACATTATAAAGTTTCTGACTTGAAATTTAGCCTTCTTTTCATTTTACCTCAAGTCTTGATAACCTTTGTTTGAAATTGGCTGCACTTACAAATAAAAGCTTTAGGTTGTCCACATAATACTACAGATATACAAATTGAGAAATATATTGCATGATAACTGCAAGAAAATGTCATGTCTTGTCTCCACAAGTAATTTAGTTTGTACACCTTTTTTACTACCCCCCCCCCCCCCCCCCCATCTATAACCTGACAGCATTTCTCGAAAGCTCACGAAATGAGTATCCAACAGTCTTAGTCAGAGGCTGAATGAGAAATAAGTGTGTGTGTGTGTGTGTGGCGAGGGAGGGGGTGGTGGGGGGGGGGGGGGGGTCACCAGTAAGGCTTACTGTAAGCTCCAACTTATTTTGGTTGATAATATTTCCAAAGATTGATTAATGTTTACATTATTTTGTACAAGTAATACTATACTTCACCAGTTTGTTATCTGAACGGTTATGTCAATATTTTTTTCTTGGTATCTGGTTCAAAACAAAATAATTTTGTTTGCGTCCACTCCAATATCTTGTCAATCTTAAATTTGGAATTTGGTATTCTGAATTTGCATTTAGTAAGAAGTTTTAAAGAGGACTGATAGAATGTGACTAATGATAGGATTTTGGACATTTTCTTGGGGATGGGGGGCTGACCAATCAAACTGCCCTGAACTATTGTTTCAAAATCAAAATGCAGACCCTTTCCTCGAATTTGCCTATGAAAATGCTCTGCTTACCACCCTGATATTTGCCAAAATTATAAAATACCCCTCCCTCTGAACAATCTGTTCTGAAAATACCAGTCCCTTTCAATGAAAACTGCAAAATTAGCTGCTTATTGGTGAAGGGGGGGGGGGGGGGGGAGAGTGCCGCAACCCCTATCCCATCCCATACACCCATGTAGCTAATTCATATAGGTGACATTCAATTTAAGTTCTGTTGCTGATAATTAAAACAAAATAATACCCTTGTATAAAACAGAAATACTAGCAAATAATTCTTAACTAGTCATTTAAAAATACACACCAATCTGTGTCTGGAAAATATTGTCATATTGACTGTGTTTTAAATATTCTAATAATTATTTTTGAATTTCATGGAAGTCATCTCATAAAACTGACAATATATTGCATTCATGAGACCACATGTATTTACCACCCTTCCCCTCTTCGTGGTCTCATTCCCACCCTACTCAAGACCTTTCAGAATTTAAGTAGTGGGTAGCTGGTAACTTTTTTTTAATTTCCCCAGTACAAACTCCAGAAAAAGTCATATTTTTGCAATACTACTTCCCCTATCCCCCACCCCCCCCCCCCCCCCCCCCCTGCAGATAAAATAAAATAAAATAAACCAGTTGTCCCAACAGTCACACCCACGAGAACGTAAAAAAAACATTGGTTCCACAAATGTAAACTACTGAGTTTTTCTTATAAAACCAGGCTTTTCATTCTTCCGAATTTATTTTCTTTATTGAGCTAGAGTGGGGAGGGGGGGGGGGGAGGAGTAAGGATGGAATTGGTGATGTTAATCAGTAACTGCATGTACTAGCTGCCAAACACCTCAAGGCGCTTTCGGCGTGTCACCGTCTGTTTTTCCGCTTCATGAATCATGGTAACCAGTTTTCAAGATTGATTTAGTCTTGCTTCCTGAGAACTACTTCAACTTAACATGCTCTTCAAAGTAGCCTATGTTTACGTTGGCAAACGTGCTGCTTCGTTGCCGAAGTGTGAATCGAATAGGATTACACAGTAGACCTCGTATCGACTCGTCGGTAGCACGCAGCGGTGAGGGCAACATTGTAACAAAATTTTATGGAGACTGTACAAGTGGCTGGCTGAAATATCGAACCCAAATTGGACTTTTTTGCTCTAAAATTAATCAAGTTTTCCTCGGTTTTCAATAACGGTGCAAAGGTTGAGTCTCACTGTTCGGTTTCTTGGCAGAGATCATCACTTCCAATAGTTTTTAGCACAGTTGTGCATCAAACATTTTGGTATGAGAATCGGTAATTCCGACAGATAAATATAGCCGATGGATCTCATTGGTTATGTCCCACTGAACGCTGCAAACTATAAGAACCAGTCTATCGAGAGAACTTGTGCACGTGAAGGGTACTTTTTATCGGATCGCACTAGAGCTTTCTGGTTAAAATTACCGCATGCCCCTAAAATCCATGTGATCGTGACAAATACAGTTGCGGGTGTGTAATAAATCTGTATCTCCCTGCTATCTCACCCTAGACAGGCGTATGTTACAGTGGGGGGGGGGGGGGGGAGGGGGGGGAGAGAATAAATAATCTTCGGTCCAAAAATACAATCTTTTTTATTTGTATTTCTATCCTTCAACAATCACCTTGAAACGTGTAACATTTAGTGAAGAGTATGTACAAATGAGTGTTGTGAACTGTGACGCATTCTCCAGAAACTATTTCTGCATTTGTATTTTTAGTTACAATGTACTTACTTTTTATCCGAATAAAAAAAAAGTGAAAACGAAGAAATGTCATTTGGTTCTATTCCCCGAAAACAAATGGCATTCCGACTTCCACTTGCTGAAAACGGTATTCCACTCCCAGCATTGTATTCCACTCTCAGCGATGACGGAATGTTTTTGTTTTTTATTGTTTACAAATCGGTTGAGTTGAATCAATTATAAAGGGGCGTTTTGGGAAAACAAATAAGGAGATAATAAAATAAATACATAGAGGATAAGAAATGAGTGTTTTTCTCATATAATATTTATGAAACGAGTCTAAGAATTTTCCGTTTTGGCGAGCCTCTGGCGAACCCAAACGGAAAATTTGGACGAGTTTCATAAATATTATATGAGAAAAACACTCATTTCATATTCTATTTATCATATGACACACACGCGCACAAATTAGCCACTTGGTATGACTTATTAACCCATCAGCTAACTTGGGTTACAGACGGCACTTGAAGAAAACATCCCCGCTTTACTAAAAATTTTCATTTTTTGCTTCCAAAACATAGGTTATGACCCCTCATTGGAACGAGCTCGTCGAGCTCGTTCCAATGAGGGGTCATAACCTATGTTTTGGAAGCAAAAAGTGAAAATATAAACAAAAAATGAATGGCGTTTTTCTTGTAGGTAAAAGATTAATACAATATAACCCACCATAAATAGGACAGATAATGTAAATTTCCCCTACGGAAATTATGCAAATGTCACCCAGTTGTATTCTGTTTAGCCAATCAAATTGTCCAGTTTTGAAATTGACCAATGAAAGCTCCCAACTCTAATTAGGCAAATTATGAAAATGTGGCCCAGTTTTATTTTCTTCAGCCAATCAAATTGTCTAGTTTTGAAATTGATCAGTAAAATTAACGGAAGGCTTTATTTATCACTGATTAATATGATAACAAAATATCAAATGTTTTAAAGTGAACAAAACGGACGAGTCATATGATACAAACGTTTACTGCTCGGATTCGAGTTGATTTTATCCTCTCGTGGGCCGCGCGGATTATTTCACTCGGCTAACGACTCGTGAAATAATCTTCCGCGCGCCCCAAGCGAGAATAAAAATCGTACTCGAATCCGAGCAGTGAACTATTGTCTATTTATTTTTAAAACGGTGAAATATTACAGAAAATAAACCGAGAATTTCGACAGACGAAATTTTCTGTCCACCTTTGTTATGGCAATACCCTATTGACTGCTGCCCCGTGGTGCTCTCTGATTTTTTTTCACCCATAAGGCGTCCGATATGGTATGGCCTTGACTGTTAAAAATAGTGTTGAAATTCAAATAAATAAACTGATTAATTTATTTTATTTGCATTCCAATGAAATACCAAAGATATCGGTAAGAAAAAAAGTCATATCTTCGCCAGCGAATATATATACAATAAATTTATAATGAGTCGAAACTTGTGTCGTAACGTATTTGTGGAAATGGGTTTTGTCATGTCACAGCCAAAGTTGGTACAAGCTTGTTCCTTGTTTAAACTACGGAGAAAATGTGTTACCCGTAACGGAAATATTGCCAAAAAATATCTACGGCTTGCTATCCATACAGTGGGCTCATATTTATGGGATGAAAATAATTATCTCCCCTATAAATGAACGTCTTGTCTGTTTTGATGTTGTCGCATGCGTCGGCGTGTTTAAGCATCATTTACGATTAAAAATAAGTAGTAGAAGATATGGGAAATTACCCTATTCTGGGGGAGAGGGGCCGAGGGGGGTGGATGACGTCATCATAATTAAAATGTTACGTAAGGTAATTAATATTACTTAATGATTTTTTTTTTAATCACTATAATAATTAATGTAATTAATGACTGTTGCATAATTAATGTAATTAATGTAATTAATGAGTGTAATTAGGGTTGATTATAATAATTAGTATATTAATAAATGAATTAATATTGACGTACTGGACATATGCGCATGCTATCGGTTGACTGACCCGCACAGGTCATCACGTGTCTGGGTATCATTAAATCGATTTTTTTCTTTTCAAACGCCAACTACTGACAGATGTTGAAGCAATTAAATCTATTGTCACACTTTAACGGCCGGTCATAAATATCGTTAGACTGGACATGCTATCATGTATTTAAAAATCAATATATCACGTGACAAGATGTGTCTTGGTTTTACCTGAAGACTGTGAACGACTCCATTGTGGCTATTTTTATAGGTATAATTTGATTTAATAACTTGGCGTGATTCTTACATATTAATGAAGCAAGTTTATTCTTCTCGTTTTTATGGCTGTCGAAAAACTCTCATAGACCAAGATATTCTGATTTTACCCCTCACGCGATAAAGTATTTTTTTAACGGTCCGATTTCTACGTTTTGACGAGTTCTCAAAAAAAAATCACAAGAGAAATCGCCATGAGACTACTGTACACGGGGGAGAGGCTATACATGGCTGTACTTTATGCCCCAATACTTTGATGAATTAACGGATCATCTGAAAACCCACCAAGAAGGTGCTTTGAACTGTCAATTTTGTGTTTCAATAGCAAATTCAACAAAAGAGAGAGGCAGTGTACATCGAACAGACGTCGATGTCAAGATGTTCCAGTGGACGTTTTGTCTGAAATCCTATAATAGGAAAGATACATTAGAAAAAAACATGGAGAAATGTCAAAACTCGACATTTAACTGCGCGATTTGCGGGTTTCAGCTGATTCAACTTAACCGTCATCGCGCCACAAGTAGCAGAAATGCACAACTCGATTGGCCGGTGGAGACGTTCCTCATCAAATAAGGGGGGTCAAACGAGGTTATGAGGAGGGGTGAAGGAGACAAGTGTGCGGTCATATGTTTAAAATTTTAATAACCTTAATTGCTATGATGTAATCCCCTTAATAAATAGCGTATATTCATTTAATATAATATATTAATAATTTTCGTTAAATAATTCATTTTTTATTCCGCACCCTTATATCCCCTCACAGTACCTAAAACTTTCATGAACGCTCCTCCTCCAGGTCATCCAATACTAAAAAACTTTTGGAAACCGCTCTCCCCCCCGCCCCCACCATAATCTTAAAAAGAGTTGCTTTGTCACAAACACACACTTTTTTAACCAATCAGACACCTCCGTTATCCCACACCCTCACCGTCACACCCCTGTATCCCCTCACAGTACCTAAAACTTTCCTGAATTCCCCTCCAGCAAGTCATCCAATACTAAAAAAAAAAAAACTTTTGGAAACCTCTCTCCCCCCTCCCTCAGCCCTCACAATAGCTAAATTATCTCGAACCCCAGTTCAGTTCTCTAAATGTAATGGACATGTCAGGCTCCCGAATACGCCTTCCCCACAATTCTGAGCGATCAAATTACCCCGATTAGTCTCCTCTCATAACTTACCACTCTCTTAACCCGTATTTACTATGAGATTGTCCCCTTAATAAATAGCGTATGTTCATTTAATATAATATATTAATAATTTTCGTTAAATAATTCATTCCACAAGACACTTGTCGAAAAAACAAAATGGCGGATTAGTTTGACAGAAATACGCGTATCGATTTATTCAGGAATGTCTGTCGGTTGTGTCCTTGGGCAAGACACTTCATCCCTATTGACCATGTGGGGGCATGGTGACGCTGTGCACTAAGGCGTACTGCACGTCGATGGAGCACCTGTCTTCAACCAATGCAGACCCTGTGTAGAATCTTGACAGTTGCTTGCCGTTGCTCGATGGCTCTCTCCGGCTTTCCCCACCCGTAAAACTGTCGTGGTCATGATTAGTTATTGTGCAGACCTTAAAATCCAATAAATAAATATAAATAAATAGTCGGTTATCAAAACAGCCCTTAAGTGTTTAACAGTTAATTGTGGACCAGTGCGTTTAAAAGTGAAAAAAATTAGGTGATAGCATACGGACTGTGTTTAATCATAGAAAAATCACACCCGCGCTATTACTAACCCGTATGATTTATTTTTGAATGTTCGCTGAAGAATAACCCACCCATCTAAGTAAAAGCATGAAAGAGCTACCATTATCTTATTACCTATGTGAGGTGGGGGTGGTCGGTAACGTTGTGTACTATGGCGTACTACCTTCAGCCAATGATAACCCTATGTAGAACTTTGACAGTTGTTCGCCTCTGCACGATGGTTCTTTCCGGATTGCCCCAACTGTCGTTAAATAAATGAAAAAAAACTACAATTCTATAATAACAGGCCAAGACCCCTTCGTTTTGTCAGGGGGAAAATCAACAGTACTTTCACCCCCCTCATTTTAATAGTTGAAAAGCGCTGTTACTCGATCAAAAAAATGGTAAAAGGATATGCGACTCTGTATTAGCCACCCAAATTTGCGAGACTTGGGAAAATATAACCCACCTAGAGCTGCACCAAAGCTACGTACACTATTCGAACTCCCGCATTGTGTCCTTGGGCAAGTTAATTTACCCCGATTATCCACATGGGAGCGCGATGACGGCGTGTAATAAGGTGTACTGCACGTCGGTGATACGCATATTTTAGAACAATCTAACCCTGCTTGTGCGGATTTCCGACGTTGGTGAGATGACAGTTACTCGTCGTTGCTCTGTGGTTCTCTTTGGATATTCCGGAGTCTACCCGTAAAATTGTCACGTTTAATTATAACTTGAACTTGATGTCCGGGTGTAATGAAATAGCGTATTTTCTGCAGACATTCTAAATAAACGCAGCTGGTTTACAGACCTGTATATATTTTTTTTTTTCAATTGAGTAAAAATATATGATAGTTACTGATGTAACACGCCGATTAGTATGTTTAATGAATCTAACTACGCCATTCCGACCGACCCTTTGCCCACCATCATCACAACAAACGTTTCAATTCTCTCTCTCTCTCTCTCTCTCTCTCTCTCACCGATACAGTACGGGTGGAAACTAATTGCGTTCAAGCTGTTGTTTTTTTTTCTAGGTTTTACCACCCCCCTTACAGCGCAAATCGAAATAAAATCTGATTCATTGAACCATACTACAGTGCATGTCAAAATTAATTTTTGAACGCCATTTTTTCTATATGCCACTATCAGCAGCTATGACCATAGCGTAACTTTGTGGTAAAATGCTTATTTTTGTACAAAACTCAAGACTTTCTCTGACAAATGCCTATATAAAAACAAGATAATACGCGAGAATGACTTGTGTGCCTGTTTTTTGTTGATAAAATATGGCATGACCACATTCCCGAATATTAATAATGTACCCGCTTAATAACAGCCGAATTTTTATCGGATCACAGTTTTTGATTTGAATAATTGCCGATTTTTTTATTAAATCACATTCAGTAATTTATGTAGATTTCCTGAACTGGGCGAAGGTCAAGAAAGGCACTCTGTAGTTTAGGAGACTCCACAAATAAAAACAAAATAAAAACTCTTAGATATCTTGCATTTTTTTAATTATCCATATTAACCAGAAATCAAAACTAGTCAAATTAATTAGAATTAAATTACAAATGGATATGAAATTTGCAGTAAAATGAACACTGGTATATGCTGCTGGCCGCATTTTTAGTTGTCTGTAATGGCTGTTGTTCAGAATGTCACCCTATTGGGGTGAGTTTTCGCTTTTTCGTCCAGTTTCATGAGAGCTTCCACGAAGTCCGTTCCACATTCGCAGTCTTTTCCAGGGGCCATTCTTCAAAGGCTGGTCCATCGCAACTTTGCGGAGATATTGTTTTCTGGACGACAAACTGCAATATGATCTGGGTTTCCGATCAGACCCCTTGGGATATTTTGATCTTTAAGGATGTTTGCCAAAATTTTCCACCCTGTCGGTTGAAAATCTTTTCTTTTTCGCAGCAGATCATTTATTAGATCACACATATTGGAGCCCGAAATTGTGATGCCTTTATACACGAGTCGATCTTTCTCATCCCAGGATAAATTGGGTATATTCTTTATTATCTGGAGTAACAAAAGCGCCTTCTGCTGCATGGAATCTGGTATAACGGCTAACCAGTCCGGATGATTTTCCACTGAAAAACTAGTCGTTAAGGAGTGTGGTTTGGTGGTTTCTTTGCGTAAATTTGATTGGCGCTGAAAGATTGTCTGGTTCAGCAGCCCTTTCTCTTCAGAACCCGATGTTGAAGATTCAGGAATTGGTCTCATACCCTGGTCTATGGGCGGGACAGCTACAGTATTCAGAGGTGTGCGTATTTCCTGCAACTGTTCACTCCCCCATGGTTCAATACACTGAATTCTGCTTGAGTCATCTATAGGTTTTTCCCTCAGTGGTTCCCCCATCACTAGCGATTTTACTGGCTCTAGCTTATTTGCAAGCCCCAAAATATTTCCACTTGTTAATGCATTGTTCCAACTAAAGGCTGATTTCATATGCACTGGAGGATAGGGTGGCTCGTTACAGACAGATCTGGTTGTTAACTCGGCTGTATTTGAGTTCGCTCCCCCTATAGTGTGTTTAAAATTTACATTTTTGTGTAATTTTCGTCTGTGTCGATAATAATTAGTTTTATGAGAGTACGATTTTTGACACAATTCACAGACGTAGCGTGAATTCATCATTTTCAGAAGCGAGTTAATAGAGTGGCAATACAGTTCCAACACTCTGCCATTTATATGTATGAATAGGATGGGTCCCACCCCAACCTGTCAATCGCTGATTGGCTAATTATATATCAAGATAAGGTGGGTTCTACCCCAACCTACTGATCATTGGTTACTTCCAATTCTCACGCAGTGCATTGTGGGAAATTCCAGTGGTAGAGCTCTGAGGTAAAATAAGTTACAAATTGATATAGTTTACTTCAAAAAAAAAAGAAACATCAAAGTCACATTCATGACAAGCCGAGGTAGCACATCTGAACCACCAACTCTACACTGTTTAATCAGATAATCCATTTAATCAGATAATTACATGTGCATATCGGTTTTTCATTGGTTTTTCATCAGTTTCCATCAGTTTTTCATTGGTTTTTATCGGTTTTCATTGGTTTTTATCGGTTTTACAATTCGATAAAACGGTTTTTAGTGATTTTACAATTCGATAAACGGTTTTTAGTGATTTAAATCACGTAAAATGATCACTAATTACCACTAATTGATCGCTAATGGTCACTAATTGCCACTAATTAGTGATCAATTGATCACTTATTGATCACTAATTGCCACTAATTAGTGATCAATTGATCACTAATTGCCACTAATTAGTGATCAATTGATCACTAATTACCACTAATTGATCACTAATTACCACTAATTGATCACTAATTACCACTAATTGATCACAACACTAATTGATCACTAATTAGTGGCAATTAGTGATCAATTAGTGGTAATTAGTGATCAATTAGTGGTAATTAGTGATCAATTAGTGGTAATTAGTGATCAATTGATCACTAATTAGTGGCAATTAGTGATCAATTGATCACTAATTAGTGGCAATTAGTGATCAATAAGTGATCAATTGATCACTAATTAGTGGCAATTAGTGACCATTAGTGATCAATTAGTGGTAATTAGTGATCATTTTACGTGATTTAAATCACTAAAAACCGTTTTATCGAATTGTAAAATCACTAAAAACCGTTTTATCGAATTGTAAAACCGATAAAAACCAATGAAAACCGATAAAAACCAATGAAAAACTGATGGAAACTGATGAAAAACCAATGAAAAACCGATATGCACATGTAATTATCTGATTAAATGGATTATCTGATTAAACAGTGTAGAGTTGGTGGTTCAGATGTGCTACCTCGGCTTGTCATGAATGTGACTTTGATGTTTCTTTTTTTTTTGAAGTAAACTATATCAATTTGTAACTTATTTTACCTCAGAGCTCTACCACTGGAATTTCCCACAATGCACTGCGTGAGAATTGGAAGTAACCAATGATCAGTAGGTTGGGGTAGAACCCACCTTATCTTGATATATAATTAGCCAATCAGCGATTGACAGGTTGGGGTGGGACCCATCCTATTCATACATATAAATGGCAGAGTGTTGGAACTGTATTGCCACTCTATTAACTCGCTTCTGAAAATGATGAATTCACGCTACGTCTGTGAATTGTGTCAAAAATCTTACTCTCATAAAACTAATTATTATCGACACAGACGAAAATTACACAAAAATGTAAATTTTAAACACACTATAGGGGGAGCGAACTCAAATACAGCCGAGTTAACAACCAGATCTGTCTGTAACGAGCCACCCTATCCTCCAGTGCATATGAAATCAGCCTTTAGTTGGAACAATGCATTAACAAGTGGAAATATTTTGGGGCTTGCAAATAAGCTAGAGCCAGTAAAATCGCTAGTGATGGGGGAACCACTGAGGGAAAAACCTATAGATGACTCAAGCAGAATTCAGTGTATTGAACCATGGGGGAGTGAACAGTTGCAGGAAATACGCACACCCCTGAATACTGTAGCTGTCCCGCCCATAGACCAGGGTATGAGACCAATTCCTGAATCTTCAACATCGGGTTCTGAAGAGAAAGGGCTGCTGAACCAGACAATCTTTCAGCGCCTATCAAATTTACGCAAAGAAACCACCAAACCACACTCCATAACGACTAGTTTTTCAGTGGAAAATCATCCGGACTGGTTAGCCGTTATACCAGATTCCATGCAGCAGAAGGCGCTTTTGTTACTCCAGATAATAAAGAATATACCCAATTTATCCTGGGATGAGAAAGATCGACTCGTGTATAACGGCATCACAATTTCGGGCTCCAATATGTGTGATCTAATAAATGATCTGCTGCGAAAAAGAAAAGATTTTCAACCGACAGGGTGGAAAATTTTGGCAAACATCCTTAAAGATCAAAATATCCCAAGAGGTCTGATCGGAAACCCAGATCATATTGCAGTTTGTCGTCCAGAAAACAATATCTCCGCAAAGTTGCGATGGACCAGCCTTTGAAGAATGGCCCCTGGAAAAGATTGCGAATGTGGAACGGACTTCGTGGAAGCTCTCATGAAACTGGACGAAAAAGCGAAAACTCACCCCAATAGGGTGACATTCTGAACAACAGCCATTACAGACAACTAAAAATGCGGCCAGCAGCATATACCAGTGTTCATTTTACTGCAAATTTCATATCCATTTGTAATTTAATTCTAATTAATTTGACTAGTTTTGATTTCTGGTTAATATGGATAATTAAAAAAATGCAAGATATCTAAGAGTTTTTATTTTGTTTTTATTTGTGGAGTCTCCTAAACTACAGAGTGCCTTTCTTGACCTTCGCCCAGTTCAGGAAATCTACATAAATTACTGAATGTGATTTAATAAAAAAATCGGCAATTATTCAAATCAAAAACTGTGATCCGATAAAAATTCGGCTGTTATTAAGCGGGTACATTATTAATATTCGGGAATGTGGTCATGCCATATTTTATCAACAAAAAACAGGCACACAAGTCATTCTCGCGTATTATCTTGTTTTTATATAGGCATTTGTCAGAGAAAGTCTTGAGTTTTGTACAAAAATAAGCATTTTACCACAAAGTTACGCTATGGTCATAGCTGCTGATAGTGGCACATAGAAAAAATGGCGTTCAAAAATTAATTTTGACATGCACTGTAGTATGGTTCAATGAATCAGATTTTATTTCGATTTGCGCTGTAAGGGGGGTGGTAAAACCTAGAAAAAAAACAACAGCTTGAACGCAATTAGTTTCCACCCGTACTGTATCGGTGAGAGAGAGAGAGAGAGAGAGAGAGAGAGAATTGAAACGTTTGTTGTGATGATGGTGGGCAAAGGGTCGGTCGGAATGGCGTAGTTAGATTCATTAAACATACTAATCGGCGTGTTACATCAGTAACTATCATATATTTTTACTCAATTGAAAAAAAAAATATATACAGGTCTGTAAACCAGCTGCGTTTATTTAGAATGTCTGCAGAAAATACGCTATTTCATTACACCCGGACATCAAGTTCAAGTTATAATTAAACGTGACAATTTTACGGGTAGACTCCGGAATATCCAAAGAGAACCACAGAGCAACGACGAGTAACTGTCATCTCACCAACGTCGGAAATCCGCACAAGCAGGGTTAGATTGTTCTAAAATATGCGTATCACCGACGTGCAGTACACCTTATTACACGCCGTCATCGCGCTCCCATGTGGATAATCGGGGTAAATTAACTTGCCCAAGGACACAATGCGGGAGTTCGAATAGTGTACGTAGCTTTGGTGCAGCTCTAGGTGGGTTATATTTTCCCAAGTCTCGCAAATTTGGGTGGCTAATACAGAGTCGCATATCCTTTTACCATTTTTTGATCGAGTAACAGCGCTTTTCAACTATTAAAATGAGGGGGGTGAAAGTACTGTTGATTTTCCCCCTGACAAAACGAAGGGGTCTTGGCCTGTTATTATAGAATTGTAGTTTTTTTTCATTTATTTAGCGACAGTTGGGGCAATCCGGAAAGAACCATCGTGCAGAGGCGAACAACTGTCAAAGTTCTACACAGGGTTATCATTGGCTGAAGGTAGTACGCCATAGTACACAACGTTACCGACCACCCCCACCTCACATAGGTAATAAGATAATGGTAGCTCTTTCATGCTTTTACTTAGATGGGTGGGTTATTCTTCAGCGAACATTCAAAAATAAATCATACGGGTTAGTAATAGCGCGGGTGTGATTTTTCTATGATTAAACACAGTCCGTATGCTATCACCTAATTTTTTTCACTTTTAAACGCACTGGTCCACAATTAACTGTTAAACACTTAAGGGCTGTTTTGATAACCGACTATTTATTTATATTTATTTATTGGATTTTAAGGTCTGCACAATAACTAATCATGACCACGACAGTTTTACGGGTGGGGAAAGCCGGAGAGAGCCATCGAGCAACGGCAAGCAACTGTCAAGATTCTACACAGGGTCTGCATTGGTTGAAGACAGGTGCTCCATCGACGTGCAGTACGCCTTGGTGCACAGCGTCACCATGCCCCCACATGGTCAATAGGGATGAAGTGTCTTGCCCAAGGACATAACCGACAGACATTCCTGAATAAATCGATACGCGTATTTCTGTCAAACTAATCCGCCATTTTGTTTTTTCGACAAGTGTCTTGTGGAATGAATTATTTAACGAAAATTATTAATATATTATATTAAATGAACATACGCTATTTATTAAGGGGACAATCTCATAGTAAATACGGGTTAAGAGAGTGGTAAGTTATGAGAGGAGACTAATCGGGGTAATTTGATCGCTCAGAATTGTGGGGAAGGCGTATTCGGGGGCCTGACATGTCCATTACATTTAGAGAACTGAACTGGGGTTCGAGATAATTTAGCTATTGTGAGGGCTGGGGGAGGGGGGAGAGAGGTTTCCAAAAGTTTTTTTTTTTTAGTATTGGATGACTTGGTGGAGGGGAATTCAGGAAAGTTTTAGGTACTGTGAGGGGATACAGGGGTGTGACGGTGAGGGTGTGGGATAACGGAGGTGTCTGATTGGTTAAAAAAGTGTGTGTTTGTGACAAAGCAACTCTTTTTAAGATTATGGTGGGGGCGGGGGGGAGAGCGGTTTCCAAAAGTTTTTTAGTATTGGATGACCTGGAGGAGGAGCGTTCATGAAAGTTTTAGGCACTGTGAGGGGATATAAGGGTGCGGAATAAAAAATGAATTATTTAACGAAAATTATTAATATATTATATTAAATGAATATACGCTATTTATTAAGGGGATTACATCATAGCAATTAAGGTTATTAAAATTTTAAACATATGACCGCACACTTGTCTCCTTCACCCCTCCTCATAACCTCGTTTGACCCCCCTTATTTGATGAGGAACGTCTCCACCGGCCAATCGAGTTGTGCATTTCTGCTACTTGTGGCGCGATGACGGTTAAGTTGAATCAGCTGAAACCCGCAAATCGCGCAGTTAAATGTCGAGTTTTGACATTTCTCCATGTTTTTTTCTAATGTATCTTTCCTATTATAGGATTTCAGACAAAACGTCCACTGGAACATCTTGACATCGACGTCTGTTCGATGTACACTGCCTCTCTCTTTTGTTGAATTTGCTATTGAAACACAAAATTGACAGTTCAAAGCACCTTCTTGGTGGGTTTTCAGATGATCCGTTAATTCATCAAAGTATTGGGGCATAAAGTACAGCCATGTATAGCCTCTCCCCCGTGTACAGTAGTCTCATGGCGATTTCTCTTGTGATTTTTTTTTGAGAACTCGTCAAAACGTAGAAATCGGACCGTTAAAAAAATACTTTATCGCGTGAGGGGTAAAATCAGAATATCTTGGTCTATGAGAGGTTTTCGACAGCCATAAAAACGAGAAGAATAAACTTGCTTCATTAATATGTAAGAATCACGCCAAGTTATTAAATCAAATTATACCTATAAAAATAGCCACAATGGAGTCGTTCACAGTCTTCAGGTAAAAGCAAGACACAACTTGTCACGTGATATATTGATTTTTAAATACATGATAGCATGTCCAGTCTAACGATATTTATGACCGGCCGTTAAAGTGTGACAATAGATTTAATTGCTTCAACATCTGTCAGTAGTTGGCGTTTGAAAAGAAAAAAATCGATTTAATGATACCCAGACACGTGATGACCTGTGCGGGTCAGTCAACCGATAGCATGCGCATATGTCCAGTACGTCAATATTAATTCATTTATTAATATACTAATTATTATAATCAACCCTAATTACACTCATTAATTACATTAATTACATTAATTATGCAACAGTCATTAATTACATTAATTATTATAGTGATTAAAAAAAAAAATCATTAAGTAATATTAATTACCTTACGTAACATTTTAATTATGATGACGTCATCCACCCCCCTCGGCCCCTCTCCCCCAGAATAGGGTAATTTCCCATATCTTCTACTACTAAAATAGACAAATTTTGGGAATATGACCGGTTCGATGCAGGAAGTGAAAAAAAAAAAAAAACTATTCTGGTTTGTATGAATAACATATGGATTGAACACAGTTTTGGACAAAGGCGGGATCGGCGGTGCAGGCGGACATCCTTATGTTTTTTCTAAATCACACACCTTGCTCTTCTCCCACTCTTGATGAATATAAAATTACTCAAGGACATTTCCTTATTTTTCAATAAAGGTGTTTGCCTGTCGATATTGTTAATTCTAATAACTGAACCAGTTTTTAACTCTCCATTGTAAAACCAATCTCAATAACAATACCTGAGCTCTAATATTAGCTCTTATTTTCGTAATGCCGATGAGTTGCATTATTTTATATTACTGGAAGATATTGATGTATGGTACTTAGCTATCGTTATTTTACCAACAACGAGAGCTGACTTATACCATACTACAATACATGGTGCGAACATAAGTAATTGTACACTAATGCAAAACAGTGCAGTCGATGCGGTCTAGTCGCAATCCACGCGTGGGCAGTGAGGTCAACGCATTCGTTTACCAGGTAATAAAAATCATCACCAGTTAAAAATTTAATTAATGAAGCACCGGGTTGTACCCGGTGCTTCATTAATTAATTTTTTTCTGATGAATATTCCTATAATAAGTGTTTGGAATCCAATATTACTACGTCCGTGGAAACATTGCTAACCCGTCGAATGTGATCAGTCCAGGGCGGTCGTACTGCAATTGAACACTCCCCACCACATACCTTCGTTTCAATTTCCGCCGCCTCTACTGATGATACAACTCTTGATAGCGAGTGCGGTACGCCCATGTCTGTCTTCAGTAATCGAATGCAGCGATAAAAGAGTGCAGATCTTCTTTCAAATTGCAAGTTCACCTTCAATACAAGCTGCTTTCTAAATCCTATCAGACAGTCACACCGACATATCAATAAGAAAAAAATCTACACTTTAGGTGTTGATACCGAAATGATTTCGCTCTTGCCGGGGAAGATAACAATACTTAGCAAATACCGTTGTGTATCAGTTGACAATACTAGCTTGTCTTTGGTCCGGTCCTCTTTCTGACTATTTTGCCCATATTTTAAAGGCGGCAAGGCGGAATCATCCAATACGTAGAAAGATGGCCACGTGTACGCATTGATATCCATGTATTATCAGATAATCGTTGACAGTGACTCTCTGGGGTGAGGAGTGAAATAAAAACACTTCCAGTTACACCCTTTAATGCCTTTACCTAACACGAAGGGCAAGACGACACTTGCAAACAACATTCTTGAACAACTATTTTTATTTTAGTTTTTGATGAGAAAACATAGCTCATGCCCCTCCTTGAAACGTGTTCGACGAGCTTGTTCCATTGATGGTCATAAGTTTACTTTTTGAGACAAAAAAAACCCCATAAAATAATGAAAATTGAAAGGTGATGTTTGTAAATATCGTTGGCTTTTTTTCCCGTTACGTTTCGTAAAGGGTTAATGCCTTTTGAACCTTTAAAACTTCTGAACCATTAGAATAAAATTATATTACTAAATGGTCCCATTGTGTTTGGCATTGCGATCGAAATTTGACGCGGATGTTCGGCATAGTTTTACTGGAGGTCTTTGAGGGTAGAGTGTTGGCTCCTGATCCATTTTAGCATCTTTCGTCCACGTTTGGATTAAGTGATAGACTCTTCAACATGTCTCTCATTTATTGCGAAATTTACTAAACTCATTTTGTAAATCTCTCTATTGACTGTGTACCTTTGGAGATTTTTTTTTATCAATTCCATATGCAACACTATATCCTTTTCTTCCATATATAATTCTGATTGGGAGCGCGGTGGCTCAGTAGGTAGAGGTGCAGGCTGCAAGCCGAGAGGTCCTCGGTTCGAATCCCACCTCCAGCAACCGCGTTGTGTACTTGGGCAAGACAGTTCATCTCCATTGCCCTCGTGGGGGCACGATGACGCCGTGTACTAAGGCGTACTGCACGTCGATGGTACGCATGTCTTCAACCAATCTAACCCTGCCTGTGCTGCAGTACGGAGTTACGTTACGATGTTGGGGAGCTGACAGCTGCTCGTCGTTGCTCGGTGGTTCTCTCCGGGTACTCCGGCTTCCTCCACCCGTAAAACTGTCACGGTCATGATTAGCCATTGTGCATAAATATGTGACCTTAAACATCAATAAATAAATAATATTATAATTCTGATTAAATTGTTTATAACTATTCTTTATATCTCCAAGACAAGCTAAATGTTTTAAATATGTAGACCTAAGACTGAATAACAGGCACAAACGCCTGGTTTTCTGCATTATGTATTTATTATTTATTGGGGTTTAACGACACTTTAGGCAGACAGGGTCATCTGGTATCGAATAGTTTTATGGGTGGGGCAAGCGGAGAGCAACTGGCAGACTCCCCACGTACTAACTCCACACAAGCAGGATTAGTATTGACTGAAGACAAGTGAACCATCGACGTGCAGTGCACCGTAGTACACAACGACAAAGTACCCCGCGTTGGCAATCGGGATTAAATGCCTTGAACAAGGACCCAACGCAGTTGCCCCTGATGGGGATCTAACCGTGGTCCTTTCGGTTTGAATTCCAATGCCGTAACCACTGACCCACCACGCCCCATTTCTGGGGTTGGACCCAACCCCCTTTTCTGGTCTTGTTGTCTGAAGGGTAATATAATTATTTGAACCAGGTTACTGACATAGGCAGTATCCCCATATTATATAGGTAATCGTGATAAACACAAATAACCGAGTACTGTACGGCGACCAGAGAACTGGCCTCTTCCCCAACCATATCGCGGCCCGGTCGTGACACAATTACTCCAGCAGCTCGAGACTTCAGAAACGCAACTTTCAAAATAAAGACCGAATCAAGAAAAACGAACGAAGATAACATCTGAGATTGAATCTCTTTGCATTTCTGTTACGGGTGAGACTCTATAGCTTTGTTAGAATGTAAACGGACAGAGAATTGCGGCCGGATAGCGATCCGGTCGCAGTTCTCTGTCCGTTGTTGCGATCATAGTTCTTTAGTATTAGTATTTTTTTAATACATAAAGCATAACAAACTGTTTTTCAGTGCACACCATTCTCATCAATGAGTACTGAAAACAACAGTTTTTCTACTAAAAATACCACATTTCCTCTTCATCATTTTTTTTTTGTTTTTTGTCGTCTAGGGATAGATGGGATTGTTTAATGATTAACTGGTATAATTTCACTCGTCTTTAGAAGTTAAACGAATGGTCGAAAGAAAATTGCAAAGACGTGGTGACAGGCGTGTGTGTGTGGGGGGGGGGGGGGGGGGGGGAGGTGCGTAACCCCCAATCTCGACCTAAAATTTCAATAGTCAGAAAGCCTCAAACAACTAACAGTTGGAAATGTTATGCCCTGTGGAAGTGAATTTTGTGGGATTGTATTTGAGACTGTGACCGTTTGTAACAGACATTTAGTGAATAACATTTAACCCTTTACCCAACGTAGATGATATCAAAATTTATTATTTTAAATATCATTTTTTCAAATTTTTCAAAAAATTTCAACAAAACCATATCATGTGACCCCTCACTGGAACGAGCTCGACGAGCTCGTTCCAACGAGGGGTCACATGATATGGTTTGTTGAAATTGTTTGAAAAATAATATTTGTTCAAATGCTTAATTTGCATATTACGCGGGCGGATGCGAACGATTCGTTGGGTAAAGGGTTAATAGGATTTTCTAACTGAAATCAATATTTCGTTTATTTAACGCCACATGAGGGTCTGCAATGCAAACGCATTGCAAATGGCACCGTGGTGCAACCAAGAGACGATTTCCAACTGTAGAACCCAAAGAACATGATCATTTGTCATACACAAGTGGAAATGGTGCATTCGGATTTCTTCAGCAGTTGGAAA
Source organism: Pictodentalium vernedei (assembly GCA_031216915.1). Taxonomy (NCBI): domain Eukaryota; kingdom Metazoa; phylum Mollusca; class Scaphopoda; order Dentaliida; family Dentaliidae; genus Pictodentalium; species Pictodentalium vernedei. The sequence continues at coordinate 79,735,665 of CM062288.1, read as the reverse complement.
ATTCAGTTTGTCAGACACACACAGAACTAAAAGCCTCTAGCTACTCGCCCTGGAAAAATGATTTGAGAAATGTACGGGTGTTTGTTAACACAAACTTTATTGGAGGTTTACGTGTACAATGTAGAGAATATTGACGTAGATTTAATTATTTATTGATTATTTATTTATTAATTGGTGTTTAAGGTCACATACTTATGCACAATGGCTAATCATGACCGTGCCAGTTTTACGGTTGGAGGAAGCCGGAGTACCCGGAGAGAACCACCGAGCAACTGACAGCTCCCCAACATCGTAACTCCGCACTGCAGCACAGGCAGGGTTAGAATGGTTGAAGACATGCGCACCATCGACGTGCAGTACGCCTTAGTACACGGCGTCATCGTGCCACCATGTGGACAATCGGGGTTAAGTGCCTTGTCCAATGACACAACGCAGGAGTCCGAATCGATCGATCGCTCAGACGGTCTCCCATCCGAGGACCAACCGGGCTCGACGTTTCTCAACATCGGTGATCTGACGAGAACCGGTTACCGCAACGCCACCGCGCCCCCATATTGACGTAGATACATCTTAACCCTTTACCCAACGTAACGGCCAAAACAGGCCAGCGCTATTCTCAAAAATCGCCAATAAATTTTCATTATATTTTTATTTTTTGTCTCAAAAACATAGGTTATGACCCCTCGTTGGAACGAGCTCGTCGTTATTCAAGAATTTTTTTTGCAGGTGTCGTCTGCTTTCCACGTTAGGTAAAGGGTTAATTCAGTTTCCACCAAGCCAAACTTTTTCACCTTATTTATTGGCTATTTAGTATTTTTATTTATTACTTATTTATTTTGAAATTATGCGTAATTAATTTACTAGCAATAAATTAGTATATGCATTGGTCGCCTAGTTTGATTCTAACCCTTTAGCCCGACGTAACGGCCAGAACCGATCAGCGTTATTCACAAAAAAAAAATCACCTTTCACTTTTCATTATTTTTTTTTTTTTGTCTCCAAAACATAGCTTATGGCCCCCTCATTAGAACGAGCTCATTGAGCTCGTTCCAATGAGGGGTCATAAGCCATGTTTTTGAAGCAAAAAAAAATGAAAAAAAAAATATATATTTCTTGTTAGGAAAAGGGTTAAAAAAGAAATAATTTTGCTTGACTGAAACACTCGTTATTGTTATTGGAAACCTAATTGTCCCTGAACTTCAGCCTTTCATTCTAACAACGCAAAGAATTAATAATAACACGTTCACATTTGAACACTTACGTAAATAAAAATAAATACTATTTCAATGAAATCAATGTGTCGTTAATGACATAATATATATTATGAACAATCCAAGGGAAATCTATCATTGTGCAGTCGATATTCTACCTTATCCTCCGTACATGTACGGGAACAGGCAACCATTATCCATTTTTTTTTAAATTCATTGCAGACAACTGCAGACAATGAGCCATTGATTCTGGTGTAAATGATTTTTGCTGGCTAAACACACCTTTTTGTGTTTTTGTTAGATGTGCGACCGCATAGTTTGATTTCACGAAACAAAATTAAAGGTAGTCGAGCGAATTGTCAGTACATCAATGCAAATTTGAGCATCGTGTAATTAAATACTATATTCGACTAATGGTTATTAATAAATGCATGATTGAACAAGTGATAATACGCGTTGCAGTTGAATGCTATTTAGTTATTGCAAGAAATGTGAGCTAAAACTGAACCCACCGCCTTTCTCGTTACTGCCTTCCGAGATTGAGCGATATAACCGTATAATCCATCCGCCGCCACCTATGGAAGCCTCGGCAAGCCAATCAGTGCTTGTCTACCGTGGTAAGCGAGCTTTGTTTTACTGGTAAAATAGGACCCAGTCACCATTACTTGACTTTATCTCCATATTGCCGTCATGATTAGCCATTTTGTAGATATGTTACTTTTGACGTAAATAAATAAATAAATAAATAAATAAATAAATAAATAAATAAATAAATAAATAAATAAATAAATAAATAATGTTGGCCATGCTGTATTATAAATATCACATGACTTGTTAACTCTGTCAACATGATGATTCTCGAGGAATAATATTCGACGTGCTCGAGTTGCGTGGACTTTTCTTCGAGAACTACCATTTTGGCATAGTCAACGACATTCCATGCAATAATTGTTATATTTATCGACCAAACTGAGAAAAGAAAGTTTCCTCCCAAAATATCAATCCCAAATGCACTGACAAATGTTAAGGACATGCCCTGGGCAGACATTTTCATTCTCAAACTTAAAAATAGTGGAACAGAATTCCTGAGCAAAGTATCCTAAAATGGCATGCTGTGTGTCTTCAGTCGAGCGCTCTGGAAAATCCCAAGGATGTTTTTATAAAGTCTATACAATGTGAGAATAGTGCAAGATTCCTTTCCAATCCCTTGATCGGTAAAAACTATCCGGAATGCAGTACAGCTGCCGTGAACTCTGTCGTCCTGTCCTTTATTCTTTACTACCATAGCCCGACATTTGCAGGTTCAGAAAAAAAAACAAGATATTGTACATGCATAATTTACACGTACACATAACCCACGTGTTGACAGTTATGTCCACGCATTCGTTTACCAGCTAATGAAAGTCATCATCAGGCAGGAAATTTTTATTCAATGAAGCATCTGGTTTTATTTGGTGCTTCATTATTTAAATTGATGATGATTACTCTTATAATTAATGTTTATAATTTAATATGTTTGCGTCCGTGGAAATATTGCCCACTTGTGGAAGGTGACCAGTCCACGGCAGCTGTACAGTAATATAGTACCTCTCAACCAATCAGAGGAAGGTTCACATGAGATATGATGTAAAATCGCCCCCTGAGTTCCAATGTGTTCTATGTGCCAGTAGGCACATAGAACACATTGGAACCCAGGGGACGAAATGCATGCTCTGCACGACTGTACTTATGTACACATACATACACATGCTTTTCTTCGAGCATCCATTTATTCACACCCTCACGATATCAAAATAGTTCTTATAATTATTTTTTGAAATTTAAATAAAAAAACAAATCAGCAAAATTATATATGGCCGGTCATTGGGACGTGTTCCAGGGGTACGTGTCAATGATGGGTAAAATGACATGATTTTGTTGATTATTTTTTTTTCAAAATAATTCTCCGCCTTGCTCAATCATGTCACTTGCGAATGCCTCCGATTCGGTAGGCAATGGCTTATCTGCATACATCTGTCTTGATACCATTTAACATACAGTTAGAATACAGTTCTCGTGTAAATGGAATTCAGGTTAGAGCAGAAATTCTCGTTCTTTGCATACCTTTTGAGGGCTGTGTTGGTACTCGATTAGCAGTTGAACAATAGTATTAACTTCTTCCTCAAATTGAATGAAATCAATAGTGATTAATTTCTTTCGATTTCACACAAGACCCACCTGACGCACTCGTTGAGAACATTCTGCTATGCATACCTTGTTTATCGTAGCTCTGACATCAATAGTGCATCAGGTTACAAACTATCCTTTCTATTCGCTGTCATCTGAGATGCAGTTAGAATAATTTATTTATTTACTTGAGTTTTACGACACTTTCGACAGTCTGGGTCACCTCGGGTATGAGAGTTCTTGCAGGTGGAGGAAGCCGGAGTACCCAGAGAGAACAACCGATCAACGACGAACAACTACAAGAACCCTTAGCCTACTAAATATAGAAAAGCAGGGTTTGCATTGGTTGAAGACAAGTGCACCATCGACGTGCAGTACGCCCTAGTACAGAGCGCCACCGTACCCCCATGCGGGCAATAGAAATGAAGTGCCTTGCCGAAGGACACAACGCAGTTACCCTTGGCGGGGAGCGACCTGTGGACCTCTCGGTTTAAATTCCAATACCGCATTCACTGAGCCACAGCGCTCCTGAATAATTAGCATTGAAGCATTATAAGTTATTGTGACGAACTGACGGTAACATGGACTGGGGTTTGCGGCTCGGAGCTTATGTTCAACCGAGACGCGAAGCGTCTCGGTTGAACATACGCTCCGAGCCGCAAACCTCAGTCCATGTTACCGTCAATTCATCACAATAACATATATGTTCCAATAAGACACTACCCATAGCCCAAAACCTTCACCGTGAAACACGATAGACTTATTTACTAAACTTGTGATCGTTAGAAGTTGCCTTGTTCAAGGCAACTTTTAAAGACCACAGGTTTAGTAAATAAACCTCTCATGTATCCACGACGGCACTGGATAAATAAACCAGATAAACTCATTCCATCTTAGTTCAAATCGTTAATCGGTTTGTAATTTAAACAATACTTCATCTAGAACGCCGTCTGCTGCACACGTGAAACATCCAGAAAAACGAAGCGGCTTGCTAGTCACTCCGTTGAGGAAGCAGTTACGAAACGGACGACGTCATTGCAAATATTTCGCATTGTGACGTCAGGCGGTAACATTTGCCACTTGCGGCGTAAACATAGAATATACTAAGCGAGTTTTCATCCAATCAGAGGAGGGATTTTAGTCTTATTGGAACATAACTGTATGTTGTGCGTAAAATAAATGAACTGTGATTATTTTTGTTTAAAACTGTCATTATAAGTGTTAACTTCTCTCTCTGCCGTGGTGTTCCGTACTATACTGTCATCTCAAAAGCGCATTGAGATGTCCAAGCGGTTCGTGAATGTGATCGCGATCTGATCGCACTTCTCTGTCGGCTTGCCTCTGCAATACGGTAGAACTAAATTGTCGGAGAAAAAATGCAAGAACAGTGAATCTCAAACACTGCCGTTTTCTTGAATTTAGTCTTGATTTTATTTACGAAATTTCGTCTCACTGGCGTTAGCGTGCCGCTACAAGAGTCTGAGCAATTGTCTTGAGGTACCTTCTGCAGTAGCTGAAGTATATTTGTCCAAACCTAGGAGTGAGAAAGAGTGGGGGAAGGGGTAACAACCGACGGTATCCACTCCATGCCTCCTGTATTTGAAGTCGTATTTGACAATTTTTTGAACACTTAATTCATAACCTCGAATGTTATATTATACTACTCAAAGTTTGTTAAGCACCAAGTATATCCAACTACCTGTTTTACGTTTTAGTTGAAATTTTGTAATGAAAAGTGTATATATTTTTTATTTAATTATATCTTTAATGATTTAAGTACAGAAATTAAGATTTTATTTGTGTTTGACATTAGTCGTTAGCCTTTGAATACGATAACCATGGAAAATGGATATTATTGGTAAAAAAGGAAAGTTTTCAATATGCCAAAAAGTTGACGGAGCGAACTTGTATGGATTCAATATCGAGTATGAGACCCATTACTGTTAATTGCAGCTTGACAACTCCTTCTTATGCTCCCCATCAGGTTCCTGGTGGTCCTTTGTGGTATGTTGTTCCCTTCTTGGACCAGCATGGCACCAAGCTCCTGGACACTTCTTGGCTGGACTGGACGGGCTGAAAGTGCAAGCTGCAACTCATTCCAGACATGTTCGATTGGACTGAGGTCAGAAGATCTTGCTGGCAAGTCCATACGCTCAATCCCCTCCCTCTGTCGGTACTCCCCGACAGCACTGGCATCATAAGGACGGGCATTATCGTCCATCAGAATGAATCTATCACCCACTGCACCTGCATACAATCTGACGTGGACATCCAGAAGCTCACCAATATACCACTGTGTAGTCAATGTACCGCGTTCAAGGACACACAGCTCTGTACGTCCTTCCCAACTGATGCCACCCCAGACCATGATTGACCCTCCACCATAGCGGTCATGCTCAGCAATGTTGGCTGCATGAAATCGCTCTCCTGGTCTTCTCCATAGCTTAGAACGCCTAGCTGTGTGGTCTAGGAAGTACCTTGACTCATCTGTAAAAAGGACAGCTCGCCAATATTCTCTGGTCCATCCAACGTGGTCCATGGCCCATTCACATCGTGTCTGACGGTGGTTCCGGGACAGCGGAATGCGAATACATGGTCTTCTCGATCGGAGACCACCTTCGTGCAACCTTGCCCGGAAACATTTACCCCGGGTGCATTCTGAAGGTCACAGCGGTTGCTGTGGCAAAGCGGTTCCTACGGTCCTGAATGATCAAAAACCGGTATTCTGCTGCAAATGTTGCCATGCCGTCATGCCGTCTTACTGGTGTCCCATACAGCTGAAATATTGCCCTGGCTCTGGTGATTACCGTATGGTGCACACCAAGGGCTTCACCAACCTGACGATGGGTTGGCCCTTGCTCCACCATCCCTACAGCCCGCCTCATTTCTGCTTCAGACAAATGTCTTCTTACATTTCCATTTGCCATATTCAATCATTACATCACAAGGGTTTGTGTTGAAATGAAGATTGAATACCTTACACATGTCATGCACATGTAGACAGCACACGGAAACATCATGAACATCAAGTGGTACATGCTTTCCATGACTGTCACGACTGTCACGAAAGGTCTGCCTGTCACGAGAGCTAATGCAAACACTGGTGACCTTCTCAATACATTCCTCAATCATACCCACCAACAATATCGCAAATATGTCACAAGCAAATTTCACAATGATGTGTCAAATATTTGGTGCTTAGCAAACTTTGAGTAGCATATATTTCAACTTCGCTCATTGAGCATTCATTTTGACGTTTTCGCACCTTCACCACATGTAACGTCATATCGTTCAGGTTTTTCAGATAACTAAAACAACAAAGTGGCATGCACGATTTCAGTTATCATGTTCAGTACATGTGAAAGGTCTAACACTTTGAAAATGAGAGGCCGCTTTTCCGGCCCAGGAACATGATACGCCATACATTCATTAAATAGGGGGGCTGCAACTGAATGTGTGGAGTAGACCAATCATTATTTTCAACGTACAGTCCCATGGCTGCACTTAACATAATAAATATGAACACTTCTAGTTGCTTCCATTGAACTGACTTGGAAGATACCACGAGGGTTCAAAGGTTAAAAGCTTTATCGTCCGCTGTTCCTAAAGTATATTTGTCACAAAGACAGGGTGGATTTATTTATTTATTGGGGTTTAACGACAATTTCGACTCCAGGGTCACCTGGAACATTATGTAAGGCATACCCTGTTTGTCGTAGCACAGCCATCAATAGTGTATCCGGTAACAAGCTATACTTTCTCTTCGAGTAATTTATTTGGGTTTAACGCCACTTAAGGCAGTCAGCGTCACCTCGCGTCGGAGAATATTTTACGGGTGGAGGAAGCCGAAGTACCCGATGAGAACCATCGAGCATCGGCGAGCACCTGTAAGACTCCCAAATGTACTAACTTCACACAAGCAGGGTTAGCATTTGTTGAAGACAAGCGTATCGTCGACCTGCCGTACGCCTTAGTACACGGTGCCACCATTTCCACACGTGGGCAATCGGAATTTAGTGCCTTTCCCAAGGGCACAACACAGTTACCCTTCGCTGGGGTCGAACCGTGGACCTTTTGGTTTGAAGTCCAATGCCGTAACCACTGAGCCACCGCGCTCCCGATCGGGGTGGAGGCAGTGTACCATTTCAAGACTATTCCAATTATTGGTGCGACTGCATATCTGTCTTGTCTCCCCTGGAATTATTAGACTGACGAGAAAGGTCCAATTAAGAAGCGTGTAATTATTGAGAAAACACTTTTGATATCAGTAGAAAGTAAAGCAAAGTTTCCCTTTTTTACTTTTAATAAACTAAAACAATAGACAGCTCTTGGAGCTGTCTGGTGTTTTCGTTTATTAAAAGTCACAAAAGGCTTTTTTATGGCAACGTAAATAGTAACAACTAGATAACTGCCCACCTTGGCTTTTTATATGACGAATGTGGTTTTACAATAATTTGCAACCTTTTATTTTTCTCAGGAAAAAAAATTAGCAAATCTTACCTCCTAGAACATTATATTAATGGAATCGATAGTGTCTGTATTATATGTCAGGATGCCCACGCGGTTGATTTAATAAACAGAAAAACAGTTATAGAACACCAAAAAAAAAACGGTAAAGAACCGGTCTCGTATTTTTAAATTGGTTTAACCCTTTACCCAATGAATCGCCCGCATACGCCCGCGTAATATGCAAATTCAGCAGTTGAAAAAATATTATTTTTCAAAAAAATTCTACAAAACCATATCATGTGACCCCTCGTTGGAACGAGCTCGTTCCAACGAGGGGTCACATGATATGGTTTTGTTGAAAATTTTTGAAACATTGAAAAAAATATTTAAAATAATAAATTTTGATATCGTCTGCGTTGGGTAAAGGGTTAAACATAGAATAATAGTCAAACTTTCAAACGGATAGGGAAACAAGTTGTAAAAACGTCTCCGTATTTCTATATCACTTTTCAAGGAAATCAGTGTGAAATGATGCGCTCAACAATGACACAGCTTCGCTAACATTTTGAAACTAAGATACTATATGAAATTTCCAAACCCTCCCTGTTTAAATTTACTGACAGCTTTAGAAAATTAATGGGAGCTAACTTTCCTGTAAATCTCTTCCATGTCCAAATTATCAGCCACGTGCGTGAAACTTTTGCCTCTCTACCTTCCATAGTCGCTGAGATATGTTTGCAACTAAAATGTGTTGCATAAAATAGTTTCACATGTTCAAGCTTGTTGCGACGTCAGATACTCGTCGTGCCATTTCCATTCACCGCTTCGTGTTCAGTGTGTTAATCTAATGTACGCGCGACAAGAGACGCGGAAGCATTTCGATCGGGGGTTGGGGGCTGTCTTAGAATGACGCATACACAATAATCTATATTGTTTGTTTATCCATTGCATTAGGGAGAATTCCTTACATGCACGGCCAGTAGGCACATAGAACACATTAGAACCCATGGGACGATATGTACAAAATAAATTGATCAGATAACAAAGGAAGAGAAAGCACACGGAAATTGTGCAATGGTAAAATACTTACCTACTTTCCATTCGCTGCGGTATGAGGGGAGGTTGAATTTATTTATTTATTTGGGTTTAACGACACTCTGACAGCCAGGGTCATATCGTGTCGGTGACAGTTTTACGGGTGGTGAAAGATGGAGAATCCGGAGAGAAGCACCGAGCAACGTCGAGCAGCTGCCAGCTCCTCAACATCGTAACTCCGCACTGAAACACATGCAGGGTTAGATTGATTGAAGACATGCGCACCATCGACGTGCAGCACGCTTTAGTACACGGCGTCATCGTGCCCCCATTTGGATAACCGGGGTGAAGTGCCCTGCCCAATGACACAATGCGGAAGTCCGAATCGATCGCTCAGAAGGTCACCCATCCAAGGATTAGCCGGGCCCGACGTTGCTAAACTTCGGTGATCTGACGAGAGCCGGTTAGCGCAAAGCCACCGCGCCTCCCTGGAAGGTTGAATACTTTTCACTGTATCATCGATTGAATGAATGGCAGATTCATTGATGGATTAGTATTTAATACAGTTTTGAGCAGCTATGGATATATTTTGACATCAGTATCTTTATCCGTTATAAAATTAAATTAAATGATGGACACGACTTTCGTTAGAATATGCATGTCGTCACAACAAACTGTAAAACTAATTAGTATTCGTGTAAGATCACATCACGCTTGACACAAGGGGATTCCAGTGGAACTGCCCTTTGATCTTAAAGAGCGACATTTGAGGAAAATATCTCTAGCTAGGCCCCTCCGAATGTTACCCTTCCTCCCACTTCTTGCTGGCGGTGTTGGTACTCACTTAGTAGCTGAACAACAGTAACAATTGTTTCCTCAAATAGAATAAAACCGATGGAGATTAATCGCTTTCGATTTCACAGCAGACACACCTGATGCACTCATTGAGAACATTGTGTTATGCATACCTTGTTTGTCGTAGAACTGACATCAATAGTGTATCGGGTAACACGCTATCCTTTCTTTTCACTGTCATCAGATGTACAGTTAGAATAATTTAGTTAACATTGAAACATGACTGCATGTTGTCCGTTAGTTTAATCAACTATGATTATTCCATGTAAAAATATCATTACAAGTGCTGAAGTCTGTTTATGTCGTATTGTTACTATACAGTCATCACATAAACAAATGGAGATATCCGAGCGGATCGCGACTGGGTCGCGATCTGATATGACTTCTCTGTCCACTTTCCCTCTAGAATACTTCTGGATTAACTTGTCGGAGAAACCTGAGAGGTCGCTTATCCGGACCGGAACATGATACGTGAGAATGCCATTAAGTAGGATGGCTGCTAAGTGAATGTGTGGGGCAGACCAATCCTTATCTTCAACTTGCAGTCCATGGCCGCACCCCAAATAATGGATACGGACTCTTGTAATTGCTTCCATGAAACTGGCTTGGGAGATACCACCAAAGTTCAAAGGTTGAAAGCTTTATCGACCTCAGTTCCTGAGGTATATTTGTCACAAAATCGGGGTGGCGACAGTGTACCATTTCTTTTCAACCTACTCACAATTGTTTACAATTGGCTGTAACATAAGTGCAAGCCCTACTTCGGAACTAACTCAAGCTTTTAGAATCTTTTCCAAACGAGTTGGAAAAGTACTAGAGTGCAAAAGCACGAAAAAGATCGAAAAAGGGTCGAGCGAGACCAGCGCTCGAAATTACAGGTACTCTCTCTGCACACCTCTTGCGTTTACCGAGCGCATGCGCAACAACCGTGACGTCAATTCCTTTATTTTCCGCCATTGTTCATGGTCGGAAATTTTTGTGACTGTGCTGTTTATGATATTAATTCTTCGTGAACAACTTATTAATCGTCTTTAGTGTGCTACTGGATTGTATCCTTTTTCAAGCTACCAAATTATTACTATCATTTAATGTTAATTTGTATTATTATTGCTGTGCTTTTCACACTTTATCTTGCCTTTCCCCCACGTGTGAACACGACCTTCGTTCTGTTTTCCGTCGGCGGGAAGCTTGATTGTTGTATTTATATCATGCCTAAGACTATTCCTTGTACCTCTTGTTTGCAGGTGAAACATGTGGACGATTCCCATACCACATGTGTCACTTGCAACAATTGCACTCAGGCCCAATCATGTGGTATCTGTGGGGTTTGGTCCTCTAAATTTTGGGCTTCTGTTAACAAGGTGGTTCTTTCCAGAGCTAGAACCCCTCGTTCTCGGGGTAAGGGTAGCCGTGCCGTTGCAGACATTTCTGCTGGTGCACGTGGTGACTCTGTCACACAGGATTCGGATCTGACTTCTGTGGCGAGCTCCTCTGCAACTGTTGACGGTGTTTGTTCTGTGATACCTGATGAGGAGACCGCGGTCTCTTTGTCTTCGGATGTCACTATTGAGGCGTCTGTTTTCGTTGAGAGCTTTTCCGAGGTCAACTCGGTAACCCTCTCCGATCTGCCTCCAACACCGTCGACCGTTGTTGAGGGGGTTGCTACTCCAGATCCTATTCTGTCTGATGGTGGCTCTTCCATCTCTTCTGGGGATGGTCTACAGTCTCGGGGGACCGAGGCTGTATCTGCTGGTGTGTCTGTGTGTTCTCAGCCTCCCCCAGCCTCGCGGCGAGGCTGTGCGGGTTTGCTGTCTGCTCCGTCTCATCTGGCTAGGTTTGCTCCTAGTCGGTTGAGCCGGCCGGTCGATTCGGCAGCGATTCCTCGTCCCTCGAGTGAATCGTTTTTTGTTCCACCTTCGCCTGCTAGTGTGCCGACTAGCGGGATGGTGTTGGGACGTTGGCATCCAGGGCCTGCTGTTCGGCAGCGGTCAGTGACAGCCCCGGTTAGCTGTCACTCTCGGAACCTTCCTCCGGTGATTCCTCACTGTGTTCCGAGTCTGGGTGTCGATCGATGCTTGCCGTCGGTCTCAGAGGATAGGCAGTTGGGGCCGTCTGCTGCGCAGAGGTCAATGACAGGTTCCTGTCATTCTTGGGACAATCCTCCGGTGTCTTCTCACCGTGTCCTAGGTCCAGCTACCGATCGACGTGCACCGTCGGTCCCTTTCGAGGATTTGCAGGCAGGGCCTTCTGTTTCGCAGAGGCCAGTGATGGCTCCTGGGCGTCACAATCTGGACTATCCTCCGGTGTCTTCTCACCGTGCTCCTATTCTGTCTGCCGATCGACGTTCGCCGTCGGTCTCTTCTGAGGATTTGGGTTCTTCTACCAGAAGGGTCCATTGGGAGGACACTCCGTCGGGCGATTCTGCTGCGACGGATTCTCAGGGTGACCTGCGCCAGGCCGTTTTGGCGCTCACCCGGTTGCTTTCTGGCAACCCTCAAGTTGGCCTCCCTGTGCCTCCTGAGGCACAACCTCCTTTGGTCGGTCGCCAAGATGTCTCGCCTGGCCCCTTGGATACTGCACAGTATTCACAGGAGGTTTCTGCTGGTCAGCCCGAGTTGGGCTACGTCTCCTCTGCTACGGAGGATGACGAGTATCTTGAAGGTGATGTTCCCCCCTCGTCAGTCTTGGGGCAGGCTTTGGATTTCGTCTTTGGCTTATTGCCGGACGTTCTACCTTCCGACCAGCCTTCTGTGACCGTCCGGCCGCGGTCCACTGTGGAGCGCCGTAACCCTGTTGAGCCTTCTAGCTCCGGGGCTTTGCGTCCTCTGCAATCGGCTCAGGTGGTTGAGTCCTTCCAGGGCTTAGACGCCAAAATGCGTTCTAAGGCCCTCAAGGGTTCCTTCTTTTCTAGAGCTGATGCCTTCCTGCCTCCATCGCGGTTTCGTGTTTACGATTCCGTCTCTCCACCAGTCTTCCAAGGGATGACTACTGTGGATGAGGATTCTTCTTCCCTCGGGTTGACTAAGCCTAAGTCGGCAGTTCTCCCGATGTCGGTAGTTGAGTCTATGGTGGGCCTGTCCCGAGAGATGCTGGGTATGTTATCTCTCGCGGACCATGTCGTCGCTGCTCTGGCTGAATATTTTCCACCAGGGGAGTTTGATGACGCTCAGGCGCCTTTTCGCGTTTTGTCACAGGCTCTTATGAACTTGACTCACGCTCACGCCTGTAACACGGCCAATTTGGAGCTGGCACGCCGGGATGCGGTTTTGGATTCTTTACCATCCCTTCCTTCTGAGCAACGTGCTGTTCTGAGGTCTGCCTCTTTGGTAGGACCTCAGTTGTTCCATGGTTCCGTGGAAGCTGTTCGTGGCGAAGTTCTTCGTCATTCGAAGGACCAGCTTTTGCTGAGACAGCTTGACCCACCTGCTGCTGCGGGTGGGGGTCGTTCCAGGCCCGCCAAGCGTGCTGCTGCGTCTGCCTCGTCGGCGACGTCGGCTACGCCTTCGGCTCCGTCTGCTCCTTCTGCTCATAAGAAGCGCCGACGTGGCCAGGCCCGCTGGCAGCCTCAGGCTGGAAAGTCTCAGGACTCTGTCACTTCCCGAGGTGGTTTCTCCTCTCGGGGGCCTCGTCGAGGCCGCAAGTGAAGGTTCTCACCTCGATTCGCCTCCAGTCGGAGGAAGGCTGTCGCTGTTTTACGACCGTTGGACAGAGATAACGTCGGACTCTTGGGTCCTCGACGTCATTCATTCCGGTCTGCGACTGTCCTTCCATCGGCACCCCAGTTTATCTCGGGTGCCCCTTCCGACTCAGGTCCCTTCAGATTCTCTGCGTCGGGACCTTCTGGTGCAGGAGATCGACAATCTCCTCACCAAAGGGGCGATCGAGGTGGTCAGGAACACCCTTTCACCGGGGTTTTACTCGAGACTTTTCTTGGTGCCGAAGAAAAACGGCCAATTTCGTCCTGTCATCGATCTGAGTACCCTGAACGAGTACATAATTGCTCCTCGTTTCAGTATGGAGACTTTCCGGTCGGTTCGACGTTCAGTTCATCAGGGCGATTTTGCGGCCAGTATCGACCTGAAGGATTCCTACTTCCATGTACCCATTCATCTGGCGTCACGGAAATACCTTCGGTTCTCGTTTCGGGATCGAGTTTTTCAATTCAGAGCTCTCCCGTTCGGTTTGAACCTGGCTCCTTGGGCCTTCACCCGACTGATGTCACATGTGCTTGCTTTCCATCGCACTCAGTCGGCGGTGACTTCGTCCGCCTACCTAGACGACATCCTCCAACGGCACCACGATGCTGCTGTTCTGGAGTTCGATGTCCGGCAGTTTCTTTGCCTGCTAGCGTCGCTGGGTTTCAGAGTCAATCGCGAGAAGTCGGATCTTCTTCCTTCTCAGCGATTCCGTCATTTGGGGATGGATTTCGACACTCTTCACAATGTAGTGTCGGTTCCCCAAGCTCGGGCGACGATTCTTTCCGCCTTGACTCGGGACCTGCTTCAATCTTCCTCGGTCTCGGCCAGGACTTTCCTTCGGATGCTGGGCCTTTGCGGTTCGGTGACCGATCTCATTCCGCTCGGTCGCTTGTTTGTCCGACCTCTCCAACACTTCCTGTTGGATCATTGGCGTCCGAATGTAGATCCGCTGGACCTGGAACTCACTATTCCTCGGTCTCTGCTTTGTCACCTCCGCCCTTGGGCAAATATTCCCTGGCTGACACAGGGTGTTCCGTTGGATCTTCCTTTGGCCGATCGCATCCTTACTGCGGATGCCAGCGATCGGGGCTGGGGTGCGACGTTGGACCCTCTCGGTCTGTCTACTCACGGAGAGTGGGACAGCGAGCAGGTGGGCCTTCATATCAACCAGAAGGAGCTCCTTGCTCTTCTGTTGAGTTTTCGGCTTTGGATCCCTCATCTGTCGGACCATGTTGTCCTACTTCTTTCGGACAATTCGACAGTAGTGGCCTACATACGGAATCAGGGAGGCACTCATTCGATTCCTATGTATCGGCTGTCTCGGGATCTTCTTCTGTTGGCACGGGATGTGAACGCTCGGGTGTCCATTCGACACATTCCCGGGCGTCTCAACGTCCTAGCAGACTCCCTGTCCCGACGCGACAGTGTCCTTCCAACCGAATGGATGCTACATCGGTCGGTGTTTTAGGCGATTTGCGAGCAGTGGGGTCGTCCTCAGGTCGACCTTTTCGCTACTCGCTGGAATCATCAGGTAGAGACTTTTGTCTCCCTTTGTCCAGATCCTCTGGCATTTGCAGTCGACGCTCTGTCTCTGGACTGGACAGGCTGGGTCGGCTATGCCTTTCCTCCTGCACCGATTCTTCCTCAAGTTTTAGCGAAGATTCGTGCTTGCAGTTGCTCCACAGTTGTCTCCACAGAGGGTGTGGATCAATCTGCTGCGGCCTCTATTGGCCGATCGACCGATTCGTCTACCTCTACGTCGCGATCTTCTTTCACAGGGTCGTCCCAGGAAGTATCACAACAACCTGGCGAGCCTGTCCCTTCACGCCTGTCTTTTATCAGGTCCAGTCTCCGACGTAGAGGTTTTTCGAGACGATCAGTGGAGTGCATTTCTGCATCGCGGCGACCTTCCACTGGAATGACTTATGCCGCCAAGTGGAAGGTTTTCTGCCGCTGGTGTTCAGATCACAATGTGAATTACCGTGATCCGTCTATCGCTCAAATTGCGGATTTTCTGGTTTTTCTTTTTGACTCCAAGGGCCTCCAGCCTATTACGATTAAGGGCTATCGGTCTATGCTGTCTGATACTTTCTCTTATGTGGGAAAGCGGTGTATCGGTCGTAATCTTTTCCTCTCCAAACTTATTCGGCACTTTTCTTTGAAGAGGCCTCGAGTTTTGCGTCTTACACCCAAGTGGAACTTGGCATGGGTGTTGCACTGTTTGGAGGGGGCGCCTTTCGAGCCTTTATCTGAGACCGACATGCGTTTTCTCACCTATAAGACGGCTTTTCTTCTAGCGTTTGCTTCTGCTCGTCGAGTCAGTGAGCTTCATGCGCTATCTGTTGATTCTGCCTTCTTCCGAAATGAGGCTAACAGTGTCACATTCACTACTGATTGCTCTTTTCTGGCTAAGAATCAACTCCCCGATTCGGTACCTCCTCCCATCTGCATTCGGGCTCTCCCTGCTGTAGATGGACGGAGGCCTCTTCTTTGTCCTGTTCGTGCGGTCAAGACTTACATTACTCGCACTCAGTTCATTAGGAGGGATCGGAAGAGATTTTTTCTGTCTCTCATTCCTAAGCGGCAGTCTATCTCTTCCCATTCTATTTCCAGGTGGATCTGTCTTGCAATCAAGCTGGCTTATTCTCGCTTGTCTGCATCGGATCTTGTTTCGAACCGGCTTAATGCTCACGAGGTTCGTGCCATTTCTACATCCTGGGCGTTCTCCAATTCTGTTTCGCTCCGTGATGTTATGAATGCGGCTTACTGGAGGAATGCTTCTACCTTCTCCTCCTTTTATCTCCGCCACCTTCAGCAGCAATCTGAGGACCTTTATTCTTTAGGCCCTCTCGTGGCTGCTCAGGCTGTGGTGCACCCTCGTTAAATTGTTTTTGTCGAGGTTGCGCTTCTCTCAGCCTTGTTCTTTTCAGGTGCCTTCTCTCTTTCTTCATTACAGGTTTTAGTTTTTGTTCTCTGCCATCCTTGCTTTCGTTCTGCTACTCTTGTTGGTATTGGTTATGTGATTCACCTCCTCCTATTGTTTATTCAGCCAATTGTAAACAATTGTGAGTAGGTTGAAAAGAAATTAAAATTTTTTAGTAAATTTTGTTTCTTAACATACCTACCACAATTGTTTACCGGAGGCCCACCCTCCTTGGGGATATCTTTGATATCGATGCCTCCCCGCTAAATCACAAACTTCTCGTTGGCGGAAATACGGAATTGACGTCACGGTTGTTGCGCATGCGCTCGGTAAACGCAAGAGGTGTGCAGATAGAGTACCTGTAATTTCGAGCGCTGGTCTCGCTCGACCCTTTTTTCGATCTTTTTCGTGCTTTTGCACTCTAGTACTTTTCCAACTCGTTTGGAAAAGATTCTAAAAGCTTGAGTTAGTTCCGAAGTAGGGCTTGCACTTATGTTACAGCCAATTGTAAACAATTGTGGTAGGTATGTTAAGAAACAAAATTTACTAAAAAATTTTAATTTTTTGTTATTCTAACGGTATTGGCGTTGAAGTTCAAAGGCATTGAGTCAGTCACAGCAACAAGAATATTCCAATTGCTGGTGCGAACTCATACTCGTCTTGTCCCGACTTTTGATAAAGTTATCTCGCGAAAATACTAGACGGGTGAGAAGGGTCCACTAAAGAATCATGCAATTGTTGAAAAAAACACGTATGATTTTAGTAGACAATAAAGCAAAGTTTCCGCTCATTCCTTTTAACTGGTTGAGTGCTAGAAGCCACTATCAAGGCTTTCAAAAAAATGAGGGCACCACAGCAAAAGCCAACATTTTCAATGTTCATGTTTCATCTTCAGTCAAACGCAAATAATATTTTGTTTATATAAATTTGTTTTATCACAAATTATTGAAGAGTGCCTGTGGGCACTCTTCAATAATTTGTAATAAAACAAATGTTGATGAACAAATTCAGACCACCAAAAATAATGTAGCCCTCAACCAGTTAATAAATGAAAACAATAGACAGCTCTCGGAGCTCTCGGAGCTGTCTGTTGTTTTCATTTATTATAAGTCACAAATAAAACTTCACCTTTTACTGCAAGTTAACTAGACACAACTAGGTGACTGCCCACTTTGGCTTTTTGTATTAAAAAAATGTTGTTTTACTGTAACTTGCATTTTTTTTATTTTTCCGCAAGCGAAAAATTAGCAAATCTTACCGCCTAGAGTATTATATTAACCCTTTACCCAACGTAACTTTAAAACTGGCCAGCGCTATTCTCAAAAATCGCCAATTAATTTTCAAAATATTTTCATTTTTTGTCTCAAAAACATAGGTTATGACCCCTCGTTGGAACGAGCTCGTCGAGCTCGTTCCAGCGAGGGGTCATAACCTATGTCTTCGAGACAAAAAATGAAAAAATTAGTTATTCAAGAATTTTTTTTGCAAGTGTCGTCTGCTTTTCATGTTAGGTAAAGGGTTAATATAAAGGATAGTATCAGTATTACATG
The DNA here is from genome assembly GCA_031216915.1 of Pictodentalium vernedei. Lineage (NCBI taxonomy): Eukaryota > Metazoa > Mollusca > Scaphopoda > Dentaliida > Dentaliidae > Pictodentalium > Pictodentalium vernedei. The sequence continues at coordinate 79,717,778 of CM062288.1, read as the reverse complement.
TCACGTTGTGCACACTTGTTGATATAATGAAAAGAAAAAAAAAACAGTTACAGAACATCAAAAGATGGTGAAAGCGCCGTTTTCTTATTTTTAAATTGGTTTAAACAAAGAATAATATTCAAACTGAGAATTATAAAAAAAAAAGCCTCCGTATGTTTATGCCACTACACAAGAAAAGGCCCGAAGTTTGTGAAATGATGCGCACACCAATGACACAACTTTGCTAACATTTCGAAATTTTAATGTTTATATGGAATTCCCATACCCTCCTTGTTACATTTTCCGAAAACGTTAGAAAATTAAGGGGCGCTAACTTTCCTATAAATATCTTCCAATGACGAAATTATCAGCCACGTGTGTGAGACGTTTGCTCACCTACCTTCCATAGTTCGTCCCTTGAGTTCAAATGTGTTCTATGTGCCAGTAGGCACTTAGAACACATATGAGCTCAGGGGACAGGTTGTTGAGATATGTGTGCAACTAATATTTGTGACATAAAATAGTTCCACCTTTTCAAGCTTGTGGAGGACGTCATCTACTCGTCGTGCCATTTCCATTCACCGCTTCGTGTTCAGCGTGGTAAACTAATGTACGCGCGACAATGGACATAGGGAGCATTTCGATCTGGGGAGGCGGAGGGATCTTAGAATGGCGTATACACAGTAATCTGTATTGTTGGTTAATCAATTGCATTAGTACGGTGGCTGATTTAGGACACTCAAATATTTATTTTTATCTCGTTATAACGAGATACGATCTCGTTATAAGGAGATACTATCTCGCTATAACGAGAAAACATCTCGTTATAACGAGAAAGTATCTCGTTATAACGAGAAAACATCTCGTTATAACGAGAAAACATCTCATTATCTCGAGATAAAATCACGTGACTCTGATGACATGAAACATATAGCCCCCACCACCAAAACAGTTTATATATCTCGCGGGTGTTTTCAATATTCTGGATGTAATACATGGGAAAAACACCTACCCACCCCCACCCCCAAGCATCCCAACCATGCCCGTGAAATACCGCTCCTCTCCCTCGCACATGTCAACGATAATTACGACAAGCGCATATAACTCTCATGCCAATAAACACAGAAAACGAGAGATGGAATTCACACAAACAAATAAAACAACTATAGCGTAATAAACTCGCTGCCCCCCACCCCTCCCCCACACTGTATGTGGAACACTTTTTCGACACACGGCACTCAAAACACGACTATAGCCTCAGCCCCAAAACAGTGTACATATCTTACGCGTGTGTTTAATACTGTGGATGTAATACACGGGAAACACTCCTACCCCTCTCCTTCCCAAAACATCCCACCAATGCTCTCGAAATACCCCCCCCCCCCCCCCCCACACACACACGTTGTAAAAGACAATTGCGACAAGTGTATTTAACGCTCATACTAATAGAACAAGGACAGGGACGTGAGGAGGTAAAAATATTGGGAGAGGGGTATCAAGGCGGAGATCCATGCAAAAGGGGCGCCCACTGTGCTGACAGTAGCATGATTCGAGTCGCGCAGTGGTGAGGTGAGGGAGAGCACCAGATGTGGTATCCCCTTCTCGTTGGCGGGGTCCGGGGGGCCCTTCCCTGGGAACATTTTGAAAAAATGAGGTCCAAAACTCGCGTTCTCAGTGATTCTGAGGCCGCTGTGACACTACCAATTCGAATTCTCTGCTCGTTTTGTAAATAGGCTAGCTTCTGAATTTATCCGTTTGGTCAACCTCTTCGTTTGTAATTTGTTTTGGACTGACTTCAAACATCTCCACGAATTTAATCGGGACCATGGGTTAATAATTTTTTGATTTTTTTTTTCGGGGTGGGGGGGGGGGTGGGGGGTGGTGGGTGGGGGGTAAATATCCCCCTTACACCCCCCCCCCCCCCCCGGTTTAACGCCACTGAGAAAGGATGGAAAAGAGAAAAATGAGATGGAATTCACACAGACAAATTAAACAACAAAAGCGTAATAAGCTTACTGCCACCCCTCCCCACACCCTTCCCTCCACACACAAGGAGAGATTTATTTATTTATCTATTTATTTATTTATTTATTGGAATTTGACAACTCTTTCAGCAGCCAGGGTCATGTCGTGTAATGTAGTTCTACGGGTGGAGGAAGAACCGAAGAATCGGAGAGAACCACTGAGCAGCGGCGAGCAACCGTCGAACTCTCCAACGTACTAACCCGGCAGAATTTGAGTTACATATAGAGTTCTAACGCAAGTTGAAGACGACAGTATATAGCTTCACAAAAGTGACTTTAAACACCAATAAATAATTAAATAAATTCCCTATACCAGTGATGACTATAGTCGTCATGCTTCATATTCCATGTTCAGCTCAATCTGTCAGTGAACAAAATGAGAAGTTTATTGAAAAACTTAGTGCTGAAGCGGCATGGGGGGGGGGGGACACCCCGGGGGGGGGGGGGGGGGGGGGGCACCCCATCCAATAACATTGACCTCCACCCCACCCCCACAAAAATCAAACTGCCACTTATAATTCCCAAACCTCCCTTCTCTCAAGATGCCCAGAATGGGCCCCAGAGCTTTTAATTTAAAAAAAAAAAATCACCCCCGGACCCCACCAATGGGAGGGCGTACCTCCCAAACTCTCCGTCCCCTGCCTCAAACATCGAGACATGCCCGTGGTATGTCGTTCTCGACCCTCGCGATATTACTCCCCCCCCCCCCCCCTCCCCAACACACACACAATTTGGGATCCTAGCTCTACACAGTAAAAAACAATTTTCTAGAGCTTCAGTATTCATGCATTGCATTATTGTTATATTATTGACACCATTTAATTCTATTTATAAGAAGTGCACAAGTTATCGGAAAACCGTATATATTGGCCTAATCATGATAACCCTTTTACCCACCGCAGCGACACAAACCGTCCGTGTAATATACAAAATTCGCCACTCAAAATTTAAGTTCATAATTTTTTCTCCCAAACCATAGTTTATGATATCGCATCGAAAAGAGCTCGACGAGCTCGTTCAAATGAGTGTCATAAGCCGTTTAGTTTGGAAGAAAAAATGAATTTCATTTATTTTTTTTGTGTAAAAATAATTGTGGGCCTACTGTTGTCTTCAACTTGCGTTTGGTAAAAGGTTAATGACGCCATAATGTGTTCCCACGACAAACATGTACAGCTACCTACTATATAATTATGAGAGCGCGGTAGCTCATTTGTTAGAGTATCGAGCTTGAAACATAGAGATCAACGGTTCGATTCTGACCCGCGTTGTGCCTTTAGGCAAGACACTTAATCCCAATTGTCCACGTGGCCTGACGTGGGGTCACGGTGGCATTATGTGCTAGGGCGTAGGGCGTACTGCACGTCGATGGTGCACGTGCCTTCAACCGCTCTAACTCTAATTCTGTCGGGTTAGTATGTTGGAGAACTTGACGGTTGCTCACCGCTGCTCAGTGGTTGTCTCCGGTTCTTCCTCCACCAAGGGAACTACCCTACATGACATGCCCCTGGCTGTTGAAAGCGTCGATAATAAATAAATCTCACCTTGTGTGTGTTGGTGGTGGTGGGGGGGGGGGGGGGGGGGGGGTGGCAGTAAGTTTATAAGGCTACAGTTGTTTCATTTGTCTGTGAAAATTCCATCTTATTTTCTGTTTTTCATCCTTTCTCAGTGGCGTTAAAACCGGGTAAGGGGGGCGGTAGGGGATGTTTACCACCCCCACCCCATCTCTTCAATAAAGAAAAATTATTAACCGATGGTCCCGATTAAACTCGTGGAGATGTTTGAAGTCAGTCCAAAACAAAACACAAACGAAGAAAGTCAACCAAGCGGATAAATTCAGAAGCGCGCCTAATTACGAAACGAGCAGAGAATTCGAATTGGTAGTGTCACAGCGGCCTCAGAATCACTGAGAACGCGAGTTTTGGCCCTCATAGTTTTCAAAATTTTCCCAGGAAGGGTCCCGGACCCCGCCAACGAGAAGGGGTTACCACATCTGGTGCTCTCCCCCGCCTCGCCACTGCGCGACTCGAATCATGCTACTGTCAGCACAATGGGCGCCCCTTTGCATGGATCTCCGCCTTGATACCCCCTCTCCCAATATTTTTACCTTCTCACGTCCCTGTCCTTGTTCTATTAGTATGAGCGTTAAATACACTTGCCGTAATTATCTTTTACAACATGTGCGAGGGGGGGGGGAGGTATTTATTTTTTGTTTGGGGCTTGAGGCTATAGTCGTGTTTTGAGTGCCGTGTGTCGAAAAAGTGTTCCACATACGGTGTGTGGGGGAGGGGCAAGGGGGGGGGGGGGGGGCAGCGAGTTTATTACGCTATAGTTGCTTCATTTGTTTGTGTGAATTCCATCTCATTTTCTGTGTTTATTGGCATGAGAGTTATATGCGCTTATCGTAATTTTCATTGACAACATGTGCGAGGGAGAGGAGCGGTATTTCACGGGCATGGTTGGGATGCTTGGGGGGTGGGGGTGGGTAGGTGTTTTTCCTATGTATTACATACAGAATATTGAAAACACCCGCGGCAAGGCATGTGTACAAAATAAATTTATCAGATAATAAAAGAAGAGTTATCAGATAATAAAAGAAGAGAAAACATCGAAAATTGCACAATGGTAAAATACTTAATACCTTTCCATTCGCTGCGGCATGAAATGGGGGGGGGGGGGGGGGGGGGATACTTTCCATTGTATCATCGATTGAATGATTGGCTGATTCATTGATGGATTAGTGTTTAATACACCTTTGAACAACTATGGATATATTGTGACAACAATATCTTTATCCATTATCCAACTAAATTAAAGGATTGACACAACCTTTTTAGGATAGGCATGTCGTCACAAAACACTGTAACACTAATTAGTATTCATATACAACACGTTTCCTCACACTGACATTCCAGTGGAACTATTCTTTGATTATACCGAACGACATTGGGACAAAATAGCGCTAACTATGCCCTTCTGATTGTTAGCCCTCCTCCAACTCTCCTTCGGGTAGTCAATTGGGAGGTGGATTAGGAATTCTCATCGTACAGTCTAAGAAAGTTCCCCATTCACATGTATTAAACTGAAAAATAATCCCCCCCCCCCCCCCCCATTTCATGCATTTAACCCTTTACCCAACGCAGACGATTTCAAAATTTATTATTTTAAATATCATTTTTTAATTTTTTTCAAAAAAGTTCAACAAAACCATATCATGTTTCCCCTCTTTGGAACGAGCTCGACGAGCTCGTTCCAAAGCGGGATCACATTATATGGTTCTGTTGAAATTTTTCGAAAAATAATATTTTTTTCATCTGCTGAATTTGCATATTACGTGGCCGGATGCGGGCGATTCGTTGGGTAAAGGGTTAAGATACGTGGTGTGTCCACAGTGTCCGCCTCAGAAAAATAGTCCCCAATAAAGAATAGATTGCGAAGTATTTGGAGACACAAAATGACTGAAATAATTTTCAAATAAACATCAAATACTGTCACAGGCAACAGATGTTTTTCATTCCTTACACCCAGATTATGAGTCTACGATTATCTTCCGGCGCTTGATGAGCAGTGCATTATCATTTTTAATGACTGGGCATAATCCTTTAAACACTGGTGGTATCTTCCATATCAGTTCAATTGCAGCAAATGAAAGAGGCCATATTCATTATCTGGGGAAAGACCAATTAATATTTTCAACATGCAGCTCTGGGGCAGTGTCGCAGGATTACATGGGGTTATATTGATGTTCGGAAAGATGGAGGAACATTTATGTTCTTATCAGTGCTCAGCCGACAGCCAATGACTGTCGTCTGAAACCCAGTTCGAACGTAAACATTGCCACTTTATCAATGTCCTGTCCGCTTGGGACTTGTAGGATTCCTGAAGGTGCCTGTGGCTTAAAACGCCAAAAGGTGATCAACGATAATTCACTGAAAAGATTATTTATTTACATGTTCGAAGAAATAAAATATAAAACAAATTACTCACAAAATTATCCAAAAGAATACGTTAATTACGCGGATGAAAGTTTATTCTTTAGGGCCATCGACGTCTCCCACAGCTAGCTGTGTCCGCTGGATCAACCTCACATCATCTTAATTTCCTCACGGTTTGTGATATATACAAAGTGTCTATTCACTTCTCGTTGCCTCCTCCTCGCAGGGTCACTTCACAGTCATCCGGGCTTAACACATATAATGTTCTGCTTGTGTGACTATATCAGCGTTCTCACAGTTCAATCACAATCCAATCGGTGTCTACCACAGTTCACGATCACTTTGCGCCTTGCCTGGCTCTCACGGGGCTAAGTTATTCTTCGCCTTCAGATATATGCTTACGAAGCTTACATAAAAATATTCTGCAAAGTGTTCTCAACATCATTAATTCTCGCACCGCCTAAAACTATCTTCTCCTGTGAGCTATTCAAGCGCTTACTCAACCTCTTAATACGGTTTCTAGACCTCGGAGTTACAGCTTTTGCTTCTTTGGCTACTATGCCACTACGGTTCGCAACCGTTAACAAACTACTATCGGTTCCTTCGAACCCCCAGAGTTACGACAATACGCGGACTTTCAATTTCGGTGCCTATGACCCTCGACGGACAAGGCTAAATTCGGACCTTCTCTGAGTGCCCTCAGGCCAACTGCCTCTCAGAATTCTGCTTCACTCTTTATACAGTCGGAACGCAAAGTTTAAAGATATTAATTCTGATTTAACGAGTGCTTTGTAATTCGATATGGATAGAGATATCAATGCAAATCTTGTTTGAGGTAAACCATTTTGACATTTCGGAGACAGGATGGATGCGTAATATGGGTGTGTGTCCAGAACATGTGTGATGCACTGGTTTCCAAAAATTAGATTTTAACTGGCTTTAACTACCCAGATAATAATAAGCGGAGATAATATTGTCTCTCTTATTACTGCTCTGTTATCAGATAGCCCATGTGGCGTTCAACAAGTGCGCCATAATGGACATTAAATTTCATACTTCATTCATAAGCTCTTGAATTAACGTTCGTTTGGCAAATTTGTTTTCAGGGTCCGTTACATACCTATCTTCACGCTTTACATATAACCTTCGCAGAAATATTATCGAAAATATTTACACTTATAAACAAGAAAATCCCAACTTTTAGCTATCCCCTTGACAGGCATCACGTTGAAAATATTGATTTGTCCACACCGTACATTTACTTAGTAGCCATCCTCCTTAACCCGTTAATTAACATGAAAAGCAGACGACACTTGCAAAAAAAATTCTTGAATAACTAATTTTTGTCATTTTTTGTCTCAAAAACATAGGTTATGACCCCTCGTTGGAACGAGCTCGACGAGCTCGTTCCAACGAGGGGTCATAACCTATGTTTTTGAGACAAAAAATAAAAATATTTTGAAAATTAATATGCGATTTTTGAGAATAGCGCTGACCGGTTTTGGCCGTTACGTTGGATAAAGGGTTAATGAAATTAT